>CM030360.1:258714364-259314364 GCA_017893485.1 Hemerocallis citrina | reverse complement strand
TAGAATGGAGGGCTAGGATTAACTAGTTGGTTGTAGGATGGAGGGCCAAGATTAGAGTAGGAGTTGCAATAACTACCCACATCTAAATAACCACCACCATGATCACCACTCAAAATTTTGAGTTTTCCCTTCAAGAATGCAACCGGCCAAGCACTTTTGTGCATGTTGCACGTGTACGTGCAATACACGTGCATGCCAATTGATCCAAAAAGTTGTACATTAAATTTTGTACAAAAATAAAATAGTATTTAAATAGTCTTCTACATGACAAGTTAAATAAAAATAGATTAATCCATGGGCTTTAGTTTTGGGCCAAAATAGTTATTAAAAATAAAACAAATAAAATACATTTTGGGCTTTTAAGAAAAAAGGCCTTTTAATCTAATTAAAATAAGACTTTCTATTTATTTAAAGAAAAAGGCTTTTGTATAAAATAACTTGAGAACACATATTTAAATGTTCATACACATTACAATGAGAATAATTATAAGATTTAATTTAACCAAAATATTGCACGTGCACACTACGTGCAAAATAAAATAATAATTTTTCATTAATTGAAAAATCAGGGCATTACAACACTCCATCCTTAGAATAGTTCCGTCCCCGGAACTACAGTCAAGAGCGAGAAAAACAGAAAATACAACACACACAAGAACAAAAAGATACAAAAATACAATCAAGCAAAAAGCTCAGGATAGTCCTTCAACATCCTCTCCTCAGACTCCCAAGTAGCCTCTTCAACCAAGTGGTTTCTCCAGACTACCTTGAGTATCGGTATCGTCTTATTCCTCAAGACTTTCTCTCGACGATCAACAATCTCGACAGGAGACTCGATGTAAGTCAGATCCAACTGCAAACCTTCCGGCACTTCAGACAAATGATGACTCGGATCTGGAATATAACCTCTCAGCATAGACACATGAAAGACATTGTGCACCTGAGACAACTCTTCCGGTAATTCAAGCCGGTAAGCAGTTTTCCCGATCCTTTTCAATATCTTATACGGGCCTATAAACCTCGGGGCTAACTTCCCGCCTTTGCCAAATCGAACCACACCTTTACTGGGTGATACCTTCAAAAAGACGAAGTCACCGACCTCAAACTCAAGGTCCCTTCTCCGGTTGTCTGCATAGCTTTTCTGCCTGCTCTGAGCTTCCACCAACCTTTTCCTGATCAGAACAATCTTCTCAGAGGTTTGCTGTATAAGCTCAGGACCAAACAACTGACGCTCTCCAACTTCATACCAACAAACAGGTGTTCTGCACTTCCTGCCATACAAAGCTTCGTACGGCGCCATCCCGATGCTAGCCTGAAAACTGTTGTTGTAGGCAAACTCTACCAAAGGTAAATGCCTTTCCCAACTGCCTCCAAAGTCTAGTATACAACATCGAAGCATATCCTCAAGAATACGGTTGACTCTCTCGGTCTGCCCATCGGTTTGCGGATGAAAAGCAGTGCTGAAATCTGTCCTGGTACCCAAAGTCGTCTGAAGACTCCTCCAGAAATGCGAAGTAAACCGCGCATCTCGATCTGACACAATAGTTGACGGAACGCCATGAAGCCGGACAATCTCGCCAACATACATCTCAGCTAACTTGTCCATCGAAGCAGTGAGTTTCATCGCCAAAACGTGTGCGGACTTGGTTAGTCGATCGACTATAACCCAAATCGCATCATTGCCTTTAGGACTCTTAGGCAATCCCGTGATGAAATCCATACTGATGTTATCCCACTTCCATTCCGAAATAGGTAACGGCTGTAATAGACCTCCGGGTCTCTGATTTTCGGCTTTGACTTGCTGAAAAACCTCACACTTCGCCACAAACTCAGCCACATCCCGCTTCAAACCTGACCACCAGAAATGCTGTTTGATATCTTTATACATCTTAGTACTCCCAGGATGTACCAACAAAAGAGTAGCACGCGCCTCTTGAAGAATACTCTCTTTCAGTTCTGCCTGATTTGGAACGCATAGCCTATCTCCGAACCACAGCACTCCATCCCTGATTTGAAATCCGGGCAACCTACCAGCATTAACCTGCTCCTTCATCTCCAAAATATCAGCATCAACCTCCTGACTTGCAATGATCCTTGTATTCAATGTAGGCTGAAGCCTCAACTGAGCCAAAGATGCTCCCAATCCTTGCAAGACAACCTCAATACCTGCTCGGTCCAATTCCTCAATCAGATGCTTCTGAGTTGTAATCAAACTGGCTAAACTGCTTTTGCGACTAAGTGCATCAGCAACAACATTAGCTTTCCCAGGATGATACTTGATCTCAGGTCGCATGTCCTCAAGCACTTCCAACCATCTCCGCTGCCTCAGATTCAGATCCCTCTGCTGATATATATACTTCAAGCTCTTGTGGTCAGTGTACATGTTCAACTTCTCACCATACACATAGTGCCTCCATTGCTTCAGGGCAAAGATAATCGCAGCCAACTCCAGATCATGAGTCGGGTAATTCTTCTCATGCGGTCGTAGTTGCCTAGACCCATAAGCAATTACTCTTTTTTCTTGCATTAAGACACAACCAAGCCCCCGATGTGAAGCATCGCTATAAACATCATACTCAACACCTGCTCTAGGCAAAGCCAAAATAGGTGCAGTAATCAGCTTCTCTTTCAACTCCTGAAAGCTCGCCTCACATTGCTCGGTGCACTTGATGTTCACATTCTTCTTGGTCAGTCCAGTAAGCGGCACAGCTATCTGAGCATAACCTTGAATGAATCTCCTGTAGTATCCAGTCATTCCAAGAAAACTTCTGACTTCCTTCACTGTAGTAGGCCTAGCCCAATCTCTCATTGTCTCTATCTTCTGAGGGTCAGTTGCCACTCCCTCCTTAGAAAGGATGTGACCTAGGAATGCCACTTCAGATTTCCAGAAATCACACTTGGATAACTTGGCATACAACTTCTGCTCTTCCAGCTTCTTCAAAACTGCAGCCAGATGCTCGGTGTGCTCCTCCTCTGACTTGGAGTACACGAGAATATCGTCGATAAACACCACGACGAAAGAATCAATGAACGACCTCAGAACTCTGTTCATCAAATCCATGAAGATTGCGGGTGCATTCGTCACTCCGAATGGCATAACTAAGAATTCGTAATGCCCATGCCGAGTTCTAAACGCAGTTTTGTGCACATCTTCAGCTTTCACTCGAACTTGGTGGTAACCTGATCGAAGATCTATTTTGGAGAAAACAACTGCCCCTTGTAGACGATCGAACAAGTCATCAATTCGAGAAATAGGATACTTATTCTGAACAGTGACCTTATTCAGCTCTCAGTAATCGATACACATTCTCATCGATCCATCCTTCTTCTTTACCAAAAGCACTGGTGCTCCCCAAGGTGACGCACTAGGTTGAATAAAGCCTTTCTCCAACAGTTCCTCAATTTTTCGTTTCACCTCATCCTGTTCCACTGGAGCCATCCTATATGGTGCCTTAGAAATGGGTGCACTTCCCGGTTGAACAGTGATGCTGAACTCTACATCACGATGCCGGGGTAACCCAGGAAAATCTTCCAAGAACACAGTCGGATAGTCCCGAACCACAGGAATCCCTTGCACTTCCACAGGAGTCTCTTCCTTGCGGATAGTTGCCACCAGCTTAGAACATTTATGCTTCCCTTGGAAAGTGACTTCAGGTCCACCTGGAGCCTTCACTGTTACTGTCTTGGTCTTGCACTCGATGCTCGCACTGTACACCGACATCCAATCAATGCCAATGATAACATCGACTCCCAAGATAGTCAGCTCGATCAGATCAATGCCAAAGATTTTATCTCCAATCACAATCTCGCAATCAGCATAATACCGATCAGTGGTTAAAGTTTCCTCTGACGGAGTAGCTACTGCTAAGATCTTGCCTGGAAAAATCTTCGGTTCAACTCCTAACACTTTAGCAAATTTTGGAGATACAAATGTATGAGAGGATCCAGTATCGAACAACACAATAGCTTTCATTCCATATTCTGATGTAAAAGGTCCATCAAATTCGAAGTATGAAACATGATCTTTCAAGTCAATATTTCCATTTCATTGAATTTCAAACTTTATACATTCGAATTGAAAAACATTTCTTGACATCAGAATGAAAGATAGTAGAAGCTATAACAATCTAACTCCTACGGTTCCTCTTCGCTTCTTGAAGTTCTCCCCGTAGTTCATCAACTTCATCCTTCAGCACATCAGTCAGGTTCTTCCTCTTCTCGAGTTCCCATACTCGATGACTGAGAACAGAAAAGTCGTCCTTTCGCTTTGCCAGCTGAGCCTCCAATAATCCGACTCTCTCTCGCAGTGTCTCTACCTGCCTCTAAAGAGAAGTCACAATACTATTTGGAACTGGTTCTTCTTCTTCATCAGAAGAAGAATCATCAGATGAATCCGGAGGTGGGGTAATCTCTCGGGATTCAGGCCATTCTTCACCGTCAGAATCTGCTTGTCCAGGGTAGTACTCGTCCTCGGAATCAGCCTGTCCAGGATGGTACTCTTCCTCGATGATATGCCAGTCGTCGCCTCCAGCAGGGTCGAAGTGATCAGCCATCTTAGAATAGAGAGGAGGAAATATAAATCTTAGAGCAACACAAATATAAGTCACTTACATTTAAATCTCTAGACTCAAACACACACTCTAATGTCCACTACTAGGGTGTCGTTCCTTATAAATTTGTACTAGTGTGAAAGCGTAGAAAAGCGTGGCTCTGATACCACTCTGTAACGCCCCGAATCCCAAATACACTGAATTCGAGATGTTCTACAGGATCTTTTCACTTTCTTTAGTACAATTTTACAAGGAAATTTAAACTTTTCACTTTACATCAGAGTTTACATCAATATTACACTTTACATTTGCACAGCGGAAGTAAAATTTACAACAATTAAATAAATGTACAACAACATGGTATAATCTTTAAGCATCCATTCCTCTTTAATCTTTAACATGCCATTTACCTGTATAAAAGACTGTGGGTACGTCAGTTTATTCAACCGTGGATTGGCACACTTTACAAAATTTAGTATTTTAAACTAAAGGTACTAGTTTGTCAAATATATCTCTCTTATATATAAGAACGATTCATCATGTTTTGTTTAGCCTAATGTGTTACACTTAATATCAAGAATAAAATGAATTTGTATAGGAACACAAAAAGGAACATATCGGGTCTTCATAATCTGGAGCTAATTAATTTCATGGTTTCAATGCATTAAATAAATAATAAATACAAAAGACATTTCTTATTCTCTCTCCCTGTTTTACATTGTCTCTTATAATTATCTTCAATTCTGGTGCTTGAGATTAATATAGAAATACATCTTATAGAATATGAGAAGTGATCTTACATTCTAAATACCTTTGTTTGTAAATATTTGAGAAATTGTATGCATTTTCAATGACGGCTGCGAAGGAGAATAAATCAACATTTAGACTATAAGGGCTCCTACCTCCGTAGTTCTCAGAGGTATACATTTTCATCAAACTTTTCTCCTTATTGTATATATAATAGAAGCATCCTAATTGTATAGCTACCGAACATATATCATGCTTCTCATTATATGAAACCGCTAATCATGTCTCTTTTATGGTATTGTCACGAATAATTTTTAGTTTCTTATTATTGTATGCCTTATCATTATATATTAAATCTTGCAAAAGTTATATATATATAGACGTGAACAGATTTTGTATCAGTTTGGAATTACATACAATCAATATGACCTAGATAAAAATATATATGGTTTATACTATGTATATATTTTATTCTAAACTATGAAAATATTTATCTTAGAAATTATTAATTCTATGTAATTTTATAAATCTCTAAAAATTATGTTAGTCAGTACAATTTATACATGGTAATACTAATACATTAGTATAGATAGATAATGTGTTGGTTGGTTCTTGTTCAATTTCCGATTAAGCATGCTGCTTTAACACTGCAAGTGTGTTTGCTTTCAGAATCCAATGGGCGGTTAGAGTGCAGGCATTTTTTTTTTACCCTTTGCTTCCGGAAAAAAGAGAAAAGAGACTTAAGTAAACTATAAACACTTTCTAACTTGTTGGAGAAATTGTTGTTGTACGTAACTCGAAAAACCCAGGAAAATATATTTAAAAAATCAAGAAACACTTTCTAACTTTTCCTTTTGCTCTGGACTCTTTTGGTTGTTTGGTTGGGCAGTTGTTTTGGTGTGGTCTTTAGCTTTGGGACTCTTCGGCTCTCTGCTGTTAGTACACCCTCAGACCACAAGCTCTGTCTATTCCTTTTGATGCTGGGATTTTGGCTGAGCTTAGTCGGCTCTAGGGTTTGCTGTTGGCTATGTTTATTCTGTCTTTACGGATGTGGTTGTGTGTTCTGTTATCACCGGGGCTAGGCGGCTTTGTGGGTCTTTTGTATCTATGCTTTTATTCTGGGTTTGTTATACTTTTCTCGCATGTATGTTGGTGGAGTGCTCCTTAGGGAGTCACTGCTTGGTCTAGTTGTTATTTTTGTTCTCTCTGGAGGTTCCGACCTTGATGGTTGGGTTTGGGTTCAATGTAGGACCCTGATCTTCTCCCCTATGTTACTGTGGTTTTATTTTTTTCTTTTCTGTGTTTTGTTTCTGCACACTTTTCCCATCAGGTCGTTCCTGGTTTTTAGTGGTAACTTTGTAGTGCCAATACTCTATTGGTGTAGCTGCCTCTTCGACGCACTACTTCTTGTCTGTGCGGTAGTTGGCTTTTTGGGGGCTATCTTGTTTTGCTCCTAGCTCAGCTTCTTCACCCCGTTTTTCGTCGGGGTGATCACACCCGGGCTGACCTGGTGGTATTTCTATGTTGCGAGTCTGTTGCTGTGCCTTCATTTCTCTTCTCCCTTTTTCATTGCCGATTATTCGGTGTTTGTGTTAGTTGGTTGTGCAGTGAGCTTTTGTTTTGCTTAGCGGGTGCTCCTTGTTTCTCCCCATGGCCTCCCTTCTCAGCATCTTCATCGGCGTTGGGTTTATGTCTGTTCATGGGGAGTGAGTCCTTTGCTGGGGGTCTTGGAGCGTGCTATCTTCTCTTGCTTTGGGTGTTGCTGCTTTGCGCTTTTCTTTCGGTGCTCTTTAGGTTCGGGTGCCTGTTTGGATCCATCGCGCAGGTCCCTGTTTAGGTCGCCGCACGTTGGGGGGGGGGGGGGGGGGGGGGGGTCTTCAGATGCACTTGGCTCATCGGCTTCTGCTCGCTGGTTGCTTCCTTGTGGTGGGCTGCTTTTATGCGTGTGTTTTGGTTGTTTTGGTGCGGTTAGCTTCTTTGCATTGTAAATATGTTGTTGTGCTTGTTTTTCTCGTTTTTCTAATTTTACACCGTATAAAATTGCGATGACGTTTGTTCGTTACTTTTATTAATATATTTGTTTAACTGGAGTTGGTTGACTCTATCTACTTTATTAAAAAAAAAATTTAAAAGAAAAAAAATGTGTGCGTACGTAACTCGAAAAAATCAAGAAAATATATTAAAAAATAGAGTCTGGAACTTTCATCCAAACTCCCACTGCGTTGACCAAGAGCTAACTCCTCTTTATATCTTAGAATCCAAAAATCCTACACACTACACTACATTAGCTACCTATGGATTCTCAGTACCTTGTCCTACTCATCACATTCCTTATCTCAATATCTGTGTATTTCTTCTCCATCATCAAATCCAGCAATGATAACCAAAAAAGGACCTCAAATGTTCTGGACGACTACAAATGTTACCCCATCCTTGGACACCTCCCTGACTTCATCAGAAACCGTGACCGCTACAACCAATGGGTTACCGATCTTCTCAACGCCACCCCCACCAACACGATCGATTTCCACCGCCCATTCGATCATGGCATCTTCACTGCAGACCCGACCAATGTTGAATACATGCTCAAGACTAACTTCGACAACTATCCGAAAGGCCAATAGTAAGATATAAATATATATATAGATATATACCTTTTACCATCCTATTCGGTTAATTATTGAGATAAATCTAATCTTGGAAAAAAAAAAATTGTCAACGAGTGCAGTAGCATTACTCTTTTGTCTCTTTTGGATTCTTATATTAATTTTATACTTTCTAACCCATCACAAAAGAATTGCCCAATTTTATTTACAAGTTTTATACTTGTTCCATTCAAAGATGACTCAAATTCATTTAATATTTCATAGAGAGGTTCTTCTTTATTGATCGATCAAGAAAATATCTTGCTGTGGTTTCTGTGGGTTTTGCTTTGGGTAAGGAAAGAGTTGATGTTGGGGAATTCATTTAATATTTCATAGAGAGGTTCTTCTTTATTGATCGATCAAGAAAATATCTTGCTGTGGTTTCTGTGGGTTTTGCTTTGGGTAAGGAAAGAGTTGATGTTGGGGAGGGAGGGAGGGAGGGAGGAAGAAGAGGAGTTGGCAGTGGAGAGAGATTGTAAGGGTGAGGAGTTGATGGTTGAGGCTGCGAGATCTGAAGGCTGAATAGTTGAAGTCAGAAGATATGGTGGTAGATGTAAGGATGGGGAAGAAGAATGGGAGGAGCAAGCAGTGGAGTGGAGGGAGAAGGAGATGAATAAATGATGAAACCCATCCCCATGCATGGATTATTAATGGGGTGTGCGTTGGATGTTAATGGGGGAATCTAGATTGAGGAAGAGAAAGGAAGGGGTCGTCGGTGGTGGTCGAGGAAGAGGAAGGATTGCCGGAGATTTTGAGGGAGTTGATGGAGGTCGTTGGTGTTCATTTTAGTAGTGTACGTAGGAGGTGGGGTAATTTTTGATTTTTTTTTCCGTACTGACCCACTTTTTTGAAAATATTGAGTAACCTGACAACTTTCAAAAATATTTACCCAATTGATCTAGTTTTGGACACGTCAGCATTAATCGTTATTAAAATAATAGCATCCACAGCCGTTTGCTTTTTTGCCATTTTTGACATTTTTTTTTGTGTACTGTAGCGCATACAGTCGTGAGCTATTTTGTCATTTTTTGGCGATTATGCTACAGTAGAAAGGGAGAAATAGCATTCGAAATAATTATAGCTGACGAAACATCATGTGTCGTCTGGATTATTTAATTATATTTTTAATTGATCGGACGAAACGAAACATCAAATGTTCCGTCCAAAGTAAAAAAAAAATTAAAAACCAAATAAATTAACCGGTTAAATGAATTTAAGGGTGGGAATGAACATCTTGTTTCGTCCCATGTGGGACGAAACATCTTGTTTCGTCCCAATCGAATTTTTTATAAAAAAAATAATTTTTAAAATTAATTTTGTAAATTTGTAAATTGTTTTTGTAAATATTTTTTACAAACTATTTTTTAAATTGTTTTTGCAATTTTTTTGCAAAAAAAACTTCTTTAAAATCCGGACGAAACATCATCCGGTTATTTTGATTTTTTTTCTTCTTTGGGATGTTTCGTCCCGTGTTTTTTATTAATATTTTCTAAGTTTCGGCCTATATAAATTATTTTTTAATGACAGACGAAACATCTGTTTCTTTTTTAACGAACTTATGCATTTTTTTGCCATTCGACGACTGCAGCGTTTCGTCGAAATAGATTGCCAAAATATGCATTTTGCCATTTTTTTACATTGAACGACTGTGGATGCTCTAACGTCATAGGTTATTTATATATCGTTGTTTCCAATAGCGACATCTGTTAAAAAAAATCACATGCCGTTATTTGGAGTAGCGATATCAATTACCTATTCTCAATCGTGTACTCTCTCTGACTTGAAAAAATTGTAAGTGTGAAAAAATCCTATAGTTGATGCCGCTATCCCGAACGACGACATTCACATTACAGATGTCGTCGTTAGGGATAGCGATATCAGTTATAATATTTATTGTTGGGGATAAATGATGTCGTTGTTTGGAACAACGATATCATTTCATTTTATTATTTATACTTGGCTAATCTATTTTTGTGAACTGTTGTCGCTATTTTTAAGAACGACAACAGTTATCCGTTATTTGGAAGAACGATTGTGGAGAAAGAGAGTTTAATGAGTATTATAACTGATGTCGTTATTCCCAACAACGACATCAGTAATGCAAATGCCGTTTTTGGGGATAACGACATTATTTATAAGTTGTTTCAGCACTTGAAATTTTTTTCAAGTTAGAATGTTCACACTTGTATGAGAAGTGTACTGATGTCGTTTTTCAAACAACGACATGCTAAAAAAAATTAAATTGATGCTGCTTTTTTGGAAGAACGGTATGAAAGTAACCTATATTGTTTTTTCAAACCTATATTGTTTTTTCAAAAAATGTATTATGCTGACGTGTCTAATTAGATCAGTTGGGTAAATATTTTCGAAAGTATGCCAGTTTGGTCAATATTTTCAAAATTTGGACTAGAACGGAAAGGATTCGTAATTTTTTTTTGTCAGTGTCTCATAGAAGAGAGAAAGGACGAGATTTTGTTTGGCCCTTTGTTTTATTGAAGGGTAAAATTCATACAGAATAATTAATAGAATTTGGTCTGCCTTGAAAATACAACAGCCAATAAAAAAATAAATTCTTTTAATGCTTGTTAGAAAAACCCTTTCAAATGAGAACTTGTTTCCGTACTGATCCAATTTTTAAAAATATTGACCAAACAGATGCACTTTCAAAATTATTTACCTAACTGATTCTGTTTTGGACACGTCAGCATAACACATTCTTGGAAAAAACGACGTACGTTAATTTCGGGCCGTTCTTCTAAAAAACAGCATCTATTTAATTTTTTTTAGCAAGTCGCTGTTTTAAAAAATGGTATCAGCATATTTCTAATACAAGTATGAAACTTCTGACTTGGAAAAAATTTCAAGTGCCGAAACAACTTATAAATAATGTCGTTATCCCAAAAAATAACATTTGCATTACTGATGCCGTTGTTGAAGATAACAACATTAGTTATAATACTCATTAAACTTTCTTTCTCCACAATCGTTCTTTCAAACAAAGACATGAGATAGCTGTTGCTGTTCTTAGAAACAGCGGCAACAGTTCACAAAAATAGATTAGTCAATTATAAATAATAAAATGAACTGTTGCCGATGTTATAAACAACGTCATCAGTTATCCCTAACAATGAATATTATAACTAGACTCATGTTTTTTACAACGTCGTCAGTACGGAAAAAAAATTCTACAAAAGATATCAAGTATGCTAATCTTTGTTTTTTTACTTTGTATTACTAGACTCATGGAGGTCGAGCTCAAGTGAAATATTATACAATAATTGAATTTGCGGTCCATCTCCATAAACATTATGGCAGTATAGTTAGCATTATCCTTTAAGAAAGTATTATTATTATTTGAGTAAGAAGCAATGATTAATTAGTACAAGATTATGCGTAGAAGGTAGTTTTTCCTCACTCCATCTTTTCCTATTTGCAGCTTCACCACTGTACTCCGTGACATGTTCGGCGATGGCTTCTTCAATGCCGATGGCGACATTTGGAAGGTCCAGCGAAATATGGCGTTCCATGAATTCAACACCCGCTCTCTTCGTAGTTTTGTGTTTGAAACTGTTAAAATGGAGACGGGCACTCGACTTCTTCCTCTCCTCAAGAAATATGCCGACAATGGGCAGGTTGTTAAGTTACAGGATGTGTTGGAGTATTACACCTTCGATAATGTGTGCAAGGTGGCTTTCAATGTAGATCCGGCTTGTCTAACCGAGGAAGTAATGCAGCATTCAGCCTCGGAAGGTTACAGATTTGCTAAAGCTTTTGAGGAAGGGGCTGAGATCAGCGTTCAAAGGTTCCGGTATGTAGTGCCGAATTTCTGGAAGATCGTGAAATTGTGTGGTATCGGTTCGGAGCGGAGGTTGAAAAATTCGATTGGCACAGTTCACGAGTTTGCAAATAAGGTTATCCGGTCTCGGATGAACGAGATGAAAACTTCTTCTTCTTCTTCCAATATTAAGCCACGAGCAGATGACCTTGTGTCGAGATTCATCCTAGCTGACGAAAACTACACAGAGGATTTTCTACGTGACATGGTGATTAGTTTCATACTCGCTGGACGAGATACATCCTCCACTGCTCTCACATGGTTCTTCTGGATTTTGTCATATAACCCCGAAGTACAAAACAAGATACTAGAAGAGATCGCATCAATTCGTGCCCAAAGCGAGAACCCAGTCAATAAAAAATATTTTGAATTCGAAGATCTGAAGAAGATGCAGTATTTGCACGCGGCTATAACAGAGTCAATGAGGTTGTACCCTCCAGTGCCACAAGACAAGATGGAATGCCTAAAAGATGAGATATTGCCCGATGGGACAAAGATCAAGAAGGGGTGGTTCATGGCATACAATAATTATGCAATGGGGAGAACAGAGAAGATTTGGGGCAAAGATTGCTTGGAGTACAAGCCCGAGAGGTGGTTAGATGATTCTGGAATGTTTAGACCAGAGAGTCAATTCAAGTTCGTGCAATTTCACGCAGGGCCGAGGATGTGTTTGGGGAAGGAGACGGCATACATTCAGATGAAGTCAATCGCAGCGAGTGTTATAGAGAAGTTTGTGGTTGAAATGGTAGAGAAGGATACGGAGCCAGAGATAGTGAACACCCTCACTTTAAAAATGAGGAAAGGACTTCCAGTGCGTATAAGGAACAGGGATTGATCTCCATCACGCCATCCTAGTTAAGTTGATAAATTCCTATTATTATGTATTTTACATGTATCTCATAATGTCAGTTAAGTAGATGTTGCACTTTTACATTGCCTCCTCATCTGTTTAGGGGAGTAAATGTTACTCGCTATACTACATTGCCTCATCTGTTTAGGGGGGTAATGTTATTTGCTTTACTTTCTAATTCTTGGAATTTATTAATAAAATTGAGTTTTGTGACTATATTTGTCTTTCACTTGGAACAATGGAAAAACGGAAATGAAGAGAGAGCCTTTTACGTTGAAATTGTTAAGAGAAAGTCTTTTACGTTGATATTGTTGAGAGCATCCACAACCATGATATGTAAAATATGCATATATGCATAATTTAGAATAACAGTTTGCTGTTTCGCTGAAGTGGGAAAAAGATAAAATATAGCAAAGTTGTAAATGGATCGGTGAATTATTACTATTTTTTTTGGATTTTTTTTTTGGACTTATTCGGAATTTTTAAAAGTTTTTTTATTATTTTTAATATTTTTATATGGTGGGACCAAACATGATGTTTCGTCCTACGATGGGCTTGTTAATTAAGCTAATAGTTAACTAAATTTAATTAATTAACTAATTATTTAACTTAAAAAAAAGTAACTAAAATACTAATTAAACTAATTAACGAAACAAGATTTTAGTTTTTTTTTTAATTCGGGATTTCATCGGACGAAATATCATGTTTCATCCGATCCTAAAAAAAATATAAAATATTACTGACGAAACATCATGTTTCGTCTGATTCTTTAAAAAAATTATAAGATCTTACGGTAAAAACATGATGTTTCGTCCTTCATATTATGCATATAGCTATTTATATTCTCATATATAGCAATCTACTGTATCAAAAAATGCGTATTATGCATATTTAACTAACGACTATAGCGGTCTTTTTGCTCAAATATGCATAATACATATATTTAGCTAACGACTGTGGATGCTCTGAGTGGTTGTAATTAAAGGACTGTAGATATCAATAAATGTTTTTATTTTGTTTTGTACTCTTACCATGTTCAGTTTAAAATAGGCTAAAGAAAAAATAATAAATAAAATAAACTAAACCGCCATAAAATTTTGCCAAACAATAAAAAATGAGTTTCTTTTCCCCTTTCCTTATCCAATAAAATAAATTACCATAAGGAAAATAGAAGACCATGCTTATATCTAGGGGTGGCATTCGGGGCAGGTCGGGCCCAAAACTAGCAGGGCATACTCGGTCCTGGGCTTTGGCGGGCTAAGCCACCACCTTAGAGCGGGCTGGGCCTGATAGGGCCAAGCTAGAGATGGGGAAGGGAGCCCAGACCTGGACCTTGGACCTTGGCTTAGGGGGCCGGACCGAGCCTTTGCTGGTTCACGGGTTTTGAATTATTTTTATAAATTTAATAGAGTAGATTAATATTTCAAATATATATATATATATATATATATATATATATATATATATATATATACACTCAAAAAAAATATTTTTAAAATCTATAAAAGTGAGTGTAGACATCAAAATTAATTGATCACTACTTACTACTCAATTAGTCCACCCCACCTTAACTATTTATCGCCAAATCTGCTTCCACACTTCTCTTATCTCACTAATGTGGGACTAAATATATTTAGATTTTAAACTCTGATAACCTTCAGTCCCCACATTGGTGAGATGAGAGAAATGAGGTGGTGAAGTTGAATAATGTGCAGTGATTAATTAATTTTGATATCCACACTAATTTTATAAAATTTTGAAATATTTTAAAGTATCTCCATATATATATATATATATAAAATAAAACACAAAGAAAGCTATTCCAAACCCCTCCCCCCCCCACGAAAAAAAAAATTTCAAATCCCAAAACCAAAATTTCTCCCCAAAATAAAAAAAAAACTCATTACTTTATTCTTATCTCTCTGTTCTCTCTTCAATTTTTCATATTTCTCTCTTTCTCTCTCCCCCCTCTCTCTCCCATTTTTTTCTTTATTTACTTAGAAATTTAGATACCAGGTTTGTAAAATTTTCAGAATTTTTATGCTTTTTTTTTATTGCATAAAAATTGTGTCTAAGTCCTTTTTTTGTAGGTGAAATTTTCGTTTGTAGGTGAAATTACCGTTTAACCCCTGAGAGCTTTAAGATTCGTGAACGATTTAAACAGTCTCGATTTAATCCTATTTTTAGCCATATCACGAGCCCCCCCTCCCCCAACACACACACACACACACACACTTCTAAAGACTGGGTTTTATAGCATTTGAGGAGTAGTTTTATTGTTTCATTGGTGTACGAGATTTTATCAGAGTTCTTGAGGGAATTTGGATCCTGCTCAAGGTGTAACGATGTCAATCTGAGTTTGTGAAGTTGTAACACCCCGCAAAATTGGAAATTACAATTTTGCCCCTGGGTGTTACGCACGTATATTTCACCATATATTTTGGATTCGTACTATTTATATATTTTTCGTATTAATTTTAGTCAACTAAAATATAATATTTAATCTCTGGGATTTACGTGCTTTATACGTGTTTTGATGCACGTGTTTCCACCACTACGTACAATATTTTCTATAGGTTTAAATTATTTATTTTTATATATTTAAATCTATTTTATAAAACTGAAATTTATTTTTCCCTTGTTTTGATTAAAATGTATTTTTCGATTTTCTGCACGTATAATGCACGTGCTTTCTACGTGCTGAGATTTCATCATGAAATACATAAAATTAGTAAATATATTTTTCTTATATTATTTTCGATTATATTTAATAATTTTTCATCAATAAAGTCGATTTTCGCATTTTGATATTTTACGCGCGATGCACGTGTTTTCGGTAAACGCATTTGTTTTTCAAAATAAATTTCGGAGTGTGTATAACACACATGATTTTCAAATAATATAAATAGTAGTATATGTATATATATATTAGTAGTGTATTATATATATAGAAAGATAGTAGTATATAATATATAGTGTATTATATATATATAATATATAAGTGGGCTGTTTGTGTATAAGTATTATATGTGAAATGGATTAATTGGGAAGGAGTTGGTTGGGGGCCCACTGTTGGAGAAGAACAACAGGTTGGGATTGGGAATATATAATTAGAATAGTTATTTGTTAGAAGATGGGGGCCCACAGGTTCATATGATAGCCAAAAAAAAGCTCTGCTTGATTTTTTTTTTTTTGGTCAAAGACATGACTTGGACGTGGCTTTTGGATTAATACCGGTTGGGAATTTGGATTAATACCGGTTTTATGGGTTGGGAGTTGGGATTTGAAGAGGTGAAGAAATAAAGAGATGAGAGTTTTTAGGAGTTGAGAAAATGAAGAGGTTGAAAATTAATTTGAGTAATTTATTAGGTGGGTAATTTTGCAAATTGAACCCTTTACAAACCCTATAAATAGCACCCTACCCCTTTTCATTTCACACACAAAAATTAGAATTAAAGCAAGAGAGAAAGAAAAGAGGAAAAGAATAAAAGAAAGAGAGAAAAAGTTTGTACTTGGTGGCCATTGCTAGGAGGAGAAGATCTAGGAGGACATTGGATCTAGAAGTGGTGCTCTTTCCTTCATTAGTCAAGTTTCAATTGAGGTAGGTGATCTTTGTGCTTTCTAGTTCATAGTTGAGCATGCTAAATTTTGATAAATGAGTAAAGTAGATTAATGTGATGTGATGAATAAAGATATTTCATGCTATGTTGACAAATAGATTAGCATTGTGTTAATTAGTGATCCTATACTTTCTAATTGTAGGGGTTGCATGCCTAAATAGTAGTAGAGTTTTGATATGAAAATTAGAAGATAAATTCATGTTTTCATATATGTTAAGTGATAGAAATGTTAAGAATTGTTTAAAGAGCAAAGTATTTGTCTTGTTGCTTGCAAATGAGAAGAGAAATTTGTAGTTTGCATGCTAATGTACACATATAAAAAAAACTAGTAATTTTAGAAATATTTTGAAGAGAATTTTCTTTTAAAAAGAAGTGTTTGTAAAATAAAATGAGCATGCATAGATTACAAATAATTTGTTGCAAGAGAACACAAATCTTCTAGTTGATTAAAATGAATGATTTTGAAATTAGATCTATTATCAAATATGAAATTTTTATAATCCATAAGTTTCTGTTGGTAATAAATCTCAGTTTATAATAATCACTTGTAGACTAATGGAAGTTTTGATTAAAAGAGAAAAACTAAGTTTTATGAAAAATGATGAAACATCATAAAATTGGAATAAAACCAACTGGACTTCTTTATAAGTCGACGTGCGTACTTGGCCTATTGGTTTGGCCTTGCGTTGCTTCTTGGTCAGGCCAGGTTCGAAACTTGATGGTTGTAACTTATATTTTGGGTTTTATTTAAATGAAACCGATAATGAAAAGTTTGCATTTGAATATTTCGGTAGGACTCTTTGATAGCAAAGTCCACATGGACTATTGGCTAGTGGAGGGGGTTGGTTACTTACTGGTCTTGGGTTCGAAACCTTTGGCCACCCTTTTAATATATTTTTGTGTTTTAATATGTTAAGGGATGTTTAAATGCAAGGAAACTTTGGTAAAAATATCCAATATTCCTATAATTTGATGTGGAATTTATTAAAATTAGTTTCATAGATTTTCATGGATTTTGAGAAATAAAAATGGAAATTGAGATAGGATTATGCGACTTCAAAATTATTAATTGAGAATAAAAATTCTCTTTTGTGAAGAAGAGTACAATATAAAATTTTTGCGAAGTGATTACTCTTGAAGAGATTGCATTTGTATTTTGTTAAGGAATATCTCGAAGTGAATCGAGACACCATATGAGCCTGGATTTTTGTGATAAAATTCATGTAATGAAATTGTGTAAATTGAAAAGAATTATTTTGCTATGAAAATTATGAATGAATAATTAGATCATGAATTGAGACAAGTTATTGACCATTTGTGAATGAGTTGAAGATGAAAATAACTAGGTTTAAGACAAGATTATTAAAGGGTATATGTACCCATGTTTCTTGTACATGAAAGTTTACGATTTAGAGTTAGAAAGACCTTTGTACCGACAATACTGAAAGAAAAGATTTGAGAAATAATTTGGAGATATGGTTAAGGAGCCATCTCGTATTTGTTGATTAAGTCCGGTAGGAGGTAAAACTAATTCTTAGAATGGAAATTATTCATGTCTTGAACTTAGGAAAATTTAGGCACATAAGTGAAGATGTAGTAAACTTAGGGAAACGTAAGTGGGGTGCTCTATATAGTCGGCGGTGGACTCCAAGACTATAGATCCAGTTGGTGGACTGAGGTTGCCCTGTGGGAGACGGATTATTATATTTTAGTCCGGGACTATGAGGACGGGTCAGCGGTGGACTCCGGGATCTTGAGTAGTCGGACGGATGGATTTTTGTGTTTACCGTCTCCAATGTATATATATATATACTGGGCTAGAGGGTCACATACGGGACGGTTCATACGATGTGGAATCTGTTATAATAGCTGGCGGTGGACTCCAAGGCTGGGATTCACATTCGTGGATAGTCTGAACTTTGTTTTGCTACCGGGTAGTTTTCATGGCGAGGGATCGAGCCCTGTATTGTGAAGAACGTAGGCACTTGTCCTCGGACCTATGTAGTATGGGATGCATAGAATCCGAACAAGTGTGCATTAGTGTCATCCTAGTGTAGAATTGTGTGCATTAGGCATTACGGCATGACATACACCTATATTTAGAATAATCACTTTTGACACTTTACTTGTTCATTCAATCTTTTTGTGATTTGTTAAAGTATGAGATCGTTATACTATTCCCGGCATAGAGAGGATAGCCGTGTATAACATTTCGTCAGTTGTAAGTAACTGACGAGCCCACAGATTGACATGCAGGTAATGGACTATTCATGAAGCTATAAAGTGGATATGCTGTTGCTGTTTAGAAGTTAAAGATGTTGCAAATGATGTTAAAGTTATACAAGTTGTATTTCATTGTTGTAATCTTTCATTCTTCCGCTGTGTAAAACCAAGTTGTAATTGAACTCTGATGTATTGTGAATAAAAAGTTTTAAATTCCTTGTAAAATTGTACGAAGTGAAGTAAAGATCCTGTGGAATCTCGAATTTATCCTTATTTAAAATTCGGGGTGTTACAGAAGTACCCACAATGATTTTGCAATTTTTCTGGATTTTTCTGATTTTTTCTAATTTTTTTACTTATTTTTCGAATTACTTATCCAATTTTGTGAAGTAACAATGTGCTCTAAAAAAGAATTAATTAATCGTTCTAATTAAAAATTATTTATCCAGGAGTCCAAAAATATTTTCCTAAATTTATAATTATTTTTTAGATTTTTAAAATTTATTTATTGAATTTTTAATCATTTTTTGCAATTTTTAAATAATTAATTCGAATTAATAATTAAAATAAAAGAATTAATCAGGGAATATCGACATGGCACAATTTGGGGCATTGATCATATCGATGGCGTGATTTTTCAAGTGATCAAACGGTGGATTTGCCTCTGCGTTTTTCGCCATTTGGGGGACGGTGGCAAGAGCGCTCAGCACTTGTTGCCGAGGTCCAGGGGAGCGACACATGGCACGTTGACCGTTGATCAGTCAATGTGTTTTTACGCATTTGGACGTCGGTGGCAAGAGTGCTCGGCACTTGTTGTCGAAGTCCAGGCACTTGTCTCCGAAGTCCAGTAGAGCGACACGTGGCGCGTTGACCGTTGACCGTTGACCAATCAACACGTTTCCACGCATTTGGATGTTGGTGGCAAGAGTGCTCGGCACTTGTCACCAAAGTCCAGGAGAGCGACACGTAGCGCGTTGACCGTTGACCAGTCAATGCTTTTTCACGCATTTGGATGCTGGTAGCAAAAGTGTTCGGCACTTATCGCCGAAGTCCAGGAAAGCAACACGTGGTGCGTTGACCATTGACCGTTGACCGTTGACCACTCAACATTTTTTTACGCATTTGGACGTCGGTGGCAAGAGTGCTCGGCACTTGTCACCGAAGTCCAGGAGAGTGACACGTGGCGCGTTGGCTATTGACCAGTTCATGCATTTGGACGTCGGTGACAAGAGTGCTCGGCGCATGTTGCCGAAGTCCAGGAGGGCAACACGTGGCGCGTTGACCGTTGACCAGTCAATGCTTTTTCACGCATTTGGACGTAGGTGGCAACATTTGTAGAACCCCGTATTTTCAAATATTATTTTAATTATTTGAAAATGAATTTAAATAATTTTGAGGATTTAAATAAATATTTTCTAAGAAATCTATCTTTTGTACACGTGCAAAACACGTGCAAATGACTTTTCAGAAGTTTGAAAAATTTAGTTTTCCTAATGAAAAATCATTATTTATTATTTGAGAATTATTTAGTATTTTTCCAGATTTTTCTGAAATTAATTAGTACTATTTGCAATTTTTGAGAAAAAAGGGACTTAATTGCAAAACTGACATTTTGATGGATTAAAATGCAAAATGTATTTGCTGGACATTACGATCAATATTTTTGAGGTTTGGAAGTATATTCTTCTATTAGATCCTAATTTAAATGATATTTGATTGAGTTTTCAAGACTAAACCTATGTATGTAAAATTGTATTCTTAAAAGGACTATTTTGCAAAGTGGGAATATAACCCTAATATTTTACCCGGCATATTTAAGGGAAATTCTTTCCCAGCCGTCATTGAGGATATTCAGAATTTCTTGAGATTATTTTGGAAGAACAAAGGAGAATTCTTGGATCTAGCAAGGAGCAGCTTTTGCGGATCTTTTCTTCAAAACAAAGGTGAGTGGTTTGTTTTGTTGTTTTGTTTGCTTTGCTTGTTTTGTTTGTCTTGATTGATGGATGACGTAAGATCCTTGTTATGCTTGTTTGCGATCATTATGCCATTATTTGTTAGTCTCATTGTAAATATGATATGGATCTACTAGTTGATATGGAGGATGAGAACTCTTATTGATAATTGGGTCATGTATGAGGAATACTAAGATTTGTTGATGGAAAAGTTTGATTTATGAGATCGTATTGTTGGGAGACATATTAAGAATTGATTATGTCGTGATCAGATGATAAACATCTGGATCTTGTGAGTGTAGTTCAGATTTTTGATTGAGTTGAGGAAGACATTTTGAAGAGAAAAACCCTAATGAAAGGATTAAGAGTTTAGATCGTGAATATGTGAGATTTGAGTAATTGATTGATGGAATAATGTATCCATGATGGAGATTATTGAGAGATGTTTATTTGCCTGGACACAGTTTTAATTTCATGATCAGTGAATCTTTAGAAAACCCCTGTTTGATTTGTGTTCAGACCTATTGTTAGAAATCTGTAGCCGACAATCGTCTGGCCTATAGAGCAGTCGACTGGCACGAGCCTACTGTGTATTTTCAGTCTTGAGATTTGTTCGGGACAGTCGACCTAGACTGAGGTCAGTCGACTGGTCCTCTGTTTGTGATTTTGTTCTGTCCTTTCGGGACAGTCGACCTTTGACCTTTCAGTCGACTCACATACTTAGATTATTTTGACGAGGATTATTTGAATTTGTCTCGGGGCAGTCGACTGATGACTTGTCAAGTCGACTGGTCATGCCTTAGATTATTTTTGTAAAATGTTGGGATATGTCCTCTGGACAGTCGACTGGTCCTTTATGCAGTCGACTGGTCCTGAAGGATCTTTGTATTTGAATTGAGATATTTTGTTTAGTGTTTGATTTTGGAGACATTTGTTCAGTACTTGATGTTGAGATATTTGTTCAGTATTTGATTTTGAGATGTTCAGTTAAGAACATGATTTTGAGATATTTTGTTGAGCCACTTGTTAAGTGGAATTTGTTCAGATATTTGTTTTTGAGTCTCTAGAGGTAGGTGACCCTAGTATACCGGTGTTTGTTCAGTTATTTGTTGAGGCCCATCGAGGCAAATTTTCAGTTATTCAGATTTTTAGTCCGGTAAGGTACACTACTCTAGGAGATTTGTTCAGTAACCCAAACTAATAAGGACAGGCATTAGTAGTGTCATGACGAATGAGAACTTGAGTTATGCACCTCAGTATGGCTTTTGATGTAGGATTTAATCTCCTGAATTATCCAAGTAGTTAACTTGTGATGTGTGATTTATCTCCGGAATTATCCAGGCAGTTAACCTGTGATGCGAGGTATTTCTCCGGAATTATCCAAGTAATTATCTTGAGATGTGGGATTGAACTACGGAATGATCGGAGTCGAGGCGACGCTTTTGGGGTATTATTGTGATAAGGAATCAATGTTTAGATGTGGGATGATCTCCTGAATTATCCAGGGAAAATACCTGTGATGTGGGATCAATCTCCGGAATGATCAAGCATGGGCAAATTATCATGGTTTATCTTCATCTCTTAGTAGTCATCGTTGTCAGTATGTAGTCATGATGTTTTCTTGAATCACTTTTATGCATTCGGATTTCCTGTTTTTACACACTTGGCTTTTGGTTTTGGTATCACCCATTGTTCTTTTGTCGTACTTCATACTTTAGTGTTTGATTATTATCTGTTGGATATTATGTTTTAAGTTCATTTATTCTATTGGTTTGATTTGTTACCACTCACACCATTTATGGCTGACTCCGTGGTTTTGGGATTAGGGTTCAACTCTAGCCTCACATGTTGCAGGTTATTGCTTAGATTGGAGGTTGGAAGCTTGAGTGGACATTTTGAGATAATTTAAATTATTTAGTGATTGGTGTAAAACTGTAAAGGATATTTGAGATCTTTTGAGTTGTATATAAAAGATTAAATTGAGTTGAGATGATTAGACTTCCGCTGTGATATGTAATAATTGTTGTAATAGAAGAAGAAAAATTTTAGTGGTGTTGTTGGTGTTTATTGTTGTATTGAAGTGGATTGCTGGGATTTCGCCACTTATTTTCTAAGCTCTCATATTAGAAATTTGGGGCGCTACAGAGATTGGTATCAGAGCTCCGCTTCAATGTAATAATAGACATAGTATGACAACCAACCTAGGTGTGGACACTAGAGAGTGAGTACCTAGGTGTGGACATCAGAGTGTGAGTATCACATAGAATTAAATTATGATGTTTGGTTTGAAATTATGGTTTGGAGTATGGTTATGGCTTTGCCATAGGGTAATGATTTGAGTTTGAATTGTATGTGTGCTCTAACTTTACCCTCGTTTTGCAGTATTCAAAATGGTTGCACCCAGAGGTAGAAATGGTGGCAATAATGAGGATGGATCGGGTAGTTCTCGAGGAGCGGGAATTGACCTAGAGGTTGAGTTTGCTAAGGTTTATCAGACCTTGAACACATTGATGGCACTCAATGTGGCGCAGCAGCAAGCGCAGCAGCAGAATCCGCCGCCCAATCATGGAGCTGGGCATGGATTGGTGAATGCCGACCCCATCAAGCAGATTGAATCCTTTAAGAGGATGAGGCCACCAGTCTTTGAGGGGCAAGCTGATCCAACAGCAGCAGACGATTGGATTCGGAAGATGGAGACGATCTTCGAAGTATCGGAGACTCCAGCAGCCAGCAAGGTGAAGTTGGCTTCTATGCAGCTCGAGAAAGACGCTGGTGTCTGGTGGGAGTCACTGAAGAGGACTCTGGGAGATCAGCCTTTGACATGGGAAGCTTTTCTGGAGGAGTTCAGAGATCGCTTCTTTCCTCTTGATGTTCAGGAGAAGAAGGCGACTGAGTTTATGAACCTTCAGCAGGGGAGCATGACTGTTCGGGAGTATGAGACGAAATTTGCTCAACTTTCGAGGTATGCGCCAGAGTTGGTCACGGATGAAGCAAAGAAGGCCAAAAAGTTTGAGCAGGGCTTGAGGCCGAACTTGAGGTCAAGGATGGTTCCGTTGGGTATCAGGAGATTCGAGAAGCTGGTCAGGAGGGCCGCGATGACTGAAGAAGATATGGACTGTTTCAGAAGAAGCAGGATACTTGGAACCGGAACAAGAGGCCAGCATCAAGCCAGAGTGGGAAGGGATTCCCCGCGAAGCAGGCGAAGTTCAGTGGACCGGTGCAGAAGGCACCTGGAGCTCAGGGAGTGACCTGCTACTACTGCAAGGAAGTAGGACATTACAGGTCAGCATGTCCGAAGTTGGCAGAGCATGTTTGTTCTCAGTGTGGGCAGACTGGACACTCAAAGCCCCATTGTCCACAACTGAAGAAAGATGGTTCGGGTGGAAGCAAAGTCCCGAAGAGGCAAGGGCGAGTATTTGCATTGACCGAGGAGGATGCGAGGAACTCGGAAGATGTAATACAGGGTATGCAGGAATTTTGATTTCTTTTATTTTTGAATCAGTGTAATGAATAAAAGCTTTTATTTCAGAACAATTTAAGATTGAGCATCATTCTTATTGTAACAGGAGTTGTTTTAATAAATGGAATAAAAGCAAAGGTTTTGTTTGACACTGGTTCATCGCATACATTTGTATCGCCAAGTTTTGCAAAGATCTTAGGTTTGGAACCTAAGTTATTTCCAGGCAGGGTTTTGTCGGTGGCAATGCCGTCAGGTGAAGAGCTAGTAGCGGATCGATATTACGAGGGCTGTGATATCGAGATTGGTGGAAGGATATTCGGCATCGACTTGATCGAGCTACAAGTGTTGGGAGTGGATGTCATCGTAGGCATCGATTGGATGGCTATTTATGATGCCACAATTGATTGCATGCAGAAGGAGGTGTTGGTGAAAGCACCAGGTGGACCTGCAGTAACTTTCCAAGGGAAGAAGAAGATCCCGCAGGTGGCTGCAATGGTATCTAAGAAGTCTATTGCAGATGAAGTCAAGGGCATTCCGGTGGTTCGAAAGTTTCCTCGGGTGTTCTTGGATGATTTTCCAGGGTTACCGCCGCAGAGAGATGTGGAGTTTTGCATCAATGTTCAGCCGGGGAGTGCGCCGATTTCCAAGGCTCCGTACAGGATGGCACCTGTAGAGCAGGATGAAGTGAAGAAGCAGATTGAGGAGCTTTTGAACAAAGGGCTTATCAGACCGAGTTCATCTCCGTGGGGAGCGCCAGTGCTGTTAGTCAAGAAGAAAGATGGGTCGATGAGGATGTGTATTGACTACAGGGAGTTGAATAGGGTGACTATTCAGAACAAGTACCCACTGCCGCGGATAGATGATTTGTTCGACAGGCTTCGAGGAGCAGCGGTATTTTCGAAGATTGACTTGAGGTCAGGATATCATCAGGTTCGAGTCAAGGAGGAAGATGTGAGCAAGACAGCTTTCAGGACTCGTCATGGGTTGTATGAGTTCTTGGTGATGCCATTCGGGTTGACGAATGCGCCAGCAGTGTTCATGGACATGATGAATCGGGTGTTGAGGCCATTCATTGATTCCTTCGTGGTGGTCTTCATCGATGATATTTTGGTATATTCGAAGTCGGAGGAGGACCATTCTAAGCACTTGACAGCGGTATTACAGACATTGCAGGAGCACAGCTTGTATGCCAAATTGTCGAAGTGTGAATTCTGGAAGTCTGAGGTAGCTTTCCTTGGTCATATTCTTTCTAAGGAGGGAGTGGCTACTGATCCTCAGAAAGTGGAAGCAGTGAAGGATTGGCCCAGGCCGACGTCAGTGAAGGAAGTGAGAAGCTTCTTGGGATTAGCTGGTTACTACAGGAGGTTTATTCAGGGGTATTCCCAGATTGCAGTTCCATTGACAGGTTTGACCCGGAAGAGTGTGGCATTTGTGTGGACAGATAAGTGCGAGGAGAGTTTCCTTGAGTTAAAGGAAAGGCTGACTACTGCACCTATATTAGCATTGCCGCAAGCAGGGAAGGATTATGACATCTACAGTGATGCATCTCTCAGAGGTTTGGGATGTGTCTTGATGCAGGAAGGCAAGGTCATTGCTTATGGTTCGAGGCAGTTGCATCCGCATGAGAAGAATTATCCGACGCATGATTTGGAGCTAGCAGCTATCATTTATGCCTTGAAGCTATGGAGGCATTATGTTTATGGTGAGAAGGTCAATATGTACACGGACCACAAGAGCCTGAAGTATATCTATCAGCAGAGGGATTTGAATCTTCGTCAGAGAAGATGGTTGGAGGTATTGGAAGACATTCGTCCTGAGATCAAGTATCATCCAGGCAAGGCGAATGTAGTGGCTGATGGACTTAGCAGGAAGAGTAGTTTGTCAAGGTTGATCACTACTCGAAGAGAGTTGGCAGCAGAGATCGATCAGGCAGGTATCGAGGTGGTACTGCGAGGTTTGGGGGCATCTTTGGCTCAGTTGAGACTGCAGCCGTCCTTGAGAGAGAAGATTGCGGAAGGTCAGAGATCAGATGCAGAGATCCAGAAGATGTTGCGGCAGGTTTCAGAAGGCAAGTTATCAGAATTTCGTGTCCAAGATGGAGTTCTTTGGTTGGGTGAGAGGTTGTGTGTTCCAGATGATGCAGAGTTGAGAGAGAGTATCTTGCAGGAGGCACACAGCACATTGTTATCAGTTCATCCAGGAGGTACGAAGATGTACAGGAATATCAAACCCCACTTTTGGTGGTCCGGCATGAAGCGAGATGTAACAGATTTTGTGGCAAGGTGTCTGACTTGTCAGCAGATCAAGGCAGAGAACCAGAGACCTGGAGGTTTGTTGCAGCCGTTACCCATTCCGGAGTGGAAGTGGGAGAATATCAGTATGGACTTTATTACGGGTTTGCCGAGGAGTTCGAAGGGCAATGACTTGATTTGGGTTGTTGTGGACCGATTGACTAAGTCGGCACATTTTCTAGCCATGAAGATTACTTGGTCGATGGAGAAATTGGCTGAGTTATACATTGAAGAGATTGTGAGACTTCATGGAGTTCCTGTTTCGATTGTGTCTGACAGAGATCCGAGGTTTACATCAAGGTTTTGGAGAAGTTTACAAGCAGCTTTGGGCACCAGGACTGATTTCAGTACAGCATTTCATCCGCAGACAGATGGTCAGACGGAGAGGGTGAATCGAGTGCTGGAAGATATGTTGCGAGCTTGTGTTATGGACTTTGGTGGTAGTTGGGAGAGATACTTGGCATTGGTTGAGTTTGCTTATAACAACAGTTACCATGCAAGTATTGGGATGGCACCGTATGAGGCTTTGTACGGGCGGAGGTGCAGGACACCTGTATGTTGGTATGAGGTTGGCGAGAGGCAGATGTATGGTCCTGAGATCGTGCAGCAGACGTCAGAGCAGATTGAGCTGATTCGCAAGAGATTGGTTGAAGCTCAGAGTCGGCAGAAGAGTTATGCTGACACTCGACGAAGAGATTTGGAGTTTGAGGTTGGGGATGCAGTTTTTCTCAAGGTTTCTCCGACCAAAGGAGTGATCAGATTTGGTAAGGGTGGCAAGTTGGCGCCAAGGTATATTGGGCCATACAAGATCGTGGAGAGGATTGGCAAGACCGCATACAGATTGAAACTTCCAGAGGAGTTAGCGCAAGTACATGATGTGTTTCATGTATCATTATTGAGGAAGTATGTTGCCGACCAGAATCATCAGTTGGTGGAGGTTCCTGAAGATCTACAGGTGAACTTGAGCTACAAGGAACAGCCTGTTGAGATCGTTGATCGAAGGGAGAAAGTCCTTAGAAGCAAGGTGATACCTATGGTCAAGGTATTGTGGAGGAATCAACAGTTCGAGGAGGCTACTTGGGAGCCAGAGGATCGCATGCTGAATGATTTTCCTGAATTGTTTGAATGAATGTATTTCTTGTATGTGAATGGAATTCTTTGAATGATTGAACTATTGATTGATACATGATGTAATCTTTAATTTGATTGTGATGTTATATAAAATTGTTTGGATTATGATCTATTTATGAAGTATTGTTTCCTTTTGTTGGTATGTGTTTGAACTCATTAGTAGTAGTTCTGAGGACAGAACTCTTCTAAGGAGGGAGTGATGTAGAACCCCGTATTTTCAAATATTATTTTAATTATTTGAAAATGAATTTAAATAATTTTGAGGATTTAAATAAATATTTTCTAAGAAATCTATCTTTTGTACACGTGCAAAACACGTGCAAATGACTTTTCAGAAGTTTGAAAATTTTAGTTTTCCTAATGAAAAATCATTATTTATTATTTGAGAATTATTTAGTATTTTTCCAGATTTTTCTGAAATTAATTAGTACTATTTGCAATTTTTGAGAAAAAAGGGACTTAATTGCAAAACTGACATTTTGATGGATTAAAATGCAAAATGTATTTGCTGGACATTACGATCAGTATTTTTGAGGTTTGGAAGTATATTCTTCTATTAGATCCTAATTTAAATAATATTTGATTGAGTTTTCAAGACTAAACCTATGTATGTAAAATTGTATTCTTAAAAGGACTATTTTGCAAAGTGGGAATATAACCCAAATATTTTACCCGGCATATTTAAGGGAAATTCTTTCCCAGCCGTCATTGAGGATATTCAGAATTTCTTGAGATTATTTTGGAAGAACAAAGGAGAATTCTTGGATCTAGCAAGGAGGAGCTTTTGCGGATCTTTTCTTCAAAACAAAGGTGAGTGGTTTGTTTTGTTGTTTTGTTTGCTTTGCTTGTTTTGTTTGTCTTGATTGATGGATGACGTAAGATCCTTGTTATGCTTGTTTGCGATCATTATGCCATTATTTGTTAGTCTCATTGTAAATATGATATGGATCTACTAGTTGATATGGAGGATGAGAACTCTTATTGATAATTGGGTCATGTATGAGGAATACTAAGATTTGTTGATGGAAAAGTTTGATTTATGAGATCGTATTGTTGGGAGACATATTAAGAATTGATTATGTCGTGATCAGATGATAAACATCTGGATCTTGTGAGTGTAGTTCAGATTTTTGATTGAGTTGAGGAAGACATTTTGAAGAGAAAAACCCTAATGAAAGGATTAAGAGTTTAGATCGTGAATATGTGAGATTTGAGTAATTGATTGATGGAATAATGTATCCATGATGGAGATTATTGAGAGATGTTTATTTGCCTGGACACAGTTTTAATTTCATGATCAGTGAATCTTTAGAAAACCCCTGTTTGATTTGTGTTCAGACCTATTGTTAGAAATCTGTAGCCGACAATCGTCTGGCCTATAGAGCAGTCGACTGGCACGAGCCTACTGTGTATTTTCAGTCTTGAGATTTGTTCGGGACAGTCGACCTAGACTGAGGTCAGTCGACTGGTCCTCTGTTTGTGATTTTGTTCTGTCCTTTCGGGACAGTCGACCTTTGACCTTTCAGTCGACTCACATACTTAGATTATTTTGACGAGGATTATTTGAATTTGTCTCGGGGCAGTCGACTGATGACTTGTCAAGTCGACTGGTCATGCCTTAGATTATTTTTGTAAAATGTTGGGATATGTCCTCTGGACAGTCGACTGGTCCTTTATGCAGTCGACTGGTCCTGAAGGATCTTTGTATTTGAATTGAGATATTTTGTTTAGTGTTTGATTTTGGAGACATTTGTTCAGTACTTGATGTTGAGATATTTGTTCAGTATTTGATTTTGAGATGTTCAGTTAAGAACATGATTTTGAGATATTTTGTTGAGCCACTTGTTAAGTGGAATTTGTTCAGATATTTGTTTTTGAGTCTCTAGAGGTAGGTGACCCTAGTATACCGGTGTTTGTTCAGTTATTTGTTGAGGCCCATCGAGGCAAATTTTCAGTTATTCAGATTTTTAGTCCGGTAGGGTACACTACTCTAGGAGATTTGTTCAGTAACCCAAACTAATAAGGACAGGCATTAGTAGTGTCATGACGAATGAGAACTTGAGTTATGCACCTCAGTATGGCTTTTGATGTAGGATTTAATCTCCTGAATTATCCAAGTAGTTAACTTGTGATGTGTGATTTATCTCCGGAATTATCCAGGCAGTTAACCTGTGATGCGAGGTATTTCTCCGGAATTATCCAAGTAATTATCTTGAGATGTGGGATTGAACTACGGAATGATCGGAGTCGAGGCGACGCTTTTGGGGTATTATTGTGATAAGGAATCTATGTTTAGATGTGGGATGATCTCCTGAATTATCCAGGGAAAATACCTGTGATGTGGGATCAATCTCCGGAATGATCAAGCATGGGCAAATTATCATGGTTTATCTTCATCTCTTAGTCGTCATCGTTGTCAGCATGTAGTCATGATGTTTTCTTGAATCACTTTTATGCATTCGGATTTCCTGTTTTTACACACTTGGCTTTTGGTTTTGGTATCACCCATTGTTCTTTTGTCGTACTTCATACTTTAGTGTTTGATTATTATCTGTTGGATATTATGTTTTAAGTTCATTTATTCTATTGGTTTGATTTGTTACCACTCACACCATTTATGGCTGACCCCGTGGTTTTGGGGTTAGGGTTCAACTCTAGCCTCACATGTTGCAGGTTATTGCTTAGATTGGAGGTTGGAAGCTTGGGTGGGCATTTTGAGATAATTTAAATTATTTAGTGATTGGTGTAAAACTGTAAAGGATATTTGAGATCTTTTGAGTTGTATATAAAAGATTAAATTGAGGTGAGATGATTAGACTTCCGCTGTGATATGTAATAATTGTTGTAATAGAAGAAGAAAAATTTTAGTGGTGTTGTTGGTGTTTATTGTTGTATTGAAGTGGATTGCTGGGATTTCGCCACTTATTTTCTAAGCTCTCACTCCCCCTCCTCATCTGCTCATTCTCTAGTGTTGCCGCTAAATTTGGTGTGGGGGCAAACAGATAGTATTTGTGGATTCTTAGGGAAACTGAATAGTAAACCTGTATACCTGTTTCGTCGGGGTATGATCGTCACTCCCGCCGTACACCTGCAAAAAGTGCGAGACACCGGGGTTGTTCCCGGCGACGCACCCTCCGACGCTCAAGTCAGTAATCTAGGAAGACTATGAAAGAGCGCAAAAATTGGAGAAAGATTGATTACCTCTTAATAAAGATGGATGGGGGGTATTTATAGGCGTCTTAGAGAACAGATTAGGAATGTAATCCCCATGATCTGATAAGGAATATTCTCCTTGTAAACAGATTAGGAATGTAATCCCTAATCCCCAGTGGAGGGATAGGCATGAATCAGGGCCGTTGATTAGGATCTAATCAGAAACCCTAATTCTATCCCTCTGGATCGGGCCTTCTGCTGGTTGAAACCTGCACCCGGTTGAGGTGGACCCGTTTGCGGGTTAACGGGTTTTCGAGGAGGAGAACCAGTAGCTGCTTCATTACTATTTTACCCCTGAGCTTCAAGATTCGCGCCCGATTTGGACGGTCCCGATTAAACCCCATTTTTAGCCATGTCACGAGCCCCCCACTCTCGGAGGCTGAGCTTGATCAGCCTTTGAGGAGTAGTTTTACTGTTTTAATGGCTAGAGGAGTTGTATCGGAGCCCAAATGGAAGGATTTGAATCTTGAAGGAGGTAGTTTGGCGATTTTTCAAGTGGATTGAACTCTGAGTCGCTCCAGAGCCTCTTGTAAGAATATCCTTTTGACTTAGCGAAGTGTCAATTCGACGTTCTGGGGTTTTGGAAGATTGTTTTTGGGCATCAATTGTTTGTTTGGGAGCGAGAAGGTGCTTCCCAACTTTATAACTGCTTTCCAGGAGTTCTTCCTCGTCCCTCTGAATTTTTAATTGTTTTTTGGTGCAATGGTTTGGCCGTTTCCCTTCGTTGAGGGGCATATACGCTCGTATCATGCTTCCGACCCCTTCCAGAGCTTGCTGACTAGGGGACCGAGGACTGTATGCGGTTCGGCACATCTTTCCGAAGAGGAGAGAGAGTTCGGCGTGGTCGTGAGTGCTGAGAGGGAGTTCGGCATGATCCGAGGTCCAATCTTTTCCCGTAATAGGGTTGGTGCCAAGAATGCTCGGCACTGGGTGCCGAACCCCAAATTTTCCCCTAAAATGGGGTCAGTGCCAAGAACGCTCGGCACTTGGTGCCGACCTCAAATTTTTCCCCCGTAATGGGGTTGGTGTCAAGAACGCTCGGCAGCTTGTGCCGAGGTCCATTTTTCCCCCGTAACGGGGTCGGTGTCAAGAACGCTCGGCAGCTTGGTGTCGACCTCGAATTTTTCCCCCGTAACGGGGTCAGTGTCGAGAACGCTCGGCATTTGGTGCCGACCTCGAATTTTTCCCCTGGAACGGGGTCGGTGCCAAGAACGCTCGGCATTTAGTGCCGACCTCGAATTTTCCCCCCGTAACGGGGTCGGTGTCAAGAACGCTCGGCATTTGGTGCCGACCTCGAATTTTTCCCCCGTAACGGGGTCGGTGTCAAGAACGCTCGGCATTTGGTGCCGACCTCAAATTTTTCCCCCGTAACGGGGTCGGTGTCAAGATCGCTCGGCAGCTTGTGCCGAGGTCTGTTTTTTCCCCCGTAACGGGGTCGGTGCTAAGAATGCCCGGCATTTGGTGCCGACCTCGTATTTTTCCCCCATAACGGGGTCGGTGTCAAGAACTCTCGGCAGCATGTGCCGAGGTCCGTTTTTCTCCCGTAACGGGGTCGGTGTCAAGAACGCTCGGCAGCTTGTGCCGAGGTCTATTTTTCCCCCGTAACGCGGTCGGTATCAAGAACGCTCGGCAGCTTGTGCCGAGGTCCATTTTTCCTCCGTAACGAGGTCGGTGTCAAGAACGCTCGGCAGCTTGGTGCCGACCTCGAATTTTCCCCCCGTAACGGGGTCAGTGTCAAGAACGCTCGGGAGCTTGTGCCGAGGTCCATTTTTCCTCCGTAACGGGATCAGTGTCAAGAACGCTCGGCAGCTGGTGCCGAGGTCCATAACTTGTCGTTTTTCGTCATAGGAGTTTGTATCAACTGTGCGCCTTCTGAACTTCTGACAACTTCTGACAACTCTGACAGATGGGACGTTTATTAAATGCAGTGACCTCTGAGCTTCCATCAGATGGGATCTCATTAAATGCAGCGCATGATTTGGCATGGTAAACAAGGTGACGAATGAGGTCGCTTTGTCGTTTTGCGTAAATGGGCCGGTAGTACAAGCCCATTATCCTCGTTTAGCGTGCGCCTCTCTTATAAATCCTCACCCCCTCTCTCATTTCTCATTTCCCTTCTCTTTTGCTCAGGCGGTCTCTTGTGCTTAGACGAATACTTCCAGTGGTCGACGTTTGTTTCCGGCGAAGTTTTTCGGCAGCTATCCTCTCAAGGTAATTTATAAATTATGTCTCTAGCTTCTGTCTCCAAAGAAGTCTCTTGGTCTGAGCCCTCCCTTGAAGTCGTCGAAGATTCGACTCCGACTAAGGGCAAGAAGGTGTTCGGCAAGGATTCGATCGTAGAAGATCCGTAGCGGATGGGAGAGTTAGGACAACTGCCAGGGCCGCTGACCGGGCTCCATAGAGTTAGGCAGCTCCCGGAGGATCAAGCCGAGCGAATCGTCCACGGGAGGGGAGGTCCTTCGAGGAGAACGCCGCGAGGGAGACGACGGAGGCGGACGAGACGGTGTCGATCCTGCGCGAGGAGGACTTGGCAGTGATCCGGGATTCTTTTCACATCCCGGAGGAGTACGAACTCATGCTGCCGGGTCCCGGGGTTAGGGCCAATTCGCCGTTGCCAGTGATGTTGTGTTGCTGGCCGGTCGATGCATTCATCGCCGGGGCTCGGCTGCCTCTCCACGCGTTCGCCGTTACCGTGGTGAGTTGGTTCGGGGTCAGCCCCATCCAACTCATGCCGAACGCGTGGCGAGTGATAAATGGCTTCGTTCTCCATTGCCAAGCTGCAGGGATCGAGCCGCAGCTGAACGTGCTTCGGACTCTATATCGGCTCCATCAAGGGAACAAGTCGGAGTACCGGTATTACTTGACTCTGAGGCACGGCGGCAGGCTCGTCATATGCCCCGACTCCATTAAGCACTGGCGGGAGAAGTTTATGGTTGTGCGGAGTCGGGAGGCTTGGCCGATCCCCTCCAACTGGGTAGAAGGGGTGCCGAAGAGGGCGAGGGCGCTTCCGAAGCTCAGTGTGGAAGAAGAAGAGGCAGTTCGGACTCTCCTAGATCGGCCAAAGTACGATTGGAGGGAGCTCAATGAGGACATTCTGTACAAGGGAGGGCTCTGCTGCGTAGATCCCAGTACGCGGCTCTCGTTATGTTTTTGTTTTCCGTACTTTCCTCCTTGTCACTTGCAATGTATTAATCAATTTTTGCTTTGGATGCAGAAACAATGGACTACGATGCAGTGCTGGCGCTCAGGGTAGGACTTGCCAGCAAGGCGCCTAAGAAGCGCAAGAGGGTCGCGACCAAGCTGCCGCCGACCTCAAAGACTCCGAGGATTACAGCCTCGGTCGAGGAGGTGGAGACCCTCGACAGTCCCGTTGACGCCGTGGCGGGGACTTCGGCTTCGGCCGCTGCTGGCGAGTTCCCTATTGCCGCTGCCTTCACAATGACGACGTCGCCACTGACGGCAGTAGCCGAGGAGCTCCTGACGGAGGAGCACAAAAGAATTCACATTCCGGACTGGCAAGTCCGGAAGCACGATGGGTTCCTCGGCAATACGCTGGCGAGCATGCAGGTCGTCAAGCACCTCGCCACGCCGAAAGATCGAGCCGCCATGGAGGCCAGGCGAGAAGGCGACGACGTCATCGAGATCGCTCGTTCGGCGGTGTCGGTAAGCATTGGGTTTACGTCGTTTGTTGAACTTCTTTAACCACTAATCTTTCTAACTCTCTTGGTTCTTCCACAGATCATCGTCCACTTCGGTCACCTCACCGAGAGGTTGACAGCTCTGGAGAAGGAGCTGAAGCAAGAATCCGACCAGGCTCGGAACGAGAAGGCTCGGATGTCGAACGAGCTCGACAAGCTTCGCGTCGAGCACGAAGGGCGGTCGGCGAGGATCGAGCACCTCGAGGCCGAATTGGTGAGGTTGGAGGGTGACCTCCTTCGCCAGAAGGAGGGGGCGGCCAATCAGTTGGCCGAAGCCGAGGTGGAGAAGGCGGCGGCAGTGAAGGCGGCGGAGGACGCGACCTTGGCGAAGGCGCAAGGGTACCTCGCCCAGAACATGGCCAAGGCTTATGCCGAAGCCATCGCCCGGGTGTCGAAGGAGTACCCCGAGGTGGACGTCTCGGGATGGAGGCTGTTCCCGGGCCACGTCGAGGGCTTCGACCCCGAGTCTGAGGGGGAGGAGGAAGAAGGGGAGGACGAGGCCGATGCCGAGGTCGAAGTCACCAACGAGGTTCCCAGTACCGTGGTTACCCCGTTGGCGGTGGTGTCCCCCTTGGAGAAGTCGACCCCTACTCGCACTCGTCGCCCGGGGAAAGAGGTCGCGCCTTGACTTTGCTCTTCTCTCTCTTTTTTTGTTTCGGCTCTTTTTTTTTTCCTTTTCAAAAAAAAATGTAACGCCTAATAGCGGACTGGCCACCGCTGTTTTTTGAAATGAAATGAAATTTTTTTTTTGAAGTGTTGGACCTCGGCTCTGTGTCTTTAATTTTTCTCTGTTGTCAAAATTTTTATTTGAAAACTTCTCAAGTATCAGACTTCGGTAGTGTTTGAATCCTTGCTATTTTCCTCGATCTCTTTTCAGCTCATGGGGGTTGCTCAAGACGTCAAGCACGCTCGTTCGGATGACGAAGCTCGAGCCGAGGCTAGCCTGGGGGCGACGAGGTTGTCCTGGCGAGATGCCGAGAGCGGCTCTACGAAGTCGAGCTCGGATTGCGTCGATCCGAAAGCGAGCGGAACCATCTTCAGCTCGTCCTCGGCCGGCGAGACATCGAGATCCGACGTTTGGAGAGCAGAATCGCCGAAATGACTCCCACAGGAGAAGATGAAGATTCGCCGACCGCTTTCAGTAACGAGCTTCGGGTTCAGTGCATCCGGCACAATTGGTCCAAAATAATGGCGGAGAGGGACGACCTGCTTTCCGAGATTTGGCATCTGCAGACCGTAGAGACGAGGCTTTGGATGGAGGGCGAGAGCTTGACGGCCAAGGTGGGGGAGCTAACGGCGGAACGGGACGAGTTGACAGCCGAGGTCGACGCACTGAAGAGGGCCACGGTTGACAAAAGTATTGAAGTCACCCATCTTCGTCGTCTGATAGCGAGTCGCTCGAGTGTGCCGGATTCCGCTATCCCCCCCCTTCGAGGTCGATGTAAAGGACGACTCTTTGAGGGAGCGGATTTCCGAGCTAGAGGCGGAGGTTGATCGCCTAAAGCCGCGCTCGGGGCCAATCAACGTCAGGAGCACTTCGTGCACTCGCGCAGAGAGCGATCGGGGCATTACGTTTTATGAGATGGCGACCCGTCAGCGCATCGGTCATCCTAGTCCGGGGGACGCGCAAAGCTCGGTGGCAATTTCGTCGAGCGGAGCATCCATCGGAGCTGCTACTAGAAGCGGTGCCGAGGATTCGTCCCAATTCGCCGGCTTGGGGTCGCGCTCCGGAGACAAATGTCGTCACCATCGAGTGTCTTTGAAGCGGAACGCCCCGGCTCCACGAAAGCGCTGAAGACCTCGTTTCCGAAAGCTTTTGTGTTTATTTTTTTTTAGCCAAGTGTAATAAGTCGGCGTTGTAACTTTCACTATCGACTTGTAATCTTGCTGTGTGCGAGTCTCTTTGTACCGTATCCCATTTATCAATAAAATGTTGTTCCCGAACTTGTGTGCCTCTTGGCATTTGGTGTAGTCTTTATGTTTGTGACTGTTGTTCATTGCTCCGAGGCTTCTAGGTCGGCCATTTGCTTGCTTGCAGATCGGCGAGGTGTGTGTTCGGCTTGTGGTGCCGAGCTTTGTTTCTGATTCCCAATCTCGCGGTCTTGCGAGGTGAGCTGAGCAGTGAGCACGTGGAACGCGTTCAAGCTTAAGTGTTTGACCTTGGATTTTTGCTAGAGTGGTTCGACGGTTGTGGGAGCGATTCTTAATGGCGAACTACTTCTGGCTCGCTCTGAAGCGAACTTGCGAAGTAGAATCGAGTTGAGTCTTGGACTTCGAACCATCGTTAGATTAGTTCAACGGTTGTGGGAGCAATTCCGAATGGCGAACTGCTTCTAGCTCGCTTAGAAGCGAACTTGCGAAGTAGAATCGAGCCAAGTGTTGGACTCCGAACCATCATTAGATTAGTTCAACGGTTGTGGGAGCAATTCCGAATGGCGAACTACTTCTAGCTCGCTTAAAAGCGAACTTGCGAAGTAGAATCGAGCCAAGTGTTGGACTCCGAACCATCGTTAGATTAGTTCAACGGTTGTGGGAGCAATTCCGAATGGCGAACTACTTCTAGCTCTCTTAGAAGCGAACTTGCGAAGTAGAATCGAGCCAAGTGTTGGACTCCGAACCATCGTCAGATTAGTTCAACGGTTGTGGGAGCAATTCCGAATGGCAAACTACTTCTAGCTCGCTTAGAAGCGAACTTACGAAGTAGAATTGAACCAAGTGTTGGACTCCGAACCATCGTTAGATTAGTTCAACAGTTGTGGGAGCAATTCCGAATGGCGAACTACTTCTAGCTCGCTTAGAAGCGAACTTGCGAAGTAGAATCGAGCCAAGTGTTGGACTCCGAACCATCGTTAGATTGAAGAGTTAAAAGCAGAGAGATGTAAACAATAGCAAAAATATGAAAAGACTTTATTCATTAATGACTAATAATCGGCTGCTTCTAAAGTTGCTAGCCGTAATTACAAGGAAAAATGAAAGAAAATCACTACAAGTAACAGGAAAGGAACGGTTCGACATCTCGAAGTACTTAGAGAGGCGTTGCTGTTCTCTCTTGGTATTTTAAGAGATGGTCGGCATTCCATGTCCTGGGGATCTCCCTGCCTTCGAGATCTTCTAGTCTGTATGTGCCGGGGCGGATTACTTTGGAAATCTTGTAAGGTCCCTCCCAATTTGGGGCCAGTTTGCTTTTCTGACCTGGGAACGAGATGGCCAACTTTCGGAGGACCAGGTCCCCTTCTTTGAGGTCCGTTGGGCGGACTCTTTTGTTGTATGCTAACTCGATCCTTCTTCGGTAGCTTTGTTGACGTATGGCAGCTCTTTCTCGGATTTCGTCTATCAGATCTAGACTTGCTCTGAGCTCTCTAGCGTTCTGCTCTTCTTCATAAGCTATCAAACGAGGAGAAGGTATTCCGACTTCAAAGGGGATGATGGCCTCGGACCTATAGGTGAGATTGAATGGGCTCTCCCTTGTTGGGGTCCGTTTAGTGGTGCGGTAGTTCCACAGCACGTTGGGAAGCTGATCGACCCATAAGCCTTTGGAACATGTCTCTAACCTCTTCTTAATGCCGGAGAGGATCTGTCGATTAGCGTTTTTGGCCTGGCCATTCGACTGAGGGTGGGAGACGGAGGAGAACCGATGTTGGATAGCAAGGTCTTCGCATAAAGCTCGGAAGGCAGCCCCCGTGAACTGGGTCCCGTTATCCGTTATTAGGACCCTGGGGACACGAAATCGGCAGATCACGTTTTTTCCAGAAGAATTGAACGACCTTATTCTCGGTGATCATGGCCAGGGGCTCGGCCTCTATCCATTTAGAGAAATAGTCGATCGCCACGACTAGGAACTTGAACTGCCCAGGGGCTGGCGAAAATGGCCCTAGTAAATCCATCCCCCACATCGCGAAGGGGATCAGACTTGATAGGGAAGTGAGTGGTGCGTGTGGAAGGCATCGGATGTCGGAGTACTTCTGACAGGAGCTGCATTGCCGAACGTGTCGTTCAGCGTCTCATAGGAGAGTGGGCCAGAAATATCCGTAGTTCAACACTTTGCGTGCTAAGGCTCTGGAACCAGAATGTGCCCCGTCGATGCCCTCGTGAAGTTCTTGCAGGGCGTAATCGGCTTGCCTGGGGGAGAGGCATCTCAGGTAAGGCCGTCCGTCAACCTGTGTGAAGGAGCGTTTATATAGGATGCCTCCGATTAGTGTGTAACGCTCGGCTCGGGTTCTAACTCTTTGTGCTTCCTTGGGATCCTCGGGGAGGAGTCCGTCCCTTAAGAATTCGATGAGGGGTTTCATCCAATTGTCTTCGAGCAGGACAGGCAATGTTTCTATAGAGTCGAGAGTTTCGTCCTCTATGCTCGGCTTCAGAAGGACTTCTATCAAAATGGTCTGCTTGAGACCTTGAAGGGAAGAGGAGGCTAATTTGGATAGGGCGTCGGCCTGAGCATTTTCTTCTCGGGGGATCCTTTGGATGAGGGCCTCTTCAAACAGTGCCATGAGGCTTTTGACTTTGGCTAAGTATTTAACCATCCTGTCATCGCGAGCTTCATACTCGCCGAGGACCTGATTGACGACTAGCTGAGAGTCGCTAAATATCCAGAGGCATTGCGCCCCAGCATTTCGGGCCATTCCAAGATCGGCTATGAGCGCCTCGTATTCAGCTTCGTTGTTCGAGGCTTTGAAATTTATACGGAGGGAGTATTGAAGGATGAAGTCATCTGGGCCTGTCAGAATGACCCCTGCCCCGCTTCCCTCATTGCAGGAGGATCCGTCAACATAAACTGACCAGACGAGTAGTCCCTTCACTGTTTGGCTGGATTCGGGGATAGTACTCTCAAATATGAATTCGGCTAGCGCCTGAGCCTTGATCGCGGTCCGAGGCTGATAAGTTATATCGTGTTGGCTCAGCTCGATAGACCACTTCATAAGGCGACCCGAAGTCTCGGACTTGTGGAGGACCTGCTTCAGCGGCTGGTCGGTAAGAACGACCACCGAATGGGACTGAAAGTACGGGCGAAGCTTTCTCGCGGCCATCACCAGGGCATAAGCCATCTTTTCTATCTTCGGGTATCGGAGCTCGGCATCCCGAAGCACCTTGCTGACATAGTAGATGGGCTTCTGGGCCCGGTCTTCTTCCCTCACTAAAACTGCACTGAGGGTTTGCTCGGAGGCTGCCAGGTAGAGGTAGAGGGGTTCACCAGGGATCGATTTGCTGAGGAGAGGCAGATTGATGAGGTAAGCCTTGAGCTGGTCGAAGGACTCCTGTTGCTGCTGCCCCCATTCGAAACCTTTAGCCTCCCTGAGGGCCTTGAAGAAAGGGAGGCATTTCTTTCCGGACTTCGAGAGAAAGCGCCCTATGGTGGGTAGGTGGCCTATTAATCTCTGAACTTCCTTAACATTTTTGGGAGGGGCCATGTCTAATATGGCCTTAATTTTCTCCGGGTTTGCTTCAATTCCTCGTTGGCTAACCATGAAGCCGAGGAACTTCCCTGACGAGACACCGAACGCACACTTGTTCGGGTTGAGTCTCATATTGTGTTTTCTCAAAACATCGAACGCCTCCTGGAGGTCGGTCACATGATCGATACCTCGGATGCTTTTTACAAGCATGTCGTCAACATACACTTCCATGTTGCGGCCGATTTGAGCCTGAAAAATCTTATTGACGAGGCGTTGGTATGTAGCACCTGCATTCTTCAGACCGAACGGCATGACCCTGTAGCAATAGAGGCCTTGGTCGGTCACAAACGAGGTCTTCAGGATATCCGGAGGGAACATCCGGATCTGATTGTAGCCTGAAAAAGCGTCCATGAAGCTGAGGAGCTCATGTCCCGAGGTTGCATCGATCAGGGTGTCAATACTCGGAAGAGGGAAGGGGTCCTTGGGGCAAGCCTTGTTGAGGTCGGTAAAATCAATGCAAATCCTCCAAGTCCCATTGGACTTCTTCACCATCACTACATTCGACAACCACTCAGGATAGTTCACCTCCTGTATGAACCGGGTCTTCAAGAGCTTGTCCACCTCCTCTTTAATAGCGAGCTGACGCTCGGGGGCGAACTTGCGCCTCTTCTGCTGAACCGATTTGGATCCCGGAACAACGCTCAGGTGGTGAACTAAGAGCTCTTCGGAGATTCCGGGCATATCTGCAGTAACAAAGAATTTGCGGGTCGGGTCCTGCTCAGAGAAGTGCACTTCCTCCAATTTGTCCACCGGCTCGGACGTCGGTCGAGCAGCATCTTGGGGGATTTCCAGAGTTTCTAAGGAGAGGACTGGTCCGAGGGTAGAGGTCATGTAACACTTACGGGCCGTTTCCTGATTGCCCCTTACTTCCCCTACTCCGGCCCGAGTGGGGAACTTCATTTTGAGGTGGTAGGCAGAAGGGACGGCTTCGAGGGCAGCTAGGCCGGGTTGGCCTAGAATGACATTGTAGGCTGCTGAGACATCTACAACCATGAAGTCCATCGACTCCGTTCGGGTAATAGGAGTTTTGCCAGCGGTTACGTCGAAGGTAATCACCCCTTCAATAGTCACTGGCACTCCCGTGAACCCATGGAGCGTGTAGCCGGCGGGTTTGAGCCTATCTCGGGAGAGCTTTAGGCCTTTAAAAGCGGCGAGGAAGAGGATGTTAACGGAGCTGCCATTATCCACCAGGATCCTCTCCACTTTGAAGTTCGCCTGTGGAGGCTGATGACAAGTGCGTCACAATGAGGGGTGTGAACTCCTTCAAGATCTTCGTCTGAAAATGTGACAGGCACTCCGAGGCCTTTGGGAGGAGGTGTGGCTCGGACCGAGTTGACCTCTCTTATAAATGCCTTCCGAGAGGAGTTTGAGGAGCCCCCCATTGGGCCCCCATGAATGAGGTGGAGGACTCGCTCTTCCTCGAAGTCGGGCGTCTCATCTCGTTCCGGACGCTTGTTAGCCCCCCGAGGCGGGGGAGGAAGTTCGGCTCGGTCCTTTCTTACGAACCTGGTCAGCTGTCCCCTCTGGATAAGGGCTTCTATCTCGTTCTTCAAGGCGCGACAATCATTAGTGTCGTGCCCGTGGTTCCGGTGATAATGGCACCATTTCTCTTTATCTCTTTTCTTGGCGGGGGTGTTCATCCTCGGCGCAGGAGGTATGATCCCTTCCTTTTCGACTTCCATCAGAATGGTAGAGACGTTAGTGGTGAGGGGAGTGAACTTTTCGAATCTGGAGGGAGGTCGGCGCTGGCCGGCATTATCCTTCTGGAGCTTCTTGGCTCCTTCCTCTTCTGTTCCCTTTCTCTTAAACCCGGAGGAAGACCCCTTCCAGTTGGGCCGATGTTCGGCTTCTTCGGCCCGAATGTACTTTTCACTGCGAAGGAGGAGGTCAGAGAAGTTCTGTGGGGGCTTCTTTGCGAGGGAGGAGTGAAGGTTGGAATTGAGGACATTAGATTGAAATGCTGCCACGGCGACCGATTGGTCGAGGGATGCTATGGACCTGGCTTCAGCTGTGAACCTCTTCACATAGTCTCTCAATTTCTCACCCTTCTTCTGGTGGAGGTGCAATAGCGAGATGCTGGTCTTTTCAGCCCTTCGGCTGCTTACGAAATGGGTGACGAAAAGGGTCTCGAACTGCTCGAAGGAGAATATTGAGGAGGGGCAAGGCGAGAGTACCATTCTCGAGCAGGGCCCTTGAGAGTTGCGGGGAAGGTTTTGCAGAGAAGGGCATCGGAAGCTTGATGGAGGAGCATTAGGGTCTTAAAACTTTCGATGTGATCAACGGGGTCAGTCTCCCCGGAGTAGGTCTCAAATTGAGGAGGCTTGAAGCCGATTGGCACAGGTGCATCCATTATGGTTCGGGAGAAAGGGGGTTTGCTAGGACGTAGGGTCCTCCCCCTAAGTTCTTCATCTCGGTCTAACTGGCCCAGGCTCCTCTCCATCTCATGGAGACGGCGGTACACAGCGTCGTCCCTTCGACGGTAATCAGCCGAGCCTCTAGACTCGTCTTCGTACGAGGGAGAGCGAGGGCTACGGCGACAGTAACTCCGGGAGCGACGAGGACTTGGGGTACGCCGGGAGTTGCTAGGAGCGGGAGGAGGAGATGGGGATCGTTGGCGAGGGCTTCGGACCGGAGGAGGAGAAGGGATCTTGGGTGCATTGTTGTTGGGACGGAGATTGAGGGCTTGTAGGACGGTCGCTTGGAACTGCTGGAACTCAGCACGGGTGATGGGTGCCTCCTCGTTCCTAGGCTGTTGCCGACCTGCAGGGGAGTGTGGCCTTCTTCGGTAATGCTCGGGGGATTCCTTCCGCCCCCTTCGGACGGGGGATCTTCTGTATTCTCGGCGGCGAGGAGACCGCTCATCCGGACGGCGTTGGCGGGAGGTTCCCTCTCGGGCCCGCTTTTCATCCAGATGGCGGCGAAGATCATCGTCCTTCTGCCGATTGAGGGCGGTATTGTGGAGAGCAGAGGCTCGGGGATGATGGGAGGCCATGGAGTCCGAAGAGGCGTTGTGGATGGAGACGTGGTCCTGGTGAAGAGGTTGTTTCTGAGGGTTAGGACCCTTAGGAGGGGGCTGATTTGGAGGAGGAGGAAGGTCCTGTTGGAGCGGGTCTTCCGCTGGAGGAGGAAGTTGCCCTTGCTGTTGGGTAGGCTGGATGGAAACTTCTTGCTGCTGATCAGGGTTGGGACCTCTGTTAGACCCTCTCGATCTGACTTTCCTAGGAGGCATGGCTGTAGAAGATCTGTTCACCGGGAAGAGGAGAGGTTTCTATTCGTTAGTTTTCCACAGACGGCGCCAATCTATTGCCGCTAAATTTGGTGTGGGGGCAAACAGATAGTATTTGTGGATTCTTAGGGAAACTGAATAGTAAACCTGTATACCTGTTCCGTCGGGGTATGATCGTCACTCCCGCCGTACACCTGCAAAAAGTGCGAGACACCGGGATTGTTCCCGGCGACGCACCCTCCAACGCTCAAGTCAGTAATCTAGGAAGACTATGAAAGAGCGCAAAAATTGGAGAAAGATTGATTATCTCTTAATGGAGATAGATGGGGGGTATTTATAGGCGTCTTAGGGAACAGATTAGGAATGTAATCCCCGTGATCTGATAAGGAATATTCTCCTTGTAAACAGATTAGGAATGTAATCCCTAATCCCCAGTGGAGGGATAGGCATGAATCAGGGCCGTTGATTAGGATCTAATCAGAAACCCTAATTCTATCCCTCTGGATCGGGCCTTCTGCTGGTTGAAACCCGCACCCAATTGAGGTGGACCCGTTTGCGGGTTAACGGGTTTTCGAGGAGGAGAACCAGTAGCCGCTTCATTACCGTTTTACCCCTGGGCTTCAAGATTCGCGCCCGATTTGGACGGTCCCGATTAAACCCCATTTTTAGCCATGTCATCTAGTTTTTTTACTTAGGCGATCTTTTCTTTCTGACGGGAGCTTCAGACGAGAATCCCCTCCTTCCGGTGATCTTTTCCGGCCGTTGGTGTCAAATCAAGGTAATTTTACACTTAGTTTATTTTTAGAGAATGTCTAGCATTCCTTGAGGTAGGAGACCTCCCTTACCCTCACCGCTGAGGCGACCTCTTGTCAGGTTCCCCCAATCGATAAGGGTAAGGCCGTAGTAAGGTCATCTTCGGTCGTAATGGAGACCGTGGTGGAGAGCGAGCGGAGGATGGAGAGTTCGACATATTGCCAGGGCCGCTAACCGGGCTTCATAGGGTTCAAGATCTACTGGACCATCAGGTTGAGCATATTATGTACGGGATGGGGCAAATTTTCAAGGAAATTGCGGCAAGAGATACTTCAGAGGCCGACGAGACGATCTCCATTCTTAACGAGGCGGATCTGACGGCCGCGAAGGAGAATAAATCAACATTTAGACTATAAGGGCTCCTACCTCCGTAGTTCTCAGAGGTATACAATTTCATCAAACTTTTCTCCTTATTGTATATATAATAGAAGCATCCTAATTGTACTGGACTTCATAGGGTTCAAGATCTACTGGACCATCAGGTTGAGCATATTATGTACGGGATGGGGCAAATTTTCAAGGAAATTGCGGCAAGAGATACTTCAGAGGCCGACGAGACGATCTCCATTCTTAACGAGGCGGATCTGACGGCCGCGAAGGAGAATAAATCAACATTTAGACTATAAGGGCTCCTACCTCCGTAGTTCTCAGAGGTATACATTTTCATCAAACTTTTCTCCTTATTGTATATATAATAGAAGCATCCTAATTGTATAGCTACCGAACATATATCATGCTTCTCATTATATGAAACCGCTAATCATGTCTCTTTTATGGTATGGTCACGAATAATTTTTTGTTTCTTATTATTGTACGCCCTATCATTACATATTAAATCTTGCAAATGTTATATATATATATAGACGTGAACAGATTTTGTATCAGTTTGGAATTACATACAATCAATATGACCTAGATAAAAATATATATGGTTTATACTATGTGTATATTTTATTCTAAACTATAAAATTATTTATCTTAGAAATTATTGATTCTATGTAATTTTATAAGTCTCTAAAAATTATGTTAGTCTGTACAATTTATGCATGGTAATACTAATACATTAGTATAGATAGATAATGTGTTGGTTGGTTCTTGTTCAATTTCCGATTAAGCATGCTGCTTTAACACTTCAAGTGTGTTTGCTTTCAGAATCCAATGGGTGGTTAGAGTGCAGGTATTTTTTTTTTACCCTTTGCTTCCGGAAAAAAGAGAAAAGAGACTTAAGAAAACTATAAACACTTTCTAACTTGTTGGAGAAATTATTGTTGTACGTAACTCGAAAAACTCAAGAAAATATATTTAAAAAATCAGGAAACACTTTCTAACTTTTCCTTTTGCGCTGGACTCTTTTGGTTGTTTGGTTGGGCAGTTGTTTTGGTGTGGTCTTTAGCTTTGGGACTCTCTGGCTCTCTGCTGTTGGTACACCCTCAGACCACAAGCTCTGTCTCTTCCTTTTGATGCTGGGATTTTGGCTGAGCTTAGTCGGCTCTAGGGTTTGCTGTTGGCTATGTTTATTCTGTCTTTACGGATGTGGTTGTGTGTTCTGTTATCACCCGGGCTAGGCGGCTTTGTGGGTTTTTTGTATCTATGCTTTTATTCTGGGTTTGTTATACTTTTCTCGCATGTATGTTGGTGGAGTGCTCCTTAGGGAGTCACTGCTTGGTCTGGCTGTTATTTTTGTTCTCTCTGAAGGTTCCGACCTTGATGGTTGGGTTTGGGTTCAATGTAGGACCCTGATCTTCTCCCCTCTGTTACTGTGGTTTTATTTTTTTATTTTCTGTGTTTTGTTTCTGCACACTTTTCCCATCGGGTCGTTCCTGGTTTTTGGTGGTAACTTTGTAGTGCCAATACTCTGTTGCTGTAGCTGCCTCTTCGACGCACTACTTCTTGTCTGTGCGGTAGTTGGCTTTTTGGGGGCTATCTTGTTTTGCTCCTAGCTCAGCTTCTTCACCCCGTTTTTCGTCGGGGTGATCACACCCGGGCTGACCTGGTGGTATTTTTATGTTGCGAGTCTGTTGCTGTGTCTTCATTTCTCTTCTCCCTTTTTCATTGCCGATTATTCGGTGTTTGTGTTAGTTGGTTGTTGCAGTGAGCTTTTGTTTTGCTTAGCGGGTGCTCCTTGTTTCTCCCCATGGCATCCCCTCTCAGCATCTTCATCGGCGTTGGGTTTATGTCTGTTCATGGGGAGTGAGTTCTTTGCTGGGGGTCTTGGAGCGTGCTGTCTTCTCTTGCTTTGGGTGTTGCTGCTTTGCGCTTTTCTTTCGGTGCTCTTTAGGTCCGGGGGCCTGTTTGGTCCCATCGCGCAGGTCTCCATTCAGGTCGCCGCAGTTTCCCCCCGCATTGGAGGGTGGGGGGGTCTTCAGATGCACTTGGTTGATCGGCTTCTGCTCGCTGGTTGCTTTCTTGTAGTGGGCTGCTTTTATGCGTGTGTTTTGGTAGTTTTGGTGCGGTTCGCTTCTTTGCATTGTAAATATGTTGTTGTGCTTGTTTTTTCTCGTTTTTCTAATTTTATGCTGTGTAAAATTGAGATGGCGTTTGTACGTTACTTTTATTAATATATTTATTTAGCTGCAAACGGTTGACTCTATCCACCTTATCACATAAAATAAAATAAAATAAAATAATAAAATTTATTGTGCACGGAACTCGAAAAAATCAAGAAAATATATTTTAAAAATGAGTCTGGAACTTTCGTCCAAACTCCCACTGCGTTGACCAAGAGCTAACTCCTCTTTATATCTTAGAATCCAAAAATCCTACACACTACACCACATTAGCTACCTATGGATTCTGAGTACCTTGTCCTCCTCATCACATTCCTTATCTCAATATCTGTGTATTTCTTCTCCGTCATCAAATCCAGCAATGACAACCAAAAAAAGACCTCAAATGTTCTGGACGACTACAAATGTTACCCCATCCTTGGCCACCTCCCTGACTTCATCAGAAACCGTGACCGCTACAACCAATGGGTTACCGATCTTCTCAACGCCACCCCCACCAACACGATCGATTTCCACCGCCCATTTGATCATGGCATCTTCACTGCAGACCCGATCAATGTTGAATACATGCTCAAGACTAACTTCGACAACTATCCGAAAGGCCAATAGTAAGATATAAATATATATATAGATATATACCTTTTACCATCCTATTCGGTTAATTATTGAGATAAATCTAATCTTGGAAAAAAAAAATTGTCAACGAGTGCAGTAGCATTACTCTTTTGTCTCTTTTGGATTCTTATATTAATTTTATATTTTCTAACCCATCACAAAAGAATTGCCCAATTTTATTTACAAGTTTATACTTGTTCCATTCAAAGATGACTCAAATTCATTTAATATTTCATAGAGAGGTTCTTCTTTATTGATCGATCAAGAAAATATCTTGCTGTGATTTCTGTGGGTTTTGCTTTGGGTAAGGAAAGAGTTGATGTTGGGGAGGGAGGGAGGGAGGAAGAAGAGGAGTTGGCAGTGGAGAGAGATTGTAAGGGTGAGGAGTTGATGGTTGAGGCTGCGAGATCTGAAGGCTGAATAGTTGAAGTCAGAAGATATGGTGGTAAATGTAAGGATGGGGAAGAAGAATGGGAGGAGCAAGCAGTGGAGTGGAGGGAGAAGGAAATGAATAAACGATGAAACCCATCCCCATGCATGGATTATTATTGAAGAAAGAAAGAGAACCCAGAAGGAAGAAACTTATAGATATGAACCAAAGAGGTAGTTGCCTTCGACGGCTGCAATAGTTCAATTAAGCACCCAGACTTTCGGATCTCCGCATCATTCATATGTTGACATCCCAAAATTCAAATGCCCAGTTTTTTTTTGTTTTTGTTTTTGTTTTTTTTTTTTTTTGAGTTGTTTTTAGTGATAGTGGGCCCGGTCGAGGAGGAGGAGGCGGCAGCGGTGGTGGTAGGGTGTGCGTTGGATGTTAATGGGGGAATCTAGATTGAGGAAGAGAAAGGCGTCGGTGGTGGTCGAGGAAGAGGAAGGATCGTCGGAGATTTTGAGGGAGCTGATGGAGGTCGTTGGTGTTCATTTTAGTAGTATACGTAGGAGGTGGGGGTAATTTTTGAAACTTTTTCCGTACTGACTCGCTTTTTGAAAAAAATTGAACAATCTGGACCACTTTCAAAAATATTTACCCAACTGTTCCAGTTTTGGACATATCAATTATTTATATATCGTTGTTTTCAACAGCGTCATCTGTTAAAAAAATAAATAAATAACATGCCGTTATTTGGAATAGCGACATCATTTACCTTTTTTCCAATCGTGTACTCTCTTTGACTTGAAAAAAATTGTAAGTGTGAAAAAATTCTATAGTTGATGCTGCTATTTCGAACAACGACATTCACATTACAAATGCCGTTGTTAGGGATAGCGACATCAGTTATAATATTTATTGTTAGGGATAAATAATGTCGTCGTTTGGAATAACGACAACAGTTCATTTTATTACTTATACTTGGCTAATCTATTTCTGTGAACTGTTGCCGCTATTTCTAAGAACGACAACAGTTATCCGTTATTTGGAAAAACGATTGGGGAGAAAGAGAGTTTAATGAGTATTATAACTGATATGGCTAAAAATGGGGTTAAATCGGAACCATTCAAAACGGGCGCGAATCTCAAAGTCCCAGGGGCAAGATGGTAATCTTGCCTAAAGATGGGTCCGAATTGGAAATCGGGTCCTTCCTCCTGGACCCGTTAGCCCGTTAACGGATCTGACCAGTTGAGAGCGGATCTTAACCCGTTATGGGCCAGTCCAACAGGATCGGAACAAATCCTGGCTCCCCCTGATCTGGAGGAGGTGGTTATAACCACCCGTATCCTACCGCACCGGGAAGTAGGGATCTTCTCTGATCCTGAAAGAGATCCCCATGGGCGACTATAAAACCCTCCTGATCTACCACGGTAGAAGGTGATCACACTTTGCACACTTGAGCTTTTTACCTCTCCTTTTGCTATGTATTGACTTGATCGTCGAAGGGTTCGTCGTCGGGATCCATCCCGGTGTCTCAAACGTTTGTGCAGGTCGCAAGGGAGCACAAAGGAGCCAGCCAGTTTCCAATGAAGAAGAAGGGGTAGATCTTTGTAAGTTCCTCAAGAACCTACAAATCTCATTTGCTGCCCCCACACCCGAATTCAGCGGCAACAGATTGGCGCCGTCTGTGGAAAACTCTACTCAACAAACAATCTCCTCTTCCTCCTTCAACCCACCTAACTCCTAGCCATGCCTCCCAAAAAGAGACCCACGAACTCCAATCGAAGGACAACTTCCTCTCGCCCTCCTCCGCCTCCTGTGCAGGGGGATCTCCCTCCTCCCAACCAGTTGACCCAACAGCTCGATCCTCGGGCTCCGCAGTCCATCCAGTAGCCTTCGGGACCCCAGGCTGTAGTGAGGGAATCCTCCCGACGGAGTCGTCCCAAACAACTTGTCCATCAGGTTCGGGTCTCCATACATAATGCCGACACCGACTCTATGGCATCCTATACTCCCCCCACTCTAAAGGACTTGCGGAACGTGATCAATAATCGGCAGACCGAGCACGGACCCGATCTCCGTACTCACCTGGAGGAGAGGCGGGCGAACCCTCGCCACGAGCAGGCCAGGGACCATTCACCAACCCGATCAAATCGAGGGAGATCCAACTCCCCCCGTAGGCGAAGAGAGTCACCCCGTCATCTCCCAAGATGGAGCCGTTCCCGGGTGGGTCGCTAGGCACCGCGGGATCATCATGAGTAGGAGGCCCCCATCACAAGGGCAAAATTCCAACAATTTCAGTTGGCGGTCCTCCGGGCTTTCGCTGCCCCTAACAATACCTGTAGGGCCCCCAGTCCTCGATCGGCTCCTCGCCATCCTCGCCGATCCCGCAGTCCTTGACTGGCTCCTCGCCATCCCCGCCGATCCCGTAGTCCTCGGCCGGCTCCTCACCATCCTCGCCGATCCAGAAGTCCAAGACAGGCTGCGAGCCATCGCCGCCCCTCTCCCAATCATCATCGCTGCTCTCATACTCCGCGACCTACCCCAAGTCATCCTCATCTCTAGGCCAGTCCACCTCCTACTCTAAGCTATCACCGGCACAGCCCCATTCCTCCTCGTCATGAGAGCAAGTCTCGGGGTCGGCCAGACAGGACTAGAGGGAGGACTCGGTCTACCTCCGTCTCCACGAGATGGAGAGGCGCCTCGGCCAGCTGGACCAAGATGAGGGGCGACTGGCAAGGGACCTTCGTTCGAGCAGGCCCCCATTCTCCCGCGCCATTATGGAGGCTAGAGTTCCTGACAACTTTAAGCCTCCCCACTTCGAAACCTATAACGGGGAGATGGACCCCACAGATCACATCGAGAATTTCAAAACTCTCATGATGATTCACCATTCTTCCGACTCCCTCCTCTGCAAGACCTTCCCGACCACACTCAAGGGGCCGGCTCGGGAATGGTACTTGCGTCTGGCACCGGCGTCCATTTTCTCCTTCGATCAGTTCAAAGCTCTTTTCCTCACGCATTTTGTGAGCAGTCGGCGCCCCGAGAAGACGAGCGACACCCTATTGTTCCTCAGTCAAAAGAAGGGTGAACCACTGAGGGATTATGTCAAACGATTTACGGCCGAGGCTAGGTCCATTGCTTCTTTGGAACCCTCGGTCGCCACCCTCGCCTTCCAGTCCAACGTCCTCAATGCTGACCTCAGGGCATCCCTTGCCAAGAAGCCCCCTCAGAACTTCTCAGAGCTCCTGCTTCAGAGCGATAAGTACATCCTAGCGGAAGAAGCCGTCCACCGCCCTACCTTCGAGGCCGCCTCTTCCGGAAACAAGCGGAAAGGTGTAGAAGAAGAAGGAGCTAAGAAGCTCCAGAAGGACAATAGGGGTCAGCGACGTCCCCTTCCTCGGTTCGAGAAATTCACTCTGCTTAACGCGAGTGTATCTGCCATCCTCATGGAGACAGGGAACGAGGGCCTTCTACCGCCTCCCCCAAGGATGAACACCTCATCGAAGAAGAGAGACCGGAGTAAGTGGTGTCATTTCCATCAGGACCACGGGCACGATACTGATAAATGTCGGGCCTTGAAGGATGAAATCGAGGCCTTCATCCAACGAGGGCAACTCAACCGGTTTGTGAAGAGGGACCGAGTCGATCCGCCCCCGCCGCCTCGGGGGGCTAACAGGCGAAACGAGCAGCGCACGAAGACTCCGGAGGCCGAGGTGGAGGGCATCTTGCACTTGATTTACGGAGGCCCAATGGGGGGAGATTCCAACTCCCCCCGAAAAGCCTTCGTAAGGGGGGTTAACTCTGTGCAAAGCCATCCTCCTCCAAAGGGCCTCGGGGTCTCGGTAACGTTCTCCGACAGGGACCTGGAGGGCGTCCGTACGCCTCACTGCGACGCCCTCGTTATCAATCTATGCATGGCGAACTTCGAAGTTCGTCGCGTATTAGTCGATAACGGTAGCTCCGTTAACATACTCTTATTGGAAGCCTTCAAAGGCCTCCTGCTGTCCAGGGACCAGCTCAAGCCTGCGGGCTACACCCTCCACGGGTTCACAGGGGTCCCAGTTACAGTCGAGGGAATTATAACCCTCGATGTAACGGCTGGAAAGGCCCCGACAACTCGTACGGAGCAGATGGACTTCATGGTGGTCGACGTCAAGGCCGCCTACAACGTTATCCTGGGTAGACCAGGCTTGGTCGCGCTTCAGGCATCCCTTCAGCTTATCATATGAAGATGAAGTTCCCCACTCCCTCAGGAGTGGGAGAAGTGAGGGGAAGCTAAGAGGCGGCGCGGAAGTGCTACATGAACTCGGTGGGGGGTCCATTTTTCTTTCTAGAAGCGCTCGAACTTCCGCAGGAGGGAGGCCAAACCATCTCCGAGCCCGTCGACGAGTTGGAGGAAGTGGCCTTCTCCAAGGAGGACCCCACTAAGACGTTCTGCGTCAGCAGAACTCTCTTCCCCTCCATAAAAAAAAACATCTCCTGGTGTATACGAGAGAATCGTGACCTCTTCGCATGGACTGCAGCGGACATGCCGGGGTTCTTGGAAGAGCTCTCGATGCACCATCTGAGCGTCACTCCTGGGGTCAAACCTGTCTAGTAGAATAGGCAAAAGTTTGCCCCCGAGAGGCAACAGGCGATCAAGGAGGAGGTTGAGAAACTCCTCAACGCCCACTTTATTCAGGAGGTTAACTACCCTGAGTGGCTCTCCAACGTGGTAATGGTCAAGAAGGCCAATGGAAGTTGGCGGATATGTATAGACGTCACAGATCTCAACAAGGTGTGCCCGAAGGACCCCTTCCCTCTTCCCAGCATCGATACCCTCATCGATGCGACCTCCGAGCACGAGCTGCTCAATTTTATGGATGCCTTCTCGAGATATAACCAAATCAGGATGTTCCCACCGGACATTCCGAAGATCTTGTTCGTGACGGATCAAGGCCTCTACTGCTATCGTGTTATGCCCTTCGGGTTGAAAAACACGGGGGCTACCTACCAGCGCCTGGTGAACAAGGTCTTCCGAGATCAGATTAGCCGGAACATGGAGGTCTATGTCGACGACATGCTGGTCAAGAGCACTCGGGCGCAGGAGCACACCCTCGACCTTCAAGAAGCCTTCGAGGTGCTCAAGAGACATAATATGAGACTAAACCCAAACAAGTGTGCGTTCGGCGCCTCATCGGGCAAATTTCTCGGGTTTATGGTCAGCCAAAGAGGCATAGAAGCCAACCCCGAGAAAATCCAAGTCATTCTGAAAATGACTCCTCCCTCCAATGTCAAAGAGGTGCAGAGGCTCACTGGGCGCCTCGCCGTTATCGGGCGATTTCTTTCCAAGTCCGGGGAGAAGTGCTGACATCGAAGGATCAAAAAGCAACGTCGCTATGAACGCTTGGCTGCCACAAGCCAGTTATCCATGTGGTAACTTTTCTGACACCTCCCCTTCTTCAAAGCCCTCAGGGGGGCTAAAGGCTTCGAGTGGGGGCCGCAGCAACAGGAGTCCTTTGACAAGCTTAAAGAATACTTATCCAACCCCCCTCTCCTGAGTAAGCTAGCACCTGGAGAGGCCCTTTACCTCTACCTAGCAGCCTCAGACCAAATGCTCAGCGCGGTCCTCGTGAGGGAAGAGGATAAGATGCAAAAGCCCATCTACTACGTGAGTAAGGTGCTCCGTAACGCCGAACTCCGTTATCCGAAACTAGAAAAGATGGCCCTTGCCTTGGTCATGGCGGCCCGTAAGCTTCGCCCCTACTTCCAATCTCATTCGGTGGTCATCCTTACCGACCAACCGCTGAAGCAGGTTCTTCACAAGTCGGAAACATCCAGGCGGCTCATGAAATGGTCTATCGAGCTAAGTCAGCACGATATCAGCTACCAGCCCCGGACGGCTATAAAAGCCCAATCTCTCGCCAAGTTCATCGTAGAAAATACCATCCCCGACTTATGCGAGTCACAGGCCGAACCCTCCGCCTGGACCGTCTATGTAGACGGGTCCTCCTACGTCGATGGAAGCGGGGCCGGCATCATCCTTACCGGTCCCGACGCCTTCGTCCTCCAGTATTTCCTTCGCCTCAACTTCCCAGCGTCGAACAATGAGGCAGAGTATGAAGCCCTAATTGCGGGACTTTGCTTGGCTCGCAAGGCGGGTGTCGAACAGGTAAGGGTCATCAGCGACTCCCAGTTAGTTGTCAATCAAGTGTCCAGGGAGTACGAGGCGAGGGATGACCGAATGGCCAGATACTTAGCAAAGGTAAGGGAGCTTCTCACTCTCTTTAGAGATATTCAACTCCAGCGGGTTCCCCGAGAGGAAAACGTGCAAGCGGATGCCCTCTCTAAGCTCGCCTCCTCATCCCTCCAAGGTTTAGAACGAACTGTCCTAATAGAAGTTCTCCTCAAACCGAGTATCGATGAAGATGGCTCGGAGCCAATGGAAGCCTACCCCCTAACATTTGGGAAAAACTAGATGAAGCCCCTGCTCGATTGGGGGGTCCAGTTTTCTCTCTAGAAGCGCTCGAACTTCCGCAGGAGGGAGGCCAAACCATCTCCGAGCCCGTCGACGAGTTGGAGGAAGTGGCCTTCTCCAAGGAGGACCCCACTAAGACGTTCCACGTCAACAGAACTCTCTTCCCCTCCATAAAAAAAAACATCTCCCGATGTATACGAGAGAATCGTGACCTCTTCGCATGGACTGCGGCGGACATGCCCGGGTACTTGGAAGAGCTCTCGATGCACCATCTGAGCGTCACTCCTGGGGTCAAACCTGTCTAGTAGAATAGGCGAAAGTTTGCCCCCGAGAGGCAACAGGCGATCAAGGAGGTGGTTGAGAAACTCCTCAACGCCCACTTTATTCAGGAGGTTAACTACCCTGAGTGGCTCTCCAACGTGGTAATGGTCAAGAGAGCCAATGGAAGTTGGCGGATATGCATAGACGTCACAGATCTCAACAAGGTGTGCCCGAAGGACCCCTTCCCTCTTCCCAGCATCGATGCCCTCATCGATGCGACCTCCGAGCACGAGCTGCTCAATTTAATGGATGCCTTCTCGAGATACAACCAAATCAGGATGTTCCCACCGGACATTCCGAAGATCTTGTTCGTGACGGACCAAGGCCTCTACTGCTATCGTGTTATGCCCTTCGGGTTGAAAAACACGGGGGCTACCTACCAGCGCCTGGTGAACAAGGTCTTCCGAGATCAGATTGGCCGGAACATGGAGGTCTACGTCGACGACATGCTGGTCAAGAGCACTCGGGCGCAGGAGCACACCCTCGACCTTCAAGAAGCCTTCGAGGTGCTCAAAAGACATAATATGAGACTAAACCCAAACAAGTGTGCGTTCGGCGCCTCATCGGGCAAATTCCTCGGGTTTATGGTCAGCCAAAGAGGCATAGAGGCCAACCCCGAGAAAATCCAAGCCATTCTGAAAATGACTCCTCCCTCCAATGTCAAAGAGGTGCAGAGGCTCACTGGGTGCCTCGCCATTATCGGGCGATTTCTTTCCAAGTCCGGGGAGAAGTGCCGACATCGAAGGATCAAAAAGCAACGTCGCTATGAACGCTTGGCTGCCACAAGCCAGTTATCCATGTGGTAACTTTTCTGACACCTCCCCTTCTTCAAAGCCCTCAGGTGGGCTAAAGGCTTCGAGTGGGGGCCGCAGCAGCAGGAGTCCTTTGACAAGCTTAAAGAATACTTATCCAACCCCCCTCTCCTGAGTAAGCTTGCACCCGGAAAGGCCCTTTACCTCTACCTAGCAGCCTCGGACCAAATGCTCAGCGCGGTCCTCGTGAGGGAAGAGGATAAGATGCACAAGCCCATCTACTACGTGAGTAAGGTGCTCCGTAACGCCGAACTCCGTTATCCGAAACTGGAAAAGATGGCCCTTGCCTTGGTCATGGCGGCCCGTAAGCTTCGCCCCTACTTCCAATCTCATTCGGTGGTCATCCTTACCGACCAACCGCTGAAGCAGGTTCTTCACAAGTCGGAAACATCCAGGCGGCTCATGAAATGGTCTATCGAGCTAAGTCAGCACGATATCAGCTACCAGCCCCGGACGGCTATAAAAGCCCAAGCTCTCGCCAAGTTCATCGTAGAAAATACCATCCCCGACTCATGCGAGTCACAGGCCGAACCCTCCGTCTGGACCGTCTATGTAGACGGGTCCTCCTACGTCGATGGAAGTGGGGCCGGCGTCATCCTCACCGGTCCCGACGCCTTCGTCCTCCAGTATTTCCTTCGCCTCAACTTCCCAGTGTCGAACAATGAGGCAGATTATGAAGCCCTAATTGCGGGACTTTGCTTGGCTCGCAAGGCGGGTGTCGAACAGGTGAGCGTCATCAGCGACTCCCAGTTAGTTGTCAATCAAGTGTCCGGGGAGTACGAGGCGAGGGATGACCGAATGGCCAGATACTTAGCAAAGGTAAGGGAGCTTCTCACTCTCTTTAGAGATATTCAACTCCAGCGGGTTCCCCAAGAGGAAAACGCGCAAGCGGATGCCCTCTCTAAGCTCGCCTCCTCATCCCTCCAAGGTTTAGAACGAACTGTCCTAATAGAAGTTCTCCTCAAACCGAGTATCGATGAAGATGGCTCGGAGCCAATGGAAGCCTACCCCCTAACATCTGGGAAAAACTAGATGAAGCCCCTGCTCGAGTATCTCCGAGACGGTGTCCTCCCCGAAGATCCGAAAGAAGCAAGGAGGATCAGGACAAGGGCAGAGCGGTACACACTCCTAGACGGGGTCATGTACAAACGCTCCTACACCCAAGTCGATGGGAGGCCCTATCTAAGGTGGCTCTCTCAGGAAGAGGCGCTTTACGCTTTAAGGGAAGCCCACGATGGTCTATGTGGTGCACACTTGGGGGCAAGATCACTTGTCCGGAAGCTTTTGAACTACGGATACTTTTGGCCTACACTATTAAGTGATTCTGAGGAGTATGTTCGCCAGTGCAACTCCTGCCAAAAATTCGTCCCAATACGTCACCTGGCTCAAGCGCAACTTGCCTTCCTGGTAAGTCCGATCCCTTTCGCAATGTGAGGGATGGATTTGCTCGGACCTTTCCATCCTGCACCAGGTCAGCTGAAGTTCTTGGTGGTAGCAATAGACTACTTCTCCAAATGGATAGAAGCCGAGCCTCTCTCAACGATCACCGAGAACAGGATCCAGAAGTTCTTCTGGAAGAACATTGTCTGTCGGTTCGGGGTACCTCGCATCCTCGTAATCGACAACGGGACCCAATTTACAGGAGCTGCATTCCATGACTTCTGCACTGATCTTGGAATCCAACAGCGTTTCTCTTCAGTAGCGCACCCCCAGTCTAACGGCCAGGCGGAGAACGCGAACCGCCAAATCCTTTCAGGTTTGAAGAAGAGGCTCGACAAGTCCACCAAGGGGCAATGGGTCGAATAACTCCCCAACGTGCTTTGGTGCTATCGCACTACAAAAAGAACTCCGACGGGTGAATTCCCTTTCCACCTCACATACGGATCGGAAGCTCTCATCTCTTTGGAGGTGGATCTACCTTCACCTCGTCTTATAGCTTACAACGAGGCGCAGAACGCGAATCAACTTCGCAACTGCCTAGACCTCATCGACGAGATCCGCGAGAGAGCCATAATCCGCCAAGAGATCTACCGTCGTGGGATCACTCAAGCCTACAACAAGAGGGTATGGCCGACCAACATAAAGGAATGAGACTTAGTGCTGAGAAAATTGTCAATTTCGGATTCAAGCAAGAGAGGCAAGCTGGCACCCAACTAGGAAGGACCATACAAGGTCTCCAGAGTTATACGCCCAGACGCGTATCAACTTGAAGACCCGGGGGGCAAGAAGATGCCAAGGATATGGAACGCCGAGCATTTGATGAAGTACCGATAGGGTGTCTAAACGCCGCTCCAAGCTACTTCCTAGGATTGCAAAAATCTTAGTTGTATCTTCATTTTTATCGAAATGTAAAAGGCGGTCTGCAACTTAGAAGCGGCCGCCCAGTTGTTTTCAATAAAAGAGAAATTTCCCCTTGCAACTTACCAATCTTTCGTGTAAATTCTTTATTTTTGGGTAGTCCAACTCTACTCACAAAAAAAATTTTACGACGAATTTGGAGTCCAACACTTTGCTCGACTCCGCTTCTACTACTCGCTCATAAGCGAGTAAGAAGTGGTTCGCCATTCGAAATTGCTCCCACAATCGTTGACTCTTTTCTTAAACGACGAAGTTCGGAGTCCAACACTTGGCTCGACTCCGCTTCTACTACTCGCTCATAAGCGAATAAAAAATGGTTCGCCATTCGGAATTGCTCCCACAACCGTTGACTTTTTCTTAAACGACGAAGTTCGAAGTCCAACACTTGGCTCGACTCCGCTCCTACCACTCACTTATAAGCGAGTAAGAAGCGATTCGCCATTCGAAATTGCTCCCACAATCGTTGACTCTATCTTAAAGGACGTAGTTCGGAGTCCAGCACTTGGCTCGACTCCGCTTCTACTACTCGCTTATAAGCGAGCATGAAGTGGTTCGCCATTCGGAATTGCTCCTATAACCGTCGACAACCATAGATGTTAACAAAACACACAAGTACAAAAGAGAAAACAAGTTTCATTTCTATAAAGCCTGAGGGACAACTCAGATTACAAGACAAACTTCTCGTATTTATGACGAGATACAAGACTTGGACAAAACTTGGAGAACAAAAATACAGACAACTCTCTCAACGCCTCCTCGGGGTAGGGATGTTCCGGTTTAAAGACACCCGGGGACGGCGACGCCTAACCTCGGGGCTCGTCCCTAGATCGGCAAACTGAGACGCATTTTCAGCACTGTCCCTGATGGTGGCCCCAACGGACGCGCCGCTCAACGAAGCAGTCACCCCACTTTGTGCGTCACCAGGGCTTCGCCGAACAACGGGCGAACGAGTCGCAAGCTTGTAAAAGGAAATTCCTCTCTCGCTCTCTTCACGAGTACACAACGTACTTCTAACATTGACCCGTTCAGGTTGGGGTTTGAGGCGAGCGACCTCCGCCTCGAGTTCGACGATTCGTTCCTTCAGAGAGTCGTGCTTCACAGCTATCTTGAAGCGAGGAAGCCGAGCGGAGCCCGCAGCACTAGGACTGTCGGTAATAATTCGACGGAGATGAGTAACCTCGATGCTCTTGTCGACTGTAACCATCTTCAGCTCGTCAACCTCCGCCGTTAACTTGCTCATCGCTGCTGTTAGTTTTTCTCTCCCCGCCAAAAGCTCATCTTCTGCTATCTTCAAGTCGTAAATCTCAGCTAATAGTTCATCTCTCTCCGCCGTGACATCGAATAGCGCCTACCGAAGCGACTCCACCTCCCCTTCTAGAGGGGCTTCTCGAGCTCGTTTCTTTAGCTGCTTCAACTCGGAGATGCACTTCGCCAGCGATAGCTTGAGATGTTCTAGCTCCAACTCGCTCTTGAGAAAACACTCTCGACTGCAAGAAAGGGCCAACTTCGTCACTCCTAAATCAGCTCGAAAACGAGAGGCCTCAGCCGCTTCAGTGTTCGGAGATGCCTCAACCAGACGCAACTCCGATCTAAAAAGCAAGAGCACAAGAACGCTGAGTTTGAGCAACACTTAGCTAGATTTCAAAGCAAGTTGTTCTTAACACTTAGCTAGATTTCAAAGCGAATTGTTCTTAACACTTAGCTAGATTTCAAAGCGAGTTGTTCTCAACACTTAGCTAGATTTCAAAGCAGGTTTTTCTCAACACTTAGAAGAATTTCAAAAGCCAATCACTATAAACATGGGCCAAAATTTCAAAAGTTCTTCTTTTCATTAAAATCCAAAAAGTACAAAAGAAAGCGGTGGCCAGTCCGCTATTAGGCGTTGATACAAAAAGACCCTAGTTAAAAAAAACTTCTGCTAGAACACAAAAGAAACTCCAAGGGAGTTGAGTGTCCACCTCGGCAGATGGATCCACAAGCGCTAAGGCACCTTTGCCGCCCTCAGTTCTCCCTGTCGCCGGCGCCATAGCTAATGGCGTCTCTGTCACTACATCTTCATCGCCGGCGAGCTCCTTCTCTCCTTCTTCCTCTTCTTCTTCGGCGACCTTCTTCTCCTCGTCGGGGAACAAGAAGTATCCCGAGCATCCGAAGTCGGGGATACGCTCGCCGACATCCTTCAGCGCCTTGGCGTAGGCCTTGCGCATGTTCTACTCAAGGTAGCTGATCGCCTCCTTCTCCACCGCCGCCTTGGCCTCCTTCACCGCCGTGAACATCGCGAACACGGCTTTCTCACGCTCGGCCGCCCACTGCCGAGTCATCTCCTCTTTCTCCACGACGGCGGAGTCATTCGCCTTCACCAACGCCTCCTCTAACAACCGCATCTCAGTGGCTTGCATTTCGATCTTGAGTGCGGCCGCCTCTAGCTCCTTCTTGGCCTTCGAACGCTCCAACCTCTCCCGATCTTGAAGAGCTTTCAGCTCTTTCTCCTGCTCCGCCACTCGCGTCAGCAAGTGGCTGAAATGACAGATCGCCTGCAAACAAAAAAAGGGAGGGGGGTTTAAAAGTAGAACAGAAGGAAAGGGACAGAGGTCGAGCGAGAAGTCAAAGCTTACTGTCATCTGCGCTTTGGCGATCTCCAATGCTGAGTTGCCCACGGTCACATGCTCCATCACCGCCTTGTCTTTGGGCGTAGCGAGACTATGGACGGCATCCATGCAGCTCGTCGAGTCGCCGAGAAAACCGTCGTGCCTAAGGACCTGCTAATCCAGCACGAAGAGCTTCTTCAGTTGGTCCGTCAGAATCTCCTCGGCCGCCGCCATGCGAGGCGGAGCTGACAAGGCGAGAGTGGCCGAACAATCGAGCTCCTTCGCCGCGGAGCAACGGAAGAAGGAGCGACCTCCAAATCAACAATGGGGGCGGCGACACTCTCAACTCGAGCCACCTTCGACATTGTTGGGCGAGCCACAGCACGCTTCCTCTTCTTCTCTTCGGTGCGCTTGCCGCTCAGTGCCGACCGCCTGTTCATAATGTCGTCGAAGTCCATGGCGGCGGATCCTGTGAACAAAAAAGATAGAAAAAAAGAGAGAAAGATTAGAATCTTGTCACACACTATCGATTAAAAAGAAAGAAAGAAAAAAGACTCATACTAGGGTCCATAGGGCTAAGGCCTCCTCCAAAGAGGCTCTCCTCAGTGATCTCCTTCCAGTGCAAGGTCGGTCGATCCAAGAGGATGCCGATCATCTTGTCATCCTCCGGACTTAGACACGGGTCCGTCTTCGCCCTCTTCGGCACGTCCTCTCTCCATACCGTGGGGATGTCCCACGGCTTCTTACCCGGAACGAGGAAGTACTTGTCCCGCCAACACTTCACGGAGTCGGGGTTGTTGACCAGCTTCACGCCCTTCCGAGCAGTGAGGTAGAAACGGTACTCCGTCCTCGTCTTCTGATGGATCTTATACAAACGGCGAAGTACGTTCATGTTCGGCTCGATCCCTGCCACCTGGCAGTAGAGGACGGATCCCGTGACATGCCTCCAAATATTCGGCATCAGTTGAATAGGGCAGACCCCATACCACTGCAGCACTCCCCTGATGAAAGGGTGCAGAGGAAGACGAAGCCCGACGTAGAAAGCGTCGTAAGAGAAAATGCAAGTGTCAGAGGGGAGAGAAGAGCAAGATCGGACACCTGGCCCCTGGACGATGAGTTCGAACTCCGGAGGGATCATGAAGCACATCCGAACCATTCGCAGATCGGATTCCTTCAGGATGCTGACGATTTCGTTCACTTCCATGTGCTCCCTCAGATTGTTCTCCTCGTAAAACTGAGCCAGAACATGCTCCGTTCGCCTCAAATCCTCCGAACTATACTGCCTGGTCCCCCCAAGAGTAGATACGGCGATCGAATGTCGGCCGAACGCCCCCATCCGCCGATCTCTCTCTACAATCGTCTCCACCACTATTGAAGAAAGAGCTGCTTCGCCACCTCCGCCTTCAGTGCCAACACCTTCTCCTACTTCCGGAGAGGACAAAACGATGGTGGCCTTCCCCTTGACGACCGAAGGAGGAGTCGACCGGGGAGGTACTTCGAACTCATTCAAGGAGGAGGCCTCTTCACCGGACGATACCCTAGACATCTTTTTAAATTAAAATAAGTTACCTGGATGTGACAACCACGGTCGGAATTCTCGTTGGAGATCGGGAAGGACGCCGGAAGCTCTGTGAAGAGAGAAAAACTTCGGTGAAGAAAAATGAGAAAGTGAAGTAAGTGTGAAAGGGGGTGGAGACTTATAGGAAAACTTGATGGGCTTGGGCCGCACAACTTGACCGGCCCAACAAGCGCGGAAGTCTAAGAGATCAGGTATACGAAACGATAGAAATGAAGAGCTCGTCGTTTCGCTCGCCAAGCTCGATAGGGCGTTCGCCAGGCTCGCCGTCAGATCCGAGCAAACGTGTTTCCGAGCTGAAAACACCAAGAAATGCGTTGAGCAGTCAACGCTCATTGAACTCGCCGTTTCGCTTGCCAAGCTCGTCAGGGCGTTCGCCAGGCTCGCCATCAAATCCGAGCAAACGTGTTTCCGAACTGAAAACACCAAGAAATGAGTTGACTAGTCAACGCTTATTGAGCTCGCTGTTTCGCTCGCCAAAGCTCGACAGGGCGTTCGCCAGGCTCGCCGTCAGATCCGAGCAAACGTGTTTCTGAGCATAAAACACCAAGAAATGCGTTGACCAGTCAACGCTCATTGAGCTTGCCGTTTCGCTCGCCAAGCTCGACAGGGCGTTCGCCAGGCTTGCCGTCAAATCCGAGCAAACGTGTTTTCGAGCTGAAAACACCAAGAAATGCGTTGACCAGTCAACGCTCATTGAGCTCGCTGTTTCGCTCGCCAAGCTTGACAGGGCATTTGCCAGGCTTGCCGTCAGATCCGAGAAAACATGTTTCCGAGCTGAAAACACCAAGAAATGCATTGACCAGTCAACGCTCTTTGAGCTCGCTGTTTCGCTCGCCAAACTGGACAAGACGTTCGCCCGGCTCGCCGTTTAATCCAAGCAAATGTGTTTCCGAGCTGAAAACACCAAGAAATGCGTTGACCAGTCAACATTCTTTGAGCTCGCCCTTTCGCTCGCCAAGCTCGACAGGGCGTTCGCCATGTTCGCCGTCAAATCCGAGCAAACGTGTTTCCGAGCTGAAAACACCAAAAAATTCGTTGACCAGTCAACGCTCTTTGAGCTCGCCGTTTCGCTCGCCAAACTGGACAGGACGTTCGCCAGGCTCGCCGTCAAATCCGAGCAAACGTGTTTCCGAGCTGAAAACACCAAAAAATGCGTTGACCAGTCAACGCTCTTTGAGCTCACCGTTTCACTCGCCAAACTGGACAGGACGTTCGCCAGGCTCGCGGTCAAATCCGAGCAGACGTGTTTCCGAGCTGAAAACACCAAAAAAATGTGTTGATCAATCAACACTCTTTGAGCTCGCTATTTCGCTCGCCACGCTCGAAGGGCGCTCTCCATGTTCGCCGTCAAATCCGAGCAAATGCGTTTCCGAGCTGAATACACCAAAAATATTGTTGACCAGTCAACGCCTCTTCATCGTTCGCCAAACTCCTCATAATGGTCGCCGAGTTCGACAAGCCGTTCGACGCGTTCGCCTAACCGTGTGCCCAGATCGTGAGAACCCCTTCTTTCTCATGGCCGTCCGATCGCCTAGAAATCTTCGCCGGCGTATGATCAACGGCTCAGATTTGGCCACGTCATAAATACGGCGATTAATTCATTTTTCTATTTTATTAATTCGGATTATTTATTTAAAATTTTTTAAAAATGATTAAAAATTCTGGAGAATTAATTAAAAATTCTGAAAAGTAATTATAAATTCGGGGGAGCATTTTTGAGTCCCGGGTTAAATAATTATTGTCCAGAACGATTAATTAAGGCTCCCGGAAAGTGAATTGTTACTTTGCAAAATTAAGTAAATGTTTCGAACGAATGATATAAATTGGGAAAAAATCACCAGGGATCCAGAGCAACCTAGAAGCCACTTCGAGCATGCTTCCAGCTCAGGAAAAGTCCATCACCCCTCAGACGAGATTCGAGCACCTATTGAAAACTCCGATAAAGCCCTATACGCCATTGAAACAACAGAACTACTCCCACAAGGCTATAATACAGAGTCTTTGGGAGTGGGGGGCTCGTGATATGGCTAAAAATGGGATTAAATCGGAACCATTCAAAACGGACGCGAATCTCAAAGTTTCAGGGGCAAAATGGTAATCTCGCCTAAAGATGGGTCCAAATTGGGAATCGGGTCCTTCCTCCTGGACCCGTTAGCCCGTTAACGGATCTGACCAGTTGAGAGCAGATCTCAACCCGTTAGGGGCCAGTCCAACAGGATCGAAACAAATCCTGGCTCCTCCCTGATCTGGAGGAGGTTGTTATAACCACCCGTATCCTACCGTACCGGGAAGTAAGGATCTTCTCTGATCCTGAAAGAGATCCCCATGGGCGACTATAAAACCCTCCTGATCTCCCACGGTAAAAGGTGATCACACTTTGCACACTTGAGTTTTTTACCTCTCTTTTTTGTGTGTACTGACTTGATCATCGGAGGGCTCGTCGCCGGGATCCATCCCGGTGTCTCGAACGTTTGTGCAGGTCGCAACGGAGCACAAAGGAGCCAGCCAATTTCCAAGGAAAAAGAAGGGGTAGATCTTTGTGAGTTCCTCAAAAACCTACAATTCTCATCTGCTGCCCCCACACCCGAATTCAGCGGCAACAATAACTGATATCGTTATCTCCAATAACGACATCAGCAATGCAAATATCGTTCTTGGGAATAACGACATTATTTATAAGTTGTTTCAGCACTTGAAATTTTTTTTCAAGTTAGAATTTTCACACTTGTATAAGAAGTGTCAGCGACATGCTAAAAAAAATTTTAAAAATTAAATTGATGCTGCTTTTTGGAAGAACGGTATGAAATTAACCTACATTATTTTGTCAAAAAAAGGTATTATGCTAACGTGTCTAAAATTAGGTCAGTGGGGTAAATATTTTCGAAAGTATGTCAGTTTGGTCAATATTTTTAAAAAGTGGACCAGTACGGAAAAGATTCGTAATTTTTTTAGTCAGTGTCTCATAGAAGAGAGAGAGGACGAGATTTTATTTGGCCCTTTGTTTTATTCAAGGGTAAAATTGATACAGAATAATTAATAGAATTTGGTCTGCCTTGAAAATACAACAGCCAATAAAAAAAATAAATTCTTTTAATGCTTGTTAGAAAAACCCTTACAAATGAGAATTTGTTTCCGTACTGACCCAATTTTAAAAAATATTTACCAAATAGATGCACTTTCTAAAATATTTACCTAATTGATTCTATACGCCAGCATAACACATTCTTCGAAAAACAGCATAGGTTAATCTCATGTCGTTCTTCCAAAAAAAGCATCAGTTTAATTTTTTTTTTAGCATGTTGCTGTTTGAAAAAATGATATCAGTACATTTCTAATACAAGTGTGAAACTTCTGACTTGGGAAAAGTTTCAAGTGCTGAAACAACTTATAAATAATGTCGTTATCCCGAAGAACAACATTTGCATTACTAATGTCGTTGTTGAAGATAAAATTAGTTATAATACTCATTAAACTTTTTTTTCTCCACAATTGTTCTTCCAAACAACGACATGAAATAGCTGTTGCTGTTCTTAGAAACAGCGGCAACAGTTCAAAGAAATAGATTAGTCAATTATAAATAATAAAATGAACTGTTGTCGCTGTTATAAACAACGACATCAGTTATCCTTAACAATGAATATTATAACTGATGTTGTTATCCCTAACAAAGATGTCTGTAATGTGAATGTCATTATTCGGGATAGCGGCATCAGCTATAGGATGTTCGCATTTGTAAAAAAAAAAAAATCAAGTTAGAAAAAGTACATGAATGAGAATAAGTTAACTGATGTCGTTACTCCAAATAACAGCATGCGATTTTTTTTTTTAACAGATGCCGCTATTGAAAACAACGGCATATAAATAACCTATGCCGTTATTTCTAATAATGGTTAATACTGACATATCCAAAACTGAGTCAGTTGGGTAAATATTTTCGAAGTGGGTCAGCTTGCTCAATATTTTTAAAAAGTAGGTGAGTACGGAAATAAATTCTACAAAAGATATCAAGTATGCTAATCTTTGCTTGTTACTTTGTATTACTAGACTCATGGAGGCCGAGCTCACGTGAAATATTATACAATAATTGAATTTGCGGTCCATCTCCATAAACATTATGGCAGTATAATCAGCATTATCATTTAAGAAAGTATTATTATTATTTGAGTAAGAAGCAATGATTAATTAGTACAAGATTATGCGTAGAAGGTAGTTTTTCCTCACTCCATCTTTTCCTATTTGCAGCTTCACCACTGTACTCCGTGACATGTTCGGCGATGGCTTCTTCAATGCCGATGGCGACATTTGGAAGGTCCAGCGAAATATGGCGTTCCATGAATTCAACACCCGCTCTCTTCGTAGTTTTGTGTTTGAAACTGTTAAAATGGAGACGGGCACTCGACTTCTTCCTCTCCTCAAGAAATTTGCCGACAATGGGCAGGTTGTTAAGTTACAGGATGTGTTGGAGTATTACACCTTCGATAATGTGTGCAAGGTGGCTTTCAATGTAGATCCGGCTTGTCTAACCGAGGAAGTAATGCAGCATTCAGCCTCGGAAGGTTACAGATTTGCTAAAGCTTTTGAGGAAGGGGCTGAGATCAGCGTTCAAAGGTTCCGGTATGCAGTGCCGAATTTCTGGAAGATCGTGAAATTGTGTGGTATCGGTTCGGAGCGGAGGTTGAAAAATTCGATTGGCACGGTTCACGAGTTTGCAAATAAGGTTATCCGGTCTCGGATGAACGAGATGAAAACTTCTTCTTCTTCCAATATTAAGCCACGAGCAGATGACCTTGTGTCGAGATTCATCCTAGCTGACGAAAACTACACAGAGGATTTTCTACGTGACATGGTGATTAGTTTCATACTCGCTGGACGAGATACATCCTCCACTGCTCTCACATGGTTCTTCTGGATTTTGTCATATAACCCCGAAGTACAAAACAAGATACTAGAAGAGATCGCATCAATTCGTGCCCAAAGCGAGAACCCAGTCAATAAAAAATATTTTGAATTCGAAGATCTGAAGAAGATGCAGTATTTGCACGCGGCTATAACAGAGTCAATGAGGTTGTACCCTCCAGTGCCACAAGACCAGATGGAATGCCAAAAAGATGAGATATTGCCCGATGGGACAAAGATCAAGAAGGGGTGGTTCATGGCATACAATAATTATGCAATGGGGAGAACAGAGAAGATTTGGGGCAAAGATTGCTTGGAGTACAAGCCCGAGAGGTGGTTAGATGATTCTGGAATGTTTAGATCAGAGAGTCAATTCAAGTTCGTGCAATTTCACGCAGGGCCGAGGATGTGTTTGGGGAAGGAGACGGCATACATTCAGATGAAGTCAATCGCAGCTAGTGTTATAGACAAATTTGTGGTTGAAATGGTAGAGAAGGATACGGAGCCAGAGATAGTGAACACCCTCACTTTAAAAATGAGGAAAGGACTTCCAGTGCGTATAAGGAACAGGGATTGATCTCCATCACGCCATCCTAGTTAAGTTGATAAATAAGCTTAATTTGAATAATTGATGGATGGATCATTTGAAGAATTCCTATTATTATGTATTTTACATGTATCTCAGAATGTCAATTAAGTAGATGTTGCACTTTTACATTGCCTCCTCATCTGTTTAGGGGAGTAAATGTTACTCGCTATACTACATTGCCTCATCTGTTTAGGGGAGTAATGTTATTTGCTTTACTTTCTAACTAGTAGTTTACACGTGCGATGCACGTCTTAATAAATATAGTTTTTAAAAGTAAAAATTCAGATGTAATCTGAATTTGATCTAAAATCTCATTTAAAATAGTTATGCACATGCATTATACGGGTTGGTAGATGGATAAATTACACTAAGGTAGTGTTCTTTTTCTCCTCTTATAAGAGATTTACCTCTTGTAAGAGGTGGTCCCCCTCTTATAAGAAATTTTTTAGTGTTCTTTTTTTACCTCTTATAAGACATTTTTTTTCAAAATATCTTATAAGCCTAAAAGACTTCTAGTAGCCTCTTTCAAATTCATATAAGACTTCTATCACTTAAAAAGTCTATATTACCCCAAAGTCTATATTATAATTGTTACTAATTAAACTAGTTTATATATTAGTCTATAGTAGCCCGGAATATGCTATCGTAGAAGAAGTGTAATCATATACGTAGTTGACTGTAATATGCTATCCTAGAAAGTGTGGGAATTCATTCTTCACAATCTCGAACAATTATGTTAGGGATATTGTCAAAACACTGATTTATTTAAAGATATATATATTTACGTCCAGTAAGTACATTACTTGAGTTGTGGATAGTTGATTTGTCCTGTTATGATGCCACCATGTTCAAATCCAGCAGCCGGTCAGTTTTTTTTTTTTTTTTCAGCTAAGGGAGAATTTATATTAGCCCATTGACCTTAAATTTTTTTAATCCAACTTCTTTGAAACAAATTATTATTATTTATATTTATACATTCTAATTTTTATACTAATTAAAAGTCTATAGTAGCCCGGAATTATAAATGATGATTTACACTGATTTGTGGATTTAATTTGCCATTACACTAGTTTATATATATTAGTAATTTGAACTTATCTTTTCTTGTCCTTCATCTCACTATTTTTATACTTTGGGGTAATATAGACTTTGGGGTAATATAGGCTCTTGTAAGAGGTGAAAAAAGAACAGAAATTTCTTATAAGAGGTTCTTATAAGAGGTTATTTTTATATAAAAAGAACACCTCAAAAAGAGCCTCTTACAAGAGGCTCTTACTGTAAATCTCTTATAAGAGGTAACCTCTTATAAGAGGAAAAAAAAAAGAACAGTACCTAAGACCGTCTCCCATTATAGTAGTAGAGATTCTTGGAATTTATTAATAAAATTGAGTTTTCTGACTATATTTGTCTTTCACTTGGAACAAAGGAAAAACGGAAATGAAGAGAAAGCCTTTTGAGTTGAAATTGTTAAGAGAAAGTCTTTTACGTTGATATTGTTGAGAGCACAGTCGTGATATGTAAAATATGCGTATATGCATAATTTAGAATACATTTCGCTGAAGTGGGAAAAAAACAAAATATAGCAAAGTTGTAAACCGATCATTGCGATTATTACTATTACTATTTTTTTTTTTGGATTTATTTGGATTTTTTAAAAGTTTTTTTTTTAATTTTTAAAATATTTTTTACATGGTGGGACCAAACATGATGTTTCGTCCCACGATGGGCTTGTTAATTAAGCTAATAGTTAACTAAACTTAATCAATTAACTAATTATTTAACTAAAAAAAGTAACTAAAATACTAATTAAACTAATTAACGAAACAAGATTTTAGTTTTTTTTTAATTCGGGATTTCATCGGACGAAACATCATGTTTCATCCGATCCTAAAAAAAATATAAAATATTACGGATGAAACATCATGTTTCGTCTAGTTCTTTAAAAAAATTATAAGATATTATGGACGAAACATGATGTTTCGTCCTTCATATTATGTATATAGCTATATCCATTCTCATATATAGCAATCAACTGTATCGAAAAATGCATATTATGCATATTTAACTAACGACTGTAGCAGTTTTTTCGCTTAAATATGCATAATACGGATATTTAGCTAACCACTGTGAATGCTCTGAGTGGTTGTAATTAAAGGACTGCAGATATCAATAAATATTTTTATTTTGTTTTGTACTCTTACCATGTTCAGTTTAAAATAGGCTAAAGAAAAAATAATAAATAAACTAAACTGCCATAAAATTGTGCTGGACAATAAAAAATGAGTTTCTCTTCCCCTTTCCATATCCAATAAAATAAATTACCATAAGGAAAATAGAAGACCATGCTTATACCTAGGGGTGGCATTCGGGCCAGATCGGGCCCAAAACTAGCAGGGCATACTCGGTCCTGGACTTTGGCGAGCTAAGCCACCACCTTAGGGCGAGCTGGGCCGGGTAGGGCCGGGCTGGAGATGGGGGAGGGAGCCCAGACCTGGACCTTGGCTTAGGGGGCCGAACCGAGCCTTTGCTGGTTCATGGATTTTGAATTATTTTTATAAATTTAATAGAGTAGATTAATATTTCAAATATATATATACTCAAAAATATTTTTAAAATCTATAAAAGTGAGTGTAGACATCAAAATTAATTGATCACTACTTACTACTTGATATGGCTAAAAATGGGGTTTAATCGGAGCCGTCCAAATCAGGTACGGGTCTTGAAGCCCAATGGTAAAACGGTAATTTCTCTACAAAAGGATCCAAAAAGGGGTATTGGATCTTCTCCCCAGGAACCCAATAACCCACGAATGGATCCACTAACAAGAGGGTGCGGGTTCTAACCCGCTGCTCACCTAACCCAGCAAGATAAAGTCAGGATCCCTGATCAATCTTGATCAACGGTCCTGATGTGTGTCAATCTTTTCACTGGGATTTGGGGATTAAATTCCTTATCTGATTATAGGAATATACCTTATCAGATTACATTCCTAATCTGTTTACAAGGAGATTATTCTATATCAGACCACGGGGATTACATTCCTAAATTGTTCTCTAAGACGCCTATAAATACCCCCCATCCATCTCCATTAAGAGGTAATCAATCTTTCACCAGTTTTTGCGCTCATTCATAGTCTTCCTAGATTACTGACTTGAGCGTCGGAGGGTGCGTCGCTGGGAACAACCCCGGTGTCTCGCACTTTTTGCAGGTGTACGGCGGGAGCGACGATCGAAGTCCAAAGGAACAGGTATACAGGTTTATTATTCAGTTTCCCTAAGAATCCACAAATTCATCTGTTTGCCCCCACACCAAATTTAGCGGCAACAGATTGGCGCCGTCTGTGGGAAACTAACGAATAGAGACCTACCCTCTTCCCGGTGAACAGGTCTTCTCCAGCCATGCCGCCTCGCAAAGTTAGGTCAAGAGGGTCTAATTGAGTACCCAACCCTGACCAGCAAGAAGTCCTTCCTGATCCCGCTCAGCAACAAGGGCAACTTCCCCCTACCATGGAAGAGCCGCTCCAACGGAACCTTCCACCTCCTGATCCAAAGGGTCCTAACCCTCAGAAACAGCCTCTTCACCAAGAGAACCTCTCCATCCACAACGCCTCCAGTGCCTCTATGGCCTCCCATCATCCCCGAGCCTCTGGTCGCCACAATGCCCCTCCCAAACGCCCGGAAGATGATGCCCTCCGTCGTCATCTGGATGAAAAGCGGGCTCGGGAGGAAGCCTCCCGCCAGCAAGAGCGATCCCCCCGTCGCAGAGAGTACAGGAGGTCCCCCATCCGAAGAGGGAGGAAGGACTCCCCCGATCATTACCGAAGGAGGCACTCTCCCGCAGGTCGGCAACAGCCTAGAAACAATGAGGCACCAATCACCCGTGCCGAGTTCCAGCAGTTCCAAGCGACCGTCCTGCAGGCCCTCAACCTCCGTCAGAATCCTATTGAGCCGAAGCTCCCATCCCCTCCTCCGGTCCGAAGCCCTCGCCGACGGTCCCCCTCTCCTCGACCCGCTCCTACCAACTCCAGGCGCACCCCAAGTCCTCGTCGTTCTCGAAGTTACCATCGCCGCAGTCCTCGCTCCCCCTCATACGAAGACAAGTCCCGTGGCCCGGCAGATTATCGTCGGAGAGATGACACCGTGAACCGCCATCTAAACGAGGTGGAAAAACTCTTGGGTCAGATAAACCGAGAAGAGGAGCTTAGGGGGAGGACCCTACGTCCTAGCCGACCCCCATTCTCCCGGACCATAGTAGATGCCCCTGTGCCGTTCGGTTTCAAACCTCCCCAGTTCGAGAATTACACCGGGGAGACCGATCCAGTTGATCACATCGAAAGCTTTAAAACCTTGATGCTCCTCCATCAAGCCTCCGATGCCCTCCTCTGCAAAACTTTCCCCGCAACCCTAAAAGGACCAGCTCGAGAATGGTACTCTCGTCTTGCCCCAGCCTCAATATTTTCCTTCGAGCAGTTTGAGACCCTGTTCATCACCCATTTTGTTAGTAGTCGAAGGGCTGAGAAGACCAGCATCTCCCTATTACACCTCCACCAGAAGAAGAGGGAAAAATTAAGAGACTACGTGAAAAGATTCACGGCCGAGGCCAGATCCATAGCATCCCTTGACCAGTCGGTCGCTACGGTAGCATTCCAGTCCAATGTCCTCAATTCCAACCTCCGCTCCTCCCTCGCCAAGAAACCACCACATGACTTTTCTGACCTTCTCCTCCGCACTGAAAAGTACATTCGAGCTGAAGAGGCCGAGCAACAACCCAACTGGGAAGGGACTGCCTCCGGGTTTAAGAGGAAGGGAACGGAAGAAGAAGGAGCAAAGAAGCTCCAGAAGGATAATGCTGGCCAGCGCCGACCTCCCCCTAGATTCGAAAAGTTCACTCCCCTCGCCACTAACATCTCCGCCATCTTCATGGAAGTCGAAAAAGAAGGGATCTTGCCTCCAGCTCCAAAGATGAACACCCCCACCAAAAGAAGAGATAAAGAGAAATGGTGCCGCTATCACCGGAACCATGGGCATGACACCAACGACTGCCGTGCTCTGAGAAACGAGATCGAAGCCCTTATCCAGAGAGGGCAGCTGACGAAGTTTGTAAAGAAGGACCGAGCAGAACTTCCTCCCCAGCCTCGGGGGGCTAACAAGCGCCCGGAGCGAGATGAGACCCCAGACTTCGAGGAAGAGCGAGTCCTCCACCTCATCCATGGGGGTCCAATGGGGGCTCCTCGAACTCCTCTCGGAAAGCTTTTATACGAGAAGTCAACTCGGTCCGAACCACACCTCCTCCCAAAGGCCTCGGAGTGCCCGTCACCTTCTCTGACGAAGATCTCGAGGGTGTCCGCACCCCTCATTGTGACGCACTCGTCATCAGTCTTCACATGGCCAATTTCAAAGTCGAAAGGATCTTAGTGGATAACGGCAGTTCCGTCAATATTCTTTTCCTCGACGCCTTTAAGGGCCTGAAGCTCTCGCGGGACCGACTCAAGCCCGCCGGCTACACGCTCCATGGGTTCACAGGAGTGCCGGTGACTATTGAGGGGGTGATTACCCTCGATGTCACAGCGGGCAAAACTCCTACCACCCGCACGGAGTCGATGGATTTTATGGTCGTAGATGTCCCAGCAGCCTACAATGTCATTCTGGGTCGGCCCGGTCTGGCTGCCCTCAAAGCAGTCCCTTCTGCCTATCATCTCAAAATGAAGTTCCCTACTCGGGCCGGAGTAGGAGAAGTAAGGGGCAATCAGGAGCAGGCCCGCAAGTGTTATATGACCTCTACCCTCGGACCCGTCCTCTCTTTAAAGACACTGGAAATTCCCCAAGATGCAGCCCGGCCAACTTCCGAGCCGGTGGACGAATTGGAAGAAGTGCTCTTCTCCGAGCAAGAGCCGGCCCACAAGTTCTTCGTTAGCAAGACCCTCCCGTCCGCCCTATACTCAGATATTGTAAAATGCATCCGAGCCAACCAAGACCTCTTCGCATAGTCAGCTGCAGACATGCCCGGTATCTCCGAAGAACTCTTGGTCCACCGGCTCAGCGTTGATCCGGAGTCCAAACCGGTTCAGCAGAAGAGGCGCAAGTTCGCCCCCGAGCGTCAACTCGCTATCAAAGAAGAGGTAGATAAATTGCTGAAGGCCCGATTCATACAGGAGGTAAATTATCCTGAGTGGTTGTCAAACGTGGTAATGGTGAAGAAGTCCAACGGGACATGGAGAATTTGTATTGATTTCACGGACCTCAACAAGACCTGCCCCAAAGATCCCTTCCCTCTGCCGAGCATCGACACTCTGATTGACGCAACCTCGGGACATGAGCTCCTCAGCTTCATGGACGCTTTCTCGGGTTACAATCAGATAAGGATGTTCTCCCCGGATATTCCGAAGACATCTTTTGTGACAGACCAAGGCCTCTATTGCTACAGAGTCATGCCGTTCGGCCTAAAGAATGCAGGGGCAACATACCAGTGCCTCGTCAACAAAGTTTTTCAGGCTCAGATCGGTAGGAACATGGAAGTGTACGTCGATGACATGCTTGTGAAAAGCATCCGAGGTGCTGATCATGTGGCCGACCTCCAAGAAGCATTTGATGTTTTAAGAAAGCACAATATGAGACTCAACCCGAACAAGTGTGCGTTCGGCGTCTCATCAGGCAAGTTCCTCGGCTTCATGGTTAGCCAACGAGGAATAGAGGCAAATCCGGAGAAAATCAAGGCCATACTGGACATGGCCCCTCCTAGAAATGTCAAAGAAGTTCAGAGGCTGACTGGTCGCCTAGCCGCCATAGGGCACTTTTTGTCGAAGTCCGGGGAGAAATGCCTCCCGTTCTTCAAAGCCCTCAGGGGGGCTAAAGGATTCGAGTGGGGGCAGCAGCAACAAGACTCCTTCGACCAGCTAAAAGCCTACCTCGTCAATCCACCTCTTCTCAGCAAACCAATACCTGGCGAACCGCTCTACCTCTACTTGGCAGCTTCAGAACAGACACTTAGTGCGGTCCTAGTCAGAGAAGAAGAAAGGGATCAGAAGCCCATTTACTACGTCAGCAAGGTGCTTCGGGATGCCGAGCTCCGGTACCCGAAGATTGAGAAAATGGCTTATGCCCTGGTAATCGCCGCGAGAAAGCTTCGACCCTACTTTCAGTCCCATTCGGTGGTCGTCCTTACCGACCAGCCGCTGAAACAGGTCCTTCACAAACCCGAGACTTCCGGTCGCCTCATGAAGTGGTCGATCGAGCTGAGCCAACACGATATAACTTATCAGCCTCGGACCGCAATCAAGGCACAGGCACTGGCCGAATTCATAGTCGAGACTACAATCCCCGAGTCTAGTCAAGCAGCGAGAGGACCCCCCGTCTGGTCGGTCTATGTCGACGGGTCCTCTTGTAACGAGGGAAGCGGGGCAGGAGTCATCCTGGCAGGCCCAGATGACTTCATCCTCCAATACTCCCTCCGTATAAATTTCAAAGCCTCGAACAACGAGGCCGAATACGAAGCACTAATAGCCGAACTTCGAATGGCCCGAAATGCTGGGGCGCAACGGCTACAGATCTTCAGCGACTCACAGTTGGTCGTCAACCAGGTCCTCGGCGAGTATGAAGCCCGCGATGACAGAATGGCTAAATACCTAGCCAAAGTAAAGAGTCTCATGACACTATTCGAAGAGGCCGTCATCCAAAGGATCCCCCGAGAAGAAAATGCTCAGGCCGACGCCTTATCCAAGTTAGCCTCCTCTTCCCTTCAAGGTCTGGAACAGACCGTATTGATAGAAGTCCTTCTGAAGCCGAGCATAGAGGACGAAACACCAGACTCCGTTGAGACATTGCCCGTCCTCCTCGAAGACAACTGGATGAAGCCCATTGTCGAATTCTTAAAGGACGGACTCCTCCCTGAAGATCCGAGGGAAGCACGAAGAGTCAGGACCCGAGCCGAGCATTTTACTTTAATCGAAGGCATCTTATATAAACGCTCCTTCACCCAGGTGGATGGTCGACCTTACCTAAGGTGCCTTTCCCCCAGGCAAGCCGACTATGCCCTGCAAGAGCTCCATGAGGGCATCGGCGGGGCCCATTCTGGCTCCAGAGCCCTGGCGCGCAAAGTGTTGAACTACGGGTATTACTGGCCCACTCTCCTACGGGATGCCGAACGACACGTTCGGCAATGCAGCTCCTGTCAAAAGTATTCCGACATCCGACGCCTCCCACAAACACCGCTCGCCTCCCTATCAAGTCCGATCCCCTTCACTATATGGGGGATGGATTTACTAGGGCTGTTTCCACCAACCCCCGGACAGCTAAAATTCCTAGTTGTGGCGGTCGACTACTTCTCTAAATGGATAGAAGCCAAGCCCTTGGCTACAATCACCGAGCATAGGGTTGTTCAATTCTTCTGGAAAAATGTGATTTGCCGGTTCGGCGTTCCCCGAGTCATAGTCACGGATAATGGGACTCAGTTTACTGGAGCCGCCTTCCGAGCTCTGTGTGAAGACCTCTCCATACAGCACCGATTCTCCTCCGTCTCCCATCCTCAGTCGAATGGCCAGGCCGAGAATGCCAACCGACAGATCCTTTCAGGCATCAAGAAGAGATTAGACAAGTGTTCCAAAGGACTGTGGGTCGATCAGCTGCCGAATGTGCTCTGGAATCACCGTACCACCAAACGGATCCCAACAGGCGAGAGCCCATTTAATCTCATCTATGGGGCCGAGGCCATCATCCCCCTGGAAGTCAGGATACCCTCTCCTCGTCTGACAGCTTATGAAGAAGAGCAGAACGCTAGAGAACTCAGAGCAAGCTTAGATCTGATAGATGAAATCAGAGAGAGAGCAGCCATACGCCAACAAGCTTACCGAAGAAGGATCGAGCTAGCATACAACAAGAGGGTCCGCCCGACGGATCTCAAAGAAGGGGATCTCGTCCTCCGAAAATTGGCCATCTCGTTCTCCGGACAGAAAAGCAAACTGGCCCCGAATTGGGAGGGACCGTACAAGATCTCAAAAGTGATCCGCCCCGGCGCGTACAAGCTAGAAGATCTCGAAGGCAGAGAAATTCCCAGGACTTGGAATGCCGACCATCTTTTGAAATACCAAGAGAAGGCACCTACGCCCCCTGAATTAACAATGGTTCCGGAGTCCAACACTTGGCTCGATTCTACTTTGCGAGTTCGCTCCTAAGCGAACAAGAAGTAGTTCGCCATTCGGAATTGCTCCCACAGCCGTTGAATGGTACGGAGTCCAACACTTGGTTCGATTCCACTTCGCAAGTTCGCTACTAAGCGAGCTAAAAGTGATTCGCCATTCGGAATTGCTCCTACGCCCCCTGAATTAACAATGGTTCCGGAGTCCAACACTTGGCTCGATTCTACTTTGCAAGTTCGCTCCTAAGCGAACAAGAAGTAGTTCGCCATTCGGAATTGCTCCCACAGCCGTTGACACCGACCGTGAGTTCCTGCCACCGACCGTATTACAGGCTTGAGTTCGGCAGTCAAGATCTCCAAAAATTTCCGAGTCTCAAGCCTCGGCACAAGCTGCCGAGCGTTCTTGACACCGACCGTATTACGGGCATGAGTTCGGTACCGGCTCCGAGCGTTCCTGCCACCGACCGTATTACGAGCTTGAGTTCGGCAGTCAAGATCTCCAAAAATTTCCGAGTCTCAAGCCTCGGCACAAGCTGCCGAGCGTTCTTGACACCGACCGTATTACGGGCGTGAGTTCGGCACCGGCTCCGAGCGTTCCTGCCACCGACCGTATTACGGGCTTAAGTTCGGCGGTTGAGACCAGTCAAAAATGCCAAGTCTCAAACCTCGGTTCCACGACTCCACGACTAAAGCAAAAATTGGGCAACAACGATACGGCGACAATTAAATCGATTCCAATTTTATTAAAAGCAACCCTTACATACATCAAGATTACAAGGTACTAAAGATTACAAGGAGCTGAAAAGCGAAAACTACAAGACACTGAACTCGGAGCCATCAACACCTCCGAGGCGCAGGGATGCTCCTCTTCAAGGACACTTGAGGTCGACGGCGTTTGCCTCCGGAACCCGATCCCAGGCCAGCAAGTTGGGACGTGTCCTCGGCACTGCTTCTGGCAGCCACGCCGACGGATGCGCCGCTCGACGAAATGTCCACTGAACTCTGCGCGTCCCCCGGGCTCGGATGACCGAGGCCCGCACGGGTCGCCATCTCGTAAAAAGTGATGCCACGCTCGCTCTCCGCTCGGGTACATGAAGTGCTCCTCACATTAATTGGCCCCGAATGCGGTTTGAGGCGAGCTACCTCTGCTTCCAGTTCGGAGATCCGACCCCTCAATGAGCCATCTTGCGCCTCGACCTCGAAGCAGGCCGGCACTGCCGAGCTCGGAACGCCTACGTGGCTCACGATGAGATGACGAAGATGAGTAACTTCGATGCTCCTATCAACAGTGGCTCTCTTCAACACATCGACTTCGGCCGCCAATTCATCCCGTTCAGCTGTAAGCTTGACCACCTTAGTCGTCAGCTCCTCTCCTTCCGCCCGAAGCTCAGTCTCCACAGTTTGCAAATGCTGAATCTCCGAAAGCAGATTGTCCCTCTCCGCCGTTACCTTTGACAATGTGTGGCGAAAGCACTTGGTCCGAAGACTGCTGGTAAAGGCTGCCGGCGAACCCTTGTCCTTACCCGAGGGGGTCATCTCGGCAATCCTGCCTTCCAGACGCCGAATGTCGTTGTCCCGCTGCCCTAAGATGAGCTGAAGCTGGCTTCGCTCGCTTTCGGCTCGGCGCAGTCCCAGCTCGACTTTGTAAAGTCGCTCTCTACACTTCGCCAGACTTAGCCTCGTCGCCCCGAGGCCCGCCTCGACGCGAACCTTGTCATCCGACCCTGTACGCTCGACCCCTTGGGCTACCACAACGAGCTGAAAAGAAACGCAAGCAAGCAACAAAAATTCAGGCATTGTCTAAGTCCCAGACTTCGGGGTTTTCTTTCAAACAAATGCTCGAGCACTCAACAATCAACGGACAAAGACACTAAATCGAGCCCAAAAAGTTATGTTTTTCATTCATTTCAAAAAGGTAGCGGTGGCCAGTCCGCTATTAGGCATTACACGTCAAAAGCAAAAAAAAAAAAAAAAAAAAAAAAGGAGAAGAAACAACAAAACGAAGTCAGGGCTCAACCTCTTTCCCGGGGCGGCGAGTGGGGGTGGGGGATGCCACTTCCGAAGGGGCCGCCGTCGCCAAGGGGGTAACAACCGACCCCTGAGCTCCGACGGGGGGATCGACCAAAGGCTCGTCGTCGCCCCTCTCCTCCTCTTCTTCTTCTTCCCCCTCCGATTCGGGGTCGAAGCCTTCAACGTGCCCCGGGAACAGCCTCCAACCCGAGCAGTCCACGTTGGGGTAGGCCTCCGTCACCCGGGCCATAGTGTCGGCGAAGGCCTTGGCCATGTTTTGGGCGAGGTTACTTTGCGCCTTCTCCATGGTCGCATCCTCCGCCTGCTTCACCGCCGCCGCTTTGGCCTCGGCCGCCTCCGCCAACTGCTTGGCCGAGTCCTCCTTCTGCTGAAGAAGTTGGTCCTCCAGCGTCTTGACCCTGTCCTCGAGGTAGGCTACCCTCGCCGACTTCGCCTCGAAGTTCAGCTCGAGCTTGTCGAGCTCGTTCTTAATCTGGACCTTCTCCCTCCGAGCCTGGTCGTTCTCCTTCTTCATCTCCTTCTCCTGGGCCGCCAGCCTCTCGGTGAGGTGCCCGAAGTGGACGACGATCTACGATCAGAAGGCAAGGAATTCATAAAAATTATAACTTAAGAAGCTCGGCATAAAAAGGGGGGGATAGATCCAACACTCACCGACACCGCCGAGCGCGCTATCTCGATAACGTCGTCTCCCTCCCGTCCGGCCTCCATGGCTGCCCGATCCTTCGGCGTGGCGAGGTGCTTGATGGCCTCCATACTCGCCAAAGAATTGCCGAGGAACCCGTCGTGTTTCCGAACCTGCCAGTCCGGGATGTGGATCCTTTTGTGAGCCTCGGTCAGAAGCTCCTCGGCTGCCTTCGTCAGCGGCGGCGTCGCCATAGTGAGGGCCGCGGCGATGGAAAATTCACCGACCCTGGTCGACGACGAGGCGATGCTGCCCTCGGCAACGGGGCTCTCCAGGATCTCTTCCTCTTCGGCCACCTCGGTGACCTTCGGGGCCTTTGCGGCGGACAGCTTGGAGACCACCCTCTTCCTCTTCTTCGGCGCCTTGTTGGCGAGGCCTGCCCTCAGCGCCAACACTGCCTGATAATCCATAGACTCTGCACCATAAGACAAGTTGATTAGTTCGGAACAAACCACGAAGAATGAAGCGCAAGAAGTAAAGCAACGATAATAAATAAAGGAAGCCGCGTACTGGGATCGGCATGAACGAGCCCTCCCCTGAACAGGACGTCCTCGGTCAGGTCCTTCCAGTCAAGCTTTGGCCGACCCAGGAGTACCCGTACAGCCTCCTCCTCTTCGGGCCGAAGTGTCGGTAGCGCCTTCACCTTCTTCGGCACACCATCCACCCAGCTAACGGGAATAGGCCAGGCCTCCGGACTACGTACCAGAAGGTACTTCTCGCGCCAGTACTTGATGGAATCAGGGCACACGACGAGCCGACCTCCGTGCCTCGGAGTCAAATAGTACCGGTACGCCGACCTGTTCCCCTGATGTGGCTGGTAGATGGTCCGAAGCACGTTCAGCTCCGGCTGAATCCCTGCGGCTTGGCAGTAAAGTACGAAGCCGTTTATCACTCTCCATGCGTTCGGCATAAGTTGGATGGGGCTGACCCCAACCCATCTTAATACAGCAACCGCGAACGGATGGAGAGGCAGCCGAGCCCCGGCTATGAAGGCGTCGACCGGCCAGCAACACACGGTCACCGGCAGCGGCGAGTTGGCCCTAATGCCGGGACCCGGCAATATAAGCTCGTACTCTTCCGGGATCTGAAAGCAGTCCTGGATCACTCCCAAGTCCTCTTCGCGAAGGATCGACACTGTCTCGTCAGCCTCTGTCATCTCCCTCGCCGGATTCTCCTCGAATGACCGGGCCCTCCCGTACACAATGCGTTCGGCGTCCTCCTCCGGAAGTTCCCGAACTCTGTGAAGCCCAGTCAGCGGCCCTGGTAGTCTGCCGAACTCCGGCATGCGCTTCGGCTCCACCACGATAGAATCCTCGCCGAACACCTTCTTGCTTGTATGAGGTCGGCTGGAGGTCGGAGCTTCGGTGACTTCAAGGGAGGGCTCGGATGAAGAAGAGGAGACGGAGACAGACATGTTTAGAAACTAAAAATATAAGTTACCTTAACGGAGATGTCGTCGGAAAGCTTGCCGGAAAAAGGTCAGCGATCACCGGGAGCTCTAGCAATCTCAGACAAAAACAACAGAGCAAAGAGTTGAAAGGTGAAAAATGAAGGGGGGTGGGGGTTTTATAGAAAGCCAGCGCGTCAATCGAGGATAATGGGCTTTTACCACAGGCCCACCTCCACAAAACGACAAAAGGCGACTCCAATCGTCGCCTTGGTTGCCACGCCTGGACTGAACGGCTCATTAATGACAGTCACGTCAGCGGAAGCCCAGGGGACGCAGCATTAATGAACGTCACGTCTGTCAGAAACCCAGGCGCCGTCACATCCATCGGAACCGTCGAATCTCAAGCCTCGGTACCAAATGCCGAGCATTCTTGACACCGACCGTATTACGGGCGTGAGTTCGGCAGACAAGACTTCCAAAAAATCTCTAAGTCTGAAGCCTCGGCACCAGCTCCGAGCGTTCCTGACACCGACCGTATTACGGGCGTGAGTTCGGCACCTGCTCCGAGCGTTCCTGCCACCGACCGTATTACGGGCTTGAGTTCGGCAGTCAGGATCTCCAAAAAATTTCCAAGTCTGAAGCCTCGGCACCAGCTCCGAGCGTTCCTGCCACCGACCGTATTACGGGCGTGAGTTCGGCAGACAAGACTTCCAAAAAATCTCTAAGTCTGAAGCCTCGGCACCAGCTCCGAGCGTTCCTGCCACCGACCGTATTACGGGCGTGAGTTCGGCAGACAAGACTTCCAAAAAATCTCTAAGTCTGAAGCCTCGGCACCAGCTCCGAGCGTTCCTGCCACCGACCGTATTACGGGCGTGAGTTCGGCAGACAAGACTTCCAAAAAATCTCTAAGTCTGAAGCCTCGGCACCAGCTCCGAGCGTTCCTGACACCGACCGTATTACGGGCGTGAGTTCGGCACCCGCTCCGAGCGTTCCTGCCACCGACCGTATTACGGGCTTGAGTTCGACAGTCAGGATCTCCAAAAAATTTCCAAGTCTGAAGCCTCGGCACCCGCTCCGAGCGTTCCTGCCACCGACCGTATTACGGGCGTGAGTTCGGCAGTCAGGATCTCCAAAAAATCTCTAAGTCCGAAGCCTCGGCACCAGCTCCAAGCGTTCCTGCCACCGACCGTATTACGGGCATGAGTTCGGCAGACAAGATTTCCAAAAAATCTCTAAGTCTGAAGCCTCGGCGCCAGCTTCGAACGTTCCTGCCACCGACCGTATTACGGGCGTGAGTTCGGCAGACAAGATTTCCAAAAAATCTCTAAGTCGGAAGCCTCGGTGCCAGCTCCGAACGTTCCTGCCACCGACCGTATTACGGGCTTGAGTTCGGCAGTCAAAAACTCCAAAAACTCCCAAGTCTCGAGCCTCGGCACCAGCTGCCGAGCATTCTAGCCACCGATCGTGTTATAAGCCTAAGGTCGGCATTGACCGCCAAACGCCCTTGGTTCCGACACCCTGTACGAGGGAGATCTGGCCCTCGGACTTCGACGAGCCCCCTTTCCAGACTCGCGACCACGCCGAGGTCCCTCTTCCCGCCGGGAAAAATCGCCGAACCGATCTCCGACCTCGGCGTCCTGGTCGCCGAGCTCTGGGAGGGATCGGAGTCGTGACGCCGGGAAGACGCGACCCTCAAAAGAGGGAAGCGACCGTGCCGTTCACCGAGAGATTACAAAGCTAAGAAGATGTTCACACAAGAATGCCGCCCGATCATAAGGGATTATCTCACTGCCCCCTTTTCTAGATTCAAGATCCCACATTTGGACTCCGATCCAACTCCACTAGCCCCTAAAACAGTTAGACTACTCCTTAAAGTCTGATGTTGTGCAATCTAGATACCTAAATAAATAGACTAAACTAGACACAAATTATAAAAACCTCGCAAGTGCACGAATCGTTTGACAAAGCGTAGCAATAGCAAGGGTCGATCCCACAGAGATTGTAGACTTTAACTTACTAATCAATAAAAAGAATAAAAATCATAAAGAGTTGTTCTAAAGGTCTAAAAGAATTAAAAAGATTAAAACTGAATGAAGGAGTGTTGAATCACAAATATTTATGAAGTAGTTGGGGTTAGATTGTCACCAATAGTCAGTAATGCTAGTCACCTTCTGAACTTCTTCTTATTACTCATGTTTGTTCACTTCAAGGGCATGGTATCTACTCCTTAAAGTATTGTTTCCCTAGGCCAAGAATTAGGCATGGTATCTACTCTAATTCGTTTCTTTCATTAAGTGTTTAGCATGGTATCTACTAAGTTGTGCTTAAAGAAAACATAAGATCAGTGGAAACGAACAAACACTCAAGGTCCTAGAAATTGGTATCAGATCTAAATCCCTTAAGTTGATTGAACCAGGAACCCCTAAAGATTCCTTTGTTACAATTACGGGCACGAGATACGGGTCGTCTCAATATGCTCATATAACAGATTCAGATAGATAGTAATGCAAACTTGATAGTCTCTAGCTCTGTTTGTCAGTCGACTGGCTCTCACCTCAGTCGACTGCTCTCAGACTTTTGAGAACAAGTTTGATTACCGTCAATCTATACCAATACAAACGGATTCAATCAATAAGTAAAGTAGAAGAGTTCAGAAGAATATAGCACTACATAACTACGGCTTCAATCTACCCAACTATGAATTTAGTTCCACATAATAATACTTTTATTAATCAACAAGTTTGAATACATGATCAACATAAAAGAATAAAAGGAGAAGAAATAAACTAATTAATTCCGGCAATAAGGTCGACTGGCTGTCACACAGTCGGCTGCTTTCGAATACTGGATCTCCTCTCTCCTTCCTCGATGCTGATAGAATAATGCCCTAGTTGATGACTTGAACGCGCAGAAACTCTTGTGATTAAGTCGCTTCCCAGAGAAAAGATTTAGCCCCCTTGAATAATGCTTCTCTTCTAATATTTATAGAGCACGGCTGAGAATTAGGGTTTTGCCCTTTTTCCGGAGAGTCCTTCTTTATTTGATTTGGTGATTTATATCTTTCTCTTTTCTTCTTTCCTTCCTTATCTGTTAACCACGTGCTCTTGGAAATACCCTGTCTTTAGATTTGATTCTTCGTATAAAATCTGGATCCACATAGATTCGAAATTAGATGCAGGTGTAGCTTTGAATATCTTATCTGTTTACTCCGCCGCAGACCAGTCGACTTGTCATCGAACCAGTCGACTGAGTCGAGACTTCTGAAGATTTCATAATTGATCAGACTAGTCGACTTTCCTTGAGAGTAAGTCGACTGTGATGAGACATCTGTGTAAGCTTGAGTTCTCTGTCCAGTCGCCTGTTTTGGAGAACCAGTCGACTGATGCTTCTGTAATCTCCTGAGTTCATCCTTAAGATCCTGAATTTGCTTCGTTTCGCTGTCTTGAGCTGTTTCCTATGAAAAAGAGAAAATAAGAGTTAAATACCACATATAGAGCTTTTAATTGTCTAATTTCATTAAGATTATTGCCTCTAAATGTGAATAATAATGCGTTCATCATCTGGTTACACTCAGTCTTTAGGAGTGGGGGGCTCGTGATATGGCTAAAAATGGGGTTTAATCGGAGCCGTCCAAATCAGGTACGGATCTTGAAGCCCAAGGGTAAAACGGTAATTTCTCTACAAAAGGATCCAAAAAGGGGTATTGGATCTTCTCCCCAGGAACCTAATAACCCACGAATGGATCCACTAACAAGAGGGTGCGGGTTCTAACCCGCTGCTCACCTAACCCAGCAAGATAAAGTCAGGATCCTTGATCAATCTTGATCAACGGTCCTGATGTGTGTCAATCTTTTCACTGGGATTTGGGGATTAAATTCCTTATCTGATTATAGGAATATACCTTATCAGATTACATTCCTAATCTGTTTACAAGGAGATAATTCTATATCAGACCACGGGGATTACATTCCTAAATTGCTCTCTAAGACGCCTATAAATACCCCCCATCCATCTCCATTAAGAGGTAATCAATCTTTCACCAGTTTTTGCGCTCATTCATAGTCTTCCTAGATTACTGACTTGAGCGTCGGAGGGTGCGTCGCTGGGAACAACCCCGGTGTCTCGCACTTTTTGCAGGTGTACGGCGGGAGCGACGATCGAAGTCCAAAGGAACAGGTATACAGGTTTATTATTCAGTTTCCCTAAGAATCCACAAATTCATCTGTTTGCCCCCACACCAAATTTAGCGACAACACTACTCAATTAGCCCACCCCACCCTAACTATTTATAGCCAAATCTGCCTCCACACTTCTCTTATCTCATTAATGTGGGACTAAATATATTTACATTTTAAACTCTGATAACATTTAGTCCCCACATTGGTGAGATGAGAGAAGTGAGGTGGTGAAGTTGGATAATGTGTAGTGATCAATTAATTTTGATATCCACACTCATTTTACAAAATTTTGAAATATTTTAGAGTATCTCCATATATATATATATATATATATATATATATATATATATATGGCAAATGCTCCATTGAAAATGGGTTTGTTTTCACAGGTTGGAAAACAACGATCTGAACCATTGGATCACTCTTGATCGTGATCAGCGGTTCAGATCGCCTCCGCCCATCACCCAATATCACTTAAGTGGCGTAGGGTTATTTTGGAAATTTCGTCTCAAATAACTCTTCGCCTGATTCGCTCTAAAAAAAATGATAAAAGCTAGGCCGTTGCTGGGAACAACAGCCTAGGTTATAAAAAATTGAATCATATGCTGGGAACATAGGCCGTTGTTTGGAACAACGGCCTTGTTCTCAATTTTTATAACCTAGGACGTTGTTCCCAACAACGGCCTAGGCTATAACCATTATTGGGAACAACGGCCTAGGTTATAAAAATATAGAACAAGGCCGTTGTTCCAAACAACGGCCTATGATTCAATTTTTTACGGCCTATGATTCAATTTTTTATAACCTAGGCCATTGTTCCCAACAACGGCCTAGGTTAATTCATTTTTTTTAGAATCCGTGAGGCGAAGAGTTATTTGGGACGAAATTCTCAAAATAACCCTCCGCCACTTAGTGAGAACGGGTGATGGGCGGCTTAGATCTGAGCCGTTGATCACGATCAAGAGTGATCCAATGGCTCAGATCGTTGTTTTCCAACCCGTGAAAACTAGACCAGTTTTCAATAGAGCATTTGCTTAAAATTTTCAGAATTTTTATGCTTTTTTTTATTGCATAAAAATTGTGTCCAAGTCCTTTTTTTGTAGGTGAAATTACCGTTTTACCCCTGAGAGCTTTAAGATTCGTGCCCGATTTAAATGGTCTCGATTTAATCCTATTCTTAGCCATATCACGAGCCCCCCCCACTCCTAAAGACTGGGTTTTACAGCATTTGACGAGTTGTTTTATTGTTTCAATGGCGTACGAGACTTTATTGGAGTTCTTGAGGGAATTTGGATCCTGCTCGAGGTGTAACGGTGTCAATCTGAGTTTGTGAAGTACCCACAACGATTTTGCAATTTTTCTGGATTTTTCTCATTTTTTTTCTAATTTTTTTACTTATTTTTCGAACCAATTTTGTGAAGTAACAATGTGCTCTCAAAAAGCATTAATTAATCATTCTAATTAATAATTATTTATCCAGGAGTCCAAAACTATTTTCCTAAATTTATAATTATTTTTTATATTTTAAAAATTAATTTTCTTGAATTTTTAATCATTTTTCGCAATTTTTAAATAATTAACTCGAATTAATAATAAAAAATAAAAGAATTAATCAGGGAATATCGACATGGCGCAATTTGGAGCGTTGATCATATCGATGGCGTGATTTTTCAAGCGATCAAACAGTGGATCTGCCTCTGCATTTTTCGCCATTTGGGGGTCGGTGGCAAGAGCGCTCGGCACTTATTGCCGAGGTCCAGGGCAGCGACACGTGGCACGTTGACCATTGACCAGTCAACGTGTTTTCACACATTTGGACGTCGGTGGCAAGAGTGCTTAGCACTTGTTGCCGAAGTCCAGGCACTTGTCTCCGAAGTCCAGGCACTTGTCTCCGAAGTCCAGGAGAGCGACACGTGGCGCGTTGACCGTTGACCGTTGACCAACCAACACATTTTCATGCATTTGGATGTTGGTGGCAAGAGTGCTCGGCACTTGTTGCCGAAGTCCAGGCACTAGTCGCCAAAGTCCAGGAGAGCGACACGTAGCGCATTGACCATTGACCGTTGACCAGTCAACGCTTTTTCATGCATTTGGACGTCGGTGGCAAAAGTGCTCGGCACTTGTCGCCGAAGTTCAGAAAATCGACCTGTGGCGCATTAACCATTGACCGTTGACCATTGACCACTCAACGTTTTTTCATGCATTTGGACGTCGGTGGTAAGAGTGCTCGGCACTTGTCGCCGAAGTTCGGGAGAGCGACACATGGCGTGTTGACCATTGACCAGTCAACACTTTTTCATGCATTTGGACGTCGGAGGCAAGAGTGCTCGGTGCATGTTGTCGAAGTCCAGGAGAGCGACTGTCACGCCCCGCTTCCCGAAAACACGAAATGCAAGCACACGACACAGCCCAGCAAATGACTTGCGTCATCCATAGGCTGTTATTGATCCAACTCAACAACATAACAAGTAATAAAACAACAACGCATGCAATGAAAGAATAATCACATAAATAACAATATTGGAAATTTAAGCATAAAATTAACCAACATAAAATAACTCAACATCTGGAAATTTAACAAACAATATTCGGGTCGAGGCCCACAATACAAAGAAATAGCATTTGTCCAATTTTATTAAAGTCATCAACTAAAATAACATTTATTTTAGTGGCGCAGTAAACATCTCCTTCACCAATGCTGCTCTCCTAATCCATCAGGTAAATCTCCTTGGATACTTGTAAGTTGCTCATCTAAAAAGAGGAAAAAGAAGGTCCTTAGAGCAAGTCGTGGACATGCAAGTGGAAAAACAAAGAAACAATGGCAATAGTGGTATAGCAATGATTTCAATAAATGATGAAGTCAATAGTATTGAACAGTGTAAAAGCAATAATAGTATAATATGCAATGACTATGATTTATCGCGATAACGATGAACAATATCAATAATGGCAATAATAACGAAAACACTGTTCGATAAAGATAACAATATGCAATGATGATGTGATGAGAGCCTTAGGTCTATTATTCATTTTTAATCCTAGTTAATGCACGTACTACTGTGTCCCATGTGTGTCGTACCACAGGTTCGATGCATACAATCAATTTCGTTTAGACTAAGGTGGTAGATTCTATAGTTCATGTACTCGAGAACAATATTCAATAATGACCGATGACCGAATCAATCGAGATACTGAAGTCAGTAATCTGCAATTAACCGATGACCGATATAACCAATAACCAATAACCGATATACCGATAATTAGGAAAACACGGGCCCCTCTTCCGAGTACAGTCACTATGTCATCAACTACCCTAATCAACCCTTAACCCCGGCTTGCTTTACTTTCTTTATTCGATTGTCATACAATAATGCGATTTATAAGGGACGCTAGTAAAGGTGACAAAACAATCCTAAGATCATGCAATATAATATATACAATTAAATGCACCAATATAACATTATAAACACAATTGTACATTATAAAACATGGAATCCCAATTCTGGACAGCAGTAGGTTGCTGCACCAAAATCAGCATTCCCGTTGCTACAGGACAGCAAATGTAGATCCGTCAGGTGGTCTAAAAACTAGACTCCTGCCCGGTTCCAACGCATACTTAAAGTTTACATTCTGACAACGATAGCTAGGCGAAATTCAATAATCTTTAGAGATTTTAGTTTCTGGCTGGGTGTCAATGTTGTCTAATTTCGGTTATAAAGGCAGTAAATAATCATTACAAAAATCAGTAAAAATAATTTTTAATACCCTAAACATGTTATCTACAAATCTGGAATTTATCTTGGCCATATATAATCATTAGTCCACTTAATTTATCAGCCTAACATGTTATGTACATGAATCTGAAATTTCAGCGCAGCTGTAGCAAAAGAGTCATAACTGGGGCAGTATAAGTCGAAATTTAAAATTTCGGGTGTCTATTGACATCTAGACAGATAGGGATACGATTCACTTTCAGGGAGTTTCTGATTTTAATGAAGTTATCTAGGTCGAAACAGCACAATAAGATTCAGGTTGGCGTAATTTTCAGAATAGTCAATATGTTCATTTTGGGTAAAACGGTTGAAAGTTAAGAATAATAAATTGGAGTTTAATAATCATAATCACAGCGAACCAATCTTCTGTGAACATGGTATTAAGGTAGATGATGTCCATAATTCTAATAATTACAAGTCAACAATTTATCAATAGCAATCACATTAACAATCAACTAATTTATACAATCTACTATAGCTAGTTGTCATTAATGTCATGATATGAAATGTATCAATAATTCCCTATTTTTATAATCAATAACTATAACTACATGGGTGTATGAAAATCCCTATACATTAGAGGCAAAAAGAAGGCACGAAGTCGAGACTACCACTTGAATTCGCTCGTGTAAATCCGTGGTATCCCAACGATAGATACAATAACATTTTACGATATTCAATAGGATCCACTTGCAGAATTCAATAAAAATTATCGAATATGATACAATAAACATTCGATAGAAATGACTTGCCTTTTTGTGTAGACGGTTCGATAATTTAGTAGGGAATAACGGGATCAGAATCCCAGGGAGCAATCCCAAGAATACGAGCGAAAACCGAGCGAGAAACCAACAGCAACAGCAGCAAACACTAGGTTATTTCCCCCACACCGGATCGGCAAAACAGCGAAACAGCGGTGGGATTCACTGTGCCCAGAACACGGGACAGCGTTCTCGCCCAATGGGTTCCTTCCTCACACCGGATCGAGTCCAAACAGGGGACAGCGGAGCGAATCGGGAGTGCACCGAACACGGAACAGCGAAGTCGACGAATCGCTGTTCGTCTTCTTCCTTCTTCTTCTCCGACTGGGCGAGCGAGAGGGAGTGGCGACGCAAAGCTTCGGTGATGGCGCGGCACCGCAGCGGGGCTGCGACGGCTATCAACGACGTTGGTCGGGAAGCGATGCAACAATCGAGACGGCGAACGACTCCGACGAAAGCTCTGTTCTTGTGCTCGAAAACAGGGGAGAACGACGACGGCTTCGACGGGCTTGGATGGTGACGGCAGGGCAATGTGGGGGTCTTCGGAGGTTGCTAGGAGCGGTGAGGGACAACGGTGATGACGGCGATGGAGCTTGGGTTAATGGCGAGGTTGGGTTCCGGTGGTGCTTCGATTGGGCAACGGGGTGGTTTAACAGCGAAGGCAATGGTAATGAGGAAGGGGCTAGGTGGTAATGGAGGTGACAGTGGTGACGGCAGTGGAGTAGTGGTGTTGGCGATTGGGTTTGGTTCGGCAATGGGGGATTGAGTTCGACGGAGCTTTGGGTGGGGTGAGGTGCTGGAAGTGTGGAGATGGTGGCGACGGTTAATGGAGGTCGACGGTGATGTGAAATGGCTTCAACAGTGGGTGAGCGGGAGGAAGAGAAGGGGAGTTCGTTGGGTTTGTTTGTTTGGGTTTTGTTTTGTTTTGGTTGGTTTTTAATCAGAGGAGGAGAGAGAGAAAGAGAGTACGGGGGAGAGAGAGATAATAGGGGGAAGTTACGAGATAATGGGAAGTGTGCATGCAAAGTGGGGAGAAGTTAGAGTACGGGTTTAGAAAAGTGGGGGGTGTGGATAATTGTATACAGGTAGGTGTGGAATTATTAGTCTATACAAATATGGGTACAGGATTATTGGATTTGGGCTCGGCTAAAATCCAACAAGGGATGGGCTACTCTTTGGGCTGCAATTGAATTCAAAATGATTAATAAATGATAGTGTGGATTAATTTAGGCTTCAAAATAGATAAATAAAAAGAAGAGGGACAAGATTTCAAATAACCAATTGAGATGAGGAATAAATTATGAATAACATTAGGATAAATATTATTCAACATAAAAGGCGACAAATGAATTGAATTACAATTCCGATAGAGATTACAACTGGGATCAATAACAGAAAAAGGAAAAAAAATGAAAACGAGAGTTACAATCCTACCCACCTTACAATAAAAATTTCGTCCTCGAAATTTACTCAAGTGGTGATAGGATAACCCCGAAAAACAGAAAAGAATCACACAAAAAGGTGGGGAAACTTCTTCTGAATCTCATCCTCAAGTTCCCAAGTCGACTCACCCGGCGAGTGAGGATTCCAACCAACTTGAACCAACATGATGACCTTGTTCTTCAGAATCTTCTCTCGTCGGTCTAAGATCGAAACCGGAGGGATCTCACAGGACAAATCTGGCCGAACAGACAACTCCGAGTAATCGATGACATGATTATCATCCCTGACATACTTCCTGAGTTGGGAGACATGAAAGACATCATGCACTCCAGACAGTGCCGGCGGCAACGCGAGTCTATAGGCCACCTTGCCTACTCGCTCTACAACATCAAACGGCCCAAATGAATCTAGGGCTTAGCTTGCCCCCGCCTCCAAACCGGATAACTCCCTTCCGTGGTGATACCTTGAGGAACACGTGATCACCCACTTCGAACTCTAATGGCCTCTTATGAACATCTGCCCATTTCCTCTGCCTGTCCTGAGCTGCCTGTAGGTGTTTCCTGATCTGGGACACGGCATCAACAGTCTTCGTGATCAGTTCGGGCCCCAACAGTTTTCTCTCACCAATGTCGTCCCAACACACTGGCGATCGACACTTCCGACCATACAAGGCTTCAAAGGAAGCAATTTTAAGACTTGCTTGGTAGCTATTGTTGTACGAGAACTCTACCAAGTGCAGGTGATCCTCCCAAGATCCTCCAAATTGAAGTACACAGGATCGCAACATGTCCTCCAATGTCTGAATGGTCCTTTCTGATTGTCCGTCTATCTGAGGGTGGAAAGCTGTACTGTACTTCAACTTGCTCCCTAGACTGCTCTGAAGACTCTCCCAGAACTGTGATCGAAATCTAGTGTCTCTGTCTGATACAATGCTGACAGGGACACCATGTAATCTGACGATCTCCTGCATGTACCTCTCCGCGAGACTCTCGGTAGACTGACCAACTCTGAACGGGATAAAATGGGCACTCTTTGTCAGCCTGTCAACAATCACCCAAATGGCGTTGTGACCCTGGGACTTCTTGGCAAAGCAGTAACAAAGTCCATGGTGATATGCTCCCATTTCCACTCCGGAATGGGAAGAGGCTGAAGAAGTCCAGCAGTCCTCTGGTGTTCTGCCTTCACTTGCTGGCAGATCAAACACTGAGACACAAATCTGGCTACGGCCCTCTTCATACCATGCCACCAGAAGTGAAGCTTCAAATCCCGATACATCTTGGTACCACTGAGATGAATAGAATATGCCGACTGGTGGGCTTCCTCGAGTAGTCTCTGTCTGACTTCACCCTTTGGGACACACAACCTAGCTCCAAAACGAAGTGATCCATCTGAGTGGATGACCATATCGGTCCTTGTACCTGTCTTAACTTCTGCCCTGAATCCCTGTAACTACTCGTCACCTGCCTGTGCTTCCTTAATCTGCTCTACCAGAGATAACTGCATCTGAAGCATCATACAACTCCGATCGGTGCCCGGCAAAATCACATTCAAGTCCAATCTTCGCATCTGCTCAATAAGTTCCTTCTGCTGAGTCAGAAACATGGCGACTGGCCTTCTGCTCAATGCATCTGGTACCGAGTTCACCTTACCAGGGTGATACTGCAAATTGTTGTTGTAGTCGGCCATCAACTCCAACCAGCGCCTCTGTCTCATGTTCAACTCTTTCTGAGTGAAGACATACTTGAGACTTTTGTGGTCAGTAAAGATTTCCACTCGATCTCCAAGTAGGTAGTGTCTCCACAATTTCAGAGCGTAGATCACCGCTGCCAATTCCAAGTCATGAGTGGGGTAGTTCTTCTCGTGCGGCCTCAACTGCCTGGACGCATAAGTAATAACCCGACCCTTCTGCATCAACACTGCACCTAGACCTCTGCCTGAAGCATCGCAGTGAATCACGAAACCACCTGATCCATCTGGTATAGTCAGCACTGGCGCTGACGTCAACCTGTTCTTCAACTCTGTGAAAGCTTCACTGCAGGCCTCATCCCAAGCAAACTTCTGATCTTTCCCTGTCAGTTTAGTCAACGGTCCAGCAATCTTCGAAAAGTCTTGGACAAACTTTCGATAATATCCTGCTAGTCCGAGAAAACTTCTCACTTCTGACACTGACTTGACACTGGCCAATCTTTAACTACTGCAATCTTGGACAGATCAACAGAGATTCCCTCGCTCGAGACAATATGCCCTAAGAAGGCAACCCTATCCAAGCAAAACTCGCACTTGCTAAGCTTTCCGTACAATTGATGTTCCCTCAATGTCTGCAAGACAACTCGCAAGTGCACAGCATGCTCATCACGACTCCGAGAATAGACGAGGATATCGTCGATGATATGGCTAAAAATGGGGTTAAATCGGAACTGTCCAGATTGGGCACGAATCTTGAAGTTCAGGGGTAAAACGGTAATTCCACATACAGATGGGTCCGAAACGGGTACTGGGTCTCCTTCTCACAGACCCAACACCCCGCAAACGGATCCACTCCAACTGGATATGAGTCTCGACCCAAGACAAACCCAGATTACCAAGAGGAGAATCAGGGCCACTGATTCGACTGAATCAACGGGCCTGATTTGCCCCCACCGGGAATCAGGGGTCAATTTCCCAAAACAGAATGGGAGGATTTTTCTCCTGATAGTTACGCAGGAAATCAGGCCCCTAATCATTCCCATGGCGACTATAAATACCTCCCCCTACCACTGTGACCAGGTAATCACTCTTTTTCCACCTTAAAGCTCTTTCTTAATCACCACTGATTACTGACAAGAGCGTCGGAGGGTGCGTCGCCGGAATCAACCCCGGTGTATCGCACTTCCTTGCAGGTAGCGGCGGGAATCAGAAGGCTTGGATCCGCTGTTCAGGTTTTTCTCGAACTCACAAATCTCATCTGTTTACCCCCACACCGAATTCAGCGGTAACAGATTGGTGCCGTCTGTGGGAATACCACACGAACAGCCTCCGCCTCTTCCTTGTCGACTAGCCCTTCTCCAGCCCCTCTCCAACCATGCCTCCCAAGAAGGTTAGGTCTAGGGGGTCCAACCGCGGGCCCAACCCCACCGATCAGCCAGAGGAGGTCCCTGTCCATCCTGCTCCGCAGCCCGAACATCTTCCTCCCCCGGCCCAACAGGGCCAGCCTCCTCTTCCGAACCAACAACCCCCAAATGGTCCTGCTGGTCAGAACCAGCGGAGGCAGAAGCAACCATTCCATCCAGACCACGTCTCAATTCACAACGCCTCCTCGGACTCTATGGCTTCCCATCACCCCCGAGCCTCCGATCTCCGCAATGCCATCCTGAATCGCCAAAAGGAAGAGGACCTTCGCAACCACCTAGATGAGAGGCGGGCCCGAGAGGGAGCCTCCTGCCAGCATCATGGTGAGCGATCTCCTCACCGAAGAGACGGTAGGAGGTCTCCGGACCGAAGGGGCCGGGCGGAATCTCCCGAGCACCGTAGGAGAAGGCCACATTCCCCTGCGGATCGGCATCATCCGAGGAACAATGAGGCACCTATCATTCGTGCCGAGTTCCTACAATTCCAGGAGACCATGTTGCAGGCTCTCAACCTTCGCCCCAACAACCATAATGCCCAGAGGGTTCCAACACCCCCACGGGTTCCAAGTCCTCGCCACCGATCCAGAAGTCCTCTCCCGGCTCCCAATCGCCAGCAGCATCCCTATAGTCCTCGCCGATCCCAGGACTATCGACGCCGCAGTCCCTGCTCCCCTTCCTTTGAAGAAGAGTCCAGGGGATCGTTCAATTATCAGCGGAGGGACGATGCCCTCTACCGTCGTCTCCACGAGGTGGAGAGGTGCATCGGTCGCATGGACAAAGAGGAGGAGTCGAGGGCAGGGACCGTCCGTCCCAGCAGACCCCCTTCTCTCGGACAATCATGGAGGCCCTGATACCGAGGGGTTTCAAACCTCCGCAGTTTGAAACGTACTCAGGGGAGTCCGACCCAGTTGATCATGTCGAAAGCTTCAAGACCTTAATGCTGATCCATCAAGCTTCCGACGCCATGCTATGCAAGACCTTCCCCGCCACCCTCAAGGGGTCGGCACGGGAATGGTACTCCAGGCTCGCTCCCTCCTCCATCTTCTCGTTTGAGCAGTTCGAGACGCTCTTTATAACTCACTTTGTGAGTAGCAGGCGAACGGAGAAGACTAGCCTCTCCCTACTCCACCTCCGACAGGAGAGGGGAGAGAAGCTGAGGGATTATGTGAGGAGATTCACCGCGAAGGTCAGGTCGATCGCCTCCCTCGACCAGTCAGTGGCGACCGTCGCGTTCCAGTCGAACGTCCTCAACTCCAACCTCCGGTCGTCCCTCGCCAAGAAGCCCCCGAACAACTTCGCCGATCTTCTCCTAAGGTGCGAGAAGTACATTCGGGCGGAAGAGGCCGAGTGCCTCCCGAATTTCGGAGGATCGGCCTCTGGATCGAAGAGGAAGGCGACAGAGGAGGAGGGGTCCAAGAAGATGTAGAAGGACAACGGCGGTCAGCGCCGTCCTCTCCCTAGGTTCGAGAAGTTCACTCCCCTCACCACCAATGTCTCCACCATCCTGATGGAAGTGGAGATGGAGGGGGTCATACCTCCAGCTCCGAGGATGAACACCCCGGCCAAGAGTAGGAACAAGGAGAAATGGTGCCGTTACCACCGGGACCACGGCCATGACACCAACGACTGCCGGGCGTTAAAAAATGAGATAGAGGCCCTCATCCAGAGGGGGCAGTTGGCCAAATTTGTAAAGACAAACGATCGGGTGGATCGCAACACGCCTCCGCCTCGGGGGGCTAACAAACGCTCCGAGCGGCGCGACGAGACCCCCGAGTTCGAGGAAGAACGAGTTCTACACCTCATCCACGGAGGCCCCATGGGGGGCTCCTCCAACTCCTCTCGGAAGGCCTTTGTCCGAGAGGTCAACTCGGTTCACAGCGCCCCTCCTCCCAAAGGCCTCGGCGTCCCAGTGACTTTCTCCGATGAAGACCTCGAGGGGGTCCGAACTCCCCACTGCGACGCCCTCGTCATCGACCTTCACATGGCAAACTTCAAGGTGCAGAGGGTCCTGGTAGACAACGGGAGCTCGGTGAACATCCTCTTCCTCTCGGCCTTCCGAGGGTTGCATCTGTCCCGGGACCGTCTCAAGCCGGCCGGTTACACGCTCCACGGGTTCACGGGGGTACCGGTAACTGTCGAAGGGGTTATAACCCTGGACGTAACTGCTGGGAAGACCCCTACTACCCGGACCGAGCCGATGGACTTTATGGTCGTCGACGTCCCGGCCGCATATAATGTCATCCTAGGCCGACCCGGCCTCGCTGCCCTGGAAGCTGTCCCTTCAGCGTACCACCTTAAAATGAAGTTCCCCACTCGGTCGGGAGTGGGAGAAGTCAGGGACAGCCAAGAGACGGCTCAGAAGTGCTACATGACTTCCACGGGGGGTCCGGTGCTCTCCCTCGAAACCCTAGAGATTCCCGAGCCGAATGTCCGACCCACGTCCGAGCCGGCGGACGAATTGGAAGAAGTACTCTTTTCGGACGAGGACCCGAGTCGAAAGTTCCTCATCAGCAAGTCCTTGCCGACTGCACTGTGTTCCGACTTGGTGCAATGCATCCGGGATAACCGCGACCTGTTTGCTTGGTCAGCCGCGGATATGCCCGGGATTTCTGAGGAGCTGCTAGTCCACCGCCTGAGTGTCGAACCGGGGTGCAAACCGGTTCAGCAGAAGAGGCAAAAACTCGCTCCCGAGCGACAGCAGGCCATCAAGGAGGAGGTGGATAAACTCTTAAAGGCTCGGTTCATACAGGAGGTGAACTACCCCGAATGGCTCTCCAATGTTGTAATGGTCAAGAAGTCCAACGGTTCTTGGAGGATATGCATCGACTTCACCGACCTGAATAAGGCGTGTCCAAAGGATCCATTCCCTCTCCCAAATATAGACACTCTCATTGACGCCACCTCGGGCCATGAGCTCCTTAGCTTCATGGACGCCTTCTCCGGCTATAATCAGATCCGAATGTTCCCCCCGGACATTCCGAAGACCTCCTTTATTACCGACCAGGGCCTCTACTGCTATAAAGTCATGCCGTTTGGGTTGAAGAACGCTGGAGCCACCTACCAGCGCCTCGTCAACAAGGTCTTCCAAAGCCAGATAGGCCGCAACATGGAAGTGTACGTCGACGACATGCTCGTCAAGAGCATCCGAGGTACCGACCACGTGGCCGACCTCCAGGAGGCATTCGGTGTATTGAGGAGGCACATCATGCGGCTTAACCCGAACAAGTGTGCATTCGGGGTCTCATCGGGAAAGTTCCTCGGCTTCATGGTGAGCCAGCGAGGGATCGAAGCAAATCCCGAGAAGATCAAGGCCATACTGGACATGGCCCCGCCCCGGAACGTCAAGGAGGTGCAGAAGCTTACGGGTCGGCTCGCTGCTATTGGCCGGTTCCTGTCAAAGTCTGGGGAAAAGTGCCTCCCCTTCTTCAAGGCTCTCAGGGGGGGGGTCAAGGGTTTCGAATGGGGCCAACCACAACAGGAGTCGTTCGACCAACTGAAGGCCTACTTGGTGAACCCTCCTCTGCTCAGCAAACCCGTTCTGGGGGAAACCCTCTTCATCTACTTGGCTGCTTCCGAGCAGACCCTAAGTGCTGTGTTGGTGAGGGAAGAAGACCGGGCTCAGAGGCTCATTTACTATGTGAGCAAGGTGCTTCAGGATGCCGAGCTCCGCTATCCGAAGATAGAGAAGATAGCCTACGCCCTGGTCATGGCGGCAAGGAAGCTCCGTCCATACTTTCAATCCCACTCGGTTGTGGTCCTCACCGACCAACCGCTGAAACAGATCCTCCATAAGCCTAAAACCTCGGGCCGGCTAATGAAATGGTCCATAGAGCTTAGCCAACATGGCATCTCCTACCAACCTCGGACTGCAATTAAGGCTCAGGCCCTTGCCGACTTCATCGTCGAGTCCACCATTCCCGAGGTCAGCCACGTCCCGAATGGACCCCCCATTTAGACAGTTTTCGTGGACGGATCCTTCTACAACGAGGGTAGCGGTGCCGGTATCATCCTGAACGGCCCTGATGACTTCGTCCTCTAGTATGCCCTCCGCATGAACTTCAAGGCCTCAAACAACGAGGCGAAGTATGAGGCACTAATCGCGGGCCTCGGACTTGCCCGGAGTGCCGGGGTACAGCGCCTCCGAGTCCATAGTGACTCTCAGCTAGTTGTGAACCAAGTCTTGGGCGAGTACGAGGCGCGAGACGAACGAATGGAGAAGTACCTCGCCAAGGTCCGAGCCTTCATGAGCCGGTTTGAAGAGGCACTCATCCAACGAGTCCCTCGAGAGGAGAATTCACAGGCCGAAGCCCTCTCCAAGTTGGCCTCATCCTCCCTCCAGGGTCTCGAGCAGACCGTTTTGATTGAGGTCCTCTCGAGGCCGAGCATAGAAGACGAGATCCTCGACTCTGTGGAGTCTTTACCGGTCCTGCTGCAAGATAACTGGATGAAGCCGTTAGTGGAGTTCTTAAGGGACGGACTCCTTCCCGAGGACCCCAAAGAAGCACGCCGAGTCAGGACCCGGGCCGAGCGGTATGTCTTGATCGAGGGTATCTTATACAAGCGCTCCTTCTCGCAGATTGATGGCCGACCATACCTAAGGTGCCTCTCCCCAGAACAGGCCGACTACGCCTTACAGGAGCTCCACGAAGGCATCGGCGGAGCACATTCAGGGTCTAGATCTTTGGCTCGGAAGGCTCTGAATTACGGATACTTCTGGCCGACCCTCCTCCAAGACGCTGAGCGACACGTTCGGCAATGTGGCTCTTGCCAGAGATACTCCAACATCCGTCTCCTCCCCCAAGCCAACCTCACCTCCCTATCAAGTCCTGTCCCCTTCGCAATGTGGGGAATGGACTTACTAGGGCCTTTCCCTCCAGCTCCGGGCCAGTTCAAGTTCTTGGTTATTGCCATCGACTACTTCTAGAAGTGGATTGAGGCCGAGCCCCTCGCCACTATCACCGAGAACAAGGTGCTTCAATTCTTCTGGAAGAGCGTCATCTGCCGGTTCGACGTCCCCCGTGTCATAGTAACCGACAACGGAACTCAGTTTACCGGGGCTGCGATCCGAGCTATGTGTGAGGACCTTGCCATCCAACAGCGCTTCTCCTCCGTCTCACACCCGCAGTCGAACGGCCAAGCAGAAAACGCCAATCGGCAGATCCTCACAGGTATCAAGAAGAGGCTGGACAAATGTTCCAAAGGCTTATGGGTCGACCAACTCCCCAACGTACTATGGAACTACTGCACGAACAAGCGGACCCCCACAGGAGAGTCCCCTTTCAACCTCACCTATGGGTCCGAGGCGGTGATACCCCTCGAGGTCGGAATACCTTCCCCTCGCCTCGCAGCCTATAATGAGGAACAGAACGCCAGAGACCTCAGGGCGAACTTAGATCTGGTGGACGAACTAAGGGAGAGAGAATCAATTCGGCAACAGAACTACCGAAGGAGGGTCGAATTGGCATATAACAAGAAAGTCCGACCCACCAATCTCAAGTAAAGGGGACTTGGTCCTGAGGAAACTGGCCATATCCTTCCCCAATCAGAAGAGCAAGCTGGCTCCGAACTGGGAATGACCCTACAAGATCACAAAGGTTGTTCGACCCGGAGCTTACCGTCTGGAAGATCTAGAGGGCAGAGAGATTCCGAGGACCTAGAATGCCGATCACCTCCTAAAATACCAGGAGAGCGCCCCGGTGCCTCTCTGAGTATCACTAGGTGTCGAACCATTCCTCTCCTCTAACTTGTAATCTATTTCATAAGTTGTTACATGTAAAAACGGCTCGCCGTCAATTATCAATGAAGAATGCTCTTTCATACTTATAAATTTGCTTGCGTCTCTCCGCCTTTATCTTTTATTTTTAATTTGATTTCAACCAATGGTTCGGAGTCCAATGTCCGGCTCGACTTTACCTCCTCGGCTCGCCCCTGGACGAGCCATGGGTAGATCGCCGTTCGGAACTGCTCCCACAACCGTTGAACTACACCGATGGTTCGGAGTCCAACACTCGGCTCGACTTTACCTCCTCGGCTTGCCCCCGGGCGAGCCAGGGGTAGATCGCCGTTCGGAACTGCTCCCACAACCGTTGAACTACACCGATGGTTCGGAGTCCAACACTCGGCTCGACTTTACCTCCTCGGCTCGCCCCCGGATGAGCCAGAGGTAGATCACCGTTCGGAACTGCTCCCACAACCGTTGAACTACACAATGGTACCGGAGTCCAACACTTGGTTCAATTCCACTCCCCAAGCTTGCTTCTCGGCGAGCTAGGAGTAAATCGCCATTCGGAATTGCTCCCATGATCGTCGAACACTCGCTATGATCGGCGAACCCCACCATGGGGAAGGGCTCGACTCACCCCTCGACTTCGCATGAAGAGGGAGACCGAGGCACTGTTCGGCATCACCGACCGAGCACTCTTGTCGCCGAGACGAAAGCGAACAAGAAAAAGGGTCAGATCATGCTGCCCCCGGTTGGCTAACCGAGCAAGTGCCAATCCGAGCTCGCAAATGGAGAAAACTCACTTTCTCCTCAACTTTCGTGTAGGATCTCGATCAGACGGCCCAGATCTTGCCAGCAATGCTAAACGACAAGATAGCATTTTCTTGGGAACTGAGCCGCCTCGAGATTCGTACCAGAATCCAACGGCCCAGATCTTGTCAGCATCGCTAAATGACAAGATAGCATTGCCGTGGGGGGCTGGTCCACCTCGAGATCCGTGCCTAATTCCCACGTCTCAGAACGCGCCAAGGCGTCGAACCGCGAACAAAAGAGGGTTCAGCTCGGAGACCTTGGCACGACGAACACAATCATAAACGAGACAATTACGCAGAGCAACAAAAGACATGCTAGTTCATCGCCGAAATTTTATTAATGGTTGGGACATAATACAAAGCAATCCTTCCACGGTTACAAGACATTAGAAAATAAAAAGTACAGCGCCGACCCACTACACTTGGTTTTTAAACGAAAAAATCATCACCGTCCCGCTCGGTCGCCGGTCCGGCCACTTCGGCCGCTAGTTCATCCGTCTCCTTCCGAAGCTTCGCCTCCAGGGGCTGCAAGTGATGGATCTCAGAGAGCAAATCGTCTTGTTCGGCAATTATCTTCGACAAATTGTGCCGAATACACTGAACTCGAAGGGCGTTGCTAAAAGCAGTCTGCGAATCCTTGTCCTCTCCTATAGGGGTCGTCTCGGCAATCCAGTTCTCCAAGCGCTGGATCTCGACATCTCGCTGATCGAGGACGAGCTGAAGGTGGCCCCGCTCGCTTTCTGCTCGGCGTAATTCCAGCTCGACTTCATAGAGTCACTCTCGGCGCCTCGCCGAACGCGACCTCGTCACCTCCGAGCCAACCTCGGTCCGAACGTCGTTGTCCGAGCAGTTGGAATCGGCGTCTTGAGCTGCCACCACGAGCTGAAAAGAAGAAAAAACGAATAACAAAATTTCAAGACATTGCCGAAGTCCAACACTTGATGAATTTTCCAAACAAACTCTCAGATTCGTATTCAGATATAGTATCTCTACATACTACAAGACCGACCCTACAATAGAGTTTTCCAACAGCCAGAAGAAACATAAAACGACATGTTCAGGGCCTCTTCGGAAGGGGTACGCTTCGGTTCAAGGAAACGCGAGGACGACGAGGCCTGACCTCCGAGCTCGATTCCAAACCAACGAAGCGTGATCCCCCTTCGCCACTGACCCTAACTGTGGCACCGACCGAGGCACCACTAGACGAGATGGATACACTACTCTGAGCATCGGCAGGGCTCAGCCTAGCCACAGGCAAGCGTGTCACAAGTTCGTAGAAGGTAATCCCTCTCTCGCTCTCTTCACGAGTACACGATGTACTGCGGACGTTGGCCCTCTCAGGCAGAGGCTTGAGTGACGCGACCTCTTCCTCCAGTTCAATGATTCTGTCTCTCAAAGCGTCGTCCTTCGCCAACTTCTTCAAACGAGGAGGCCTTGACGAGCCCGAGGCATTGGCGCTATCGGTCGCGAGCCGTCGGTAGTGGGTGACCTCGATCCCCCTATTTATTGTGATCCTCCTAAGCTTGTCGACTTCGGCCAATAACTTTTTGCGCTCGGACGACGCCTTCTCCAGCTCGGAAGCAAGCTTCTCTTCTTCCGCCGAGCGACCTTGCTCCGCTATCTCCAAGTGTCGGATCTTGGCCGAGAGCTCGTCGTTCTTCCGCTCGGCGACGGCAAGCTCTCTACGAAGCCGCTCGACCTCGCCCTCGGGACAAGGGGCTTGGGGTTGCTTCCGCAGTTGCTTCAACTCGCGACAATACCCCCTCACAGCTGCCTTTGTCTCCTCCAGCTTCAAGAACATGAAAAATCGCCTCTCTCGGCTATTAGAGAGCTCTCCCTTAGTTTTAGCCAGCTCCTTACGAAGGTGTGCAACCTCCGTGATCGGACCGAACTTCACCTGAAAAGCAGAGATAAATCCGAGACCCAACACTTGGAGAATTTTACGCCTAATCAAACACAAAATCCGGAGACTAACACTTGGATAAATTTTGGCCAGACCAAAAATGTTTTCATTCAAAACTCAAAAAAGTGTTACAAGAGCGGTGGCCAGTCCGCAGTTCGGCTTACAAAAAAAAAGAAAAGAACAAAAGACTGAAAGACGCAACCAAGTCAGGGGTCGACCTTTTTGTCGTTCGGGTCTGTCGACCCCTCGGCCTTGTCCTCGCCTTCGACCTCGTCTTCGTCCTCGTCCTTGTCCCCGCTCTCGCTCTCCTCCTCAGAGTCGTCCTCCTCCTCACCCTCGGCCTCAATTTCGCCCGGGCCTTCGACACCGCCGGTCTGCCCCTCGGGGCCGAGTATCGCCTAGGGGACCTCCTCCTCCCCCTCCACAGGGTCGTAGAAGCGGTAGGAGGACGTGTCGAACCCCGAGTTCTGAGCGGCGATATGTAGAAGCGCTCGCCCGTACGCATCCTCCATGTTCTTGAACATGTGGTGCTCGGCCTTGTCCTGGACAGCCTTCTTCGCCTTTGCCACCTTAGACCGGTGCTTGGCCATGATCTTCTCGGCCCTCTTCCGAGCCCTCTCTGCCTCCGATCGAGCATTGGCCAGCTCCTTCTTCAGCTCGGCATTCTCCTTCTCCGAGGCCTCGAGCTTGGCTGCCGTGTTCTTCGATCGCTGGACGGCGTCGGCCAGCTGCGTCTCCAACCCTGCCACTTCGGCACCCCATTTTGTCGAGAGGAGTTGCTCAGCATCGAGCAGCTTCGTAGCTTTGACACGCTCTGACCTCTCCCGGTCATACTCCTGTTCCTTGCTTGCAAACTCCTCGAGCAAGAAGTTGAAGTGGCAGAGGGTCTGAAAAGAGAACAAACCGTTAGAGTCCGAACCCAGGAACTTAGAAAATTTCAGAAAAAGTTTCAGTAAGAAAGTGTTCGGTCCACTTACCGACATTGTGTTCCGAGCGATCTGCATTGTGGCGTCCCCAACCAGCCCGGCCTTAAGGGCCGCTCGATCCTTGGGGGTCGGCAAGTGCTTCACCGCTTCCATACAGATGTTGTCGTCCCCCAAAAAATCGTCGACCTTCATCACTTGCCAGTCGGGGACGAAGATCTGCTTGTGCCTCTCGGTCAAGATCTTGGAGGGAACTTGGAGGGATAGCACCTCTTTCACGCCGAACACACCGCTCGACGAACCGGGAGCATCCCCCTTCGCCGTTGGTGTCGGCGCATCTGAAACAGGAGGATCGGGGACCGCAGCCTTCTCCTGCTCGGGACCGGCCTCCGGGACAACGACCTTCTGCGGGTCGGCGGTCCTCGCGACCGAAGGCATCTTCTGGGCTCGGCCGCCCTGAGGCCCTGCCGAGGGTCTCTTCTTCCTCGACTCCTGTTCCTTCACCTTGGCCTTTGCCATCAAAGCCCTGTAATCCATCCTAGGAGTCTCTGCACAAGCCGAACGAAAAAACTTAGATAAATTTTTCAACAACTTCAAGCAAAGAGTAAAAATACCAGAAGCGTACTAGGATCGATCGGACTGAGACCCCCTCGGAACAAAGCTTCCTCGGTAATGTCCTTCCAACTTAGCATTGGCAAGGCGAGGAGCTTCTTGAGGACCTCTGCTTCCTCGTCACTCAGCACCGGCTCCTTCTTGGCTCGCTTGGGCAGGCCATCCTTCACCCAAACTATCGGAATCGCCCACGGTGCGGGAGCTCGAATGATGAAATACTTCTCCTTCCAATGCTTGATCGAGTCCGGGTTCTCGATCAACTTCACGCCCGTCCGCGGCGAAAGATAGAACCTCTGTTCGTTTCGGCTTGGCTGGCAAGGGCGGTAGAGGCTCCGAAAGAGAAACATGCTCGGTTCGGCACCGACCTCTTGGCACCGGAGAACAAACACCAAGACATGCCTCCAGGTGTTCGGCATCAGCTGGGCGGGGCTCAAACCATACCAATTCAAGACATCGACTATAAACGGATGAAGGGGAAAGCGGAGCCCGGCGGCCAGGGAGTCGAGAGGAAAGACGCACACGTCTGTCGAAGACTTCGTGTTGGCTCGAAAACCCGGTCCGAGGAGTAGCCCGTACTCGGCGGGGATCTGGAATCCCTTTCAGATCCGATGCAGATCGGCCTCCGTGAGAGACGAGATGGTATAGTCCACCTCGGATAACTCTCTCGGTTCGTTCTCCTCCACCGACTTGGCCATGCCCTGGGTCACTTTCTCTAACATCTCCTCGGAGTAGTCCCGAACGCCTCCCACGCTCGACAGAACAATAGGCTGCCGACCGAACTCCCCCGCCGTCTTCGGCTTCTCGATAATCGTGACCACTCCTTTACCCTTCTGAGACATCGCCGCGACCTCCTGGGGCGGCTCGGCTACTTCGCCCTCCTTGTCCGGCCGAACAACGCTCTGATCGGTCGGCTCTACCACCTCCTTTCCTTTGCCCGCTCGGCCTATGGCTTGGTCCGAGGCGGGGGTCTCATTCGAGGAAGTAATCTTAACCATTTTTTAAAGAGAGAGGAGAGAGACTGACCTTGAAGTGACAGCTACGGTCGGAAAAGTTCACCGGAGCTAAAGAACGCCTTGCCGCGACAGCTAGAAGCGCCACCAAGGAGCTAAAAACTTCGATGGTGAAAGTAAAAACTGGAGAGAGAGAGTGAAAGTGAATAATGAGACTTGGATTGAGGGGGAGTGAAGATTTATAGTAAAAAAGAAAAGTCCTTTGGACTTCCAAACGCAAGGGCGCGACTTTTGGGCCGCTCTCGAAACGTCGCGAAGGCCCAAGACCACTTTGTCTTTTCACCAAGTCAAGTTGTTCGGCACGACAGTCTCGAAATCCGAGCAACGTGCGATCCGAACCCATCAGCAAAGGGACCGGTCGGCAACCCAGAGCGTCGCCCGACCATCCGACAGTCAGATTCCCGGTCGGCTAACCGAGCAAGCGCCTTCCCGAGCATCAAAATGGAGAAAATTCACTTTCTCCTCCATCTGACGACTCTGATCGCGCCACATTGCCCGGACGAGACACTTTGGATTCAGGCGCTCCGCCCCTATCTGAAGAAGCCAGAAAAAGTTTTGATTGAAAGTTTTAAGGCACCGCCCTCGGCGAGCCCCCCAGGCTCCTGGGATCGGTCGGTTAACCTCTAACCCATGGGCAACTCGAAGCTTACGGCCTCGGAGCCGAAACCACGAATCGCCCTAGGGTTGGAGGGGAACCTCCGTCTCACGGGGCCCGACCAGAAAGCGGATTGGCACACCTCCCATCTCTAGCTCCTTCGGGCTGACATCCATCAGAAGCCGTCAGCCCGGAAGGAAGACAGAGATCGGAAGAGACCCATCCTTCCGAAGCACATTGTCCCCCGGATCCGAACTTTGGTCATCACCTCTTCCACCATGATCTCCCCTGACCCTGAAACCCACAGGGGGCCGTCAGAGTCAGGAGAAGATCATGGTGGAAGAACGACCACCCGTCCTTCTGAAGCAACTCGTCCCTCGGGTCCGGACTACGGTCGTCACCACTTCTGCCCTGTTCTCCCTCGACCCTGACACCCCCATCGGGGCCGTCAGGATCGGGAGAAGAACAAGGCAAAAGAGTGACCACCCCTCCAAACCTCACGAGGTTAAAATTTCACAAGACAGGCATCCGCCTTGACCCCGGTCGTCACTTCTTCTGCTATGATCTCCCCTGACCCTGACATCCGCATCGGGGCCGTCAGAACCAGGAGAAGACCATAGCCGAAGAGCAACCACCCAAGGCAGACACCTCCGAGGGCTAAAACTCAACATTTTTGTGACTGAAACTGCAAAGGGAGTGAAGTATTTATAACCACCCTCCAAGAACCAGCCATTATGACCCTCGGAAGTTGAAACGCCACACATTAATTGGAGGGCGCCATTTCTTAATGACCCCGGGAAGTTGGAACGCCGCACGAATCCTGGGACGCCATTAGTGCCCTTGAAAACTGAATCGTATCGAGATCCGTTCCCCCCTTCTACGGCCCGGAACGCGCTTCCATGCTCGGACTGCCGCACCCCCATGCCTCCGGTCGGCTGCCGAGCAAGTGCCATTCCGAGCTTGCAAACGGAGAAAACTCACTTTCTCCTCAACTTTCGTGTAAGATCTCGATCGGACGGCCCAGATCTTACCGAAGACACTAAACGACAAGATAGTGTTTTCTTGGGAAATGTGCCCGTCTCGAGATGCGTGCCATCATCCGAAGGCTCAGATTGTGCCACGTCGCTCGGACTGCCGAAACCCCATGCCTCCGGTCGGCTGCCGAGCAAGTGCCATTCCGAGCTCGCAAACGGAGAAAACTCACTTTCTCCTCAACTTTCGTGTAAGATCTCGATCAGACGGCCCAGATCTTGCCGAAGACACTAAACGACAAGATAGTGTTTTCTTGGGAAATGTGCCCGTCTCGAGATGCGTGCCATCATCCGAAGGCTCAGATTGCGCCACGTCGCTCGGACTGCCGAAACCCCATGCCTCCGGTCGGCTGCCGAGCAAGTGCCATTCCGAGCTCGCAAACGGAGAAGAAAACTGCCGAACCCCCATGCCTACGGTCGGCTGCCGAGCAAGTACCATTCCGAGCTCGCAAACGGAGAAAAAAGCCACCGAGCAACTACGACCGTTGGATCTCTCAGAATTTCGTGCTTCTGATGATGAACGGTCCAGATCGCGCCACGCGTGCTAAAAGACAAGATAGCATTTTCTTGGGAGATGCGCCATCATCCGACGGCTCAGATTGCGCCACGTCGCTCGGACTGCCGAGCAAGTGCCATTCCGAGCTCGCAAACGAAGAAAAAAGCTGCCGAGCGATAACGACCGCCAGATCTCTCAGAAAAGCGCGCTCGACACTGATCAAAGGTCCAGATTGCGCCACGCCAATAATCGGTATTTAAAAAATCAATTTTTATTTATTTAAATCGTTTTATTTATTTAAAAATTGCAAAAAATTGCTAAAAATTTGGAAAAATTAACTAAAAATTCTAGAAAATAATTAAAAATTCGGGGGGATATTTTTGAGCCCCTGAACGAACAATTATTGTCTAGAATGTACCGTTAAGGCCCCCGAACGATTAGTTAACACATCGCAAAATTAAATAAATAGTCCGAAAAATAGATAAAAGCCGCCAAATACTCGATACGGCTACAGAACAGCATATGGCTTCAAAAAATTACCTCACTACCCCCTTTCGAGATTCAAAACCCTCCATTCAGACTTCGATACAACTCCACTGGCCACTGAAACAGTTAAACTACTCCTCAAAGGCTGATCACACTCAGTCTTTCGGAGTGGGGGGCTCGTGATATGGCTAAAAATGGGGTTAAATCGGAACCGTCCAGATTGGGCACGAATCTTGAAGTTCAGGGGTAAAACGGTAATTCCACATACAGATGCGTCCGAAACGGGTACTGGGTCTCCTTCTCACAGACCCAACACCCCGCAAACGGATCCACTCCAACTGGGTACGGGTCTCGACCCAAGACAAACCCAGATAACCAAGAGGAGAATCAGGGCCACTGATTCGACTGAATCAACGGGCCTGATTTGCCCCCACCGGGAATCAGGGGTCAATTTCCCAAAACAGAATGGGAGGATTTTTCTCCTGACAGTTACGCAGGAAATCAGGCCCCTAATCATTCCCATGGCGACTATAAATACCTCCCCCTACCACTGTGACCAGGTAATCACTCTTTTTCCACCTTAAAGCTCTTTCTTAATCACCACTGATTACTGACAAGAGCGTCGGAGGGTGCATCGCCGGAATCAACCCCGGTGTATCGCACTTCCTTGCAGGTAGCGGTGGGAATCAGAAGGCTTGGATCCGCTGTTCAGGTTTTTCTCTAACTCACAAATCTCATCTGTTTACCCCCACACCGAATTCAGCGGTAACAGTCGATGAACACCACGACGAACTTGTCCAGGAAGGGAGAGAAGACCCGATTCATCAAGCTCATAAACACGGCTGGAGCGTTAGTAACTCCGAAGGGCATGACCAAGAACTCATAGTGGCCATAACGGGTGCGGAAAGCAGTCTTCGGTATATCTTCGGTCTTCACCTTGACCTGATGGTACCCAGAATGCAGATCTAGCTTCGAGAACACAGAAGCTCCTCCCAATTGGTCGAACAAGTCGTTAATCCTCGGCAGCGGGTACCGGTTCTTCATCGTGACATTGTTCAGCTCACGGTAGTCCATGCACAACCTGCGACAACCATCCTTCTTGTTGACGAACAGTACAGGAGCTTCCCAAGGCGAGACACTCAGCCTGATAAAACCCTTATTCAGCATCTCCTGAATCTGTTCCTTCAACTCCGCCATTTCAACTGGCACCAACCGGTACGGGCTCTTAGAAATAGGAGCGGTACTCGACTGAACTTCAATGCCAAATTCTACCTCTTGATCGGGAGGTAACCCGGGTAATTCCTCTGGGAATACATCCAGGAATTCCCGCACTACAAGAGGCGCAGCCTCACAGTCTGTGTGCAACTCCATTGTACAATCTTCCTCATCTGCCACCTTCTTACCGCGTCCAAGGAGTGTCACCCCAGCGTGGAACTCGAACTCTGCATGTTCCGGAATCATGAACACTACCTTCTTTGCCCGGCAATCAATAACAGCATGATATTTCCCCAGCCAATCCATGCCGAGAATTACATCAAACCCTGAATTCCCGATCACTATCAAATTTGCCTTGAAATCTGTACCTCCAATAACTAGAGGGCTCTGCTTGCACTCCCTAGAGCAAACGACAACACCGCCACCTGTGGTGATGTTCCAAGCTGCTGGCATATCACTGCATTCCAACTGGTGTTGATCCACAAAGCGGGAAGAGACGAAAGAATGGGTCGCTCTGGAATCAAACAAGGCATGGGCGGGAAAGGAATGAACTAAAATGATGCCTATAATAGAATCAAAAACATGGGAAGAGATGAATAGGACAGGATAATAGGGATTAAGAAGTGCTAATGTGAAAAGAAACTACACACTGAATGATGCAAGGATGAATAAATAAAATAGGGAACAGATAATAAAATAATAAAACATAATATACCTGCGACAACTTCCTCAGCGGTTTTGGCTTCCTCCGCAGTCAGGTTGAAGGCCTGACCACGACCTCCAGATGGACCTCCTTGAGGAGCGGGTCTCCTTTGACCAAAAACCTACCTCTGAGGTGGGAGTGGTGGTCCGCCATGACCACGCCCAAGTGCTCCCTGTGGAGTGGAGCCTCCAACTGGTGTAAGGGTCCTGGACTTTGGGCAATCGCGAACCATGTGGTCGCAACTACCACACAGGAGGCACTGACGGTTGGCTGCCCTGCAGTTCTTGAGCGAGTGTCCAGTCCTGTGACAGTACGAACAGACTGGGTTCACCCTCTGAGCAGCAGGTGCATAAGGCTGTGCTCTGGCAGGGAAGGTCGATGCTAGCCTTCTGATAGGCCCTCCAGACGGCCTAGCGGTGATAGGATGCGGAGCGGGCCGCTGGATGGCGTGCTTCCGCCTACTGGCCTGCTCCTAGCTTCTAGCAGCCTCCAGAATATCTGCATAGGATCGGAGCCGCAAGGCAGCCAGACGATCCTGAATATCGAGGTCCAAGCCCTGCATGAAACGGCGGCCCTTATCCCAATCATTCACCACCATGGAAGCAGCAAAATGGCTAAGTCGGGTGAATTCCGCAGCATACTCATCCACGATCCGACTCCCCTGGTTCAAGATAGCATCTTAGTTAAACATTGGTATATTTATGAAATACAATGAAAATTGCATACAAACACTATCTGTCTAACCTGTGCGAGTGTGACAAATTGTCGCTCCATTTTATTCTTCGTCACATCAGGAAAGAACTTTGTGAGAAAGCTCTCTCTGAAGATGTCCCAAGTGACGGGGCACTCTAGCCTCTCTACTTCAGCTCGCCACCAGATCTGGGCAAGATCAATGAGCTAGATGCTCACGACATCCACTCGGTCAACGTCGGCTATCCTTGCCGCGATCAACAGCTGTTCGGTCCTAATGAGCCATTGCTCGGCTTCTAGTGGACCTTCCGTACCTGTGAATTTATCTGGATGTAGTCTCATGAAATCCGCTACATTTTCAGGTCTTGGTGGCAACACCGTAGGCACAGGTACAGCAGGCTCTCGATTGGAAGCTCCCAAGGCCACCCTCATCAAGTCACTGTGCTCTCGTTGCATTTGCATCATCTACTGCATCATCAGTTCATTCTGCTCACGTTGCATCTATATTACTTGAGCCAGAGTGGGCTCTTCCGACTGGCTGGAAGAAGAAGCACCCCTTCTAAGCATCTCCATGATTTGGGCAATGGTGGGCTCCTCGGGCTGCTCATCTCCAGCACGAGAAGTAGAAGTACCTTTTCTAGCCATGGTATGAAATAAGAATCAAACAGTTAGCATCCAGATTTATAAGTTGGTTATCAATTATCCATGTGATTCATGGGTTGTACATATTGTTGAGTCAGAACGGTTAAACTCAACTAATCAGGGTCCAATCCCAAACCAGTTAGAGTCAAACCTGGCTCTGATACCACTAAAAACCTTGTCACGCCCCGCTTCCCGAAAACACGGAATGCAAGCACATGACACGGCCCAGCGAATAACTTGCGTCATCCATAGGCTGTTATTGATCCAACTCAACAACATAACAAGTAATAAAACAACCACGCATGTAATGAAAGAATAATCACATAAATAACAATATTGGAAATTTAAGCATAAAATTAACCAACATAAAATAACTCAACATCTGGAAATTTAACAAACAATATTCGGGTCGAGGGCCACAATACAAAGAAATAGCATTTGTCCAATTTTATTAAAGTCATCAACTAAAATAACATTTATTTTAGTGGCGCAGTAAACATCTCCTTCACCAATGCTGCTCTCCTAATCCATCAGGTAAATCTCCTTGGATACCTGTAAGTTGCTCATCTAAAAAGAGGAAAAAGAAGGTCCTTAGAGCAAGTCGTGGACATGCAAGTGGAGAACAAAGAAACAATGGCAATAGTGGTATAGCAATGATTTCAATAAACGATGAAGTCAACAGTATTGAACAGTGTAAAAGCAATAATAGTATAATATGCAATGACTATGATTTATCGCGATAACGATGAACAATATCAATAATGGCAATAATAACGATAACACTGTTCGATAAAGATAACAATATGCAATGATAATGTGATGAGAGCCTTAGGTCTATTATTCATTTTTAATCCTAACTAATGCACGTACTACTGTGTCCCATGTGTGCCGTACCACAGGTTCGATGCATACAATCAATTTCGTTTAGACTAAGGTGATAGATTCTATAGTTCATATACTCAGGAACAATATTCAATAATGACCGATGACCGAATCAATCGAGATACTGAAATCAGTAATCTGCAATTAACCGATGATCGATATAACCAATAACCAATAACTGATATACCGATAATTAGGGAAACACGGGCCCCTCTTCCGAGTACAGTCACTATGTCATCAACTACCCCAATCAATCCTTAACCCCGGCTTGCTTTACTTTCTTTATTCGATTGTCATACAATAATGCGATTTATAAGGGACGCTAGTAAAGGTGACAAAACAATCCTAAGATCATGCAATATACTATATACCATTAAATGCACCAATATAACATTATAAACACAATTGTACATTATAAAACATGGAATCCCAATTCTGGACAGCAGTAGGTTGCTGCACCAAAATCAGCATTCCCGTTGCTACAGGACAGCAAATGTAGATCCGTCAGGTGGTCTAAAAACTAGACTCCTGCCCGGTTCCAACGCATACTTAAAGTTTACATTCTGACAACGATAGCTAGGCGAAATTCAATAATCTTTAGAGATTTTAGTTTCTGGCTGGGTGTCAATGTTGTCTAATTTCGGTTATAAAGGCAGTAAATAATCATTACAAAAATCAGTAAAAATAATTTTTAATACCCTAAACATGTTATCTACAAATCTGGAATTTATCTTGGCCATATATAATCATTAGTCCACTTAATTTATCAGCCTAACATGTTATGTACATGAATCTGAAATTTCAGCGCAGCTGTAGCAAAAGAGTCATAACTGGGGCAGTATAAGTCGAAATTTAAAATTTCGGGTGTCTATTGACATCTAGACAGATAGGGATACGATTCACTTTCAGGGAGTTTCTGATTTTAATGAAGTTATCTAGGTCGAAACAGCACAATAAGATTCAGGTTGGCGTAATTTTCAGAATAGTCAACATGTTCATTTTGGGTAAAACGGTTGGAAGTTAAGAATAATAAATTGGAGTTTAATAATCATAATCACAGCGAACCAATCTTATGTGAACATGGTATTAAGGTAGATGATGTCCATAATTCTAATAATTACAATTCAGCAATTTATCAATAGCAATCACATTAACAATCAACTAATTTATACAATCTACTATAGCTAGTTGTCATTAATGTCATGATATGAAATGTATCAATAATTCCCTATTTTTATAATCAATAACTATAACTACATGGGTGTATGAAAATCCCTATACATTAGAGGCAAAAAGAAGGCACGAAGTCGAGACTACCACTTGGATTCGCTCGTGTAAATCCGTGGTATCCCAACGATAGATACAATAACATTTTACGATATTCAATAGGATCCACTTGTGGAATTCAATAAAAATTATCGAATATGATACAATAAACATTCGATAGAAATGACTTGCCTTTTTGTGTAGACGGTTCGATAATTTAGTAGAGAATAACGGGATTAGAATCCCGGAGAGCAATCCCAAGAATACGCGCGAAAACCGAGCGAGAAACCAACAGCAACAGCAGCAAACACTATGTTATTTCCCCCACACCGAATCGGCAAAACAGCGAAACAGCGATGGGATTCGCTGCGCTCAGAACACGGGACAGCGTTCTCACCCAATGGGTTCCTTCCTCACACCGGATCGAGTCCAAACAGGGGACAGCGGAGCGGATCGGGAGTGCGCCGAACACGGAACAGCGAAGTCGACGAATCGCTGTTCGTCTTCTTCCTTCTTCTTCTCCGACAGGGCGAGCGAGAGGGAGTGGCGATGCGAAGCTTTGGTGATGGCGCGGCACCGCGGCAGGGCTGCGACGGCTATCAACAACGTTGGTCGGGAAGCGACGCAACAATCGTGACGGTGAACGACTCCGACGAAAGCTATGTTCTTGCGCTCGAAAACAGGGGAGAACGACGACGGCTTCGATGGGCTTGGATGGTGACGGCGGGGCAAGGTGGGGGTCTTTGGAGGTTGCTAGGAGCGGTGAGAGACAACGGTGATGACGGCGATGGAGCTTGGGTTAATGGCGAGGTTGGGTTCCGGTGGTGCTTCGATTGGGCAACGGGGTGGTTTAACGGCGAAGGCAATGGCGATGAGGAAGGGGCTAGGTGGTAATGCAGGTGACGGTGGTGACGGCAGTGGTGGTGGTGTTGGTGATTGGGTTTGGTTCGGCAATGGGGGATTGAGTTCGACGGAGCTTTAGGTGGGGTGAGGTGCTGGAAGTGTGAAGATGGTGGCGACGGTTAATGGAAGTCGACGGCGATGTGAAATGGGTTCAACGGTGGGTGAGCGGGAGGAAGAGAAGGGGAGTTCGTTGGGTTTGTTTGTTTGGGTTTTGTTTTGTTTTGGTTGGTTTTTAATCAGAGTAGGAGAAAGAGAGAGAGTACAGGAGAGAGAGAGATAATAGGGGGGAGTTACGAGATAATGGGTAGTGTGCATGCAAATTGGGGAGAAGTTAGAGTACGGGTTTAGAAAAGTGGGGGGTGTGAAGAATTGTATACAGGTAGGTGTGGAATTATTAGTCTATACAAATATGGGTACAGGATTATTGGATTTGGGCTCGGCTAAAATCCAACAAGGGATGGGCTACTCTTTGGGCTGCAATTGAATTCAAAATGATTAATAAATGATAGTATGGATTAATTTAGGCTTCAAAATAGATAAATAAAAAGAAGAGGGACAAGATTTCAAATGACCAATTGAGATGAGGAATAAATTATGAATGACATTAGGATAAATATTATTCAACATAAAAGGCGACAAATGAATTGAATTACAATTCCGATAGAGATTACAACTGGGATCAATAACAGAAAAAGGAAAAAAAATGAAAACGGGAGTTACAGCGACACGTGGCGCGTTGACCGTTGACCAGTCAACGCTTTTTCACGCATTTGAACGTCATTGGCAAGAGTGCTCGGCACTTTTTGCCGAAGTCTAGGAGGGCAACACGTTGCACATTGACCGTTGACCGCTGACCAGTCAAGTGTCTGTTGAGTTGCCCATATTTTTGTCATTTTGCAGTAAATGGGCCAGGCCTTTGCACTCTCGGGGGCCTTTTAACCTTGGTTAATGTGCAACAACCCCTTTCTCTATAAGACTTCACTCCCCCTCCTCATTTGCTCATTCTCTAGTTTTTTACTTAGGCGATCTTTTCTTTCTAACGGGAGCTTCATGCGAGAATCTCCTACTTCCGGTGATCTTTTCCAACCGTTGGTGTAAAATCAAGGTAATTTTACACTTAGTTTATTTTTAGAGAATGTCTAGCATTCCTTTGAGGTAGGAGACCTCCCCTAACCTCGCCCCTGAGGCAATATCTTGTCAGGTTTTCCCAATCGATAAGGGTAAGACCGTAGTAGGGTCATCTTCGGTCGTAGTGGAGACCGTGGTGGAGAGCGAGCGGAGGATGGAGAGTTCGGCAGATTGCCAGGGCCGCTAACCGGGCTTTAGAGGGTTCGGGATCTTCTGGACCATCAAGCCGAGCGCATTATGTACGAGATGGGGCAGAGTTTCGAGGAGAATGCGGCAAGAGAGACATCAGAGGCCGACGAGATGATCTCCATTCTTAACGAGGCAGATCTGATGTCGATTCGGGAATGTTTTCAGATCCCGAAAGAGTATGACTTAATGTTTCCTGGGCCAGGGGTGAGGGCCAACTCGCCGATGTCAGTGGACATGTGCTTCTGGACCGCCGACACCTTCTAAGCCGGTGTTCGGCTCCCTCTTCATCCCTTCGTTATCAAAGTACTGCGATGGTTTCGGATCGGTCCAGTTCAGTACATGCCGAATGTATGGAGGCTGATCAATGGGTTCATCCTTCACTGCCAGGCAGCGGGTCTCGAGCCGAGATTGAGCGTACTGCGAACCGTGTACCGGGTGCATCAACCACCAAAGTCAGAGTTTAGGTTTTACCTTGCTCTGAGGCACGGCGCAAAGCTCGTCAGCTGCCCCGACTCGATAAAAAATTGGACATCTGAAGTCGAGAGCCATGGGTCATCTCGACGGCTTGGGTCGAAGAAGTTTCGAGACGGGTGAAGGAGAGCCCGATACTTAGCCCCGAAGAAGACGAGATGTTCCAAATGCTCCTCGATCGGCCGAAGTTCGATTGGAAGGACCTGACTGAGAAGGTGCTCTTCAGGGGGGGTCTCAGCCTTATCAACCCCAGTATGCCTTTTATTTTTAGCCCTGTGCTCTTTTTTTCTTTTTAAGTAAAGTTTTGTTTGCACTTAACCTCGATATTCTAATGTTTTTGTAGAATCCATGGACTTCGATGACATGCTAACGCAGCGCGGGGTCTTGGCTGGCAAGGCCCCAAGGAAGAGGAAGAGGGTGGCCTCGAAGGTGTCTTTGCCGAGGGTGAAGACCCTCATCGCTGCTATGGAGTAGCCAGCGAAGCAGGTCGCAGTTGCTCAGCGACCGCCGACCTCTGCAACGATGTCGGCTTCTGCTGAGATTGGGGCCTTACCCTTATCAGTGGCATTGGGCTTAAAGGCCCCGTCGTTAACTGCTGAGGCCGAGGTGTTCCTGACCGAGGAGCAGAAGAAAATATTTGTCCCAGACTAGCAGGTCCGCAAGCTCGAAGGGTTCCTTGGTGACTCATCGTCCTGCATGCAAGCTGTTCGGCACCTTGCCATGCCGAAGGATAAGGCTTCGATGGATGCGGGGAGAGTTGGTGACGACGCGGTAGAGATCGCTCAAGCGGCTGTGTCGATAAGTTTCGCATCGACCCATAGTTTCTGTCTATTGTAGAGTTAGTTTTCTTTTCGTAAGTCCGAGTAATAGTTCTTTGCTTCTTTCATAGATAACTTGCCACTTCGGTCATCTGATGGAGAAGATGACCGTGCAAGAGAGGGAACTGAAGCAGGAGGCTGATAGGGCTCGGTCAGAAAAAGCTTGGATCGCCAAAGACCTCGAGCAATCGAGACTCGAAGTCAAGATGAGGGCCTTGAGGTTGGAGCACCTCGAGGTCGTTGTTGCAAAGTTTGAGGCGGACAACGCTCTGCTGCTCCAAGAGAAAGAGTTGGCGGCGAACGACAAGGAGGACGCTGTTGCCGCCGCGAAGATCGTCGCGGTGAAGAAGGCCGGGGACCAAGCGATGGAAAAGGCTAAGGGGTACCTCTGCGTCAACATGGTGAAGGTGTAAACCCTGCTTTCCATTTTGTGTATTTTGAGGGTATTTTTCATTTTGGGGTATTTTCTTTTTCTCTCTGTAATCTCTCTTGTATTTTTCTGGACCGTATATTGGAATTTGTTTCAGTATATATATTTATTTGTTTTATTTTGAGCTCTTTGTGTTGATTTGCTCATCTTTATTTTGTTCTTCATCAATTATGATTATTTTCTCTTTATTGGATTCTTGTTCTCTTTATTTTGTTCTTGGGTGCTCGTGGTGGATTTGGTTGCTCACCCTATTTTCCCAAACCTATTGTTGAACCCTAATTGATTACCAAAGCTAAATTAAACCCAATCCTATTTTGAAATCCTATACAATTGATGCCCATTAAACTAATCCTATTACCACTCCTAATACCCATTAACCCACAACTAAACCCTATATATAAACCCCTCTCCCTCTCCACTAACCCTAACCCTAACCTAGCCTCTCTCTCTCTCCCTTGGCGGCTGCACACCCAACCCGACAGCACCCCCAGGCTGAGCACACCCCCCCTCCGGCTGCACCTCCAACCCACACCCGAGCCCACCTTTCCCCGACCAACTCACCCCGACAGTCCATCCCCTCCAACACCCGAGCCATCTCCCCTACCCCCGATCCTCTCCCCTTGGCCATCCCAACCACCTCGCACACCGCATACTCCCTCGTCTCTCTCTCTTGATTGGTGCACGTGCACGTAAGTTGCACGTGAGTCGTTGATTCGTGGATCTTCGTTCGTGAGTTTTTGATTCGTGGATTTTCGTTCGTGGGTTTTACTCCTTACTCTTGGATTTCGTTGTTCTTCATCTCCGGTTAAGGCAAGTAACTTGTACTCTAATTCATTTATTTGATACAAGTCAAAAATACGACCTATAGTGTAGTTGGGTCCAGAGAAGACTCTTGTTTGTGTTATTCTTGATGAGTTTTGTCTCTATTGTTAAAATTTGACCATAGATGAATCACGACACAATATGGACATGAATTAACTTAGGTTTTACCCGTTCTTGATTTTGATCATGTATGTGAGACTTTTGTGAGAATTCGTGATTTGGTTGAGACCCATGTGATATATTTGGTGTGGACATGCTAGATACCCTAAATTATGATGTTTAGATGCTTGGTAGACCCGACTTCATGTTTGGTTGTGTTTTGAACAAGTTTTGTATGATATATGTTGAGTTGTTGTTAAAGGAAAAAATCTGTATTTTGTCGCTGATCTGTTTGGTTTGCTGTTTTGGACTATTTTAAAGTCAGTATCTTAATTTTGGTATAGAACATGAGTTTTAGATAAATTCGTCTATTTTCAAACCCCTCTGACCTTACTCTATTTCGTTTTCTTATGAGTGAGTTATGACTGTTTTACTACAGAGGTGTCGATCTTTTCCAGATTTTGTTTTTCGATGATTTTGATACTGATGCTACATACATTATTTTGATCCAAAACTTTGGTCAGTGTTTCCTTACCTAGTTAGGGATTACTCAGAATTTTGGTGAATTTTATTGATGAGTTTTATATATTGTTTCATGCTCGTTTATGAAATCCATACTTGCTGTATTTTGCTCGCTGTTTTGTAAAGAACCTTATTTTCACCCTGATTTCTTTTACTGTATGGAAAATTCTTGTGAAATATGAAAGTTATTATATTTTATCTATTTTCATATCCTTTTGGCGGATTTGGATTTTGTTTCACGGCTTGCGAGATATTTCAGTTCTCGTACAGCAGTGTTGGGAATTCCAGATTGGCCAAAGTATCGTTTCTTGATGTTTTCTTATTTTTTATGACAGAACTAATTTTACTGGAATATTATGAAACTTTATATTTTCATTCTAGACATATAGGGAAATACCCCAGATTTTTCCTGGATTTAATTGAGAGGTTTTGATGGTGTTTTTCGGACCAAGAATTTGTTTTACTGATTTTATACTGAACGTGTTTTTTTGGATTCAAATCAGTTTTAGTTATGATTTTGTGAAATACGATATGACTTATTTGTATTTGCTGGATTCAAGTGGAAGTCTATTTTCCAGATTCTTTGACAGATCCAGATTTGCATTTCTGTAGCGACGAGATTCACTGTTTTAGTACTGTACTGTCATACTGTCCTGAATATGAACATCCACTATTTTGCTCGTTTATGTGACTGTATATCATCTATGCATGCTTGATTGTTTTCCTGAACTTAGTACTGATTATATCATGTTAGTTTGTTACTATTGCGTACACATTCATGCATGTTTGATGACCATAATAAAAGTAACCAAGTCGGGGTTGCTTAAGGGAAGATCTAGTAGTGGAATATATGGAAACGTGTACTTGGAAGGGAACTAGTGTGCCATACTGTTACTGTTACTGTTACTGTTACTGATACCTGAGTACACTGCCCCATTATGGTTCACTATGAAATCTAAAAGCGAAACTATTTGTTGTAACAACCATGTAGTAAAAACTGGAATGCATGAAGTGCTACCTAGCTAACAATACACACAAGACTGTAAGAACATAAGACGGATACTTTTAGACTGATACTGTTAGACTGATACTGTTATACCATTATCCTGAATCACTGATATACTGAGCTTATTGTTACTGGACACTGTTAGTTGTCATATGACACTATATTTGACACATCCATTTGTACTGTTAGAATACCATGCTAGTTGACTTTGTTTTACTGATTCATGCTAGTTATTACTGTTGATGCTTTATTCCGTGCTATTTTTTAGTTTTTCCATGTGCTTGTATCTTACATTATAAGTGATCCGTAACTTGCAATTGACGAGTACTTGTTTTCTCTTTCCTTCTCCTGCAATTATTAATTGCAGATCAGGATGGTCAGCTGTCCGACGGTATTGACAAAATAAGATATTAGTGATGGATTTCTTGTAGATTAGTATTATTATTATTGTTGCTTGGGAACAATGTATTTTGAGTACTTGAATATTTATTTTGTATTTGGGCGATGTGACCCAGGATATTTGACTTGTCCAGATTCTGATTTATTTGAGAATATTATATTTATTTCAAATAAATTCTGTTGGTTCATTAATTCTGTTATGCATGTGTGGTTGACACTTTTGCTTCCGACTCTGATTATTTTGTGAGATATTATAAAGATTCCTGAACAGCTTATGGATGATGCAAATCATTCGCTGGGCTTTTGTTGCGTATCCGTATTCCGTATTCTTTTTGGAAAGCAGGGCATGACAGAAGGCCTATGCTCGCACAATTGACTAAGTAAAGGAAAACTTCCCAAAGGTAGACTGCGTTGGATGGCATCTGTTCCCCAACCCTATCCCTGGGTTCGACGACGTCTCCGAGGAAGATGAAGAATATGAGGAGGTTGAAGTGGCTGAGGTGGGGACCAAGGAGGCAGAGGTAGAGGCTGCTACGAAGGTCATGCCCTTAGCCATTGTCACCAAAACACAAGGGTCGGAGACCTCGGCAACCGGAGATCACTCGAAAGAGGTCCGCCCTTGACCTTGTTGCACCTTTATACTTCTTTTATTTTGGATGTTATGTACTGTAGCCTAATTGTAGACTGGCCACCGCCTCTTGTATTTGTCGCTAAATTTTAATGAAAAACTATTTTGTTGGACAAGTGTTGTGAAGTCTCGAAACTCTTGTGGGTCTGTTTTACTCTCGAACCGTGTCATTGTAGCTTTGTTTAGACGTAGTATCTTCATGTTGGCTTTTCGGACTTAGAGATTTACACACACACACCCCTTCTTTTTTGACTTCCCAGGATAGCGAGGTGCCACGACTCCGCTCGGAGCTAGGTGTCATCAAGATAGCTCGGTCTCGGATGATGCTTTATAGAGCAGAGCGAAAGTTGGGTCATTTAAGGGTGACCCTGGCTCGTCGAGACATCGATATGAGGTGCCTCAAGGAGAGGATTCATGAAGTGCCACCCGAAGGTGAGGAGTCCTGTCCCTCGATGGCCGTTAGCCAAGGCTTGAGACTGAAGTTCCTTCGTCACTCTCTATTCGAGCCGAGATCGGAGAGAGACGAATTAAAGAACGTGGTGCTCGAGAAGAGTCTAGAGTGGGCACACCTTCGGAGAGCTATCTCTGAGGTCTCGTGGGGGAGTAGTTCGGGGCGATTGCCTCGTTTGAAGATCAACGTAACGGATGACTCTCTGAAAGAGCAGGTTGTCGAGCTAGAGGTGGAGAACCTTTGTCTGCGACGATTTTCTGAGGGGAGCAACGTCAGGAGCACTTCTAGCCCTCAGGGTGAGTATGCTCAAGGAAGGTCATTCCATGAGTTAGCACTTCGTTCGTCTCCCGTTTTGCGGAATCCAGGTGATGCGCAAAGTGAAGTGGTCGGCTCATCGAGTGGGGCATCTGTTGGGGCAACCGTTAGACTCTTGGGTGCCGACGACGTGACTCGGCTCGCTGGCTTAGTGACTTCCGTGGAGACGAGGCGAGATCATCACGGTGCTCGGTGCCCTCGTGTATCGCTTAATAGAAGCATCCCCCTCCCAAGAAGAAGTTAGGGATATGATAAGACTTGTATCTCCAATCTTGTAATTTTTTTGTCTTGTATGACTTTTTGGTCTTGAATAAGACTTCAATTTTGATGGAATAATATATCGCATTTTTTGATCTGGTAACGAGCTTCTTCGAAGAGTTTGTGTTTTGCTAACTTTTGCGAGAGAATTTCAACAGTTGTGGGAGCAATTTTGAATGGTGAGATACTTTGTACTCGCTCGTTCGCAAGTAGCTAAAGCGGCATCGAACCAAGTGTTGGACTTAGAACTTATCATTAAGAGAGTTTCAACAGTTGTGGGAGCAATTTTGAATGGTGAGCTACTCTGTACTCGCTCGTTCACAAGTAGCTAAAGCGGTATCAAACCAAGTGTTGGACTCCGAACTTGTCGTTAAGAGAGTTTCAACAGTTATGGGAGCAATTTTGAATGGTGATCGAATCTGCACTCGCTCGTTCGCAAGTAGCTAAAGCGGTATCGAACCAAATATTGACTCCGAACTTGTCGTTAAGAGAGTTTCAATAGTTGTGGGAGCAATTTCGAATGGTGAGCTACTCTGTACTCGCTCGTTCGCAAGTAGCTAAAGCAACATCGAACCAAGTGTTGGACTCCGAACTTGTTATTTAGAGAGTTTTTTGTACTTAGTGTACGTTTTGGGGTGAGACAACCAGAACATCGACAATGGATTTTTTTAGAAAAAAAATTGCTTTTATAAAAAAACAACTAAGTGGCTGCTTCTGGGTTGCAAGCCATTATTACACTTCAAAAAATTAACTGAATAAAAAGAAACAACTTTAGAAATGCTTTAGGAACGCTCTAGGAGTTGAATTTGCTTGGAGAGTGTTCAAGCACAACGCAAAAAGCAGATATGATACGAAATATGGAAAATGGAAATAACCATGAAATGCAGTGCGCGCACAACTTATCTATAACAGATATAAACTGATGTTATCCACGACCCTAAGGACCTGTTTGGTTGGAGGGGAAGGGAGGGGAGGGGAGGGGAGGGAAGGGTTTTTTAAAAACATTTCCTGTTTGGTTCATTTTTTAGGAATGGAGGGATGCAAAATCTCTCCCGAGCCAATTTTAGCTCCCCTCCAATATTGGGGGATTTGGATGGGAGAAAAAGTATGTCTAATTTTTTAAAGTGATTGAACTAAATTGTCCTTTTTAGATCTAAATCCCTAAAATAAAAAACAGATCCTCTCTCTCCCGACTCTCTCTCCCACTCGCGCTCTCTCTTTCTCCCCCTCCTCGTCGCCTCCCCTTTCGTCTCCGTCCATCGTTCCACGGTCCCGCATGTTTAAAATTAGCTAGTGGTACTTAAACAACAAGAATCCAGCCCATTCGGAAAAAAAATTGTATCATACAATTCATATAATATTCAAATGCAACACCCAATGGCAGGATACAGAAACTTTGCCTTTGGGTAATTTAAAGTAAATGGTTGTTCTTTTCTGGTGCAAATGTGTTTCCTATCCTTAGCTTCTTTTGATTCGTATCATGATTTTCAATTACTTAAAAGTTATTAGCTTGTAATTCTCGTGTATTTATATACATGCATGAACATGTAAACTGCTATGAACATAAAGCGCCATATGCTAAAACAACACATTTATATCCAAAGCACTTTTACCCTTTGCATGTGGCTCTTGGAGCAATAGGGGAGACTACCAAGGCTGAACTGATCCACCGTAGCTGGAAAAATACGGCACTTTCTTATGCCACATATCGGTTCAAGACTGTTGAGTGATTGTCATGTCGATGGCTACTACAAGTACTTGTCTCTATATGTCCCTTTTTAATCCCTGATGTATCCTTACGTACATTGTGATTTTTGTGTCCAACTGTTTTCACTGTAATACTGTATTACAAGAATGAAATAGTGAGAGTTGTATTCTTTTTTTTCTCTGTTTCGTTTCAATGTATCAAATAATTAGAATAATTTAACATATTGACATAATGATACTTATAGAGGTCTTGCGCACTTTTAAAATATATATATATATATTTAAAGACTTAAAATCCAAACAAAACAGAAATTCTTAGCTAGGCTAAAGGTTTTAGTACTACCAAACATCTCTATTGATTGCTATAGCAACAATATCTATCAATCAATCTGCCTTCATTATTTTGTTTATTGGTCTTCATTATTTTGTTTATATTACCAAATTAGAATTAGAAACAATTATACATAGTCTTTCCTAAAATGTAAAAGGATATAAAAGTAATTTAATTATAAAATTATTTCCCTCCTCTTGTAAACCAAACAAGAAGATAATTATTTTTCCTTCCCTCCTGTCCTTTGAACCAAACAGGATTCAATCAGAGTCTTGATTAAATCCCTTCCCTTCCTTTTCCTGTCTTTCCCTCCCCTCCTTTGAACCAAACAGTCCCTAAGAATCTAGATGTTTGACAAATAAAATTTTAAATTGCAGTACAAGACAAAAAAACATAATTGAAGTAAAAAATACATGGTTGTAAACTACCACATAAGTCGCAATAAAATAACATTTGACTACTCATCCCATTAGTCTCTTTAAAACTACAGACAGTGCAATACGACTTCAAAATAAACTAGAAATTCATAGATAAGTTTGCAAACACTTCTACTGGCTTGAAAAGTAACAAAACAAGATGGATTTATCACTTCTACTGGCTAGAAATTCATAGATAAGTTTGCAAACACTTCTACTGGCTTGAAAAGTAACAAAACAAGATGGATTTATCATTTCTTCTTCTCTGATACACCAGCAGACCTGCAGGGAGGAGCAACACAAGAGACAAGTGAGCATTCATGCATATCAAAAGGCAAGTAAATAATATATATCAACAACATTGCGAGATATCAAATCATGTGGCAAGTAATGTCCCATAGTAAACACGTTTCTTATTTTTCATCTGAGGACAAGTTTCTTATTTTTCATCTGAAGACATCCATCGTTAAATAGTAAGGTTATGCACTGGAAGTTTATAAGGAAACTAGATTTGCCCGTGGGCGGTAGGCACGTCTTCGGAACAATACAGCATATAAAAATCTTGTAAACAATAAAACAACAATTATATAGCTCAAGTTTGAATAGTAAAACAATAATTAGTTCTAAATAAAAGTCTATATTTTCATTAGTATATGTTGAAAAATAATTGTAAATGAGAGTGTAAAATCCAACTTCTTAGAACCTTGAGTGTGGAAAATGATGAAATTTAACCCTTGATAAGATATTCGCTATTTTCAATGTAACATGAACAATAAAAAAATGTATAAAAAATCAAAAAAATTTACAAACCTGAAATCAGAAAATATTAATTTCTGAGTAAATAGAAAGAGAGAGAGATAGAGAGAAATAAATAAATAAGTTGTTTTGGGAATTTGAATTTGAGGTTGGGAGGGGGGGGGAGGGGGGGGGGGGGGGGGGGGTGCGGACTTTTGAACGAGAAAATATGTTTTGTGAGGTTAGATTTGGACAATTGATTTCAACCCTATTTAATGAGAGCTACTTGATTGTTTTCTTTGTGTTTTATTATATAGATAATATACAGCATATCTTAAGGTATTTATAAGAAGAGAAGTGATATGGGTCAGGAATAACGTGGTCCAACCTGGGCCACAGGATCCCCTCAGGATGCGCGCTCCTTCTGATCCTTCGGATCTGCCACGTCAGCGCCGGAAAACCGCCCGGACCTCTGCCACGTCAGCCCGAAAACCACCCGGCGTCTGCCACGTCAGCCCTATACCGCCCGGTTTTCCACCGCTTCAGCCACCCGGGCAACCGGGTCTAGACCCGGCCCCAAACGGGTCTAGACCCGGTTGGCTTCTTCTATAAATACCAGACCCCTACTCCTACTCCAGGTAATCAAACTTTCTGCACTCAAACCCTAGTTACTGTTACTCTCCCTTAGTGACTGACTAGATCGTCGGAGGGTCTGCCACCGGGACCAACCCCGGTGTTCCGAGACCGTCTGTAGGTACACCAGACCCTCGGATCCGAGCCCCAGAGATCCGAGCCGAGCATCAGCCTCCACCCCAATACCGCATACCTCAGTACGGTTCGTCCAGTCGAGGGTCGTCTATATAGGAGTTTCCTCCTTCAATACAAATCGAGTAAGAACTCACACCTGGTGCATCCACACGTTTACAAAAAACAAACCGCATCAGGATGGCGCCGTCTGTAGGAAACTACCTATCGTAGACGCCAATCCGAGCCTCGCTTCCAACGGTACCCCCGAAGACGCCGACCAGAGCTCCGCCCCCATCGGCACCCCCGTCGACCCGAGCTCACATGGCGCCCAAAGCCGCAAAAGCTGTTACCTCCGCACACCGACACGACGTGCCTCCGCAAGGCATCGTTGCCGATGTTCAAGGACCAAACAACAAAGGGTCAGCCACGGGCCCTAGCCAAACGCCTCCCGCCCGGTCCAGGGCGACCTACGGGGGGTAATCTCGAACCGCCAGGCCAGCCGTGGCAGGGGAGGAGCTGCTTCCAACTCAGCTCCGAACCATCCCAGACCCCCGTCCCAAGGGCGGGAGCCCGCGCTCAGCCGGGTCGGTCGGCAATAGTCTGCCCAACCAAACTGGGCCGAAGGAGCCCTGGTTACCCACCAGGAGTTCCAGGACTTCCGAAGGGAAATCTTGGGTGCCATCCGAGGGGTCCCCGTCAATGAGAACGCCCGCCGTTCCCACACACGGTCACAGGCCGAGGCTAGCCTGTCTCGCCCTTCAACAATCCCCCAGAGTATGATGGCAACATTTTGAAGCGCCTCCAAGAAATAGAGGAGCGCCTCGACCATGTTGGTAACGGCGACCCAAGAGCAGCTCAGGGGTACAGACCGGTTCGTCCCCCTTTCTCCGCCCTCATCCTGCAGGCGGAGATACCCTGCAATTTCTGTCCGCCATAGTTCGAGACATATGACGGCGAGGGCGATCCTGCTGATCACATGGAAAGCTTCAAAACCCTCATGATGATTCACAGCGCATCGGATCCCCTCCTGTGCCGAGCCTTCCCCGCAACACTCTGGGGTCCGGCTCGGGAATGGTTCTCCAAGCTCCCCCCCGACTCCATCTATTCTTTCGACCAGCTAGAGGGCAGCTTCCTCGCCCACTTCGTAACCAGCCAAAAAGCCGATAGAACGAGTGCGTCACTACTTGGACTCCGGCAGAAGGAGGGGGAGCCCCTCCGAGTGTTTGTCCGAAGGTTCACCGCCGAGGAGAGATCAGTCTCATCCCTCGACCCCGGCGTTGCCTCGGCAACCTTCCGCCACAACGTCCGACATGGACAGCTGAAGGCCTCCCTGACAAAGAAACCGCCGATAGACTTCCCCGACCTCCTCAATCGGGTCGAGAAATATATTCGGGCCGAGAAGGCCCTCAATCCAGAGGACCAGAAGGAAGTTCCCAGGAAGGGGAAGCGCAAGGCCGACGAGGTTGAGCCAGCGAAAAAAGCCCCAAGAGACGGGGGCTCCGCAAAGAAGGTCCCGCCGATCCCCCGCTTCGAGAGGTACACTCCGCTGACGCAGAACGTGTCGACAATCCTCTTAGCGATTGAAGACAGCGACCTCGTCCAGTACCCCCTTCGACCGTCCAACAACACCAGTAAGAAGAGGGATCAGCGATTCTATTGCCATTTTCACCGGGACAACGGGCACGACACAGATCACTACCGCTCCTGAAGAACGAAATTGAGGCCCTCATCCAATGAGGGTACCTCCGAGAATTCAAACGAGAAGGCGCCTGGGAACAGAGGGACAACAAAAACAGGAGGGATTCTCCTCCTCCTCGAGGGCACCGACAGCGTCCCGAGCAGGATCCGGAGCCCGAGGAGCCTGAGGGTCAGGCAATCCTGCATTGCGTCCACGGTGGGCCCATGCGAGGGGAATCCAATACTTCTCGCAAGGCCTTCATCCGGGATGTCAACACCGTCCAGGGCCTTCTCTCCCCTAGGTCCAGCAACTCCCCGTCTCTTTCTCAGGAGAGGATCTGGAAGGGGTCCGGCTCCCTCATTGTGACGCACTCATCATCAACCTCAGCATGGCTAACTTCGAGGCCCGGAGAATCTTTGTGGACAACAAGAGCTCGGTCAACATTCTGTTCCTCGAAGCATTCGAGAACCTAAAGCTCTCCCGTGAGAAACTAAAGCCAGCCGGGTATACCCTGCACGGATTCTCCGGTGTCCCCGTAACCATAGAGGGGATCATCACCCTGGACGTCACGACGGGCACGAAACCGAACAGAAGGACCGAGTCCATGGATTTCATGGTTGTGAATGTGAAGGCAGCCTACAACGCCATCCTCGGCCGTCCGGGGCTCTGCTCCCTATAGGCGGTTCCCTCGGTCTACCATCAAAAAATGAAGTTCCCTACTAACACTGGCGTCGGAGTTGTCCGAGGGAACCAAGAAGCAGCACGTTCTTGCTACATGATGGCGATCGGAAGCGGGGTGTTTCCCCTCGACGCCGTCGAGCTGGAGCCCGAAAGAACCCAGCCAGAGCCAGAGCCGGCGGACGAGCTGCAAGAAGTCTCATTCGAGACAGGGGATCCGTCAAAGCACTTTCGAGTAAGCTGCTCCCTCGCCCCCGACCTCAAGTCCGCCCTAATCACCTGCATTCGGCGCAATGTCGACCTCTTTGCCTGGAAGCCCTCCGACATGCCCGGCATCTCCGAAGATCTCATCATGCACAAACTCAGCGTGTTGCCCGGGTCGAAACCAGTCATCCAAAAGCTGTGCAAGTACTCTCCTGAGCGACAACAGGCAATAAATGCAGAAGTGGACAAGCTCTTGTCCGCACATTTCCTACAAGAGGTTAGCTACCCCGAGTGGCTGGCGAATGTCGTCATGGTGAAGAAGGCGAGCAGGAGTTGGAGGATCTGCATAGATTTTACTGATCTCAACAAGGCATGCCCCAAGGATCCGTTCCCTCTCCCCAGCATTGATGCCCTGATCGATGCTACCTCGGGTCACGAGCTCCTCTCCTTCATGAATGCCTTCTCAGGCTATAACCAAATCCGAATATTTCCTCCGGACATCTCCAAGACGTCCTTTGTCACAGACCAGGGACTGTATTGCTACCGGGTCATGCCCTTCGGGTTGAAGAACGCCGGTGCCACCTACCAGAGACTCGTCAACCGAGTCTTTAAAGATTAAATCGGGCATAACATGGAGGTATACGTCGACGACATGCTCGTCAAAAGTCAACAAGGGCAGCACCACATCGCCGACCTGGAAGAAGCCTTTGGGGTCCTTCGAACCCACAACATGAGGCTCAATCCGGCGAAGTGCGCATTCGGCGTCTCCTCGGGAAAATTCTTAGGGTTCATCGTCAGCCAGCGCGGCATCGAGGCGAACCCCGAAAAAATCCAACCCTAATAGACATGGCCCCTCCCAGGAATGTCAAAGAAGTCCAGAGGCTAACGGGGAGACTGGCGGCCATCGGCCATTTCCTCTCTAAATCTGGAGAGAAGTCTCTCCCGTTCTTCAAGGCACTGCGCGGCACTGGAAGGTTCGAGTGGGGTACTCAACAGCAAGAGGCCTTCGCACAGTTGAAGGAGTACCTCGCCAACCCTCCTCTCCTCAACAAGCCCGAACCAGGGGAGCCACTCTGGCTCTACCTTTCCGCATCGGAGAACGTGCTCAGCGCCGTCCTCGTCCGAGAAGAGGAAGGGACTAAAAAATCCTTGTACTATGTAAGCAAGGTCCTGCTCGATGCCGAGACCAGTGCTGAAGGCAAGCCCATCAAGAGATCCTAGAACGCGGAATACTTAATCAAGTTCTTAGGAGGAGAGTAGCCTCCGTGTAAATTATCATGAATGTAATCGGCACATCGTGCCTAGTCTTCTGTAAAGTCCAAATATATTGTAAATATGCCATCTTTCTTAAAACAAGCCTACGGCTTCCTATCTTGTAACAAATAAAGAACATATCTCGAGCTCGGTGCTCGAATAACAGTGCGAGCCTGAAAAGCTTCTCTTACAAGCTTGGGACTCGGTGCTCGGATAACAGCGCGAGCCTAAAAAGCTTCTCTTACAAACTTGGGGCTCGGTGCTCAGATAACATCGCAAGCCTAAAAAGCTTCTCTTACAAGCTTGAGGTTCGGTGCTCAGATAACAGCACGAGCACAAAAAGCTTTCCTTACAAGATGGGGGCTCGGTACTCGGATAACAGCGCGAGCGCAAAAAGCTTCTCTTACAAGCTTGGGGCTCGGCACTCGGATAGCAGCGCGAGCCCAAAAAGCTTCTCTTACAAGCTTGGGCCACGGCGCTCGGATAACAGCGCGAGCCTGAAAATCTTCTCTTACAAGCATGGGGCTCGGCACTCGGATAGCAGTGCGAGCCCAAAAAGCTTCTCTTACAAGCTTGGGGCTCGGTGCTCGGATAACAGCACGAGCACAAAAAGCTTCCCTTACAAGCTAGGGGCTCGGTACTTGGATAACAGCGCGAGCCCAAAAAGCTTCTCTTATAAGCTTGGGGCTCGGCACTCGAATAGCAGCGCGAGCCCAAAAAGCTTCTCTTACAAGCTTGGGCCTCGGCGCTCGGATAGCAGTGCGAGCCTGAAAAGCTTCTCTTACAAGCATGGGGCTCGGTGCTTGGATAGCAGCGCGAGCCCAAAAAGCTTCTCTTACAAGCTTGGGCCTCGGCGCTGGGATAACAGCGCGAGCCTGAAAAGCTTCTCTTACAAGATTGGAGCTCGGTGATCGGATAACAGCACGAGACTAAAAAGCTTCTCTTACAAGCTTGGGGCTCGGTGCTCGGATAACATCGCGAGCCTAAAAAGCTTCCCTTACAAACTTCCCTTACAAGCTTCCCTGAGAACATGTGCTGGAGCTCGGCGTCGGCCCCGAGCAAGGCGGGTACCTTCTTCAAGGCACCGCGACCTTGATGCTCGGCGACGATCCTCTGCTATGCCCGCAATTGTCTTTCTCACTGGTATGGGGGCTCGGCATCCGTCCTTCGCTCGGTTTGGGCTTCCTCAAGCTCATCAACCTATGTACGAGGCGACATCCACCAGCCACGCCTGCACCGTCTCTCCCTAAGAACATGTGCTGGAGCTCGGCGTCGGCCCCGAGCAAGGCGAGTACCTTCTTCAAGGCACCGCGACCTTGACGCTCGGCAGCGACCCTCTGCTACGCCCACAATTGTCTTTCTCACTGGTATGGGGGCTCGGCATCCGTCCCTCGCTCGGTTTGGGCTTCCTCATGCTCATCAACCTATGTACGAGGCGACATCCGCCAGCCACACCCGCACCGTCTCTCCCTGAGAACATGTGCTGGACCTCGGCGTCGGCCCCGAGCAAGGCAGGTACCTTCTTCAAGGCACCGCGACCTTGACGCTCGGCGGTGACCCTCTGCTACGCCCGCAATTGTCTTTCTCACCTGTATGGGGGCTCAGCATCCGTCCCTCGCTCGGTTTGGGCTTCTTCAAGCTCATCAACCTATGTATGAGGCAACATCCGCCAGCCACGCCCGCACCGTCTCTCCACGAGAACAAGTGCTGGAGCTCGGTGTCGGCCCCGAGCAAGGCGGGTGCCCTCTTCAAGGCACCGCAACCTTGACGCTCGGCGGCGACCCTCTGCCTCTTGCAACTGGTTCTCGCAAACATGGGGACTCGACAAACCGGAGCAAGGCCGCAGCTTTCTTCAAAGCCGCTCGACCACCACGCTCGGTTACGACCTACGACCATGTGTTGAAAAAAATTTATTAAGGTTTAGAGCGTCCGCCTTCGGCAGACGCCCTGAGCCTCGAGTTGAATTATTGACCACCCTCTCACCCGCGAACAACTCGGGGTTTACGGCTTTTACAAGTCTAAACCCCGAATTGTTCGAGGATGGCAGGGGGCCATCGACCCGCTGCTCTCTCCATCCCGGAACAAACGCTCCGAGTCTTCAAGCTGTTCAGCTGACCCTTCTCTCGCCCCCGAACAACTCGGGGTTTACAGCCCTTACGAGCCCAAAACCCCAAACTGTTCGAGGACGGCAGAAGAGCCACCACGCTTCGACTCTCTCCGAATCCCCGAACCGATCGGTCGGCCCACTGCTCACCAACGAACAACCCGAGGTCTCACGGCTCTGACAGCCTGAACCCCGAACAGTCCGAGGGTGATCGGTGTGCCTCCGATCCGGAGTACTCGGAAATATTTTATTCTCTGGGTGCCCGCTTACGGCAGGCACCCGAGTCAGACGACTCACTGCCTGACAACCAACAAGGGGAGTGGGGGATTATATAGCCCCCTGAGGCCCTCATTTATTGCATCTGGAAATACGAAATGACGGAAGGCGAAACGTCGCCATAAATGTTCATGGGAATGCGAAACATCGTCGGTTATTGCTTATCGAAAAGCTAAAATGCCGCGATAGTCGCACCCGTTGCAATAAGTCACCTCGGAGCCGACCCCTGCGCAACTAGCCCGGCAACCGTCCGTAGCAACCAAGATGATCAGAGCATGGAAAATCAAATATTCTTATTCATTACTCATTGCTTACAACTCAATGAACGTCGGTACAAATACAAGGAAAAAGCTCACAACTCACTCGCACTCGGCTGGGAACTCGAATTCGGGGCTCCTACCACGCTCGGCCGGACTGGCCTGGGAAGACACTCCCGCCACCGAGCTTCCTGCATCTTCGGGCTGTGCCCCATCCGATTGAAATATCGGAGACCGCCCCGGGGTCGAGTTGCTGGCCCCTTCAATCAGACCAGTGCCTAACACCAGCTTCAGCCTGCAAATCTCCAGCTCCTTCTCGACTACGGCCTCACTAAGGAAAGACTCCGAAGGCAACCCCCCGCTCGAAGCATCCGAGAGGGACCATTCCGTCTCGATTACCCACCAGTCCCGGTCGGCTACGGCCTTCTTCAGGCGCGCCAACTCCAAGCCAAGCTCCCTGGACCTGTTCAGAAAATAGTTAACGGCGGCGGCTCGGTCCCGAGCCTGCTTCTGTTGACGAAGCAAAGCTGCCTCCGTGGCCTCCTCCCCCGCTCGAACTAGAGGTACATCGGCAACAACGGGGAGGGCGACACAGGTCCCGTGCGTCTATCAAAAGACGAGAACAAACATCACAAAAAACATAAGTCTGGAAGGATCGGCCCAAAAAGTAAATTTCATTTCTTTCAAAAAAGTTTGATACAAAAGCTGCGGTGGCAAGTCCGCTTAAGGCATTTACATCAAAACGAGAAAAAAAGAAAAAAAGACATCTATTCTTGAGGGGGGGGGTGGCACCTCGTCGTCGACCTGATTGCCCCCCGCATCGTCGCCCCCCGGCGTGGGAGGAAGGTTCGGCGCCCATCCATAGTAGAGATGGTCCACGTTCTGCTCGGGGTAGATCTGCTTAAAGTGGGACTTGGCCTGTGTCCTGCGCCACCATGATGGTCTCCCCCAAGGCCGACTCCATCTCCTCCAGTGCCTTCTTCCCCTTCACCGCCTCGACCGCGATCTTTGCCTCAAGATCCTCCCTGTCCTGCTTGTGAATCTTGCAGAGCAACTCTATCTGGGCCTCGTGGACGGCCACCATGGCCCGGGCATCTTTCAACTCATCCGTGGCCTTGTTCAGGTCGCGGAGGTACTTCTCCGCATTCCGCCTCTCGATGTATATCTCCTTCTCCAAGCACTTGTGGAAGTGCTGACCATTGAGCATCGCCTGTCCGAAGAGAGAAAGATCAGAAAAAACTCCAAGTTAATAAGTAGAGCCAAGCCAACTTACCGAGAGTGTGCCTGGCACCACTGCATGTAGGCCTGGTCTGCCGTCTGCGCCACCAGGGCCATCTAATCACGCTCGGTGGCGGCCTTCGAGACGAACTCGACCGCCACAGGCCCATCAAGTAGAGAATTCCCCCACACGATCGACCAATCAGGGGCAAAGGGTAGCGTATCCTGCTTGCTCACCATCTCTGCGGCAGTCGGCCGAACAGGGGGGAGCCCTTTCCCCGGGGCATCCACTGTCTTGCCCGAACCACTCCCGGCATCCCGTGCCACCCTCGACGAATGGGAGCGGGGGGAGTGGTGCCTCTTGGCCCTCTTCGCCGGGGAAGGCCCCTCGGCCACCGGGGCCGGCACTTTGGAGGACCCTCCGGCCTGCGCAGCCAGCTTCTGCTTCTCGGCCGCTATCCTCTCCTGCTCGGCCTTCTTCTTCTTCTCTATCCTTGCCTTCTCGGCGACAGCGAGCAATATCTTCTTCGCGTTCGCCTGTTGAGTTGTCATCCCTACAAAAATAGAAAGGAGAAAAGCTAACGTTAACACGAAGGCAGGAAAATGAACATATTCGGAAAGAAACATACTAGGGTCGGCAGGACTCAGTTCGGCCCCGGCGAGGTGTATCTCGGTCACTCGAGGCCATGCGATGCTGTGTCCCCCGACTATCTTCTCCACCCTCTTCCACTCCTTGGCGGTCAAGTCGCTCTTCCTCGGAGGCTTGTGGTTCTGCTTGACGAAGTTCCACCCGGTCAGAATTCCCCAAGACCCCTCCGTCCGAACCACGAAATATTTTTCTTTCCACCCCTTTATGGAGTCCGGATGACCGTGCATAACCTTCTTATGCGGCCTCGGTGAAAACTAGAAAATCCCCTCCTGGTCTCCGAGCGAGCCGATACCAAGAATGGCTCGAAAATACGTCAGCCTCGGCGTCACTCCCTTCTCTTGGCACTTTAGTATGAAGCAGACCAGATGCTTCCAAGAGTTCGGACCATACTGCATAGGGCACAGGCCCGCCCCTTCAGAACCCTCTTAACGAACGGATGCAGAGGCAGCCTCAGCCCCGAGAGGAAGACGTCCTCGGGGAACATGCAGTAACCCGGCGGCAGAGCCGTGGTGGGCCGAATACCTGGGCTCGGAATGAAGAGCGCGAACTCCCGTAGAATATAGTAGGCGGCCCTGATAATGTTCAGATATTCCGCCTTCAAAATGCTTGGGATGCCATCAGTGCGAATCTTCACCCGAGTGTCTTCGCCCGGCACTGGAGGGATCGGTCCGATATCCTTAATGTCGTCGGGATACATCCCAATCGACCCTGGATTCTTGAAGGAGACCGGGGGAAACTCAAAACCTAGTCTCGGTGCGTACTCATCTGGGGAGGAAGGACTGTGTGGTATGGTCAAGACTTTCTTCTTCTGACGAGGGCGGGCCTTCTGCTCAGGAGACGGCATCGACAAAGGGGGAAGGGGTGGAAGATCTTCTCCGACACCGGTCAGCCTTCCAGCCGTTCCCTGACCAGCGTCTCCTTGGGCAGCCTCCCGCTCGTCGACCTCATCCTCCTCGTCTTCCTCGTCACCCTCGGCACCTTGATCATCTTCGTCTTCCTCCTCGCCCTCGGTGCCTTCCCCCTCCTCTTCCTCGTCTTCCTCATCCTCATCGTCCTCCTGATCCTGCTCCTCCTCGTCCGCGCCGTCCTCTTCATCCTCTTCACCCTCATCCATGGGCTCCTTTCCCGGCCTTCTGGACCTCAGCGGAGACACCACGAAGACTACGTCCTCACCATCGTCCGACCCGGGGTCGGTCAGAACCTCCTCCTTCACCTTATACTTACTTAAGGATGAGGATGTCTCCTGCTCGGATTCCTCCGCTGAATGGCCTGACGAGCTAGCCTCGGAACCGGACTGAGTTCGCAACATTACTAAAAAGAAAGTAACTAACCTGGAGCTTTGGAATTCACAGTCACCGGAAAAATCGCCGACGGCAAAAGGGTCGACGCTCGGATAGAATCGCGAGCCAATAATTCCTCTTCTATTTCATAGAAGGGTCGACGCTCGGATAGAAGCACGAGCCACAAATTCCTTTTCTATTTTTACAGAAGGGTCGACGCTCGGATAGAAGCGCGAGCCAAAAATTCCTCTTCCATTTCACAGAAGGGTCGACGCTCGGATAGAAGCACGAGCAAGTAATTCCTCTTTTATTTTCACAGAAGGGTCGACGCTCGGATAGAATCGCGAGCCAATAATTCCTCTTCTATTTCACAGAAGGGTCGACGCTCGGATAGAAGCGCGAGCCACAAATTCCTCTTCTATTTTTACAGAAGGGTCGACGCTCGGATAGCACCGCGAGCCCCAACTGCCCTTTTTTGATTCAGAGGGGCTCGGCGCTCGGATAGCACCGCGAGCCCCAACTGCCCTCCTTTGATTCAGAGGGGCTCGGCGCTCGGATAGCACTGCAAGCCCCAACTGCCCTTCTTTGATTCAGAGGGGCTCGGCGCTCGGATAGCACTGCGAGCCCCAACTGCCCTCCTTTGGTTCAGAGGGGCTCGGCGCTCGGATAGCACCGCGAGCCCCAACTGCCCTTCTTTGATTCAGAGGGGCTCGGCGCTTGGATAGCACCGCGAGCCCCAACTACCCTTCTTTGATTCAGAGGGGCTCGACGCTCGGATAGCACCTCGAGCCCCAACTGCCCTTTGATTCAGAGGGGCTCAGCGCTCGGAAAGCACCGCGAGCCCCATGCGCTCTACTCTTACCACGAGGGACTCGTCTGCCGACCCCTAGTGCTCGTCTACCGAGCCCCTGAAGAAGACCTCGCCTCCTCCTCACTCTTCCAACTAGGAAGGGGATCACCTACCGACCTAGCCCCTACTGAACAGGGCCTCGACGCCCCTTTTGCTTTTCCAGCAAGTAAGGGCCCGTGCCTGCCGACTCCAGACGCTCGGCAAACCGTGCTCCAACCCGACAGACCTCAACATCCCCTCGCTCTTCCAACTAGCGAGGGGATCGTCTGCCGACCCTCGGAGCTCGTCTACCGACCCCAGATGCTCGGCAAACCGTGCCCCATCTCGACAGACCTCGACGTCCTCTTGCTCTTCCAACTAGCGAGAGGATCGTTTGCCGACCCCCAAGGCTCGTCTGCCGACCCTAAGGCCCGGCGAGCGTCACTCCGATTCTTCTACACAGCATCTCGCGCAAACTACAAATAAGGGATCCCTTCCTCCTACCCCTTTGCCTCTTCTGAAAATAGCAAAACCTACTTTTTCACCGCACCTTCCACCTTGCTCTTCCTACAGAGGCGAAGAATCACTCCTACATGGCTGGTTCACCCAGCCCTACAGGAGTGTGGGGCGTGTGATATGGGTTAGGAATAACATGGCCTATCCTGGGCCACAGGATCCCCTCAGGATGCGCACTCCTTCTGATCCTTCGGATCTACCACGTCAGCACCGGAAAACCGCCCGGACCTCTGCCACGTCAGCCCGGAATCCACCCCGGCGTCAGCCACGTCAGCCCTATACCGTCCGATTTTCCACCGCTTCAGCCACCCGGGCAACCGGGTCCAGACCCGGCCCCAAACGGGTCCAGATCCGGTTGGCTTCTTCTATAAATACCAGACCCCTACTCCTACTCCAGGTAATCAAATTTTCTGCACTCAAACCCTAGTTACTGTTACTCTCCCTTAGTGACTGACTAGATCGTCGGAGGGTCTGCCAGCGGGACCAACCCCGGTGTTCCGAGACCGTCTGCAGGTACACAAGACCCTCGGATCCGAGCTCCAGAGATCCGAGCCGAGTATCAGCCTCCACCCCAATACTGCATTCCTCAGTACCGTTCATCCAGTCGAGGGTCGTCTACATAGGAGTCTCCTCCTTCAATACAAATCGAGTAAGAACTCACGCCTGGTGCATCCACACGTTTACCAAAAACAAACCGCATCAAGAAGCATAATCAAAGTACAGTAAATAATTGTGGATTGACATGACTCACCTCATCTTCCTGAGGACATTGGCCATCTCCTCTCTCTTCTTCTTTGCCCTCTTGTGGGTTCCCAACTTTCTCTTTGCCACTTTCAATGCACGCTTATCCTTTCCAACTTTCAAAAGCTCAGTGATTCTCTTCTCATAAGGAGCAAGAACCTAGCAACTTCCCTGATCAAGCTCTTAACAAAGTGTACCCTCTTGCCAGTTTTCTGGAGAAAAAGGAGGGACCCTATTAAACCAGGAAAGGGGAATAACTGTTCTTCAAGATGCTAAAAAATGATCATGAACAGTGTTATTCTTCTAGATAGTAACATAAAACAAGTGTACAGCACGAACCATGAGATTCAACTGAGATCAAGTACAACAGTATACTTTTCATTAAGGAGTCATAAAACAATCGTATAAATACGTAAAACGCAGGCAACTGAAAGAATCAGTAATTACATAGGCGACAAACATAAGTAGATAAACACTGCTCAAGAAAGAGCTAGCAATTTTACTCAAACCCAGCAAACAACACAGAAAGTTGACTAATATAACAATAGAGCAAGCATGTATTCGTTCTAATATTTTAATCGCTCACCTTCATCTCATAATTTATTTTCTAAATTAGCACATCCTGTGCCAAAGATATTCATATGAGCAATACGAGCCCACCACACACTCTCCCTCCAATGTATAGGAAAACCACCAATTTCCCAAAACTAATACTGGATTTGAGGGAAAAAGACATGTGCAGATAACATGCAAACTAATCTAAATTGTATGAACACCCATCACATGAGAAAATTTTGCCGTACTGCCCCACTTTTTGAAAATATTTGGCGCTCTGTCCCACTTTCGAAAACAATTAGCGATCTGCCCCTGTTTAGAACACGTCAGCATAAACCGTTATTGAAAATAACGACATAGATTATTTACGTGCCGTTATTTTCAATAACGGCATCTATTTTACTTTTTTTTTCATGCCGTTATTTAGAATAACGACATCAGTATATTTCTCTTACAAGTGTGAATCTTCTAACTTTAAAAATTCTAAGTGTGAAAAAAACTTATAAATAATATCGTTATTCTGAATAACAGCATTCGAATGTCTGATGCCGTTATTGGAGATAACGACATCAGTTATATATAAATGAACTCTTGTCGTTGTTTGAAAACAGAGAGAATGAATAATAAGTTTTTAAATATATATATATATATATATATATATATATATATATATATATATATATATATATATATATAACTGATGCCGTTATTTGGAATAACGGCATCAGTTATAATTTTTTTTTTTAAACTTATTCGTCAGAGAGGATGAATAATAAGTTACTTTTTATAAAAAATTTATAACTGATGCCGTTATTCCAAATAACGGCTTCAGTATTGAGAATGCCGTTTTTGAAATAACGGCATCTGTTATAAGATTTTCACACTTGCAATTTTTTCTCTAAATGGAGACTACAAGCTGTCGAAAAACAAAATAACCTATGCCGTTACTCCAAATAACGGCATGATGTTTTTTTTAAATATAGATGTCGTTATTGAAAATAACGGCACGTAAATAATCTATACCGTTATTTCCAATAACGATTTATGCTGACGTGTCTTAAACAGGGGTAGATCGCTAACTATTTTTGGAAGTGAGGCAAAGCCCAAATATTTTCAAAAGGTGGGGCAGTACGGCAAAATTTTCATCACATGAGCACTGTCTACAACAAAAGAAATTCTAATTTCCAAAATACAAAGACCAGCTTAGCAGTATAAAACCGCACCAAGTGTATATGAACCAAAGGGAAAGTAGAATTGTGATTTGTTGCCTTATGAGCACTGTCTACAACAAAAGAAATTCTAATTTTCCAGAAAACAAAGACCAGCTTAGCAGTATAAAAACTGTAACAAGTGTATATGCACCAAAGTAAGGGAAAGTAGAACCGTGATTTGTTGCCCTATGAGCACTGTCTACAGCAAAAGAAATTCTAATTTCCCAAAAACAAAGACCAGCTTAACAGCAGAGCCGGGCCTGCCTTGACGCGGGCGAGGCAACCGGCTCGGACCCCCAAATTTTGCACATTTTTAGAAGCCCCCAAAAAAATTCGTTGTATTTATATATACATATTTTGTGCGTAATGTTTTTTTTAGGGCTCCCAAATTTAACTTTTCGGGCTTTTTTGTTTTTTAAATTACTTTGGACGGCTTATTTTAGTTGGGTGTGAATTTGTATGGAGATTTTATTTCTCAAATTCCTAAATTTCCATCTAGTTCTCCATATATATCGGTTTTTTCTGTATCGTAGAAAAAAATTCCAATTTTTTTTACCATTTTTTTAAAAAACATGCTGTGTGGGGGAGCCCATTTCAGGAGTTCGCCTTGGGCCACCTAAACTCAGGCCGGTGCTGCTTAGCAGTATAAAAACTGTAATAAGTGTATATGCACCAAAGTAATTAGGGAAAACAGAACTGTGATTTGTTGCCCTAATCTCTCACCTAGAACAGACAGCAAAATTTTCATAGGAAAACAAATTAACTTCTTGAACGCTTTTTTATTGCTAGAATAATCGGAACAAAATTATAATGATACATTTCTTGCAAGCCAATAACAATCAAGCTAAGATAGTTTAAACATGTTATGCTTGTATATATACATTTAATTTAAGAGTACAATTAAGAATAATTTTCCATGTGCACATCATATTAGGTAATAAGTAGAGGTCTCAAAAAAGCTCGTCCTGGCCAACCAACCTGGTCCCCCTGTTCCGGGCGGAGCAGGGTCAGGCCGGGCCATCTTTTAAAAAAAAATCCCTTTCCCTTTAACGTATAAAACAAATAAATAAACATGTAATATACAATAAGCCGAGTAGGTGGGTTAGTCCGAGTGGATAGAAAAAAAAATATTGAAATGAAAATATTGAAAATATTTTCTGGGGATATTCATTTTCTCCGAGAGACAGATAAGATATCCAGACTCAGCGGCATTTTGATACCACCAGGACTGAAAAAAATAATGCTAAGGAATCCAAAAATTGGAAAAATAGGTATATTCTCATGTACAAGGATCATATAAAATATAAATATATATAATAAAAAATATGTAATACAAACTACGAAAGGAGAAAATCTAAAAATGGGGGGGGGGGGGGGGGGGGGGGGGGGGGGGGGGGGGGGGGGATCATAGCAATACAATTTTATAATAAAAAACCAACAATTGGGCTGCCCGGCCTGAACAGGACCAGCCCGGTTCATGAACCGGCAGGCTCCAGGTCCTCAGCGATCCGGTTCAAACCGGGCCGCTAAGGAAATAATTCCAACCAGGACCGACCCACATAATTTATGCAGGCCACCCTGGACCGGACCGTTACATAAGTAGTCTGATTTGGCAACCGGCCCGACCCGGGCCAATCCGATCGGGCTTCGGGCCAAACTGGCCCAGTTCCCATCTCTAGATAAACTTCAAACTTGCCGCTCATAGAAGGTAGACCTGAGATCCAATGAATCACATAATCACATAAACTTGCCCAACTTCAACAGCTATTAGATCTGATATCCATATCTTCAAAAACTCAACCAACAAATGCATTTAAACTTTTATTTTGAAAACAAATCTAATTAGCTAAACACACTCATATATTCCAGCATATATGCATAGATGAACTTAAGTGCCACAATGGGGGACTTCCAAGATAGAATCTACTAATCAAAAAGAATATGAATTCAGCTAAACTTAAAATTTTCAGTAACAAAAAAGGATGATTTATGTAACTAAATCTCTAATCCACAAAAATTTTAAAAATATACCATCCATATTGAGCAAGCAATTAGGACATCTAACAATAAATTCTCATATAATGCAAGCTTTTAAAAACTAAAAAACCATCATATTTTAAATAACAATGTAAATATCTAGATAATAACAGATCAAGATTGAAAAATAATTAAAACTATGAATTAGTTATAAGTAACGCAGGGAACACCGATGAGAAAGAGAGAGAGAGAGATCAAAATTTTAAATACAAGAAACATAACACAATTCAACTTCAACTGAATTTGAAAAGGAAGTGCATCAAAAGAGATCACTTGAAAAGCTGAAGGAATCAGAAAGAGTAGGTGTAATACCCCGCAAAATAGCATATAACTATTTTTGCATCGTAATCCGTGTACAGTTGAGAATTGTACACAATTATGTATTTTTCTAATAATAATTAATTTTAATTGAGAAATTTTAGATGTATTGGTTATTTTGAACCCGATGAGGTATATTCGGGATATCTTCTTAATTAAATTGTATAAATTGTCCCGATTATTTAAACGAGACAATCTTTGAAAAAATAATATTTTTAACATATATTCTTATATTTTATTTTACAAATAAATATTTTATTTGTATATGAGGGTACATATACATATATGGATGTATTTATACCTTGATTGGGTCGTACATGATATATATGTACGGATACTTGTATGCATTTTATATATATGTATATGTATATAATTATATGTATATATATTTGTATGAATACATATGTAATTGAATTGTATTGAAATGAATTGTACATATTATACTATATCTTAAGCTAATAGGCCTACCTCCTCTCTCCTTTCTCCATTTTAAAATAGAAAAAGAAAAGCAAAAGTAGAAATTTATACATACCTTAACACGTACAACCCACACCTTTTTATTAACAAAAAAATAAATATAAAAATAAAAATAAACCAACACGTCCTCTACCAAATCCCCCCCCCCCCCCCCCACCCCATCCTGCTAACCCTTCCTCGCCCAAATATCAACCTAACTCCCTGATGTCGTTCAATCTGTTCGATCTCTGCTACTCCGATTCGCCGCCGCTGGTCCGGATTTTCAGAATTCTCCCAAATTTCTCCCCCCCCCAAATCCTGATAACCCTTCCTCACCCAAATATCAACCTAAATCCCTGCCGCCATTCAATCTGTTCGATCTCTGCTACTCCGATTCGCCGCTGCCGGTCCGGATTTTCAACCTTCAAAATCTAGATCGCATGGGAGTTCAAGATCGCAGAGGAATTTTAAGCTTCGAAACCTATCCTTCTTCCGCAAAAAACTTTGGTCGCCATCCAAGATCGCACAATAGTTCGATTGCCTTAAGGTTTTTTCTTTCTTGAATTTTTTAAAATATTTCTTTATAGCTTTAGTGGAACTTTTTTGAAAAGATGAGGTCAGTGGTTACTTTGAAATTTGAATCAGCTTCTTCAAATTTGGGCTTTCAATTCTGATTTATATTACTTCTTGCCCAAATTGGTTAGGAGGGTGGACTATTGTTTAATATTTTTTTATAGCTTTAGTGGAATTTTGTTGAGGAAATGAGGTCAGTGGTTACTTTGAAATTTGAATCATCTTCTTCAAATTTGGACTTTGAATTCTGATTTATATTAGTTTTGCCCCAAATTGGTCGAGGAAGGTGGATTAGTTTAGTTAGTTTAAGGAGATGAAATTAGTTTTCATTACGGAGATGTTAATTAGTCTTTACCTTAACCGTACCAAATAATGAATCACCATAATTATTGTTACTTGATCATTGAAGGTCATCAAGCAGTATCAAGTTGTACACCAATTAATCAAAGTTTCTTTTCTGAGTTCAGATGCAACATGAGTAGGCCAGAATCATATTCAAATAGAAAATATACATCAACACCAAATAGGTATTTAACTTATTCTTTCACATAAGGTATTGGGTACAATCATCATTCTCATTATCATTATCACTATTATTAGGTAATACATTCAGCACACATAAGTAACATGATAAAATCTTCCATTTATTTTATTGTAATTAACTTATTTTTAAAACAAAATGATATCAACAGCAACAATAAATATGAAGGGTACAAAAATATGTCACGAATTTTGAAGCTTCCATACCTATCAGATAATTGTGTATCTACATTCAACAATGACCACAAAACACATCATCTAAAACTCTGTATTTTTTTTTTTTACATGTCTCATTATCTAACAACTAAAATCTCAGATATATTGGCATAGAAAAACATACATTACAAAAATTATGAAAAATTAAACATGTTTAAGATACATAAAAATTTAACATGTACCTTTCTTCATACGGAATTTAACTGAGAATTTAACAGGATTGATTTTTTGGGATGAGTTATGGTTATTCATATATATTGAATTTAATCCTTTGACTTCTATATATTAATTATAATTATTTTTCTTCTATATATCATTTTCAATTCAATTGTGAACTTTGTTTTAAATGTGTACCAATGAGATGGACCTACTGTAATAAAAATCTAATCGAAGGGTCAAATATCAACTGCCTATTGGTAAAGTTTCATATTCAATAATCAATAAATTGGTGATGTTGAAGGGTACGAAATATGTCACGAATTTTGAGGCTTCCATACCTATTAGATAATTGTGTATCTACATTCTACAATTACCACAAAACACATCATCTAAAACACTATATTTATTTATTTATCTTGCATGTCTCATTCTCTAACAACTAAAATCTCATATATGTTGACATAGAAAAACATACATTACAAAAATTATTAAAAAATAAAACATGTTTAAGATACATAAAATTTTAACATGTACCTTGCTTCATACGGAATTTAACTGAGAATTTAACTGGATTGATTTTTTGGGATGGGTTACGATTATTCATATGTATTGAATTTATTCCTTTGGCTTCTATATATTAGTTATAATCATTTTCCTTCTATATATTATTTTCAATTCAACTGTGAACTGTTTTAAAATGTGTATTAATGAGATGGACATACTGCAACAAAAATCTAATCGAAAGGCCAAATTTCAACTGCCTATTGTTAAATTAACATATTCAATAATCAATAAATTAGTGATGTTGATAAATTTCCAACTATTTTGTTTGCAACAGTAGGTGTGAAGATTCAAAGATAGTGGGAGATTTTTTATTATATTGAGGGAAGTCAAAATTTTTCATTATATCAGGTATGTTATATGTGTTATTATTTTCTGTTATACTTCCTTTCCAGTTAATCCCTATTGTTATTAATTTTAACTTCCAAGTATTTTATCTTACTTTACTTACTTTCAAAACAAATTGATCTCAACAAAAACAATAAATATCAAGGGTACAAAAATATGTCACGAATTTTGAGGCCTCCATACCTATCAGAATATGTCACGGATTTTGAGGCTTCCATACCTATCAGATAATTGTGTATCTACATTCTACAATGACCACAAAACACATCATCTAAAACTTTGTTTTTTTTAAATGTTTTTTTTTTTGTTTTTGCATGTCTCATTCTCTAGCAACTAAAATCTCATATATGTTGACATAGAAAAACATACATTACAAAAATTGTAAAAAATTAAACTTGTTTAAGATACATAAAAATTTAACATGTTGCTTTCTTCATACGGAATTTAACCGGATTGATTTTTTGGAATGTGTTATGGTTATTCTTATATATTGAATTTAATCCTTTGGCTTCTACATATTAGTTATAATCATTTTCCTTGTACATACATATGTATAATTGGAGTGTATATATATATAGAAGTATATTGTAGGGGTGTACAAGAGACTCACACACACCTAATAAAAATCCCCCAACTTTAGTTCCCTTCCCCATTTTCTCTTCTCCTCATCTCCACCGACCAAACTCCTTCCCTTTCTCTCAAAAGCACCGAAACCCAATTTCCCCATGGCCAAAATCCAAGCTCCTCATCCCCATCTCAAAATTTCACCCAAAATCTCCACATCCATCTTCTTCTACTTCTTCCACTCTCCATCTTCTTCTATTTATCAAGAACCCATAGCAAGATAGCAAGAAGGGAGATTAAGGGAGATTGAGGAAGAGAGTCATGAAGTTCTTGGAGTTTTGGAGAAGGAGAAGAAGAAGAGAGGAGAAGGAGGAGCAAGCAAAAGCTAGTGGGAAACTCTCTTGCAACACAACAAAGTGGGTGATTCTCTTAAACTCTAAAAATTTAGTTTTTTGGTATGTATGTGATTTTACAATGTGGTAGTAGTTTAGAGGAATTTGATTATCATGTGTAAATATTGACATGCTAAGAAAACCAAGTTTGTATGGCAGAACAACTTTTCGTGATCCTTTAGTGAAGAAGCTTGTTGTGATGTGAGTTTGGGAATTTCTAGCTCTCAAACGGTTGGAAATTTTGGACTCAAATTTGTAGGGTTGTTATTCTATGTATCTAGAGATCCATGATTTTTTTCATAATATTTGGAGGCTATTTGATAGCCCAAACACTAGACCCAATTTCGGACAGTGAGCAGCTGAAAAAGCTGCTGTTGTGGGAAAGTTGCTGTGTCTTTCCGAAATTGTAACTCAGCATTGGTGGTGTATTTTGAGCTGAAAATTTTCATGGATACTCTTGTATGTGTTTATGACCATATTCCTAAATTTCATAATTTTCTGAGGTCGTTTAATACCTCAAAGAATTTGTAGATGGCAACTGGTCTGGAAGTTGTAAGCCGAAGCTGTTTATTTTTTATTGAAGTTCATCTAGTCGTAACTACTTGTGAATGATATTGCTATGAAATTTTTGCAGTATCTTGGGAAATGTGTCTACATCTTTATTCTCAAATTTTAGAATTTTAGATAGCATTTGATCAAGTTTCAAAAATAAATAGTGTAAGGTGGTATAGACCCTGTTTGGAAATGTAGCTGAATTTTATGCTATATTTGAGGAGTTATAACTCTTTGTGTATTATGAATCTGGATGTAAATTTTGGACACAATAGAATGGTATATGTGTGGTTTAAGAATCTCAAATTTTATGAGCATTGGACTTAGGGTTGATTTGTTGTTGAATTTTAAAGTAGACTAGTTTTAGCTTAGTTCAGATTGACTAGTCTGTGAAGATGGATAATTCTGGAGTTGTGTTAAGAATTTGGAAAAATTAATCAACTAGAGAATTGTAGTAGGGTGTCGTAGCTTTCCAAAACATCTAGAATTATGTAATTACAGTGTATGATTTGAAAGTTATGATTTTCCTAAGACTGGGGCAGATTCAGTCTTAGTTGAGACAATGTTGGCTAAATAAACCAATTCTTCCATGTTTGTGCACCTGATAGAAATTTATGTTTTTGAGGACTTTAATGATTGAATCTGAGGATGTGTTCAACTAGGAAGTTGTAGTAGACACTCCTACCTTTCCATAGAATCCAAAATCGAGTAATTCCGATGAGTGAGCAAATTTTTATGCTATTGGAGAAGTGCAGCAAGTACAGGAAGGGATGTACAGCTGAGAGTGTATAAGGTTTTTATAGTACTAAGATGATTGAATTTGAGAAAATGGTTAACTGGAGAGTTGTAGCCTAGGGCCTTAGCTTCCCAGAATGGGTAGTATCAAACATTTCCAAATTATATATTGGAAGTTATGGATGTTGTATGTTTAGCAACCGGCTGCCCTGATCGGCTCCAAGCATGTGTTGAATTGGGAACTTTAGGAATCTGAGGATATTGTCTTCTAGGGGATTGCAGTAAAGTCTCCTACCTTTTTAGAAAGTTTGATTTTGTTGGATTCTGATGAGAGTAACTTGAGTCACGGCAAGTGGTATTTGCTTGAACTGCTTACGATTGGAAGATTGATGAGGAATCCTCTGCATACCGTAGTATGGTGATCATGCGCTATTAAGTTTAAGATGTTTTAAGCACCTCATTTGGGACTTAGACAAGTTTCCTGTGCTTAGTACTCATAGTGGACACATGAGTGAGTTGAGAAGATAGCTATATGGTTGATTGTGATTAGGTGTCTTAATGCCTGAGTCTGTCAATAGTTGAGTATTGGTGTTTGCATATGTTTACCTTCATTCACAATTTTTTATGCATCTTTTGGGCGCCGTTGGACTACTCGCTAAAAGTCACGGGCCGGGGTTATGGTCGAGGACCCATGAAGGTATTGAAAATCGATGAATGTTGGTTCACCGTGATTAGTTATTTTGACAAGACCAGTCAGGTTCAATATCGGTTGATACGACACCGTGTATGATTTGAGTAATAACATGTTTTTCAGTAAACTGCATTGATTAGGTTTTTCTTATTGTTCGCTTGAAAACCGAATTGGTATTAGGGGTGATTTTCTATAATCCGACTCGTTCTAGAAGTTAGCACTAGGCGGTGATAACCAGGGTTGCCTCTTCCTATCATTAGGGATACTTGCTGCGGTGTGTATTTTGCACTGTTGATTCCTGAAGTGCCGTGGTAAGAACGAGAGCTTCCTGTCGGATAGGGGGTTTTAGACCTTCGAGGCCGTCATATTCTTATGTTGTGTAGACACGAACGGACCATGAGGCTGTTGTCCCATGGATCTTCGGTGCCATAGATATGCATTTGTATATCTGTAAGTTCATCACAGGCATTTGGTATGATTCAGTTTGGGGCATTAGTGGCAACAAGAACCACTGTATTTGTATTTAGCAATAATAACTGCAAGATTACCAGCCACGATTGTATCTATCAGGAACGAGAAGAGTACAATAGTAGAATGCATTGCATAGAAAGGGTTCGAATCCCTGAAACTGGAGAAACGGCTTGATCTGGAGCACATGTAGTATGGGATGCATGCGTATCCAGAGTCTTGCTGACATTAGATTAAGTGCATCCGTTTTGTACTTTGCATTATATATCAAACTTCAGGTCATGGCCTACACGAACACAAAGAAATCAGGATGCATGTTTCTTTTCCATTCAAAATAATTTGTGGGTATGCTACACTATTTTCTTATCAGCATTGCGTCAGTAGAATTACTGACGTGCCCACTTAATTAGGTGCTGGAAATCGGATCGGGAATGCAGCATCCAAATAGAGCGGCGTACATGTCTACCATTCGAGCGGGAGCAGAAATATCAGAGTCGCACAGCAGAAAGCTCAAGCCAAGGGGCAAGTCCCAGGAAGGCAGATCGACCACCCAGCAGAGGTTCGGCAGTGACCAGTCGATTACCAATCGGGAAGACAGCAGATAACTTCGCAGGAGAAGTCTGATTATTTGTAACAAGTTGTAATTAGTTTATGTAATTTGTATTTCTTATTCAAGAACAAGATAAGGATTGTAATTATTGATGTAGTGATCTTATTTGGCAATAAAAAGTTTTTAAATTTTCGTATTATTTACTGTGTTGAGATGCATTTGAAGGCAAGAATTCTGGTTGTATCACGGATGTCCGAAAATGGGGATCCGGGGCGTTACAGTAGGTAGATTAGATTTCCAACAATATATAGTTAACAAACCATATACATCATCATCGGCATTCATCCATTTCCTCCTCAACAATATTTAGTACCTTCAATAAACTATTAAGCCCATTTTATCAATGGACTATAGTTGTGCCTCGTTCTTCCTCTTTTACCTACCATTAGGATTACATACAAGTGAAATTAACAAGGCTATGTTTGGGAACAATGTTAGGTTAATTGGAATTATCTCTCATATCTTCAACAAACTATAGTTATCCTAACTTTAGCATATTAGGGACTCATTTTTGGGTTAAGATAACTGCAATTATCTTAACTTTGAAGATAACTTCAAAATTGAGGTAAGGGCATGACTACCAAAGTTAGCGTACCTTGTACATACAGATAACTTTGGCTATCAAAACTTTGTTAAAAAAGTAAGCCTAAACTCTAATTCAAAACAAATTCAATGTAAGACCATCCAAAGTCATCAGGTATAAATGCATTTATGCATATTTTTCCGAAAAATCCGCTGCACTCGTATGCTATTTAGCCATTTTTTAGCTTTTGAGCTGCAGTAGAAAGGTATAAATAGCAGAGGATATAGCAATATGCATTTTATACATTTTATGTTTCGTCTGTATTATTTAATTAATTTTTTAAACAGACGGATAAAACATAATGTTTCGTCTGTAATATTTAATTATTTTTTGGCCTAGGAAAAAAATATTAAAAAACAAATTCTGACATGGCATTCCATTCCATTTTTAAAAATTTATTTTTTTGCAAATCACCATAATGGTTCCTCGGTGCAAAAAAATTGCAAATTTTTTTGCAAATTTTTTTGAAATTTTTTTTTTTTTGCAAATTGCCTTTGCAAAAAAAAATGCCTCCTTATTTTATGCATTTTTTACCTATTCTCAGCAAATAGCGAGATCCAAAGCTAAAATATGTATATATATACATATTTAGACAACCCACAGGACCGCGGATGCTATAATACATCATTTTTGAGAATATTCTCAATTTTCAAATACCAGTAGAAGTATCGGGGTGTGTGTAATCAGTATTGTTACAATGCACATTCTCTTTTAAGTACAATTTATGTGATTTCTATTTCCAAATTATGTGCAACATTAGACTTAATAAGTCTCTTCTACTTTCATTAGAAGGACACAAAAGTAGTCAGTGAAAAACACCTCCAATATATATGCATAAATAGTTGTCAGTATGCTCAATCTATATAATAAAACACAAAGAAAGCTATCAAGTGGCTCTCCTTCAATCTCTTCAAAAATCAAAGGTTCAGTTCTAAGCCAGGGTCTCACCTTTGTAATTGGACTAAGGTTTGCTCTTCTAAGGAGGCGGGTGGCCTTGGGGTGATAAATCTCAGGCATCGGAACTTAGCCCTGCTAGGTAAATGGCTCTGGAGATTTTTTAAATTCGAGCATCTTCCATGGATTCAAAGCATCAGAGATAGGTGTCTCCCCTCCTCCTCTGTTGGGGACTTCCACTCTCAAGTGCACCGTAGTGCTTCCCCGTTCTGGAAAGGAGTTTGGAAAGCGGCAGCTGCCTTCAGTGTGGGCATCCGCCATACTTGTCTAGACGGATCCAAGACCAAGTTCTGGTCGGATATTTGGACCGGTAACATCAATCTAGCGTCCGCTTTTCTGGCTCTCTTCCGCCTTGTGTCCCACCCAGCCGCTTATGTGGCTGACTACTACACCATCGTTAACAATCAAAGACATTGGTATATCCCCTTCTCCGTGGAGATCCCGCCTAACCTCTCCACGGACCTCAACGACCTTCTGGTCATTCTCAATCACCGCGCTTGGGGTGATAAAGAAGACTGGGTCTGGAGGTGGAATTCGGCAGGGATCTTCACGGTCAAATCTTTCTACAATTTCCTTAACTTCCGAGGCATTTCTTCCCCATTTGCTAAACTAATTTGGCAGTCTTGTGCTCCACCGAAGATTAAAATCAATAGTTGGCTCGCCCTTAACAACCGGTTACTCACGGTTGAGAATCTAAACAAAAGAAATTTGGTTTGGGGACAATTGTGTCCACAATGCTTCACGGGTCAAGAAGACGCCAATCATCTTTTTGTCAATTGTGAATTCATCCGCCCGTTATGGAAAATAGCTACATTAGCTTGGGAATTCCCGCACATTCCCGATCAGCTTGAGTCATGTTGGATGGTTAAACCAACTAACTCCAAGTTTCGGAAGTCATGGTGTCTATCGGTTCATATTATCTTTTGGGTCTCGTGGGTGGAGAGGAACAAACGATTATTCCAACATAAAACTTCCAACATCTCCACTATTACTGACGATTTTATCTATCTCTTTAATTTCTATGCCGCGGCCTTAAACCATAAGGCTAGATTAGCCCTTCACTGCTACAGATTAACAGATGCTACTACTTGTTTGCGTAATCTTAATGCTTTGTGACTATCTCGATTATCTATCGTTCTTACGATTTATTGTGTTTTGTCACAGGTTTGAGGGTGAAGCTGTATGCTTCTTTTGTGCACTGTTAGCCCCTTTTGCTTTGTCTCTAGAGAGACCCTGGGCTTGACTCTGCTGGCTTTTTGCACCCCTCCTCTAGCTTCTGTACTGAGGTCGGGTTGTTAGGTGCATTTGCTCTCCTTCTTAATTACTCGGGTTGCTGGTTGCTTCAGGCAGTTTAAGGGTAGCTCAGCTTCGTGCTTATTTATGTCCTTGAACTATATTTTGGGACTGGTTGTACCCTGTTACCATCTTCTTTTCTCTATGTGTATCAGATTGTCAGGTCTATTGGCAGTTCTCTGTTTTGGGAGTAATAGTGTGTATGCTCCTTCTTCATCTAATATATTAGTCATGTTGGTTTTATGTTGTGTATCTGTGGCTCTATTTACTATTTTGGCTTCAGCATTTGAATGCTTATCTTGCGGCTCAGGCCTAGTGCTGGGTCCTGCTCTCTTGGAATTTCTATTTCTTCTCTTCAGGCCTCTTCCGATTGCGCGTTCCCCTGGTTTCTCCAGGGATGCGCCAGAGTTTGTCAGCTTATGGTGTTTGTGAGGATCCCTTCCGATCGCTTCACTGGGCCTCGGCGGCTGGAAGGTGCGGTTCCTGGGCAGCTCATCTCTCGCTTTCTCGAAGAGGGTTGGAGTATCTGCTTCGCCGGCCTTTTGGTCTCGATGGCATCCCGGGTGATGGCGGTGAGGTGGCCAGGAACCTTGAATTTGTTGTTTGATTGTGGTCTGTGTATTTTGTGATGTCGGAACTCGGGGTGGATATGGCTCTGAGGTCACTGCGTTTTGTTTTGTGCTGGTTTTTACCTCTTGTAAAACCTTGTATCTGTTGTACTTCGTTGATTTAATTAATATATTGGTGGGCTGGAGTCTGTTGACTCTATCCGATTCATCAAAAAAAAAAATCAAAGGTTCAGATCTAACCTTACAAAATATATTTTCCCCCCAAAAGTTTCTCCCCCAAAACTCAAATTCAAATCCCCCACTCAAAACAACTCATATATTTATTTAATTTTTTTCTCTCTCTGTCCTTCCCTTTTCTATTTAAAAAATTAAGAAAATAAAAATTTTAAATATTTTTAAAAAAATAAAAAATTTAAAAACTAAAAAAATTAAAAATTTAAAAACTTTTAAAATAATTCAAAAAAATCAAAAAAATTATATAATATGTTTTTTGCCGGACCCCCAAAAGTTTCTCATATAATATGTTTGCTACTTCAATTAATTTGTTGGACCTCCAAAACTATTTTATATGATCAAATAAGGTGCACCGCTCCGAAGACGTGCCGTAGGCACGTGTCAACGGGCATACCTAGTACGAGAACAACACATATGAGAAGCACATATATTAAAAAGACATAGCATTTCGAGCAATAAGAGTTCAGAAAATCATACCCCCTTCCTGCTCGAAGGGCGAAGAGGTAGCTCCCTCTTGGTGACAGTGTGGCCCTTGTTCAAACCCACAAAAAGTCCACTCTTTGGCTGTGCAGGAACCATTGCTTACCTTCATTTCCAATTAGGGCTGCAAACGAGCCGAGTCGAGCTGAGTATCTGGAGGCTCGAGCTTGGCTCGTTAAGCAATAGAGCTCAGTTTCGAGCTCGAGCTCGAGCTCGTTTCGAGCCGAGCTTTGACCGAGGTTTGACCGAGTTCGAGCCAAGTAGCTCGCGAGCTTAGCCTAATAATCACAAAAAGCCTAGGCTCGAGCTCCACTCGTTAAGCTATCGAGCTTGATTTTGAGCTCGAGCTCGTCTCGAGTTGAGCTTTGACCGAGCTTTGACCGAGCTCAAGCCGAGTAGCTCGCGAGTAGCTCAGATCATTTGCAGCCCTGTTTCCAATCACTCAAACATCAATATTCGTGCAACAACCAAAAGAAGAATTATCAAATGATCTACTGTTACTCCTAGTTTCTGCATTTGATCAAAATCGCATCAACAACTGACTCATAAAAGAGAGGAAATCAAGGGTTTCTATGGAAAATTAAAGATCGCTCAAACTTTACAACTGGAGTTTTGAGATCTAAATAAATGACGACGAAAATCATTGAAAGATGTAAGTAGGGTTTTGAGGTTTGTACCTGTGATCGAAAACTCTAGCGACCGCTGCTCTCAAAAACCCAATAAGAGCATCCACAATGGTGTTTCTCATTTTTTACAACATGGCAGCTACAGTAATAGCAAATAGAAAATTTTCCTGCAGCGGTGGGTTGCTATAATTTTGCCATTTTTTTTTAATTTTAAAGCGGACGAGACAACATGTCCTGTCTCACTTTAATTTTATAATATTATTAATCTTAATACTACATTAGTTTAAGTAAGTTAGTAATTAGTAGTAGTATTAGATTATTAAATTAATAAATAGGTAATCAATTAGGCTAAATATGGGATTAAATGCCAATTTAAGCCTAAATTGGGCCATTTTGGCATGGGACGAGACAACATGTCTCGTTCGAGGCATTTCCGATTTTTTTTTTTTTTTTTTTTTATTTTTTATTTTTATTTTTTTAATTTTTTAATTTTTATTTTTTTTATTTTTTGGTTCAGACGGTACAACATGTACCGTCCGATCAATTTTTAAAAAAATGTCTGACGAAACAAGTTGTCTCGTCCGATTCCAATAAAAAATTGAAAAAAAAAAATTTTGAGACGGAACATGTTGTCTCGTCTCATATAATATGAGAATCGCAAATTGATTTCTCAAAAATGAGAAACGATTGTAGCTACTTTGACATAAAATGGCAAAATAGCAAACAATTACACAGCCCATCATTTCTCAAAAAATGAGAAATTGACAAATATAGCAAACTATTTTGGATGCTCTAAATGGGGGAATAAATGGGGAAGTTTGCTATTAAAATGGCAGCGAGGAAGAGGGGGGAATGACGAAAATGTGGTCTAGGAATTGGTATACTGACGGTTGTGTCCGAATTTGTTTGGGTTGGGCCTTGTAACGATTAAAAGCCTATTCTTTTCAAGTTTCATATTTGCTTTAATTTCCGGATTTGGGCCTGGGCCCTCATATAATGGGCTTGACTAAGGGCTATAATTTATAGGGGGAAGATATATATACAGGAAGGCATTTTTGATACACAAAATTAATGACAAACTGCCATTACATAATATATAACAGAGAGAATAAGTGATAATTTACATTTATATCTCCAATAATATTAATGAAAGAATTGGAGTTATTATTTGTAAATTTACCAGATACATGAGCATAACTAACATAAAGAATATTTTAGGTTCAGGGCCAGATTAAGTCAGAGTTTTTTACTTTTAAACATATAAAGAATGTTACAAATTCGAGACCAGACTACGTCAAAGTTTTTACTTTTAAATAAATATATTTATTAAATCATACATAACATGTGTAAATTACTATAAAAATATTATAATGGGACGTGCGTAACTAATATACATAACTAATAAAAAATATTTATTAAGATGTGTATCGCATATGTAAATTTTTAGTACAGATAGTTTGTCAGACCATCTCCAACCATGCTAGTCATCTTTCAATTTTAGTCAAAATAGCTAATATAAAGACAAAAATATGCTCCAATGGGACTAGCTAAACTACTCGTCAAAATAGATTTCTAATATTCTCGCCAGATCTGGCGAGTATGTACCGCTCGCTAAACTTCTTCCCAAAACCACAAAGTTGCGAAATTGCGAAATCAATCGCGAAATTGTAAAATCAATCGCGAAAATTGCAAAATCAATCGCAAAAATTGCAAAATCAATTGCGAAAATTGTGAAATCAATCGCGAAAATTGCTGAATCACGAAAAATTGGGGGATCACGACATTTATAATTCTGTTGTTGCAGAACCGCGGAATCGCGAAAATTGCGAAATTTTACTTTTGGGCTTGGAAAATTTTATTTTGTATTGGGCTTTTTAATGGGCTTTTATTTTATATTTTTATTTTATTTAATTTTGGATTTTAAATTATTAATGGTTATTCAAAATAGACAACATTGTTGGAGTGGAGACTTTTTTTGCTAGCCAAATTATCTATTTGTTATTCATTTTGGCTATTTTAGTTAGCCAAAATAGCTAACGTGGTTGGAGATGCTCTCAGTAACGATTTGTCTAAAAACAAGAAATTTTCGTGCACTTATCTAGATTTGTTCATTAATCAAGAACCTTGCAATTAAACCAACCTTTCTCTGTGCAAGATAGTGGCAGTTGAATTTGCAAAGCATATTTCATTGCTTCTCTTTCACAGGAATCAGGAGAAAATGAGAGAAAGCTGAATGCGCTAGTGATCACGAGTTATTTGAACAGGTTGAAAATTATATATACCCACCTGGATGTAACATACAAGTAATAATAAGCCCCTCTAACAATTAGAAAACCTAAAAGCAATTCATCTTTTCTCCGAATAATGAGATTAGAAAGGTTTAGTAGTAAACGCTCCTCCGTTCCCCATTTTGCTTAAAAGAAAAACTTAACATGTTCTCCACAGCAAATTCTCCACCTACAATCACCAATAAGTGAGACAACGTCCATGATTCTCATGCCCTTAACGCTGATGATCTTAACGAAGAGGATAAAGCTTTCAACTGCCAACTTCTTATGATCACTTGATAACTACCATGCTACATGGAAAATCAGCCAAGGAGACACTTACAGTAACCGAGGTGATTAAGGCTCTACAGGAAGATGAACTAAGAAAGGAGACTCATAAAGGAGGGTCTATTTCTACATAGTATTTTGCAGTGGATGGTGATACTTCGATTGAAAGAAATGCGGCACACAAGGATAAGATTTGTTGCCACTATTACAGAGGAGTTGGGCATTACAAGAGAGACTGTGCAAGTGATTGAGTTAGAAGAGTGCTACTAAAGAAGGGGAACAAGCTCATATAGTCAGCGCAACTGACTTAGGTAATAATGATGACCTATGTCTTCTTGTTTCAAGTTCTTCAGATGTGGATTCAAGTTGATATCTTGATGCGGGAAGTTCTTCTCATATTTACTCCGAAAGGGAGATGTTTTCTACTTACAAGTCGTCAACATGTCGTAGTGTGATGACGGAGAGTGGTGAGATTTGTGATGTAGTGGGTGAGAGAACAGTTAAATTGGAGACGCCAGATGTAACACCTCGAATTCTAAAACAGGATGAATTCGAAATTCCACAGGATCTTTGCACTTCTCTTCGTACAATTTTATAAGGATATTAAAACTTTATTTTACATCAGAGTTACAACTTGAATTACATTTAAACAGCGGAAGTCGTTTACAATAATTACATGAATGAAAATACAACTCTTGAAACATTCTTTAAGCAGCTCGCTTACTTAATCTTGTCAATCTCTTTATCCTGCATAGAAACTATGGGCTCGTCAGTTCATTCAACTGGCGCAAGGATATAAAACATCAATTTTCTCTTACTTAGAAAGCACACATTTGTCACAAGAAAAACTATGGAGACTATCCTATAGATGTCGTGTTGTGCTGTGCACTTAGTTCTTAATGCAGTTGTTATGTTATATGACACTAATGCGCACTTGTTCAGATTCTATGCATCCCATATTACATAGGTCCGAGGGCAAGCCCTTAATCGTACTTCATCTTATAGGGTTCAATCCATCGTCATGACTTAAACTACTACGATAACTACGATAAGTATCCTAGTTGTTCTATGATTTACGAGCCCATTTCCAGACAGTCTGGAGAGGAATCCCACGCACTGACATGATGCATCAAGCAGGCAGACTATGGACAATTCAACCTCCGCCATGGAACGATGGCACCACCCTTAGTTACCAAATACCCCACAAGCGTCGCCACCGAGACGATAATTCCGGAGTAGTGCTCACGCCATGTCATGACGCATCAAGCAGGCAGTCTGTGAATCACTCTCACACCGCTAATCCGATGGCCCTCATACTTGTGTTTTTCTCTCACTTTCGTCACATCACCACTATGTATCTAAATCCTTAGTTTATTTGAATCATAAATAAAATCAACCCCTGGAGTTAGCTCTTTCCTCTATACCAGTTTTAATCAACAACTTGACCATCTTGATCTTTCATCTCAATAATTTATCTCAATAATTATAACTCATTCATTTTTCCGGTAATAGGACTTAGCTACCCTCTAGTTCAAAATTCCATATCATGTTCATAAATTGAGTATTCACACTCATTGATAATTTCATAAGTCATCATGATTTTTCTTCATTTCAATTCTTGTATTACTTTTCACAATAATGAGACAAGATAGTTTCATTTCACCATTTCTCAAATTTCAAACTTAATCTCATGACAATTTTTCTTTGCATCTATAAATCAAAATCTCAATTATATAAACCAAGCAAAGTTATTCACATTTGTATTAAGTCTCGAATTCTCAAAATAATTTTCCATAATTTTCCCTAAAAGAGAAATGCATATTGGTTAAATTATCCCATAAAACACACTGATAATCCATTTAATCTTGATCTATAATTTTATCAATCCATAGAAGTTTTCTAGATAAGTCCAATTTAATCTCTGGATAATTAATATAATTTCTACCAATTAATTTTGACAAAAGAAACTATTTTAAAAAAATTCATTTCCAAAATAATTTTCCATAATTTTCCCTAAAAGAGAAATGCATATTGGTTAAATTATCCCATAAAACACACTTATAATCCATTTAATCTTGATCTATAATTTTATCAACCCATATAAGTTTTCTAGATAAGTCCAATTTAATCTCTGAATAATTAATATAATTTTTACCAATTAATTTTCACAAATGAAACTATTTTAAAAAAATTCATTTTCAAAAAAACCAAAGGTAAAAACCTTGGCCGAAGCCAGGTTTCGAACCCGCACGAGCAAACAACAGCAGCATGCGCGCTACAGTAACATTACTATGGCGCAGCAGCTGACCAAAGAGGACAAGGCGCCCACGCGTCATAAAGGGGGTCTCAGTCTTTATATACTCAGGGTCTTTGCATTTATAAATCAAAATCTCAGTTATATAAACCAAGCGAAGTTATTCACATTTGTATTAAGTCTCGAATTCTCAAAATAATTTTCCATAATTTTCCCTAAAAGAGAAATGCATATTGGTTAAATTATCCCATAAAACACACTTATAATCCATTTAATCTTGATCTATAATTTTATCAATCCATAGAAGTTTTCTAGATAAGTCCAATTTAATCTCTGGATAATTAATATAATTTTTACCAATTAATTTTCACAAAAGAAACTATTTAAAAAAAATTCATTTTCAAAATATTTTTCCATAATTTTCCCTAAAAGAGAAATTCATATTGGTTAAATTATCCCATAAAACACACTTATAATCCATTTAATCTTGATCTATAATTTTATCAATCCATAGAAGTTTTCTAGATAAGTCCAATTTAATCTCTGGATAATTAATATAATTTTTACCAATTAATTTTCACAAAAGAAACTATTTAAAAAAAATTCATTTTCAAAATATTTTTCCATAATTTTCCCTAAAAGAGAAATTCATATTGGTTAAATTATCCCATAAAACACACTTATAATCCATTTAATCTTGATCTATAATTTTATCAATCCATAAAAGTTTTCTAGATAAGTCCAATTTAATCTCTGGATAATTAATATAATTTTTACCAATTAATTTTCACAAAAGAAACTATTTTTAAAAAATTCATTTTCAAAAAAACCAAAGGTAAAAACCTTGGCCGAAGCCAGGTTTCGAACCCGCACCAACAGACAACAGCAGCATGCACGTTACAGTAACGTTACTATGGCGCAGCAGCTGACCAAAGAGGACAAGGCGCCCACTCGTCATAAAGGGGGTCTCAGTCTTTATATACTCAGGGTCTCGGGTTAGGTTATTTTCAAAAACAAAAATAAAGAGTGTAGCCAAGATTTAAACCCATGACCTCCTACCACTGTGACGTTTTTAATTTGCACCAACTGACCAGAATGGACAGAGTGACTCACCCGTAGAGAGATAATTCTAATTGGTTTTGTTCAAGACTATGGTTGTTCTAGTTTGTTAAAGAAACTCATTTCTTCAAAAATGAAATTTTTTCTTCTTTAAAACTAAATAATTTCCTGATTCATCATAAACAGCAATTTGGGGGTTTTTAAAGCCATTAAATACTCATTTCTCATATGGAATACTTCTCTTTTTGTTCCTACAATTATACATAAAAATCACATAGTGTTCTCCTAACAATTTCATTTTAATTTTTCTCAACAATTAACATACAACTTTAGGATTATTTTACATCAATCACACTAATCATGAATATGCATAATTTACTAGCCAATGTTATTTTAATAAAGTAAAGATTCTTACAATTAGCATTTTCCACATAAACACAATTCTCAAAATTGCATTTTTTTCATAAACACAAATATTTCGACATGAAGAAACATTTATTCTAATTTTAGCATGCTAGATTAATATTCAAATATCACAACCACAAACATATCATTCAATCAAATTCACTTATGCAATTTCACATATGTTTTATTTTCACCTTAATCATGGTACTATCAAAGAGCAATATTTTCATCTATTTATTCTAGCATGATTAGCACACAACCTAGCATGACACTACTTAGAAGTTAGAGAAAATTGCCTACCTTATTGGCGAGAAAACGAAATGAACTCCTAAAACTCCTAGATTGATCAAAAAGAGGCCTTCTCCTTCTAGTTTGAGCCACCACAAGTCGTGTCCTCCTCGTCTTGAAGCAAACCCGAGCCTCCTTGCTTCCTTGAAAAACAGGCCACCAATTGGGAATGAAGAACACACAACACAACTCTCAATCTTTTGAACTCACTAACTCTCAATCTTTTGCTCTCTAATTGTATTTCTTTATCTTTTTCTTTTAATATAGATTAGGTGTGAATATATTAATGTGGAGGGAGGGGGGGTATTTATACATAATTTTGGATGGATTGAATGGCTAGGATTGGATCAAATAGTTAGAGATTAAGGGCTAGCGTTAGCTTGGAAGTTGCCATAACCACCCATGAATGAGATAACCACCTCAACTCTTCTCCCATTTCCTTCTCCATTCATGCATAATCCGGCCTCCACCAAGGGTGTGTTTTGCACACTCTTGTGCATGCACGTGCTACCCTAGTGTCCCCCACTTACAAGTTGTACAAATTAATTTAATTAATTGTCTATTATTTGAATCTACACTACAAGTTAGACTAAAATAAAGAATAATTAAATTATATGGGCTCACTAATGGGCCAAGAGACTATGGGCTCTACTAATTTAATTAATTAATTAACTAATGTGGGCTATAAAGAGACAAATTAAGCTTACAATTAAATTAGGCTTTCAAAAGAATAAATGGGGATTACTAGTTTATGAAATAATTTTTTTTAAGAGAAATGCATGCATAAATTTACACGTGGACAACACGTAAAATCAAACAACGCCAAATATAAATAAGATTTGAAAATCCAGGGTGTTACACCAGATGGTAAAGGGTTCACACTAGAAGATGACATGCATATTCCTTCGATACAGCAGTATCTGATATCCTTAGGGACTCTTGATGCTCATGGCTGCAGGTACACAACTCGATGTGGAGTTTTGACAGTTTGGGATAGTCGTCGTAAGGTAATAAAGGGTAAGAGAAGAATTGGGCAGGGTCAGCACAACCGCTACATGCTTTGTGGGAGCAGGAAAACTCGGTCAAGTGTATGGAAGCCCATTATTCCTAAAGCATCATCTAGTAAGCCGTCACTAGAATTACCGAATCGAGACTACAACGTTCGAATACCGTTGGAAGGTGGAGAGAGCCTTGATGTAGGTAGAGTTCGTGCGGAGGGTGGCACCTCCATGATTACATCTACAGGGGTGTGCCCTTGAGGGAGGCACACAGCTGGAGGAATATAGGAGGAGGTTTGTTCACCTAGCAGAAGAAGCCAATGTTTAGAAAAGTTTTAAATCACACTGGTATGGATTCTTGAGTATGCAATCCAAGGTGGAGATTGTGTTATGATTGTGTCTTGAATACTTGTTGTTCAGATTAGAAAAAGGTAAGATGAAGCACGGAGGTCGAAGCATCGAAGAGAATAGAAGAAAACAGCAGTAGCAAGGTGCAGGCTATGTTGCGGTCGACCGCACCCCCCGACCGCAGTTGAACTGGGTTTGACCGAGAGGTGGACTGTCGACCAGTCTTGTTGGACGGTCGACCGCCCGCGGTGCTGTGTTCATTTTGGGCTTCAATTTGTTAGGTCGTTTCAGCCCAATCTTCAACTCCTAGTTAGATCGTACTGCTCCTATTCAGTTACTATTTTTACAGATTATATCGGATGACTGTGAATCAAGATTAGACATAGGTTTCTCTCTGTTCTTCATATATATTGTAAACTCATCCTTTATGAGAGGAGAGTACTACATAGATTATTTTCTTCATTGTAAAGAGAAGCTCGAGAGAGAGACAGTTCTTGGTGAGTGAGTTTTAATCCTTGTATTGAGTGAATCAATAACTCATTGTAATCTCTTCTAGTTGAATATCAGATCTCCTTATATTTCCCCCCGGATTAAGCAAAAGCTAACAGGGATAAGTCATCATTGTGTTTGTATTAGATTGGTGGATCTACTTGCTTGCTTAATTTATTCGTCTCATCTACTTCGACTTTCTCATTGCTTTATTTAGTTCGGTGGCGACAACGGGTATTGGTTGACACCTCAATCCCAACAACTGGTATCAGAGCTTCAGGTTGCCGAATCCCTTGGTTAAGATGATAGGCCACAGTATTTTGAAGATCAAGCAATTCGATGGAAAGATCAATTTCAATCTTTAGAAGACTGACATGTATGATGTCCTTATTTAAGAACGTTTGCAATTAGCTGTTAAGAAGAAAGAAAAGCCAACTGATATGAAGGATGACGGTTGGGAAGATATTCGTGAAAGAGCCATAAGTCTGATCCGACTATCCTTGGCGGACGAGGTCAAGTGCAGATTTCTTGAAGAAACTGATGCGGCGAGTTTGTAGGAAAAACTCATAGCTGACTGCTCTGGTTCGTCGTTATTAGATCGGATGCATTGGAAGAGGAAGTCGTTCCGTTTGTCTATGAAGAAAGGTACCGATCTTCAAGACCACATTACAGAGTTTAATAAGGTATTATCTAAACCTAAGGCGATCAACGCAGATGTGTGTGAGGAAGATAAAGCTTTCAACATGATATATTTATTGCCGGATTCGTACGAGCCTTTGATCACTACCATGCTATACGGTAGATCTGCCAAGGAGAGTATTTCGGTAGATGGTGTAATCAAAGCATTGAAGGAAAATCAACTTAGGAAGAAGACTCAGAAATCACCGTCTATTCGCATAAGTTGTTTAGCAGTGGATGGTCCTTCAGGGGAAAGACAAAGTGCTTTGCAAAAGGATTCGATCCGTTGCCGATATTGCAAGAGGCCAGGGCATATCAAGAAAGACTGTTGAAAATTGTAGAATCAGGAGAGCGCAAAGAATGGGAATTCAGTCGCTAATATGGTTAGTGCCTTTGATTCAGGTGATTCGTGTCTTCTTATTTCAAATTCTTTAGAAGTGAATTCTAGTTGGTTTCATGACTCAGTGAGTTTTTCTCATATTTGCTTCAAGAAGAAGTTGTTTTCTACTTATAAGTCAAGTACGGGGTATTGTGTGACAACGGGAACTTGGGAGATTTGTGAAGTAGTAGGTGATGGGACAATTAAGTTGAAGATGTCAGGTCTAAACATGTTCACTTTAACGGATGTTTTGCATATTCCTCTGCTGAAACAGAATTTAATTTCCTTGGGAACTCTTGATGCACGGGGTTGTAGGTACACAACTCGATGTGGAGTTCTGTCTGTTTTACAGGGTCGTCGTAAGGTGATTAGAGGTATGAGAGTGGTTGGGCCAAGCCAAAACAATCTCTACAAGCTTTGGGGAATTCAAAATACTTGTGCAAGTGTTGCTTTTTTTTCGTTATTCTCGGCTCAGCTAGTTTTCTGCAACTAGATTCATCGAGACGAGACCACGATGTTTGAATATCGTCGAGAGGTGGAGAAAGCCTAAGGGTAGGTAGAGTTCATGCGAAGTTTGGCAACTTCGTGAGTACATCTATAAAGGTGTACCCTTGAAGGGGTATACTGAATTTGGTGAGATTGGGTAGAGATCATTTCAACTAGAAGAAGAAGCGTTCTAGGTTTTCTTTGCAAGAGGAATTCATTGGAGTTTGGAGATGAATAACACATCATGTGATAGCACTCATATGCAATCCAAGGTTAAGTTTGTTAGGATTGTGTCTTGAATACTCGTTGTTCAGATTAGAAGAAGGTAAGATGAAGCACAGAGGTCGAAGTATCGAAGAGAGTAGAAGAAAACAGCAACAGCAAGGTGCAGGCTATGTTGCGGTCGACTATCCTATGTTGCGGTTGACCGCACCCCCCGACCGAGTTGCACTGGGTTTGGCCGAGAGGTGGACGGTCGACCGGTCTTGTTGGACGGTCAACCGCCCGCAGCGCTGTGTTTGTTTTTGGGCTTAGATTTGTTAGGTCGTTTCAGTCAAATTTTCAACTCCAAGTTAGATCGTACGACTCCTATTCAGTTACTTCTTTTACAGGTTATATCGAACGACTAAGAATTAAGATTAGACCTAGGTTTCTCTCTATTCCTCTATATATATTGTAAATTCCTTCTTTATGGGAGAAGAGTACTTTATAGATTATTTTCTCCATTGCAAAGAGAGACTCGAGAGAGAGATAGTTCTTGGTGAGTGAGTTTAATTCCTTGTATTAAGTGAATCAATAACTCCTTGTAGTCTCTTCTAGTTGAATATCAGATCTCCCTATATTTCTCCCCGGATTAAGCAAAAGCTAACCGGGATAAGTCATCGTTGTGTTTGTGTTAGATTGGTGGATTTACTTGCTTGCTCAATTTATTCGTCTCATCTACTTCGACTTCCTCATTGCACTATTTAATTCCACTGCGATAACGGGCATTGGTTGATGCCCCAATCCCAATAGATTGTTGGGTTTTATGTCATGCATACATATTTGGTGTGAAGAGAAGATGGTGATACAAATAGAGAGTTCGAAGCGAATGATCGAAAAGAAGGAGAATTAGTCAGCAGCAGTAGCAGCCAAAAGAGAAAGGGACAGTCGACTGTGCGGTCGACTGTCACCTTCTCGGGTTGATGGTCTGGGAGTTGTGGTCGACCGCAACTATGTGCGATCAACACTTTGCGGTGCTGATGGATTTTTTGGGTGCGAGTTTGTTGATTCGACTGAAGCTCGCTTCATCTTCTGATTAGATCGTATGATTCTAATTGTATGTTTATCTCTTCAGTATACATCAGATGGCTATTGTATCAAGATATCTAAACCAGGGTTTCTTCATATCTATAAATACAATGTAAACGGCATCTAGAACGTATGATTCTATTGAGTGCCGAATAGATTAAAAGAGTACTTCATATGAAAGGGTGAGAGAGTTTCTCCATTGTAAGCAGCAACCAAATTCCAGTTAGGCTTGAGAAAGGGTCGTAGTAAAAATTGTAATATTCTTATATCTTCTCTAGTTGAAATAACGTCTTAGTTCTTCCTCACCGGATTAAGGTGAAAGGCCCAACCGAGATAATTTTTGTGTGATTTGTGTGATTTGTGCAATCTAGTTTTGCCTAGTGGTTTGTATTGATTATGTCAAAGACTCAACAAGATCCTCAGTTTTCCTAATACTTATGTCCTCTTGAAACTCCGATACAATCCTGCGTGTATTTGAGCTCACAATCCTAACATTTATTTGAGAAAGAGTTCATGTACGAGCGATCAATATAGATGTTCTTCTTTTTCTATTAGGGATATTTGAGAATTAAATAAATACAATCGTTGACTACAAATTTCTCAGAGAATTTGATAAAGATATATATGCAGACATGCAGTGCACCTGTAAACAAATCTACTAATAGCGTACACACTTGACACAAGGATGCATAATTTGTTATTTTTTGTTCCCATATCCTTTGTCTATTGGGGTTATTCTTCCTCTCATGTGATTGTGTGAAACAAAGCAGATGCCAGCTAATTACTCAAGTTATTCTAATCGGCTGCAAAGATCCCCTTGGTTTGTCTCATTGATTATCTTATTCAAATGGGAGTGGAGTCCCAAATCACTTGATCCTGTTGGTAATTAAAAAAATCAAAATTAGTCACCTATCAAACTAATTAAGTGAGCAAATTGAGTTGAATCACAGCTATTGCAAGCAATTTATACATTATAATTATATATGTATATAAATAATGGTGGGTAGGATATTTTCCTCTTTGTCTCTCATAAAATGTTGGTATTAACAGACTGATCAATCTTATCTTATGTTAGCGTCACACGTTTGGAAATATAATAAAATTATAAAACCTTATAATTGTGACTATCCTTCACTTGTAGAAACCATTGGATAACATCATTTAATATGCATTAAGGTGGAAGTAAGATCAATTAATGGACTAGTACAAGATGCAGTGATGTACTTAGAGATTGAAATACCCTCTACAAGATAATGTATACTGGAATTGTAAATTATAAATATACTTAGCTATACATTGCATCACAGGGTTACTTGGTTCCAGGGGCGGAGCCACTCCCAAACCAGGGTGAGTAGCCGCTTTCCTTGAATTTGGACAAGTCCTTTATATAAGTATAGTTTTTTTTATTTAAATAAAAGTCCATGCAGCGCTCTCCTGAGCGTGGCCCACAAGTAAATGTCCGCTCCTCACACCACCCGATCCGCTCCCTCTTCTTCTACTGCTCGGTTCTTCTTCGTTTAGTTCTTATGGTTTCGCTTTCGTTGGATGGAAATCCTGACTCCGCCACTGCTTAGTTCCTATACTTAGCTAACTCTCAAGGGAACTAAAATTTTCTTTTAAAGAGTGGGTACTGGGGTTCTATTTTTTAACATCAAGCTTATGTCCAAACCCAATCAATGCAAATAATTAGGAGCAAGCATTCTAGCAGTGAGAGGGGGTGATGAGTTATCATCTCTTCCTAATCTATGATTAAAGAGCAAGCCAATTAAAGTAGACCAACCATTGACTGGTACTAAAGGCCCTACTTGTTTATACTAAAACCAAACATGATGGAATGCCTAAAAGAAATCTTAAAAAGGCCCCACCTTTGCTTCCCTAAGTGGTAATCTTGCATCCCTTTTTTGTAGTCCTTTTGTTCTTTACTTCTCCTTGATTTGTATGTCACTGTTTTGGATGTTAAAGGGCTTTAAAAGGATCACTCTTTCGCTATTCGTATCCTAAAAATCAACACAGATGGTTGTTTATACACTAGGTCCTAACAAAAATTGATTATATATACTTTCCCACAAATCACTATTTTCAGATGGGTTTCTCGAGTAACTCTCATACTTTAAGATCACTGGTCAGTCGCATGAATAACTCCTACAGAAAATAGAGTAATGCTAATTAAATAAACACTTAGAGCTGGTATCGGATCCTATCGGGTCAGGTCCTCCACCACTCGGATCCAGATCTGGTACCTCACGAGCAAGGCAGAGCCACACCCAAGCCAGGGTGAGCGGCCGCTCCCCCTGAGTTTAGGCAGGCCCTTTGTATAGGTGTATTTTTTTTTTTTTTTTAAATGGAAGTCCATGCAACGCTCCCCTGAGCGTGGCCCACAAGTAAAGGTCCATACAACCGGTCCTCGCACCACCCGACCCGCTCCCTCTTCTTCTGCTGCTCGGTTCTTCTTCGTGTAGTTTTTTTTTTTTTTAATGGAAGTCCATGCAACGCTCCCTTGAGCGTGGCCCACAAGTAAAGGTCCATACAACCGGTCCTCGCACCACTCGACCCGCTCCCTCTTCTTCTGCTGCTCGGTTCTTCTTCGTTTAGTTCTTGTAATTTTTGCTCTCGTTGGATTGGAATCCTGGCTCCGCCACTGTTCACGGGTCCAAAAATTGGACCCGGACCCAGACTTGTAAGAACTGGGTCTGGGTCCAGGTCCAGTTCCTAGTTAAAAAAAATTATCCGTCGGGTCCGGTAGTAGAGAATAAATATTTGCACTTAAGTATTTTTGCACCCGTTACCCTACAATTCTAACAATTTTTGCACTTAAGTACATGAACTAATATTATATTTACATATCTATCTTCAACAATTAATTTTATATGTATATTTCTATAACCCTATTATTCAAATTCTATATGTTTGGGGGTATTTTTTAACCGGTCCAGGTCGGTTCTATTTTGAGGGGACCCGGACTCGAACCCGAAAGTGCATCGGGTCTTATTTTAGCACCCGGATCCGGATCCGTATAAATCGGGTCGGTTCTGGTCCAATGTCGGGTCCGAATATCGGATAAATGTGATATTGCTAGTAAACTCCCATCAGTAATTTAAATATTGTATTTTGCCCTTCCATAGTTGCATATCTGTTTTAATATCTTCTACTAATCACCGTATTTGTTTGAACTCCAAAATTTAAGTATTGTGAAAGACTTTCATTTCATTGGACTAAAATTTCAAAGTTGTCGGAAAGGTTAAGAAATTGCACTTGTATTCTCACATGTTCTCATAGATCGAGCCCCTACTTTTTTTGGGAAAATTAAAGGAGATAAATACCAAACAAATTATAGGATAAGACCTAAATGTGTGCAACAATGTACAATTTTTTAAATTTAAAATTAAAAATACCGTCTAATTTGTTTTTAAAATAAACAGACATTACCAGTCGAGATTCAAACTTGACTCAAAGTTTTAGCCTAGTGCTGGGACTTCCAAAAAGACTTAATACATGGTAATGTACAAGAGAATCTAGAGAGTCTCCATGAATTGATTGATTTGGTAAGAGGCAAGTATAATTTTGTTAGTAATACTGAATCTCGTGAGAATCAAAGTTCTTTGTTTGTGACGAGTTTGTATGCCCTCCTGTAAGACCAATTCCCTACAAAAAAGAGAGAATAAACAAATACAACAATTGACCATCCTCGAAAATACAATGAATTATAATAAAGAAAGTAATGCAACATATACAGAAATCTTGATTCGCATCCTCAGATTTCTGTGAATTGTTCAATCTGCGTACAAGTATCCATGTACAGATTTTTGAATTTTTGTCAAGTAAAGAACTGCACACCGTAGTCTAATCTTGAGTCCTAGACCTTCCTATATCCAATCCAATTTTTATCAGCTGAACTACAAGTCTACAACTTAGTAGTTAAATTATGTTATTATTGTTATTGTTTTAGACAAATTTGTTAAGAAAGTGATACACGATAGCCAAAGAGGATCATTTGGGACCAAGGATTCAATTAGAGTTGTAACTTTGATCCGATATTAGAACCCAACCCGGATCCGATCCGGATCCGGCATTGGACCGGAACCGACCCGATCTATTCGGGTTTAGATGCTAAAATATGACTCGATGCACTTTCGGATCTGGATCTACGTCCGCTTAAATAGACCCAAACCGTTAAAAAATATCCCCAAAAATATAGAATTTGGATAATAGGTTTATTGGGATATACATGTAAATAGTACGGCTAAATTTGAAAGAAAAAAAACCTTGAAATATACACTTTCTGCAAAAAATAGCAATAAACTTTTTTTTACGCAAAAAATCCCCTGGATTATGTTTTGCAAAAAACTCACTCCGTGAGGGTTAGGATATTGGATATTTTTGTTAAAAAAATTACATCTAACTTTTCTGTTTGTATTAGATAATCTCATTTAATTTTGCAAGTTGGTTCAGGAAACATCATATATCTTTCTCATTTTTGTCTAAAATCTCAAAAATTCTAATCCTAACCGAGTGAGTTCTTTTTTTTTTTGCAAAACATACTTCACAGGAGTTTTTTGCGAAAAAAGAAGTTTTATTGCGGTTTTCAGCAGAAATTATATACTTCAGGGTTTTTTTCTCTATTCAATTCAGTCAAATAGTAATTATTGATGATAGATGTGTAAATATAATATTAGAGTCAACACCGACATTCAGGGGTTGAAAACCTTGGCTGGCATGAATGCGATCATGTATTAGAGGCAGCACCGACATTTTTTTCTTCAATATGCATTGAGTTTTGAGCATAAATAGATAAAACAATATTATTCAAAAGTAGCTAAAACAATTAAATACAAAACAAAATCACTATCTCGGGCTACTACAAAGCTTCCTGATCGCATATCACGTGAGTATGTTCCTTTTTGTTTATATCAACTAGCAGTTTAGACGTTCGATGCACGTTTTAATAAATATAGTTTTTAAAATAAAAATTTAGATGTTGGACCTCCATTATAATAATTATGCACGCGTGTTACACGGATTGGTAGAATGACAAAATATTTACGAATGACACTAAGGCCTTCTCCCATTATAATATAAAATTATGCACGCGTGTTAGAATGACAAAATATTTACGAATGACACTAAGGCCTTCTCCCATTATAATATTAGAGATGAGTATTGGTCCCTCCACTCTTAAACAATCACAAGGTTTTTAAAGGAAGATTACCTTTAAGAAAAAAATGACTGCAATATAAATTCGATAATCTGTTGCTAAAAATTTAATATAGTGACAGTTATAATGATTACTTTTTAATGTTTTAGTTGTCTTCAAAATAATTTCACAATATATCAATTTTAGAATCTGCCTCTTCATAGAATTAAAATCATGCTAGCTTAATTTTGTTTTCGATTAAACAACACCTACAAATCTGTAACATGTTTTTTTTTTGCCTCTGAAGTAATATTAAACCGACATAATTACAAATTTATAATTGGACATGTTAAAATCTGATACTATAGCTCATTGTAGTGACAGATTAATAATGATTTCACAATCATAAACAAAATTAAAAGTAGTATAAATTAAAATATGAAAGTAATATGAGAAAACACACTCCACTACCCAAGTCACAAACAAATAAACAGAAAAAAAAAATGAGAGGGCTGAGGAGAGAGTGAGAGAGAGTGTGGGTGGGCGCCTAGAGAAGGGAGAAGATCTTATGCTCAAGTATTTCTCTCTATCCCGTTCCCATATCAGTTCCGTCGCCAGCCCTTCCAACCCCTACATATTCCACATCCCAGCATGCGCTCCCATGCCCTCTCTAGAAACAACCTTTCCACTCCCCCCTTTTCCCATACACACCCCCAAACCCTACTTTCAACCCAACCCCAAACCTCATTTTCCCCCAAAATATCTATCGTTAAATCGCCAAAGTGCGAAGAAGATGGAGATCCGGTGATGAAATGTTGTGAGGGTGACCACTTGGCGGCTAACTGCAGAAAGTTTGGCTTTCACTGCTTCAACTGCAAAAATTTTGGCCACAAAGAACACGACTGCCCAATGTTTAATCATCGTGAGTCACTGGTGGTTTAGGTGGCCCACAACGCTGATCTTCGGAATCCCTTCCGGGGCTGCATGCAAGTGCCTTTCTTCATCTCATCAACCCGAGATCCTTTCCATCGACTAGGGATATGGAAAGTGCCCTGAACTTTGCTTAGGAAGGTCAAGGATGGTGGTGGAGGCTCAAGAAGGTGGGAGAATGTGTCTTTCATGTTCAGTTCACAACGACGGAAAGTGCTTGCAAGGCAGTAAAGGAAGGTATCTTTACCTTCTAAAGGTTTCAGGCGACCTTCACGCCTTGGTCTAGAAAGGCGTGAAGTCCCCTCGCCAGCCAAACCTTACTTTCAACCCAAGCCCATACCCTCACCAGCCCCGTCACAAGCCCTTCCAACCCCTTCATATTCCTCATCCCAGCACGCGCTCCCATGCCCTCTCTAGAAACAACCTTTCCACTCCCCCTCTTTCCCCAAACGCACCTACAAACCCTACTTTCAACCCAACCCCAAACCTCATTTTCCCCCAAAATACCCATCGTTAAATCGCCAGAGCGCGAAGAAGATGGAGATCCGGTGCATGAAATGTTGTGAGGGTGACCACTTGGTGGCTAACTGCAGAAAGCTTGGCTTTCACTGCTTCAACTGCAAATAATTTGGCCACAAACCCAATGTTTAATCGTTGTGAGTTACTGGTGGTTCAAGTGGCCCACAACGCTGATCTTTGAAATTCCTTCCGGCTCTGCATGCAAGTGCCTTTCTTCATCTCATCAACCCGAGATCCTTTCCATCGACTAGGGATGTGGAAAGTGCCCTGAACTTTTCTTAGGAAGTTCAAGGATGGTGGTGGAGGCTCAAGAAGGTGGGAGAATGTGTTTTTCATGTTCAGCTCCCAACGACGGAAAGTGCTTGCAAGGTAGTTGAGGAAGTTATCTTTAGCTTCTCAATGTTTCAGGCGACCTTCACGCCTTGGTCTATGGATTATGACGCTAAGCCCAAACCTAAACCTTGTTTTGTATGGATCAACATTCCATTGCTCCCATTCCACATGTGGAATCAAAGGTTTCTTGAGTCCATTGTTAAATCGTTTGCAAATCTGATAACTTTGAGCAAGGAGATGAGGGATGCAGAGAAGCATGACCAAGCTGTGGTCTTGATTGAGGTGGAGGACATCACGTGCATTCCAAAAACCCTAACTATCCACTAGACTATCCCTTGGTCCCTGGAGAAGCAAGTTTTTGATGTGTCTATTCTCATCACTGGTCAACCCATTCTTGTTCATGATGTGCAGAGTGGCAAGGTTCAACTTTTTACTCGCTCCAATGGCAATGTGGATTTTGGCCAGGGCCCCTTCTAGCGTAGAAAGGAATATGCAGCTCCTATGGCAGAGTAAAACGTCCTATTGCAAAATGTTAAGATGGCTGACGATGCTGAGATGGCTGACCATGCTAAGCATGACTTCGTCCAACCACCAGTGCCGCCACCAGCCAAGGTTAACCGCTCCAAAAGAAAATTTTGAAATTCAAAATGAGAGGGAGATTTTGCACCGAGAAATCAAGGAAGGTAAGATGAAGATGATCCAAGAACTAGTAATTGATTTGGTTTCCAAAGATAGTTGCTCCAGAGATTCCGCCCCCAAAAATAGTCATATCAATTCCTCCAACAGTAAAGCCTGTATCACTCCCCCTCATTCTATGACTCACCTATTGATTCTAAAATCAGCTCCAGTGGTTACATGGACTTAGTTTGGGGAAATAAAGTTTTCAACCTGCCCACTTCTTTATTTCAACAGATGAAGTCTGCGGTCGAGAAGGCCCTACCCCCACAAAGTTATAAAAGTGGCCTCCAATCTCCCCCTAAAACCCAATTGCCGTAGTTGACATCAACACCCCCCCTCCTCAACTTGCACCCTCAGCACTGCCTCTCAAACCCACCGAAGCTCCTTCAGTTACTGCCAGTTCCCCCAGTTTTTGAAGACCTTTCTGCGAAGCACAAGCGGAAGATGAGCCTCTCAAACTCCCACAAGAAGCTTGTGTTCATGTTTGGTGGCTCAACCCCAACCAGGAGCCTAGCTCACAAGTCTGCTAAGAGATCTGTGTCTGCAATCAGGCGCAATGAGGGCTCAACTACCTCAGGTACAAATATTTTCAATTCTCTTAAGCTTTTGTCTGATGAAGATTTTCTTGATGTTGCTCAGTTGGTGGGGGTGGTGACCAATTGACCCTATGCCATTGCAAAGGTCAGGAATTCTGAGAGACGTGTAGTTGGTCCCTCTAAGCCAACTGCCCCCTCGATATGAATTTCTCCTCCTATGTTCTGTGTACGACGGTGTTCTTTCCCCGTCCTGGTGTTTTTGTGTTTCAAGTTTTTCCAAATGAGGATTGGTTGCTGGAATGTTCGGGGGCTTGGTAGCCCTAATAAATGTTCTCTTATCAATGATGGGATTCAATTAGCTAAATTATATGTTGTTTGTATCCAAGAATCCAAACTGTCAAATCCCAGTAGAAGGAAACTTGCATCCATTGGAGGTCTTAATATCAGCAAATAGAAAATTCTTGATGTCATCGACAACTGTGGAGGGGTTATGATAGGATGGAATGATAATCTGTTTGATGTCTTCTACTCTGCTGTTGATATTTTCTGTCTCTGTCTTTCTTCGAGACAGACAATTTGGACTTGAATGGCCCCTTACTCCTGTTTATGCCCCATTTGATAGAGAAGACCGTGATGTTTGCTGGCATGAAATTATTCAGTGCATAAGCTTTCTCTGCCCTTGTTGGGGATTATGTGGTGATTCAACGCTACTCTATCAGATAACAAAAGGAACAAAGAAAAAAGCTCTTGGAGAGACATGAAGCAATTTTTTGACTCTATCGCCTCATTACAGCTCGTTGATGTTCCCCTGTCAAGAAGGAAATTCATTTGGTCCAATTTACACAACAATCCATCCATGACTCGCTTGGATAGATATCTTGTCACTCAAGAATGTGATTCCACTTTCCCTAGCTGCATTCTGTCCTCCCTTCCCAGGATTGCTTTTGATCACTGCCCCCTCATCCTTGACACTCTTTTCATTCCCTCGAAAACAAACTACTTCAGATTTGAGAACGCTTGGTTTTCTTATCCAAAATTTTCAGATTTGGTTAAGGAATGGTGGAACTCCTTCAGATGCAGAGGTTCACCAGTTGATATTGTTTGCAATAAACTCGCTCTACTTAAAAGAAGGATTAGGGAATGGAGCTATAAGAGCTTTGGAAACATCAAATTCAAGAAGAATAAACTACTAGATTCTATTTATAGTCTAGATATTCTACTAGACTCATAAGAGCTAACTGAGGTTGAGAAGATGTTGTGTAGAAATGTTGTTTAGGAGTATGAGAGTATGGTGAATGCAGAGACCACCTATTGGAGGCAGAGGGCAAGAGAGCTCTGGCTCAAAGAGGGAAATGCAAACTCCAAATACTTCTGCTGCATTGCAAATGAGAGGAGAATGAGAATTTTGTCTACTCTCTTACCTACTGCACTGGTAATGAGAATGAGGATTTGGTTAACCGACGACTTGTATATAATCAGATATACCTACTGCACTGGTGGTTGATGAATGACATTGGAGTAATTAGTGTTGGATTTATGTCTTGCATACTATGTTGGATAAGAAGACGATGAGACGATGGAGGAATCAAGGCGATCGGAGACGGAGTGGAAGCAAAGAAAATAGTCAGTATTAGCAGCAGGTGGAGTTGCGTTCGAATGCGCGGTCGACCGTACATGGGGTGTGGTCGATCGCCCAACTCTGCAGATGTTCCTGAGAGAGGGACAGTCGACCGACCTTGGGGTGCGATCGACCGTGCGCGACGCTGATGGATAATTTAGGTCGGATCTTGGTGATTCGTAAGAAGCCCAACTTGCTCTTCAAGTCATATCTGACGGCTTTTATCGTAGGGTTATCTCTTCAGGAATATACAAAGGCTATTGTATCAAGATATCAAACTAGGTTTTCTCTAGATCTATATATATTGTTGTTATTGGCCTCCATTGAGAGAAAAGAGAGAGAGTACTTCATTGAAGGAGAGATTGAGTGATTCTCTAATTGTAAACAACTAGTACTTGCTGGTAAGGCTTGAGAGAGGATCGTGGTGAGAATTGTAATATTCTTGTATCTTCTTTAGTTGAATAACATCTTGGGTTTATTCTCCCCCGGATTAAGGTGAAAGCCCCAACCGATACAAACTTGAGTGTGTTTTGGTGTGTTTGGTATGATCTCATATGTGCTTGGTAATTTGTGTTGATTGCATCGAATAACTCAACAAGATCCTAAGGGGGCTTTTGGTAGAAATCTCCAACAATTGGTATCAGAACTTCAGGTTAAAGGGTTTGTTCAAGTTCCTTGGAGATGATGGCAAATCAGATCACGAAGATCAAGTGGTTCAAAGGCAAGATCAACTTTGATCTCTTGAAGGTTGACATGCATGAAGTATCGGTTCAACAAGACTTGGATCTAGTCCTAGAAGGAGATAAAGGGAGACTAATCGGCACAAAGCATGAAAAGTGGAAGAAGATATATTCAGAAGCCTTGGGTTTAATCCGGTTGTCATCGACGAGCGAAGTCAGGTATAGGAGAAGCACGGCGAGTCTTTGGGCAAGATTCAGAACTGACTACTTGGGATCGTCATCACAGGGTCAGATGTACCAGCAAAGAAAGTTGTAGGGTTTCTTAATGAAGGAAAATACCGCTCTTCTAGATCATGAAGTGGGGTTCAATATGGAGTTATCTGAACTGAGGGCGTTCAACGCTGATGATCTAAAGGTTTCCAGCTCGATAAATTCACCACCAAATCCATCCAACATGATAACCGTGCTAGATAAGAAATCTACCAAGGAGAAGTTTTTCATAGCAGGTATGATCAAGGGGTTGGAGGAGGATGCACTTAGGAAGGAGAGTTAGAAATCGGTGTCAACTTCTGTGAGTTGCTTGGAGGTGGATTGTACTTTGATTGGAAGGGAAAGTGTATATAGGGGTAAGGTCTGTGGCCACCAGTGGAAAAGGATTGAGCATTACATGAGAGACTGTTGCTAGCGATTGAGTCAGAGGGTTGTCAAATCAAGTGCCACTGAATTAGGTGATGGCTTAAACAATGCTTTTGTTTCAAGTTCTTTAGATGAGAATTCTGGTTGTTCTTTTGATTCGGTTAGTTCTTCTCAAGTTAACTCCAAGAGGGAGATGGTTTCTACTTACAAATTTGCATCAGATCGTTGTATGCGAACGAAGGTTGATAAGATTTATAAAGTAATGGTTTCTACTTACAAGTTTGCCTCATGTCGTTGTGTGGAAACGAAGATTAACAAGACTTGTGAAGTAAGGGGTGAGAAAACAAATGAGTCGAAGATGATAAACGGAAGGGGACACATACTAGAGGAGGGCATGCATATTCCTTTGATGAAGCGGAGCCTTATTTCCATGAGAACTCTAGTAGCTCGGGACTGTAGGTACACAGATCCAGGTGGAGTTCGTTCAGTTTGGGAAAGTTATCGTGAGGTGATGAAGGGTGAAAGGGGGATTGAGCAGGGTCAGCACAACCTCTACCAGCTTTGGAGGAATAGAAAAACTTGCACAAGTGTTTTGAAGCCCATTGTTCCTAAAGCATCATCTAGTATGTCGTCACTATAATCATCCGAGAGAGGTTGCGACGTTCGAATATCGTCGGAAGGTGGAGAGAACCTTGAGGTAAGTGGAGTTCGTGTGGAGGGTGGCACCTCCATGATTACATCTACTGGGGTGTGCCCTTGATGGGGGCATACAGCGGGAGAAAAACAGGTGGAGATAGATTCAACTAGCAGAGAAAGCCATTGAAATGTGTTGTTTGCAAGAAGAGAAGGAAAAGAGTCGAGAAGGTTTTAAATCACACAGGTGTGGATTCATGAGTATGCAATCCAATGTGGAGATTGTTGAGTTTATGTCTTGCATACTATGTTGGATAAAAAGACGATGAGACGATGGAGGAATCGAGACGATCGTAGACGGAGTGGAAGTAGTAGGTGGAGTTGCGGTTGACTACACGGTCGACCGTACAAGGGGTGCGGTCGACCGCCCATCTCTGCAGAAGTTTCCGAGAGGGGGACGGTCGACCGACCTTGGGGTGCGGTCGACCGTGCGCGGCGCTGATGGATAATTTGGGTCGGATCTCGGTGATTCATGAGAAGCCCAACTTGCTCTTCAAGTCATATCTGGCGGCTCTTATCGTAGGGTTATCTTTTCAGGAATATCCAAAGGCTATTGTATCAAGATATCAAACTAAGTTTTCTTTAGATCTCTATATATTGTTGTTATTGGTCTCCATTGAGAGAAAAGAAAGAGAGTACTTTATTGAAGGAGAGATTGAGTGATTCTCTAATTGTAAACAACTAGTATTTGCTGGTGAGGCTTGAGAGATGGTCATTGTGAGAATTGTAATATTCTTGTATCTTCTCTAGTTGAATAACATCTTGGATTTTTTCTCCCCCGGATTAAGGCAAATGCCCCAACCAAGACAAACTTTTGTGTGCTTTGGTGTGTTTGGTATGATCTCATATGTGCTTGGTAGTTTGTGTTGATTGCATCGAATAACTCAACAAGATCCTGATGGGGGTTTTGGTAGAAATCCCCAACAATTAGAAAATTGAGGATCGTGTTGAGTCTTCGATACAATTAACATAAACCACCAAGCAAAGCTAGATCACACCAATCATGCAAAACACACAAGAATTGTTCTGGCTAGGACTTTCACCTTAATCCAGGAGAGAAAGAACCGAGTTGTTATTTTAACTAGAGAAGATACAAAAATATTATAATTCTCACCACGACCCTCTTTTAAGTCTAACTGGAACTTGGTTGCTGTTTACAATAGAGAAATCTCTCACCATCTCAGATAAAGTACTCTCTTTTTGTTCGGCACTCAATAAAATCATATTGTTTTATGAACCGATACAATTGATTATATACATATAGAGAAACTCTAGTTTGATACACTAACCACTCGATTACTACTGAAGAGATAACTCTGCATTGAGAGTCATGCGATCCGACTTGAAGACGAAGTTGGGCTTCTCACGAATCTCCATGACCCGACCCAAATAGACCCATCAGTGCCGCGAACGGTCGACCATATCACACTTGCGGTATACTATCCTCCTCGCAGGAAGACCATGTACAGGGGATGACCGCAACTGCTGCTATTGTTGCTGCTGACTGTTTTCCTTCTCTATTTTCAATCATTTTCTTCGATCATTTTCATCGTTTATCCGTCTTCTTCATCAAATATGTGTTTAGAAGAAATACAAACCCAACAATTGGTTCCTACAAGAAGCTGATGCTCTGTCGATTTATGCATTGTAATTGCAAGAAAAAATGTTGAAGTCATAATACTCAATAGATATGCAAATTAATTTTGACTTGAGCTACTGGAGGAGCATGGCAACAATTTTGCTGTTAAAGGCTGGAGGGTAATTACCTAGAATACATAGAAGCTAGCCTGTAAGGCAAAAACTATATTTTGTTGTGATTAATGTTTTGTGTATGCTCTAAACAAGTGTTCGCGTATGTACTCTCAAAGACCCTACTAATATACCAAAACTACGAAGTTATGCTAATAGTGAAGATTTAATATTTATATTCTAACACGCTCCAACAGCTTGATGATCATCTTTATGGGTCAAGATCTGGACTGTACGCAACCGTATTTTATTTTCAATCCGCATTTAATAAAGCGTTGCTAGTAGGATTTGAAACTGGATTGTCCTGATACTTTGTTAAAAACCTACTAATAAACAAAAACTCGGAAGTTGCAATAAGGATTAAGGTTTAATATTTATATATTCTAACATGTGCTAATTTATAAGATGTATAAGCTAGCTAGTTAATTGAGCGAGCCATCGAAGCAGTACATCATATACAAGAACTGTAGATGGTTGTCTTTGGCCTCTATACCCACGCGAGAATAAATTGTTTAAAGGTTTGTTGAGAAGACTTGGCAACGATCGATCAAAACGCTACACACATGGCTATTCACTTAAATATTATTCGTGGCACATATAGCCCCAAAAGTTACCCTTGTTCCTTCATTGAACTAGAACCAAAAGGTTTCTTCCCAGGAAACAATGTGTGTTTGTAGCTTGTCTTGCGAACTTTGTCATCGTATAAAAAGAAAAACAATTTAGATTAAGTAATTCTAGTCTTCTTTGGCAGCCAACAAAGTTTGTGCAGCTCTCCTTCCTTGCTCTTCATAAACTGCAAGTCTACAAGTACAGGAACCAATGAAGTCCTTGGTAGATAACCAATAACAAATTTTAAAAAGATTAATTGCTTGCTTTCAAAAAGTAATCAAAGAAAGAGAGCGGTGAGCGTACTGAATAATTAACTAATTAATTAATTAGTTAGTTAGATATAAATCAACCACACGGGACTTCTTTATCAACCAAATGCTGGAAAAGAATAAGATCGCATTTTTGTATTTGCACTAATTATGATATCTTTTGATAACAGATCTCTGTTGTTCTATTCATAAGGTTTATGCAAATTATCAAAAAGCTAGGGTTGTGCATGTGTTAGCTTTATCCATTCCAAACTCTTTACCATGCAAACTACAATTAACTACTACAACTAGGGTCGAAACCAGAAGTTCTTTTTCGGGAGGGCAAGATAAAATTTTATGATTACATGTAAAAATATAGAAATTTTTTCATAAATTTTAGGGGGGACAAACAATAAAACTTAGTTTTCATGAGAATTAAATCATAATTTTTTTGTAGGATTTATAAATTTTTCAATAATGTGAAGAGAGTTTTTAAAAATTCTGAGGAGCCGGGCATCCCTGGGCCCTTACTAAGCTCCGTAACTGACTACAACTCAGTGAAAAAGTCTGTAAACTTGTTTAATCTTTTTTCAGTTTGAGGTGTATCTGGTATGCTTCTGGTCTTCCATTTATGTGAGTTTTTTATTCTACAACGTCCAATACTATAAGTCCAAAACTATAATGGGAGATTCACAATCAAATTTCGAAACTCTACACATACGTAGAGCAGCCCAGCTTTACTGCAAAAACACAACTAGCATGGGTATCGGGTCGGGCTCTTCACTATCCGGATCCGGATCCGGACCCGGACCCGGATCCGTAATGACTGGGTCCGATTCCTATTAAAATATTCCTACCCGAGGAGCGAGAGTGTGAGCGGCGAGCGGAGGCGGCGAGTGAAGGATTTAGAATAAATTGAGAAGAAGAAAGCATGAGTTTTGAGTGCGGAAGAGGAAAATTTAAAATTAAGGAGGAAAGAGGGGAGAGATGAGGATAGAATATTTATTTTTATGTTGGTTTTTTGGATTTTTTTAATGGGACCGGGTCCGGGTACGGGTCGGGTCTTGTTTGAGCGGACCCGGATCTGGACCCGAAAGTACAACGGGTTTTATTTTAGGATCCGGACCCGAACCCGGATAGGCCGGGTCGGTTCCGGTCCAATGCCGGATTCGGGTCGGATCCGGGGTTCGGGTATTTATACCAATGCTAAACACAACCATTCAAATTTATCTCTATCTCTGTCTCTATTAATTACTCTTGCAATGTATGTTCTAATTAAATTTTTATTTATTTTATAAAGTAAATAATAAGATGTAATCTGGTCTTGAACCTGAGACTTCCTTTTACTCATACATGCTCTTTACAAATTATTTATAGAGGCACAAACTTTTATTTTATATGAGAGACACTTTTGTAAATAATTATGTTATAAATAAATTTGAACTTCGAGGGTATTATGGTAACTAACAATAGTTGAGTAAATGAATGGTTAATATAATTCCCACTTATAAATAAATGGTTAAGATTAGATAATTAAATATCTACAAATGACAACCCAACTCTATCATTATAATATTAGAGATTATAGATAGAATTAAAGTTATGTATTTTGTGTACGCATAAATCTAACTAATCATATAATTCAAAGTTGGAGCTACACGAGCCATCACATTTATCATGAGCACTGAATGTGCTGATTAATTAACTTGTTTAATTGTAGAGTACTGAATGTGCTGATTAATTTACTTGTTTAATTGTAGAGTGAAGACAATTTAGCAATGTCGCAGATGCCTTATTTTCGGAATCAATCCAGATCCGACATTAGATCAGAACCGACTCGGTCTATTGTAGGTGAGATATGGGTCCTAAAATAGGACACATTGTACTTACGGGTCCGGGTCCGAATCCAGATCCACTCAAAATAGACCCCACCCCAACCTAGATATAAAATCCCCTAAGCACCCAAAAAAATTTTAAATTTTAAAATTTTAAAAATAATAAATAAAAATAAATAAATAAAAACCTAACTTCCCAATAAGAAAACAACAAGAAGAAGAGAAGAAGTAGCAGGCTCGGTCTCCCCTTCATGCTCAACGCCAGCAGCTCGCTCGCCGTCTCCCGCTCACCGCTAGCCGCTTGCAGAACTCGGTTCTCATGGGTCGGATCGGGTCGGGTCTGGGTTCAATATTTGGACCCATAGAGTGTCGGGTCCATGTCCAATTAGTGCAAAATCCGACCCGATACCAGTGCTACAGAATGATTACAAAATAACCCATAACATGTGCAGAGATGCTCATAGTGGGTAATCCCAAATTAATTTTTGGGTAACTTTCTCTTAAGCCATGGCCAAAGATTCTCTTCTTTCCAACCTCTTTGACCGGTCAACCTATACTTTCAGGTAGTGTTCTTTTTTTCCTCTTATAAGAGATTTACCTCTTGTAAGAGGTGGTCCCCCTCTTACAAGAGTTTTTTTAGTGTTCTTTTTTTACCTCTTATAAGACATTTTTCTCAAAATATCTTATAAGCCTAAAAGACTTCTAGTAGCCTCTTTCAAATTCTTATAAGACTTCTATCACTTAAAAAGTCTATGTTACCCCAAAGTCTATATTATAATTGTTACTAATTAAACTTGTTTATATATTAGTCTATAGTAGCCCGGAATATGCTATCCTAGAAAAAGTGTAATCATATACGTAGTTGAGTGTAATATGTTATCCTAGAAAAAGTGTGGGAATTCATTCTTCACAATCTCGAACAATTATGTTAGGGATGTTTTTATTTATTTATTTATTTATTTATTTATTTATTTACAGCTAAGGGAGAATTTATATTAGCCCATTGACCTTAAATTTTTTTAATCCAACTTCTTGGAAACAAATTATTATTATTTATATTTATACATACTAATTTTCATACTAATTAAAAGTCTATAGTAGCCCGAAATTATAATTGATGATTTACACTGATTTGTGAATTTAACTTGCCATTAAACTAGTTTATATATTAGTAATTTGAACTTATCTTTTCTGGTCCTTCATCTCACTATTTTTATACTTTGGGGTAATATAGGCTCTTGTAAGAGGTGAAAAAAGAATAGAAAGATCTTATAAGAGGTTCTTATAAGAGATTATTTTTATATAAAAAGAACACCTTAAAAAGAGGCTTTTACAAGAGGCTCTTACTGTAAATCTTTTATAAGAGGTAACCTCTTATAAGAGGGGAAAAAAAGAACAGTACCTTAGTCTCTAGGTACTCAAATTCTTCCTGTTAAGTCCCTAAGTACACATATGTGCTGTAATTTTTAAAAAAGAAAACTAATTTTACCCTTTAATATTAAAAATTTTTTATATATCTTATAATATGAATAAACTAGATTTGCCCGTGGACACGTGCCTACGACACATCTTCAGAACGATACAGCATATGAAAAGCCTTGTAAACAGTAAATCAACAATTATATAGCTCAAGTTTGAATAGTATGACAACAATTAGTTGTAAATAAAATTTCATATTTTCTTTAGTATATGTTGAAAAATAATTATAAATTGGAATATAAAAGTCCATATTTCTATAAGTATATATATATATATATATATATATATATATATATATATATATAGGAGAAAAGGGGTATGTGCAAGTTGTCCAATGTATCACATACATATCACATAATCAATTGCTCATTTACTAAATGAGCAAGTTTCTCATATCCCTTTTACCCATATATATATATATATATATATATATATATATATATATATATATATATATATATAGGAAAATGCTAATATGAGATGGTGAGATGGGTGAGATGAAAATGTATTTTGTGAGATGAGCGATTTGAATCATCCAAATCTCGATCACACCGTTCACATCATTCTACATATCATGTAGATGGTGTGTACAAAATTTCAAGCAATTTGGATACCACTAGCCTATGCATCAAAGCATTCAAATAAATGCATATATATGTATTTCGGATCATCTTCATGATGTGTTGAACACTTTGATGCAAAGGCTAGAGGTATCCAAATGGCTTAAAATTTTGTACACACCATCTAGATAACATATAGAATGATGTGAACGGTAAGATTTGGATGATTCAAATCGCCCATCTCACAAAAAAACACTCCATCTCAACATCTCATAATAGCATGACTATATATATATATATATATATATATATATATATATATATATATATATATATATATATATATATATAAGGGAGTGATCATGTGAGAACTAGTTCTCACGATAAGCTTCGTGAAAACTTTTTACATAGCCACCACATGGATGATCCGGACCGTTCATATTATTTAGAATGACAAAATTAGTCTAAATATGTAAAATCAAGTTATTTGGAGTTCATTTGTCCATCTATCATGTCATTATAAAAAATAACGATATTCAGCCATACAATTTGTAACACTTAAATGCATGTACAAAAAAATCTCAAATGACCTAATTTCTCACCCGTAGACTAATTTAGATGTGTAGATCAAAATGAATGGTTCAGATTTTTCAATTTATATCTCAAAAAAAAGTTCACACTTGATTCACACCGAAAAGTTCTCACATGATCTCTCTCTCGCATGAGAGAGAGAAAGAGAGAGAGAAGTTGTTTTGGGGGATTTGAATTTGAGTTTTGGGGGAAAATTTTTGAGGGGGGAAAATATGTTTTGTAAAGTTAGATCCGAGTCTTTGATTTTGGGGGATTGAAGGAGAGCCACTTGATAGCTTTTTTTGTGTTTTATTATATAGATATTATTTTTCCCCCCAAAACAATTTTTTACCTCCAAAACATATCTTTTTCCTTCCAACCGGCCTCTTCTTTCTCCAAACTCCACATCTCTCCTCCAGGATTCTCCATAGACACAAATTAAATCTTCCACAAATATCATTTTCTTCCTCCATTATTTCTCACACAACAAAACCTAAAATTTTCACCAAAGCGCTTAAACTCCCATTTAATTTCAACTAGGGCTGCAAACAAACTGAGCTACTCACGAGCTACTCGGCTCGAGCTCGATCAAAGCTCGGTCTCGGCTCGAGCTCGGTCAAAGCTCAACTCGAGCCGAGCTCGAGCTCAAAATCGAGCACGATAGCTTAACGAGCCGAGCTCGAGCTTGGACTTTTTGTAATTATTAGACAAAGCTCGCGAGCTACTCGGCTCGAACTCGGTTAAAGCTTGGTCAAAGCTCAGCTCGAAACGAGCTCGAGCCGAGCTTGAGCCTCAAAATACTCGGCTCGACTCGGCTCGTTTGCAGCCCTAATTTCAACTGCTCCCTTTCCTTTTTTTTTCTGCTCTTCCTTCCGGCACACTGAAACAAAAATAGATAAAATAACAAGTTGTTCATAAAGAATTCTCCGACCCAATCGATATGCTTTCTGTCAAAATGATTCAATGTTTCTAAATTTACTTTCTAAACATCAGCATAATAAACTTGAAAAACGAAACAAACTCACGGATTCATCCGAAAGGTAGGTAGTTCTTAAAGAAACATCATGCAATTCTAAAATCCGAATATCACATGTACAAATATTTTATTTCAGAAAAAAGGGAAAATAGTAATAGTACATATTAGTACATATTAGTAAAGAATAATACACCTATTAAGACATCATCCCAAATCACACACATATATATACTACTTGTAGATATTTAAGAGAATATTCCACCTATTAAGACGTCATCGTCATCCCAAATCACACACTTAGTGTACACTACCTGTAGATATTTATACTTGTAGATATTTAATAGATTATTCCAGCTATTAAAACGTCATCGTCATCCCAAATCACACTCATATATACACTACTATTAGATATTTAAGAGATTAAGACGTCATCCCAAATCCAAAACCCCCCACACCCCACCCACTGACCCACACCAACACACACAAAATCCTAACTTTGTCCGGCATCGAACCTAAAACTTCATTTATATTAGTTATGCATATATGTATTGCACATATTTGTTGGGTTACAATGCACGCGTTTGTTTGGTTACAAATAAAGTTTGTTTGGCGACAAAATCTCCCATTAAAATTGTAGATTACTAGTATTTTTCACGTGCAATGCACGCTTTGATAAAGAGTTGGAGTTGAACGTGAAATTCACGTAAATCGGTAGTAATTAGCACGTGTGATGGATGCCTTAATTTCTAAAAAAATGTTGGAGCTGAACGGGCGATACATGTATTATTTTTTAAATTAAGAAGAAGAAAAACTTTGATTTGTTGATAAATAGATTTGGTGTTGCACGTGCGATGAACGAATTGGTTTGGTGACAAAGTGGTATTTGTTGTGTGATTTTTTTTATATATTTAAAATGTTTGTTTGTGACAAACTCTCTCATTAAATAGTAGTAGATACTAGCAATCTACACGTGCGATGCACGCCCTAAGATTTTTTTTTTAAAGTAGAGACTACGATGTAGTCTGACATTGAACCTGAGAAATCCTTTTACCCATCTCAAATCTTTACCATACTCTTTACAATTACCCCTAGTAGCACTAATTTTTATTTTATATGAGTGTCACATTTTTTAAATAATTATGTCGTTACTAAATTTGAACTTGATTGGTTATGGACCTTATGGTAATTGACAGCAGTTGACTAAATAGATGGTAAATATAACTTTCACTTAAAAATGAGTGGTTGAGATTAGATGGTTATTTGTTTACAAATGACACAACTCCAACTCTCCCATTATAATATTAGATATTAGAGATTACTAGTATAATGCACATGCAATGCACGTCAATCTTAATGAATAACTCGACGAAAAATAGACAAAAAAATATGAGAGTACTATAATGGGTCTGAGCTAATTTCTCAAGAAATAGATTATCTAGCAAGTGAGAGTTACAACTTTTCTTTCAGTTTTATATACATAGTACTGTTTTGACATGAACTTTTCTAATGGGCAATTTAATAAATAGGTTGAGAGCAAAAATTGCATACCCTAAATTAGAAATTGTCAATGGTGCCATGATGACGGCGACGGTGACGGCAACGGAAAGGGTGCAAGGAGAGTAAGTACGGAGAAAGTGGGGAGGCTGCGAGTGGCGAGGGCGGCGCAATGATGCGGCGTAAGGCTACAGGGCGGCAATGCGGCTGGGGCGACGGAGCAGCGAGGAGAGAAGGGTCGGTGGTGCAAGAGTGAAAAAGAGGAACAATGAAGGAGAGATAGATACTCGTCAAAAAGGAGAGATAGATGGGGAGGCGTGAGAGAGTTGAATAGTTGCAGAGTCGTTTGAATATTTTGATTTGGACTACACATGTGGTGCACGTGTATATTTGTTGAATTTAGTTTGGACGTGTATTGCATAAGTTTGTTTGGTTAAAAAGTTAGAGTTTGTTTGGTTACAAACCCCAACTCTCCTATTATAATAGTTATTATTATTATTATAATAGATTACTAGTAATCTGCACGTGCGATGCACGTCTTAATATTTTAATTTTTTTTAAGTAAAGACTACGATGTAGTTTGGCATCAAACCCGAGACCTCCCTAAAACCATCTCAAACTCCTACCAAACTTTTTACAAATTACCCTTAGTGGCACCCATTTTTATTTTATATGAGTGTCACTATATGTAAATAATTATGTCGTAAATAAATTTAAACTTTGAGGGTATTATAGTAGCTGACAACAATTGAATAAATTGATGGTTAATATAACTCTTACTCTTCCACCTTTTCCCTCAAAAAAAAAAAAAATATAACTCTTACTCAAAAATGTGTGATTGAGATTAGATGGTTGTTAATTTGTCTACAAATTATAGTTTGTTTACAAATTGCACAACCTCAACTCACGCATTATAGTATTAGAGATTACTAGTAATTTACACGTGCAATACACGTCATAATAAATATAATTTTAAAAGTAAAAAACTCCAATGTAGTCTGGCTTCGAACTTGAGACATCCTTCATATTAGTTATGTACGCGATACACGTAAGTTGGTATGTTTAGAAACGACAAGTCCTACTATCCTATTATAATATTAGTGATTAGAGATTAGAGATTAGAGACTACTACTAGTAATTTACACGTGGGATGCACGTCTTAATAAATATATATTTTTAAAATACAAACTCCGACATAGTCTGGTCTCGAACCGAGACATCAATTATATTAATAATGTACGGGCGATGCACGGATTGTTTGTCTACAAATAACAACCCCAACTATCTCATTATTTTACAAAAAATAATTAAGAAGATGCAAAATATATAAGATAAATATTGTGGGTGACTAATATGCTTAAAGGCGTAACACAAAGAGCCACTAACTCAAAGAGCGACCTTTACAGCGAATATTCCCTTGGCTATAAGAGCATCCACAGTCGTCATTATTTAAAAAATGCATATATGCATAAATGCATATAGCATTTGGCCAATTCGCTGCAGTCGTCAATTGGTATTTTTATCAATTTACTATATAAAAATTTAGACGGAACTTCACTTTGCGTTGGACGAATTTTTAGATTTTTTAATGATTTTTTTTATTAATTAAAAACGTTATTTAAGTTTAAAAAAATTTAGTGGGCCCCTCCGTCGGACGCAACATCATGTTGCGTCCAAGGAGTCTCGGGTTGAATTGTTTTTATTAAATGTCTTTTATTTTTTAAAGTCGTCGGACGCAACTTCAAGTTGCGTCTGACGAATTAAAAAAATTAATTTTTTTCGTCGGACGCATGCAACTTCAAGTTTCGTCTCGTATATTATGCATATAGCTATATCTTGTGCCATATATAGCAATCTACTGTAGCTATTTATGCATACAATGTATAAATAGCAAACGACTGCAGCTCGTCGTTTGCTATAAAATATTTTTTATGCATAAATAGCACACAACTATGGATGCTCTAATCGTATTTTTTGCTAATTTTCAAATTAACTTATTTTAGTTTTAGAATGTTTTGCACGGTACATAATTTAGATTAGGTAAAGCAACTTTTTCATCTCAAATACACGTGCAATCCCACTATAGAAGAGTTTCTAATTCTCTAAGTATAAATTCGAAGGAGATTATATATTCTCTTAAAAAAAGAAATTTGATGAAAGAGAAGTTGCGTTAGAATAATAAAATACAGTGACAAAACGGAAACGCGTGTTTGAACCCAGATTCGGACAATTAGACTTTTCAATTTTCCAATTTTGTTTCAATTTCGTAATAAAAATTAGATCTATATCTCTAATCTCTAACTAGTGTTACCTTATGCAATTTGCATAGCCTAAAATAGTTTTAACGGACTCATAGAATTTTCTAAAAATGTGAGCGAATTAGAAGAAACTTATGAATATTATTCATACCGTATTTATTAAAATATGCATTACTATCTTCACATAAGCAGATAGTTTAGAAAATCACTGTTAAACCACAATGTTATATAATTAAATATTACTAAAGCTGCTGCGGGGGTGCGGGAGTATGGCTGGGGTGGGTTTGGGAGGAGCCGTGAGACTTAATGAGGTTGAAAAATTGAGAGAGGAAGAGACCATGTTTGAGGGATCAGAGATTTTATTTTATTTTTGTTTTTTAATAAAAATCAAGCGTAATGTACGTGTTAGTTAAATAGGAATCTCTTCTTTTACTCTCCTTTCTCTATTTCAAAACAGAGAAATGAGAGAGAGGATAGACTCTCTCTCCTATTAATATAAAATATAATAATAATAATTAATAATAATAATCTTCTATCTATCAATCACTATATTATAATGGGAGAGTTGGAGATGTAATATGTCAACAAACAAACTCGTGCGTTGCACATGCAACTCCAACTCTCCCATTTTTTACTTAATTTTTTTAATTGACATGTGCATTGTATGTGCAACTCCAACTCTCTTTACCGGGCGGATTTTTAGCTAGTGTGTATCATCTTATACATTTTTTTAATTAACACGTGCAACGCACGTAAAACATATATTTTTTCTACTTAATTTTTTAAAATTAACACGTACTCCGCACGTTTATATCAGAGTTTTTACTTTGAATTTTTTTAATTAACACATGCTTCGCACGTAGTCCAACTCTCCCATTATACCATTTATATACATATCACTAACACTTGCCTTGTACGTGCTATATTATATTATTTTAAAAAAATATTAACATTTAGAAAGTTATATTTATTAAGACTTGCTTTACACGTGCAAATCACAGGTTTTTTACTTTAATTTTTAAATAAACACGTGCATTGCACGTGAGTTAGAGTTGTCGTTTGTAAATCTACCAACTTACGTGCATTGTCCGTACATAACTAATATAAAAGATGTCTCAGATTCGAGGCCAGACTACGTTGAAATTTTCACTTTAAAAAATATAAATTTATTAAGATGTGCATCGCACATGTAAATTACTAGTAATATTATAATGAAAGAAGGCCTTAGTGTCATTTATAAATCTATCAACGCATGTGACGAGTGTAGATAACTAATATGAAGGAGATTTCAGGTTCGAGTCCTCAATACGTTAGAGTTTTTTTTTTTAATTTTTTTTTAACGTGCATTGTTCGTGCATAACTAATATAAAAGATGTCTCAGGTTCGAGGCCACACTACGTCAAAATTTTTATTTTAAAAAATATATATTTATTAAGACGTGCATCGCACGTGTAAATTACTAATATTATACTAATATGAGAGAGTGTGTCTACCCCCTATTTCCTTGCTCTAATAGAGAAAACGTTGGAAACTAGCATGTGTTAATACATGTGAAAAAAGTAAGAAACTCACACATGCTCTTATGTGCAGTCAATTTACAAAAAAAAATTAAAAAATTAAAAAAAAAAACAATCCCTCACCTTCTCATCCCACTTTCTCCTTTCATGCACTTTTATTTATACGATATGTAGATTACCAAGAGAATTCGACTTAGCAAGTAAGAATGAATGTTTATAGAATATGTAGATTACTAAGAGAACTCAATTTAGCAAGCACGAAGGGTTCTAATAGAAAACTAACTAATTATGGAACAAAATCATCAAATCACCTTCTTAAGCAATCCAAGAAATAAAACTTCTACATCTATGTATTATTAGAGTATATGGAAGATAGAAATTGCAATTAATATAAGCTAATTAATGTGTTTTTGATGTTGATTTTGTTTCATTTGAGAAAGAATGATTTAAGATGGAAGGCTTGATTTGAGGGGGAATACGGTTGAGAAGCACACGGTGGAGAAGAAGATAACAGAGTATATCAAGGAGGAGTTCGAGAAGAGCCAAAGCCCCACCTAGCACTACATTGTCTGCCCAACTTCGGTAATTATTTTACTTTTTTTTCTTTACTCGTGAATAGAAATATAGAATGATTTTAGTTGGTTTGGAAATGTGAATTTGTTAATCTATAGATTAGTCATCTTTTGATTATATTGTGATCAAAATAGTTAAGGGGCATCTCTGAATATTGGGACCTAGGGTTTACTTATGTCTTTGTGTTGTGTCGGTGTTGAACAGGGTCACCTTCGTTCAAATAAGATTTTTATGTTTTTATTTAAGAACTGATGTTACTGGGCATATATGATAGCATGTACATGATAATAAAAAAATTGAACTGATGAAATCTCTCTTAGTTGTTTCAAAGAATGTTATCAAAATAAATAAAAAGATCATTATTTGGGTTTTCTAGATTAGAGCAACACGTGTTATTAAATAAGGTAAACTGAAAAAGAGACACAATACATATCATCGTTGTATTGTTTGAGTTCCATATAATATTATGAATCTGTTAAAATTATTTTAGTCAGTACAATTTGCACATGATAACACTAGTATAAATAATAGTAATGAAAGTGAAATCCAATTAATTATAATATTAAAATAAAATCTCTAATATTAAATGGGAGAGTTGGGGTTGTCATTTGTAGACAACCTGTAATTTGTAGACATTTATTTAACCATCCAATCTCAACCATTCATTTTTAAGTGCGAGTTATATTAACCATTCATTTACTCAACTATTGTTAGTTACCATAATACCCTTAAAGTTCAAATTTATTTACAACATAATTATTTACAAAAGTGTCACTAATATAAAATAAAAATTTATGCCACTAGGACTAATTTGTAAAAAGTATGTATAAGCAAAGGGAGGTCTCAGGTTCGAGACCAGATTATGTCTTATTATTTACTATATAAAATATAAAAAATTGATTAGAACGTGCATCGCACGTGTAGATTACTAGTAAATAAAAATGACAAATAATCCATTGCTCCTAAAATGTCTAGTAGTTGTCCCTTTTCAGACTAATCTAACTGTAAACCCCGCGCTAATTCTCACACCCGTGAGTTTGCCCTTTTCGTTCTTTTTTCAAATTCATTTATTAATTATTTCCTTCAATTTCTATTTTGAAAATAAAATTTTCAATCAATAGATGTTTTTTTATTTATTTTTAGCAGTGAGTTTAGAAGGATCCTCCTTAATATATACGAATTTGATGAAAATTTACTACCAAAATGATACAGGTAAAATCGAACTACACAATCTCAGTATTCATCTCAAAGCTTTTAGGGACAATAAAGTAATTTTTAGCCTTTAGGTCCATCTGCTCAATCAGATCCATAGTTATGGCTGGCAAGAAGCTAAGAAAGAGAGACTTTCGACTAATTATAGTTTTCAGTCAAATCCCCTCAAATCATGAATTAAATAACTAATTCTATCCTTTAACCAAAGGAATCTCCAACCGAATATTAAAAGATACATTTTCAGGTTTATCGTCTATAACTAACTCATAGCCTATAAATACTCTCCCCCTTCAATCAATAAAATGTAATCAAAATTTATCCTATAAAAACCCTAATCTTTATTCTAAATTGTAGACTTGACCTTCAGAGGGTCTTTCACCGGAGCCACCTCCGGTGTTAAGACTTTTTGTAGGTTCCGGGATGTTTTTAGCCGTCCAGATCCAGATGCAGACGATGCCATCCATCCAGATCAAGATTCAGGTGATCATCAGCCAACAAGACTTAGATCACGATTAATGGTCCATATAGAGCTTTCCTCCTCAAATAAAAAACTCATAATTTGATTGCTCCCACACACAAAAAAGCAGCAAAAAATTGGCGTCGTCTATGAAAAAAATCATAGGTCTGCCACCAATCAGATCTGTCCATTAAGAACACTTCCGACCAAGCCACATGAGAGAAAGCAAAAAGCGGTTGCTACCAGCCGCCTAGTCGATCTCTCTCCGTCGTTGTTGCCACCACCTCCTCCATCGTCGCAGCCCCCTCCTAGCAGGGCTGCATCGGTCAGATCTTGACAAATCGTTTTGAAGAACCCTATCCTACCGAGAACTGGGGATCGGTCTCGGTCTGCACCTTAACTGCTTCTATGGGGCCTCATGTGCGGATAAACCTCCACGAAGTCATCAACTCCCGCCTTGAAGGAGTAGAACTCTGTCATCACCTAGATGAAAAGCTCTCCCAAGATGGTGTTTCCCACTCGGAATGCCAAAAGAGCCAAAGAAGCCCTTCACTTCGACGGTAGAGATCCCATCGAATGCCCTCACTACGAGGACGAAGACGTGAGAGGAGCCCGATTCTAATCAGTCGACGAGCTCCTAGATGTAAAAGAGAAGAGGAGGCGCCTGTGACTCAGGCTGAATTCCGAGAATTCTCTGATCAAGTCCTTAAAGCCCTCTAAGGAGCCTTGAGTGGAGGCCCGCGACTAGTAGTCTGCCCCTTAAAACCAACCAAGAAGAAGAGTTCCACAGGTCAACTCGTATTGAGGGGCGAGAAGATGTGGTGCTCCGCCACCTTCGAGAGATGGAAGATCGTCTTAATCATATAGGCCAAGGGGATGGTCATAGGATAGGAGGATATCATGCCAGCCGACCTCCTTTCACTATGGCTATCTTCAAAGCCCCTCTTCCCGAAAACTTCATGCCTCCCACCTTTGAATCATATGGCGGTGAATCCGACCCAGCATATCACATAAAGAGCTTCACAACTCTCATGACGATCCACATAGCCTCTGATGTGCTCATCTGCAGAACCTTCTTGGCCACCCTAAGTGGATTAGCACGATAGTGGTACTTTCGTCTCCCTATAGGGTTTTCCTCCTCTTTCGATAAGTTCAAAGAGCTATTCCTCATGCACTTCGTCAGCAGCCGCAAAACAGAGAAGATGAGTGCCTCCCAGCTCAAGTTGAAGCAAAGGGCGGGAGGACTTCTCAAAGTCTTCGTCCAATGCTTCACGTCCGAGTCTAGGTATATCACCACTCTTGACCCGGCCGTAGTGGTAGCTGCATTCCAACACAACATCTACGATACTAACTTCAAAGCATCTCTAGATAAGAAGCCTTCTCAAGACTTCTCCAAACAACAGCAAAGATGTGAGAAGTACATTCGAGCTAAGGTGGCCTTCTATCCCTGGGATCAAAGTGAGCCATCGTCCGGGAATAATTAAAAATGCACAAATGAGGAGGGGCCAAAGAAATCCCAGAAGAACTAACAGATCCATTATCGAAAGAGAACAGATCCATTATCGTCTCCCTATAGCGCTGCCCTCCTTTGGTCCCCCGCTTCGACCAGTTCACCCCCACCGAATACCAATAGATCCATTATCTTCATAGAGATCGATGGAGAAGGGTTACTTTGCCCCCTCCTAAGATGAACACATTAAACACAAGGAAAGATAAGAGCCAATGGTGCCAATTTCCATTGTGATACCCTGATTTTTCAATTAATGGAAAATTATTTATTTTGCACGTAGTGTGCACGTGCAATATTTTGTTTGGATTATTTTATTATGATGTGTATAAATATTTAAATATATTTTCTCAAATTATTTTGTACAAAAGCTTTTTTTTAATAAATAAGAAAGCCTTATTTTAATTTAATTAAAAGCCCTTTTTCTTAAAAAGCCCAAATATATTTTATTTTATTTATTTTACTAACTATTTTGGCCCAAGAATAAAGCCCATGGATTAATCTTCTTTTTATTTAAACTTGTCATGTAGAAGACTATTTTATAACTAATTTATCATTATTTATTTTTATACAAAATTAAAATGTACAAATTTGGCCTAGTTGCATGCACGTGCACTACACGTACACGTGCAATGCACACTCTTGAATGGTGGCCGGTTTGCATCTTTTTGGAGGGATTTTCAAAAATGATCATGGTGTTCATGGAGGTGGTTGTATAGTTGTGGGTAGTTTTTATAACTCCTACTCTAATCTTGGCCCTCCATTCTACAACCAACTAATCAATCTTGGCCCTCCATTTCACTTATTTTCTAGTATAAATACCCCCCCTCTCATGGCTATTTTCATATGCAATTACATATTTCCAAACTATAGTCTTATTTTAATATTAGTGTGAGTTATAAAAGAGTGAGAGTAGTGTGCATTTGGCTTGGAGAGGAGGCCGGCATCATCCCAAGGAGAGGAAGCATTCGGTTTTGCATGGTGGCTTGGAGCTTGTGCGCGCTTTTGGCTAGGAGGAGGTGCATCTTGTTGTAAGGACTTGGTTGCTTTGTGTGTTTATTTTCTCTCCATATAAGGTGGGTAAACATTTCATATTTCTAATATAGGAGTATATGCTAGATCTCATTAGCAAATTGCATGAAAAATGATTAATAAGAAAGCGCCTTTAATTGAATAAATAATCTCTAGTTGATTGAATTAGTGATATGCGAATTATATGCGATTGTATGCCATAAGAATGTGATTACAAAGTGAGTTGATTATCTTTGTTCTAATTAGAAATGATTCATGGAAAATGTTAGTAGAATACATTTTAATGAAAGTTAGTTTACAAATTGATTAGCATGTTAATGAACAATTTGCATGTGATTATTATTGTTAATTAAGTTGTAGATAAAATTCTCCATGCTCATTAGAATAAATGAATGATGATAGTATTGATGCTTGAGAATACTAATGAGGATGTTAGTTTAATTGAAAATTTGAAGTATGCAAATTGATTAAGAAAGAGCACGCTTTTTGAAGGAGCAACTTTCTTGTATGTTTGATGTGTGAACCTAATAATTGATAAGTGACTATATATTTTTGTGATGCACATGATTGAACTAGAAGTATATGTTGATTTAAAGAAAACACATTTTTGCCATCACTAATTGCATGAAAAAGAAAACTAATGCCTTGTTAGTGCTAATTTGTGAAGAGACCTCTTTAATTATTGTGGGGTTGGACAAATTCAAAGAAAGTAGATTTGTGTGTTAGATGAAAGATTAATATCAGCAAATTTGTATAAGGAATTTTGGATAGAAGAGATTTGAAGATTAAGTGTTAACCAATGTCGAAAATTAAAAATGTATTAGTTTTAATGAATGATTCATTAACTAGTGTGAAAAATATAATTTATTAGTACAAAAAATTTTTTTATCTTACTGGTATGAAACTCATATGAATGAGAATTGATCTGGAGATTTTCAGTGATTTTTACAAAAGCAATAAGAAACAAGGGTTGGTTGAACATCGAAATAATTTTATAACAGTGGGTATTAATCTAAAAAGAATTTAATGCACACTGTAACAACCCGAGCATGTAGCTCGAGTGGTCACAGCGTCACGTTGGGTCTCTGCCGTGACCGGTTCGAATCCCAGGATCAAACATTTTTTTGTTTAATTCTTTCAAAAGAATTAAACAGCAGACTGAGAGCATTTAAAGCTCTCAGTTGCCTTTTAAACTGTGGCGGCAACCGGCCTAGTGGCCTGTGCTCTGGGCTGTGTCGGTGGTGTGCTTGGGTTCGAATCTTGCTATCGGCAAGATGAAAAAAATATTTTTTTTGGAGTTTTATGTATTGAAAAATTATGAAAAAAATATGTATATTCTCCTAAAAATGTAAGGGACTTTCTAAAAATAGTTTGGGGATTATTTGAATGAATTTAACTATGGTTTGGAGTTAAAATGCACAAATAGACATATGGTTCTATATAGATTATGGATATGAATTTATAACTTGAAAGAATAAGTGAATTGACACCTTAAGAGTTGATTTGGCAAAAAGAAATGTGGTTATTGTGACATGATGCAATTATTTTATCACTTGTGGAACAATATATGAAGTGTGCATATTGTTTAGTAATGTGGAATTATGGTGATGTGATAATTGATAAGTATATGCAATTTATGTGCAATGATGGACTTGTGAACAAAAGTAAAATCATGAATTGAAAAGAGAATGTACATGTGAGTATGAGAACTCAACATGGAAATTTTATAAGTTGAAGATTGTGAAATGAAATTTGAAATAGAGTAGCTAAGTCTCCCCGGCATTGAGAATTGAGTTGAAATGAAATTAGACCAAGGTTGGTCATGAGGAAATGAATGAATAAGTCCGGTTGATGGAGAGGCTAACTCTAGAGATTAATTTTGTTCATGATTTTTAATAAAACTAAGGACTAGTGCATAGTGAAGATGTGATGAAAGTAAGAAAAAAACATTGAGTATGAGGGCCCTGGGTAGCGGCGAGAGCGTATCCCAGGAATTCCCATGACGAGTCTGGGTGAGGATACTGCTCCAGAGTACCATCCCAGTGGCGACGCTCGTGGGATGTTCGAAGACTACGGGTGGTGTCATGTTTATGGTGAGAGCATATCCCAGGAATTTCCATGACGAGTCTGGGTGAGGATACTACTCCAGAGTGCCTAGACATGAATTCGTAGGTCAGAAAACATCTAGGATACTTACCGTAATTACAGTAGTAGATTAAATCATAACGGGGGATTGAACCCTACAAAGATGAAGAACGAATAAGGGCTTGCCCTCGGACCTATGTAGTATGGGATGCATAGAATCCGAACAAGTGCGCATTAGTGTCATGTAATATAAATAAATGCATTAAGGATTAAGTGCACAATCACAACACGACATCAATAGGGTAGTTCCTTTAGTTTGATTGTGACAAGTTTGTGTTTGTTAAATATGGAAAGTTAAGTTATACTATTTCCGGCATAGAGAGGATGGCCGTGTATAATGTTCGTCGGTTGAATAAACTGACGTACCCACAGTCTTATATGCAGGTAAATGACATGTTAAAGATTAAAGAGGAATGGATGCTTAAAGATTATACCATGCTGTTGTAAGGACTAGTGCATAGTGAAGATGTGATGAAAGTAAGAAAAAAACATTGAGTATGAGGGCCCTGGGTAGCGGCGAGAGCGTATCCCAGGAATTCCCATGACGAGTCTGGGTGAGGATACTGCTCCAGAGTACCATCCCAGTGGCGACGCTCGTGGGATGTTCGAAGACTACGGGTGGTGTCATGTTTATGGTGAGAGCATATCCCAGGAATTTCCATGACGAGTCTGGGTGAGGATACTACTCCAGAGTGCCTAGACATGAATTCGTAGGTCAGAAAACATCTAGGATACTTACCGTAATTACAGTAGTAGATTAAATCATAACGGGGGATTGAACCCTACAAAGATGAAGAACGAATAAGGGCTTGCCCTCGGACCTATGTAGTATGGGATGCATAGAATCCGAACAAGTGCGCATTAGTGTCATGTAATATAAATAAATGCATTAAGGATTAAGTGCACAATCACAACACGACATCAATAGGGTAGTTCCTTTAGTTTGATTGTGACAAGTTTGTGTTTGTTAAATATGGAAAGTTAAGTTATACTATTTCCGGCATAGAGAGGATGGCCGTGTATAATGTTCGTCGGTTGAATAAACTGACGTACCCACAGTCTTATATGCAGGTAAATGACATGTTAAAGATTAAAGAGGAATGGATGCTTAAAGATTATACCATGCTGTTGTATTTTTATTCAATTGTTGTATTTACTTCCGCTGTGCAAAAGAAAAGGGTAATATTGATGTAATCTCTGATGTATGATAAAAAGTTTTAATTTTCCTGTAAAATTGTACTAAAGAAAGTGAAAAGATCCTGTAGAACATCTCAAATTCAATGTATTTGGGATTCGGGGCGTTACATCCATAATGACCATGGCCATGACACGGGAAAGTGCCAAGCCCTCTAGGATAAAATTAAAGCTCATATTTACCGAGAAAATCTCTTTAAGTACACTCAGAAGGACAAATTCAAGCCTCCATCAGCTCGAGGATCCAACAAGCGTGCAGAGAAAGACCCTGAGCCCCAAGACTCGGAACCTATGTCCATTCTTCATTCCATCCATGGAGACCCTACGGATGTCAACTCTGTGCACAATGTCCCCCATACCAAGAGCAGGGGATTTCCAGTAAATTTCTCGCATAAAGATCTTTAAGTCGTCCGAACACCTCACTGTGATGCACTAGTGATCAGCCTTCCCTTGACCAATCACGAAGTGTGCCGCATTTTGGTGGACAGTGGTAGCTCGGTGAAAATCCTTTTCTTATAAGCTTTTGAATGCCTCAAGATCTCCAGGGACTATCTCATACCCGTTGGGTACACACTCCATGGGTTCCACGGGAATCTGGTCCAAACTAAAGAAATAGTCACACTTGACATGACTGCATGAAAAGCTCCACCCACCCGGACTTAGGCCAAGGACTTCATGATTATTGATGTGAAGGCTGCCTACAATGCGATCCTTGTCCATTCCGGCCTAGTGGCTCTCCACGCTGTAGTTCCTCACATCGGCTGAAGATGAAGTTCTCCATGATGTAGTTCCCCACAGTGGCTCGCCACCCAGATTGAAGATGAAGTTCCCCACATTGGCTGGGGTAGGAAAAGTTAAGGAAAGTCAAGAAGTAGTTCGTACGTGTTACACAACCACAATGGGGGGCTCAGTCCTCCCGCTCGAAGTCTTGAAGCTCCTTCAAGAGCGAAATCAGTCTGTATCCAAGTCAGTTGATGAGCTAGAAGATGTCACCTTCTCCCGTGAAGATTCGTTTAAGTGTTTTCAAATCAACTAAGATCTCTTTCATTGAGTCAAGGAACAACTCATCAGTTGCATTAGAAAGAACCGTTGTTAACATGCATGGAGTCTAGGAATATCTAATCATACACTGCCTAAGTGTCAACCCAAATGTTAAGCCGATCCAACATAATTGCTGCAAGTTCGCCCCCGATAGGCAATAAGCGGTCAAAGAAGAGGTTGACAAACTCTCAACCGCTCTCTTCATTCAGGAGGTCAGCTACCCCGAGTGGGTAGCCAGTGCAGTCATGGTGAAGAAGGTCAATGACAAGTGGAGGATCTGTATCGACTTTACAAACTTGAACAAAGCTTGCTCGAATGATCCTTTTCCTCTTCCTTGCATTGAGCTCCTCAGCTTTATGGATGCCTTTTTGGGGTGTAATTAAATTTGAATGTTCCCTTCCAACATCTCAAGCATATCCTTCATCACCGATCATGACCTCTACTGCTATCGGGTCATGCCCTTCAGGCTAAAGAACGTCGGTACCACTTATCAGCAATTGGTGAACAAATTCTTCAAAGATTAGAACGGACGAAACATGAAAGTCCATGTTGACAATATGTTTGTAAAGAGTCTAGAGAAGAAAGACTATGTGGCCGACATCCAAGAAGTCTTTGACGTCATGCGGAAGCATAATATGAGGCTGAACCTCTCGTAATGTACCTTCGGGGTCTCCTCAGAAAAGTTCTTGGAATTCATGGTTAGCTAGAAAGGAATCAAGGCCAACCCGAAGAAGATCCGAGAAATACTCGACATGTCTCCCTCATCCATAATCAAAGAAATTTAGAAACTCACAAGGTGCCTCGCCGCCATCAGACGTTTCCTTTCAAAGTTTGGGGAGAAGTGCCTCCCTTTCTTCAAGGCCCTCTGAGGATCAAATGGCTTCGAGTGGTGGGGGAGCACAACAAGAGGCCTTTGAACAGATCAAGGCGTATCTCACCAACCCCCCACTATTATGCAAGCTAGATCCAGAGGAAGTACTCCACCTCTATCTGGCCCCCTCGGATCAGACCCCTCAGCCCCGTCTTAGTAAGGATGAAGACAGTGCTTATAAGACAATATACTTTGTTAGCAAGGTACTTCATGATGCCAAGCTTTGTTATTCCAAGATGGAGAAGATGGCTTATGCTCTCAAAATAGTGGCCCAAAAACTTTTCCCCTACTTCCAAGCATACTTTATCACGGTCCTCACTGACCAACCCCTCAAGCAAGTACTTCACAAGCCGGAGAACTCTAGGCAACTCATGAAGTGGTCCATCGAAATGAGCCAGCACGACATTAAATATCGTTCGAGGATGGCTATCAGGCCCAAGCCTTAGCCAAATTATTTCTTGAAAGCACTATCCCATATCCTCCCAATGAAGGCGGAGATCCTCTGGTCAGGAGTGTCTACGTCGATGGATCGTTTTGCATTGAAGGGAGCAGAGCCGGTGTCATATTACTCGACCCAGACGAATTTACTCTACAATACTCACCTCGCCTCAATTTTCAAGTCTCCAACAACGATGATGAATATGAGGCGGTGATTTTCGGCCCCCTCTTAGCTCCGAAAGCAGGGGCCCAAAGTCAAAGTGTTCAATGATTTTCCAGCTGGTGGTGAATCAGATCCAAGGAGAGTATGAAGCTAGAGATGACCGCATGATCAAGTATTTAGCTTGCGTCAAGAAACTCTTGGCCACATTTCGAGATACCAAAGTTGCTTGCATCCCCAACAAGGAGAACAGGAAAGCAGACTCCCCCTCAAAGTTAGCTTCCTCCTCATTCGAATGACTTAACCACACTCTGCTTATTAAGGTCCTACTTAAGCCAAGCATTGAAGATGAAGCTTTGGAGCTCATGGTTGTCACTCCTCGAACACCCAGAGACAATTGGAGGAAGCCCTTGATCGCCTTCCTCGACAAAGGAATCCTCATGGTAGATCCTAAAGAAGCAAGAAGGGTCCGGGTAAGAGCTGAAAGATACATATTCAATGAAGGAGTCCTGTACAAGCACTGCTATACTCTGATAGATGGTCGAACGATTCCTCTCCCCGGAAGAGCTTACACTCCTTTGAAGGACCCTACAATCTGATAGTGGTCATCAAGTACCTCACAAAGTGGATCAAAGTGGAACCATTGGCCTCCATCACTGAACAGAAAATTCAGCAATTCTTTTGGATGAACATTATATGCATGTTTGGGATCCCTGCATTCTTGTAACCAAAAATGGAACCCAATTCGCCGCAAAGAAGTTCCGTTCTATCTGCCCGATATTGGGATCGAACAACGTTTATCTTCCATTTCAAATCATTAGACCGACGATCAATCTAAGAACACCAATAGATAGATCCTTGATGACCTCAAGAAGAGGCTCGATGAAGCTCCAAAAGGACTATGGGTTGAAGGGCTCCTAAGTGTACTCTGTTCCTATGGGACACAAAAAGGACCCTGAAAGGAGAGTCTCCATTAAACCTCACCTTCGAGTCCGAAACTCTAATTCCCTTAGAAGTTGGACTACCCTCTCCTTGCCTCCTCTAATTCAATGAAGAATAGAACTCATATGATCTCTGGGGGAACCTTGATCTCGTCGAAGAAGTTCGCGAGAAATCCACCCTAACAATATAGATCCATTAGAAAACGTGGTGGAGAGGTTATAGAAAGAGAAGTTTTGGCCGACAAACTTCGAAGAATGTGACCACATCTTGAGAAAACTCGAGATCTCCGAGCCTCACAAAAAAATGAAAACTCACTCCCGATTGGGATTAACCATACAAGGTCTTTAAAGTTGTCCGCATAGCAACTTACCGACCGAGGGGCAAGGAGATATCAATGACTTGGAACGTCGAGCATCTAATGAAGTTCAACAAGGGTGCTTAATGCCCTCCACTAAATTTTTAAAGATTTGTAATAAGACCAATCTTTATAACGGTCAGTGCATGTAATAAAAGCTAGCCTCCTAAGCAGCCACTTAGATTTATTTTTCGATAAAAATATCGCATTTCATTCATAAAATCTTATACTACTCTTTGTACACAAACTAATGATCTCGATGCTTAGCTCCTCACTTGAGCTACGCCCACTTCGGAGCTTGGCTTGTCTCTCAAACTGCTCCTGCAATTCGGAACTTTCAAACAACAAGTTTGGAGTCGAGCTCGCGACTCAAACTACTCCCACTTTGAAGCCCGGCTCATCGCTCGAGCTGCTCCTACAACTCACTAACTCTCAAACAATAAGTTCGGAATCCTACTCGCAACTTAAGCTACTCTCATTCTGAAGCTTGGCTCATCGCTCGAGCTGCTCCTGCAACTCACTAACCATCAAATAGCAGGTTCGAAATCCAACTCACTAATTGAGCTACTCCCACTTTGAAGCTCGGCTCTTCACTCGAGCTGCTCAAGCAACTCGCTAACTCTCAAACAGCAAGTTCAAAGTCCAACTTGCGACTCAAGCAGCACCCACTTCGAAGCTCGGTTCATCGCACGTGTAGCACCCCGAATTTCCAATATGATATCTAAGAAATACGCGGCACAATTCCCAGCATTAACCTCAATGGTAATAGTAAATATAGCCAAAACACAGAAAATGTTTTTCAACTTTTATTATATTAATTCATTACAAAGCACAGCGGAAAACAAACACCTTAAATTACAAATTCTTTCTTTTACAACACATTCTTTTACAATTTACATAAGCCATAATATCAATTTAGCACAAGCATCCAAATCCCAAGCTATAAGCATCTACCTGTAAAATATGAGGCTAGAGATAACCCTAACCCCCAGAACTATAAGGGTTCGACATAACGGTGTGAGTGACATAAAAATAAATGCAACATAAATAAAACATAAGAGATAGAGTCATAAACAATATGTATCAACAGCAAGAATAAATGAAATAAAAAATAACAATAAAACATGAAAACATCAAGTGAAACTGGACTAAGTGTCAAGTGTAGAAAAAGAAGAAACAACATGCATGAAATCAAGTCAAGAAAACACCAATACTATATGCTGACTCTCTATTGCATACTTGTCGGATTCTATGCATCTCACTCTATATAGGTCCGGTGCAAAGCCCTTATCTTTCTTCATTTGATAGGGTTTAATCCCCCGCTATGCAACTAATCCTACTACGATGACTACTATGAGCTACTCCCACTACTTGCTAACTCAGTATAGTTGACCATAACAGAAAGGAAGTTAAAACAAGACATGAACAAGTACATAATTTTTATTTCATATCAAAGTTGTAGTACAAGTCTGAGAGGCTAAGTACACTAAATCAGTCTACAAGTCTCTCCGCTCAAATTACATAAAACTTTGGGGGAAAGAAATACTTCGGTTGAGGGAGACGACTCACTTGTAATGCCTCATTACCACAGAAGTTCTACCTTGACCACCTGAATTGCCCAAACAAGGTTCCAACCCCGTCGATCGAGTTTGAACTTCATGGTGGAGGGAGAATAACACTCTTTTAGTAAAAGCTACACTCGAAGTCCCAACTACTCCACTCTGAGCATCCCAGGGTTCCTCGGTGTTTCCCGAACCCTCGAGGGTAGCTCATGAAACCTCTGAGATTCATCTTAAGATGATAAATCACCAAGTCCTTGTAATATCCTGATTTTCCAAATATATGAAAGATTATTTATTTTTATATAAGGTGTGCATGTGTAGTATGTTGACTATTATTTTTAGCATGATGTGTAAGGATATTATTTTTACTAAAGCCCAAAATTTAATTTACTTATCTCTCTTTTAAATATTTATTTTGGCCCAATTAATGTAAGCCCATGGTTTAATCCTTCTATTCTTTTTTGCAACTTGTATTGTGTAACACCCTCTTTTTATAAGACTTGTTATGAGTGTACAAGTTTTAGTAGTGTGGCTTGTGCTTACACGTGCACTCCATGTACACGTGCATAAAGCACAATTCTTGGCCGGTTTTTGGTGGAGTAGTGGGCTTGAGTGTGGGTGGTTATTCAAGGTGTGGGTAGTTTTTACAACCCCCTAGTCAATCCTAGCCTTTGATCCTATAACCATCTAATGAATCCTAGCCTTTCATCTCACTCCCCTTGGTGTATAAATACCCCCCCCCCCCCTCTCATCTATTATTTCTTACACTAAGATTGTTTTATGAGATTATTATTGTAAAGAGAGGTATTTTGTGAGTTGTGTGTGTGTGCTTTTCTGTGGAGGCCGAGTAGCATTCTAAAGACTTCGGTGTGGAGCAAGGAGCAAGGAGCGAGGAGTCGTTCACTACATTAAGGAGCTTTTGCTGGATTTCGATTATTTCGTCAAATAAGGTGGGTGTTTCTCAGGACTTCTAGTGTAGAAAACATGCCATAACTGTGATGTTTGTTACTATGCTCATGAGAAGTAAAGTCGAATGTATTAGAATTGCTTGAGTATGTTTATGTTGATAATTGTGAATGACTAATAGTGTAGAAATGGCACTGAAAACAAGGATGAATTGGGTCGGTACAGTCGACTGTCGTGTAGATAAGTCGACTGATTCGAGACTTCTGTTACATGATTTGTTAGAAAGCTTCATGACATATATGTGAATAATTAAAATAAAGTAGTAAGGCTAAACTCATATTCTTCACGATGTACATGACTAAGTAGACATGAGCATGTGGAAAAAGAACTAGGGATAATTAATAAACTGTGAACGACTGGTGCAGTCGACTGATGTTACGAACAGTTGACCGATGCATCGAGTAAACTATGAATATGCCTGTAATTCCATGAAATGAGATATGTTTTCATTGTGATTGTTCTAGTGTAATTGAGAATAAGGTTTCATCTCTACAAGAAAGTTATGAATAAGTATAAATGCATGTTTAACACACTTCCCTGAAGAAAAGGCAATATTAGTGACTTGAAATTTCATGTTGCGATGTTACTGAACAGTAAGAGACTCTGTGTTTATGAAACATGAATGTATGTAGACTGTAAATTGACACCATGATGTAAGTAAGAACTGTTGGGAAGATAATCTCTTAATTTGAAGTATGAATCTGTCCAGTCGACTTAATGCGAGTAGCAAGTCGACTGAGCTGAACATAGAAATGTACTGTTAAAACCCCCAGGACAGACGACTGATGAGACAACAGTCGACTGTCACGTGAATAACATTTTGAATATGAAAGGTTGCGGAGCAGCCGACTGGCCATGTGCAGCAGTCGACTCTCCCGAGTGTTTATGAAGAACTTGATTTGACTGTACAAGTCGACTGGTCGTCTTCCAAGTCGACTGTACAGAGTAGATTTTGATATGTCAGAGGTTTCATTTTGATTACTGTTAAAGATTGTGAACTTTGTGACTGATGTTGTTAAACTCTATTTGCTGCTGCATGGATGCATATGAAATGAATCATATTTTGAATTGAGAAACTTACATGAAATGAGTCATACTTTGAATGAAGAGTTACATGAATATGAAAATTAAGAACATGATATGCTGAGGCACTGAAAATGAATTCATGAGTTAGAATTGCTCAAACTGGAAATTGTGAATTGGAAATTGAAACGAAAGAGTAGCTAAGTCTCCCCCGGCAATGGAAATGAAATGAAAAATGAGAATTTAAAGACCAAGGTTGGTCATGTATTGAAATGAATGAATAAGTCCGGTCTAGGGAGAGGCTAACTCTAGAGCTTTGATTTTTATTCATGATTCTATTAAAATAAGGACTAGTACATAGTGGAAATGTGATGAAAGTAAGAGACAAACATTGAGTATGAGGGCTATTGGGTAGCGGCGAGAGCGTATCCCAGGAATTCCTATGATGAGTCTGGGTGAGGATACTACTCCAGAGTACCGTCCCAGTGGCGACGCTCGTGGGATGTTTGAAGACTACGGGTGGTGTCATGTCTATGGTGAGAGCTGAATTACCACAGGATGTCTGCATGATGAGTCATGTCAGCGATGGGATTCCCTCCAGAGTGCCTAGACATGAGTTCGTAGGTCGGAAAATATCTAAGATACTTACCGTAATTACAGTAGTATATTAAGTCATGGCGAGGGATTGAACCCTACAAAAATGAAGAACGATTAAGAGGCTTGCCCTCGGATCTATGTAGTATGGGATGCATAGAATCCGAACAAGTGCGCATTAGTGTCATCTAATTAAACAATTGCATTAAGGACTAAGTGCACAATCACAACACGACATCATTAAGATTTCCCCATTTTTGATTTACATTTTGCTATGAACAAGTTTGTGATCTGTTAAGAAATGAGAATCGTTATACTGTTTCTGGCATAGAGAGGATGGCCATGTATAATTATTGTCGGTTGAATAAACTGACGTACCCACAGTTTTGTATGCAGGTAAATTACATGTTAAGAGGAATGGATGCTTAAAGATTTTACTATGTTGTTGTACATTTATGTAAATGTTGTATATTTTTTTTACTTCCGCTGTGCAAATGAAAAGTGTAATATATGATGTAAACTCTGATGTAAGTGAAAAGTTTAAATTCCTTGTAAAGTTGTACTGAAGAAAGTGAAAAGATCCTGTAGAACATCTCGAATTCAGTGTATTTGGGATTCGGGGCGTTACAGTCCTTCTCGATGAGCAACTCCCCAAGGAGGACTCTCTCACCTTGAACCATTCACCCCGCCACATGAGGGTGCACCGAACTACCTGGATGAGCCTCCTTCAGTTTGGCAAGCACCAAATCCTTTTCAACTAACACCTCCTTCAAATGTCCCCTCTTGAGCGTGATTTCATGTAACGAGTTTTGAAGAGCGTTCTCGGCATCCCAGGGATCCCATTCGGTGTACACAACAATCTGATGACACCATGAATGAAGTTACAACACAGACAAGTGCTAAAACACTTAGCTTCAACTTTGAGGAAATTTTCAAATCCAACAAAACGAAAAAGGAACTAGTACTCAATGATTCGACACAAAAATGATTTCATTAATCAAGAAATGAATACATGAAGTTGGCCAGTTCGTGGTTCGAAAAAAGTTACAAAATGATTCGAGCATTGGGATCAAGGGAGCATCTCGTTGTCCACGAAGGGTGTCATCGGAGGCTTGCTCATCTCCAACACCCTTTTCGGGGGCTCCAAAGTGGTCTCCTCCCGACCCCCCCTCGGGTGCGCCCTCCTCCGGTCCGCTCTAGCTATCCTCAGGAACGACGACACCCTTACCCTCCTTGAGGCCAAAGTGGTACCGCTCGCTGCTAAAGTCGGCAACCTGCTCTTCCATGCTATTTAGGGCTTTCTTGTAGCCCTCATCTTGGACCTCGATGACCATGTCCAACGTCTTGGTTTGGACCCTCGCAATTTCCTTCTTCTTATTCTCCTCCCGGTTTGCCTCCTTATTCAACAACTTCTCACGCTTGGTGTTGAGCGAGACGACCTCTAGCTTCAGGGTCTTCTCTCTCTCTCTTCTTAGGGGCTCTGAGAGCCTCTTTAGTGTCTAGGAACTCCTTCTTAACCCTTACAATTCTGCCATTCAACAACTTCGTGTAGAAGTCATACTGCCTCTTCATCTTGGCATCATGGACAGTAGCCTGCCAAGAAAAGCTCCAAACACTTAGGAAGAAGGAACTGCTCACGTACCGCAACATTGGACCGAGGCCACTTGAGGAAGCTCAACTCGAAGGTCTCACATGCCAACATTGTCCGGTTGTAGGAAGGGACTAGGTTGTCCCCCACCTCAATCGTGACCCTCGAATTGATCAATGAGTCTACGACGGTCACCTTCCAGTCGGGGTAGTAGGTTAAATCCGTCGTAGAGGCGAGGACCGCGCGAGCTTGGGGAGTGAAGTTGGGGAGATGGGCCTGGACAAGGTCGGCAGCAGCAAGAGCAGTAGGGCTCGAGGGTACCCTTATTGACTCGATAGAAGGGTCTTTTGCCACCACCAACGCCTTCTTCGAAGATTTGGATGTGGAGGTGGATGCCGATGGCCGCTTTCGATTCTTCGCCTTGTCGGCTATGTTCTTCTTTTTAAGCTTAGCCCTCCAAGCGTTAAGCTCCTCTTGGCTGATCATATTTGCAAGAAATATAGACATGTTAAAAAGAAGCTAAACATTGACAAAAAGACATAAACAATGAATATAATAGGGTCTACCGAACTCAATCTCCAATTTGCCAAGTGCTTCTCCTTTAGGGACGGTCAGACCACCGACCCCTCGGTAAATATGCGTTCACACGCCCCCAATTCCCAATTAAGATCCTTCTCCTTGGGAGCTTTCACCCTCGGTAGATCAAAAACCTAATGTGTGGGAATATCCCAGGGTTCATTGCCAGGCACCATGTACTTTGACTTCAACTCCTTCATGGAGTCGGGGTTCTCCTGAACCGCTTGCTTACTAATACAAGGGACAAAATAATACCGATTCTCTCTGTTTTGGAGGGTGCAAAGACCGAAGCACCTATGGAAGAGCTTAAGGCTCGCTGGCACCTCCCATCTCCCACACAGTAAAATGAAGCTCATTATGTGCTTCCAAGAATTTGGCCCTAGTAGCATCGGGCTCACTCCGAGCTAATTGAGCACCTCCTTCATAAATGGGTGAATCAACAGACGCAAGCCCAAATGAAATGCGTCGAAGGGGAAACTAAAATTCAAGGGGCAAGAACATCGGTGGTCAGATCCCAGTGCCGGGCAGAAACAACTAATATTCCCTTGGAATGAAGAAGGTGTTTCGAATAATTAAAAGGTCCTCTCTCGATAGGATGTTCTGGGTACGGTCAGCTTCGATCAGAGACCTACCTAGCAAAGAGGGCCGAGGTCCATATCGCACAAAGTCCCGAAGATCCTCCGGGTACATCCAAACCAGTATCAGATCCTGATAATGGGGGTGCACCAAAATGCCTTCCACAAAATACTCAATGAGCTCCTCCTTCACCCTCGAAACCTCCTGCGGAAAAACTAGCTTCCTTTTTTTTCCTAACTCATCGGAGCTCTAGGGTCCATTCGTAATACTTGCACTTCATCCTCCCCTTCGGAAGGCAACTCCTCAACCTCCCCTTCTTCATCTGAGAGCATCACTTTGCTTCCCCTCCCTTACGACTGCTTGAACATCACAGCCACCTCCCTATCTCCTCGGCCTGACGAAGAGGCTGTCTTCGCCATACATGGAGGCTAAGTCATTAGACTAGTTCCTAAACATTATTTTAAATTTTGAAAATCAGCTGGGGAAAGGAGACGACAAATTAAGGACGAAAGCTGTCAGAGAATTCGCCAAAATCGAAAATGTAGAGAGAGAAAGAGCGGCGATAAATGGAGAAATGAAGAGTAGAAGTGAGAAATGAGAAGGTGGTGGGGAGTTATATTGAGGGAAAGTAAATAAGAAGCCCAAGACACACCTCGATAACCGCAACAATGATGTGGCACGATCTCCGCCACCCACATGTCACCCCATCCAGTGGTAGAAACCAAAGGCCATAGGGGACTCCTCGAGAACCGTGATGATGATGTGGCATGATCTCCGACATCCATGTGCCACTCTCCCGAACGGCGTAAGCCAAGAGACAAGAGGACCAAGTTCGGAGGTTCTTCCATTCGACTGCTTTATGGCTCAGTGTGTCATTCGAGCCATCCGCGAAGAAATGCACAAAAATCTCCTAGGCACGATGCTCGGTCTGTCTGAACCCTTTCCGCCTTGTCGAGCCGAACCCCCCTGGTTCAGCACTTGGCCTGTCGTTCAAGTGAAAGGTGCAAAAATATCTTTGGCTCAACACTCGGTTTGTCATTCAAGCCCCTTGCAAGAAATGCCCAAAAATATCCTTGCCTTGATGCTCAGTCTCTTTGAACCACTTCCGCTTTGCCGAGCAAAACCCTTTGGTTCGGCGCTCGGCCTGTCATTTGAATCCCCCCCCCGCCCCCCCCCCCCCCCCCCCATGAAAAATGCACAAAATTTTTTGAGGTTCGGCGCTCAGCCTATCGTTAGAACCGATCGCGAGAAATGCCTAAAAATCTCCCTGGCTCGATGCTCGGACTGTCCGAACCATTTCTGCCTCATCAAGCTGAACCCCCCTGGTTCGGCGCTCAACCTATCATTCGAGCCCCGCGAGAAATGAACAAAAATCTCTCAGGCTCGATGCTCGGTCTGTCTGAACCCCTTTCGCCTCGCCAAGCTGAACCCCCTTGTGGATCGGCGCTCGGCCTGTCGTTAGAGCAGCGTTGATGTAAAGCGCTTTGCAAACCCTCAGGTCCATTCAAAGGATGGCCACTATAATATGTTGTTGGATCTCCTCAAAAGACGTGCACTACTAATATACTATCGAATCTCTTCAAAGATCATGAACTCCTTATCTGCTGATGGATTTCCTCAAAAGTTGCCCATTCCTGATCCACTGTATGACCTCCCTGAGATTCGTGCCATCCGAACTAGCTCGATTGTTCCAAACTGAGCCCTGCCTTGTCAAGCCGAACCCTCCTGATTCGGTGCATACCCATCGTTCGACCACCTCTAGTGTAACGCACCTGCCTCGCTGAGCCGAACCCCCTAGTTCGGCACTCGGCCTGTAGTTCAAACCCCTATGGCGTGGCGCTCCATGAAAACCCTTCGACTTCCTAAAGATTCATGCCCCTCTGATTTTTTGAATAAAAATTTCAGCAATAATTATAAATTCAGAAAGATTAATTAAAAATTCAAAAAAAAATTAAAAATATAGAAAAATTAATTACAAAAATTTTAAATTTCAGGAAAAATAATTGGAAGTCTTGCAAGACAACACTACCCAGAGAAGCTCCGATGATGACTTTAGGCCCTTCAGAATGTCACACATGCTCTCTTGATCACCGTAACTAGAGCGACTACTCCCTGATGGCTGCGATATCCAACCTTCAAAATGGGGGGGGAGGGGGGGGGGGTTATAATATGGGTATAAAGCACATCTCAAAGTTTTTAAGGGTAGTACAATAATTTCATACCAGCAGCATGCAGACTAGGAGGACATGGGTCATCTTCAGGCCCATCTGCTCAACCAGATCCACATATGGCTAACTTACAATATAAGAAATAGAGATTTCCAGCTAATAACGGCCGTCAGTCAAATCTCCCAAAACCAGAAAATAAATAACTACTTTTATCCCTTAACCATGGGAATCTCGAACCACATCTTAAAAGATACATTTTCAGGTATATATTCTACAACTAACTCCAACCATATAAAAACTCTCCCCCTTCAGTCAGTGAAAAGTAATCAATATTTCTTCACTAAAAACCCTGATCTTTATTCTAGGTTGCTGACTTGAGCGTAAGAGAGTCTTTTGCCAGAAACACCTCCGGTGTTAATACTTTTTATAGGTCCCCGACGCTTTCAGTCGTTCAGATCCAGATCTAGACGATTCCATCCATCCAAATCAAGATTCAGGCAATCATCAGTCAACTAGACTCAGATCATGATTGATGGTCCAAATTGGAGCGTTCCTCCTCAAATAAAGAACTCATCATCTGATTGTTCTCATACAAAATAAATGTAGCAACACAATACACGATAAATCTAGTTTTTGTAAATCTTTTGCAAACTCACAAGTATTTAGGAGAAACGGTCTCTAATAAGCAATTTACTATAATGATTTGAATATTACAACCTTTTATTAATGATCTTACTTTTCAAGTAATTAACAATATAACATCCGCACAGTTTGGAAAAAGGAGAGTTTCTCTCTCTAGAAAATTCTAGAAAGAGAAACTAACCCCCATTCAAAAAAAACCCAACAAAACCCTAGATCTGAAAACCCTAGGGGCAGCTAGCCCCCCCCCCCCCCCCCCCGTCCCCCCTACCTTTCCTCCACTTCCTTACCGCCGCGCTCAGCACGTCGATCCCTCCGTCGCTCCACGACGACGAAGAGGCGACTTCCTTCACTCCTCAATCGACGGAGCTCCACGGCGACCCTCAGCGCCCCCCTCCCCCTCGCTCCCCGTCGTCCCCCCTGAACAGCCCTCCACCTCCACTGTGACCCTCCTTCGCGGCGTTGAAGGAGAAGCGTCGACGGAGCTCCACGACGTTCCTCCCCTACGAAGTCGACGATGCCCAGTTCACCGATGCCTGGATCGCCGATCGCCGACGGCCAGTCCCTCCCCAAACACCAACAAGCCACTGAATGGCATAGATGTAAATGAAGAAAAGCCTACTTCAACGAACATACATGCAACTAATGTGTTTGAGCCCTTGTATCATTTGACTTCCAAGCAAGTCTTGATCCAACAGGGCATACCTTGAACTACAGTCAGAATGAGCAAAACTTTGGTATGCAAAACTCAGGCTTTTTAGATTACAGCAATGTCTTGGATGTCTCTGGGAATTGGGGATATGGTAGCAACTGGATCGCTGACGCCTGCTCTCGTGCTCACTTGTCTCAACTTTCGGGGTGCTTGTCTCAACTGTCGCGGAGCGACTATGTCGCGCCAGAGCATCCTCCCGCGTCTGTTGTCGGGAACCCCACGGATCTGAGGCTCAAGTGTGTGAGGTCGGTGGTTAGGTATGGGGCCCGTAAGGCCAGGCCGGTGGCTGTTTGCTGTGGGAGGTGGGGACTTTGTAGCACGTTGTATAGCACTATTGTGAGGCTTGGGCCCGAAGATGGGGTCCCTCCATAATGTGCGCTCACTTGTTTTGGTGTCTAACGATGCCGTCGATGCAGTCTTGACACCACCTACTATCAGACTATTGAGCTTCCTCCAGCTTAGGCCACTATCTCGTAACAACGTTGCCTCTTTCCTCGTTGGGAGAGTCGAGTTGAGTCTGTGTGGTGAGAAATTGCCTGAGAGAGCAAGAGCGTGAGAAAGGTGAAGGTATCCTCTTCACGGCTCTCTCCTGGAGTGTGGTTTTTAGTGGGGTGAGCGAGATAGTTGTTTAGTGAGAAATCACCTGAGATAGCACAATCGTGAGAGAGATGAAGGTATCCTCTTCCCGGCTATCTTTTTGGTAGCGGTTGTGAGAGCTGTTGGCGCGTTTGTTGGATGAGTGGTGGAGTTGGTGGGCAGGTGTGGTTGCTGTGCATGTGACGTGGTGTCGCTTGAGGGGCTTGGGCCCAAAGATGGGGTCCCCCAGCGAGGAGAATGCAGGGATTGGTGGATGTTAAAATCCTACCAGACTAGTTTCAGATGGGTGTGCATGTGCCGTGGAGGCAGTGCACGAAGCTAAACTGACGTATATACAATTTTACTGGACCGAGCTTGTTTGTCGGCCTACCCTCCAGAGTTGTTGGAGGGATTTGTTGTTTGTACGAGTCATGTTGCTTCATATATGTTTTATTTTCTGTCTGTAAGTTGTAATCTGATCCAGTTCTCTGGGTTTGTATCATTAATTTCTTATTAATGAAACAAGGTGGCCATACTCCACCTTTTTCTTTAAAAAATAAAAAAAAAAACAATATAACATTCACACAAGTGACGGAGAGCTTGAATCTAGAGCTTACAAATTCTTTATGTATTTCACTCTCCTTTTTCTAGATCAGATTATATTTTGCTTAAATTTTTTGTTGTAATTATTTGATGTCAGGTTGTTTTATGGTATTTTAATCTATTACCGCATTCTGTAATCACTGTAGAATTGGACACATTTTTGTATATGCTGCAAGACATACAGGTTTACTTTCTATTTTTACATCTCCCTACTGAACAGAAAATCTTCATTGTACATGTGTGTAAAAACTGTCTTATTTGCTCTAATTTATTTCACTAATCTTTTTGTATCACTTATTAATTAATTAACTTATAAAAAGAAACTATTGTAGAATTTTTTTTTATCTGCAAATTTTCAAAACTATTTGCACTTATAGGACAGTTGCCAAAGTATTTGCGTTCATGGACTCAACAACTAAACTCGCCATTCCCAACGGCGAGTTTAGTTGTTTCATACTCGTCGTTGGGACACGGTGTGTTTAATGCTAATTTTTAGTTCAAAATTTTCAAAGAAGACTCGCCGTTCTTAACAGCGAAGACATTTATACTAGACTCGCTGTTAAAAACAATGAGTTTAGTTCAAAATTGTAACACCCCGAATTCTAAATACAACTGAATTCGAAGTTCCACAGGATATTTACACTTCTTTCATACAATTTTACAAGGAAATAAAAACATTCTTACATCAGAGTTACATTACATCTTTATATTATCACAGCGGAAGCAATTTTTTTTACAATAAATTACATGAAACAACATTTAAATCAATCTTGAGCAGCATGTATACTTTAATTGTCAAGCATCTTTACCCTGCATGTAAAACTGTGGGCGTGTCAGTTCATTCACTAACAAAATATTATATACGGTCATCCTCACTATGCCGAAAACAGTATAACGATTCTCAATACTTAGAAAATCACAAACTTGTTCACAAACAAAACTAAAGGGACTATCCCATTGATGTCATGTTGTGCTGTGCACTTAGTCCTTAATGCAGTTGTTATGTTATATGACACTAATGCGCACTTGTTCGGATTCTATGCATCCCATACTACATAGGTCCGAGGGCAAGCCCTTAATCGTACTTCATCTTATAGGGATCGATCTCTCGCCATGACTTAAACTACTACGGTAACTACGGTAAGTATCCTAGATGTTCTATGATCTACGAGCCCATGTCCAAGGAGTCTGGAGGGAAATCCCACGCACTGACATAACACATCAAGCAGGCAGACTATGGACAATTCAGCATTCGCCATGGAATAATGGCACCACCCGCAGTCACCAAATATCCCATAAGCGTCGCCACCGGGACGATAATTCCAGAGTGGTGCCCACACCATGTCATGACGCATCAAGCAGGCAGTCTGTGAATCACTCTCACACCGCCAATCCGATGGCCCTCATACTCATGTTTTTCTTTTACTTTCATTACATCACCACTATGTGTCTAAATCCTTAATTTATTAGAATCATGAACAAAAATCAATTCTCTAGAGTTAGCCTTTCCACTATACCGGTCTTAATCCTTTATTCAACATGACCCAAATCTTGGTCTTTTCATTCAATTTTATTTCAATTCATTTCTTTTCGATGCCGGTATGAGGCTTAGCTACACTCTAGTTCTCAATTTCAATTCACAATCACACAAAGAATTGAACCTTTCAAACTCATAAGTTCTCTTTTCATGATTAACAATAGTTTTTCTTTTTCATGTTCATAGCATTCATAATCGTAAAACCTTTCATAATTCATCAGGATATTTCGATTCACTTCATATACAATTTCGTGCAAAAGACAAATAAAGTTCACTTTTCTAATTTGTCACATTCAATCTTCATTCTTTCCATTATCAAATCTCTTTTTCAAGTTCTTTCAAACAGATTATTTATTTTTATCACGAGGCAATTCAAAATCTGAGACGTCAAAATAGTCTGGACAGTCGACTCTTGGAGCATAGTCGGTCGACTATTCAGCAAAAGATTAAAAGACTCAAGAAAATGGTCGGGACAGTCGACTGTTAACTTGGCCAGTCGGCTGTTCTGTAAAGATTTAAAAACTCGAAAATAAAAGATCAGAGCAGTCGACTGCTAACATGACCAGTCGGCTGTTATGCGGTGTTTTAAAAACTCGAAAATAAAATGAACAGGGCAGTCGACTGTTAAACATATACGATCGACTATTCTGCGAGAATTTCAACTCGACGAACTAAATATCTAGGACAGTCGACTATCTACGGCTATCCGGTCGACTGATCAGCAACAAAAATCGAGAGTTGGAATCATTTCTTCTTTCTTTTTGATTAACACACAAAATTTGGTTTAGATTACAATATGTTCATTTCCCCGAAAACTAACACACAACTTTAGAATTAATTTGACAACAATCACAACATGCATAATTTACTAACCAATCTTAATAATATAGAGATTCTTACAATTAGTATTTTCCACATAAACACGGCTTCTAAAAACAACACTTTTCCCATAACCACAATTCTTCTACAGGGATAAGCATTTATTCCAATTTAGCATGCTAGATTTAAAATCAAAATATCCTAACATCAATCATATCATTCAATCAAGTTCACCCATTCATATCATGCAATTTCGCTTGTGTTCTATTTTTACTTTAATCATAGTATTATCAAAGAACAATATTTTTACTTGTTTATTCTTGCATGATTAGCACAAAACCTAGCATGGTATCTAAATTAGAAGTCATGAGAAATACCCACCTATTTTGGAGAAAATGGAAAGAACGCTCCTAGAATGCAAGAATGTGGCCTTCTCCTCCTACAATGCAAGAAAGTTGCCTTCTCCTCCTAGAATGTATTGCAATTGCCTTCTCCTCCTTGGTGCTAGATTGGAACCCGAGCTTCCTTCTTCCTGTCGATTTGCCGACCTCCAAGGATGCACACACACTAGCACACACTCAATCTTTCTCTAACTCCCAATCTTTTACTGTCTAGTATATGTCTCTCTTATAATGAAAAATGGGTGCAAGAGTAACTTAGGGAAAAAGGGGGGTATTTATACAAGAATTTGGGTGGATTGAATGGCTAGGATTTGATCAAATAGTTAGGGATTAAAGGCTAGAATGAGTTTGGAAGTTACCATAACCACCCATGAATGAGTTAACCACCTCACCAGTACTCCCATCTCTCCCTCTCTTTTGATTCCATCCGGCCACACTTAAGGTGTGTTTTGCACATTCTTGTGCATGCACGTGCAAGTGCAATGCACAAGCAAACTAGTACCTCCCACAAAATTTGCTCATGAACTTTCAATTAATTGTTTATTAAATTGATCTACAACACAAGTTGGGTTAATTAAAAAAGGATTTAAACTAAATGGGCTTACTATTGGCCAAAAGACCATGGGCTCAAATAATTAAAATAATTTATTAATACAGTGGGTTGAAAAGACAATTTGGACTTTAGATTTTAATTAGGCTTTAAAAGAAAATAATTTTTGGAAAATTAAGGGAGAACAAATACTATCAAAAATATTTTATACGAAAAATTATACAATTAAAATCATACGTGCAAAACACGTAAAATCAAAAAAATCTCATAAATGAAAACTAGGGTGTTACAAAAATTTTCAATGAAGACCCGCTGTTGAGAATGACGAGTTTAGTTCAAAAAAAAATTCTATGGAGTTTTTTTTTTCAAAAATTCACTAAATCTAATAGAATGTTTTACTATGTGTAAAATTACCTACATCCTCTTCGTTCCCAACAGCGAGTCTAGTATAAATGTCCTCGTCGTTGGAAACAACGAATCTTTTTTGAAAATTTTGAACTAAACTCACTGTTTTCAACAACGAGTCTAATATAAATGTCATGGCCGTTGGGAACGGCGAGTCTTCATAGAAAATTTAAAACTGAACTCACCTTTGGGAATAACAGCTTGTCAAATAAATAGCACTAAACTCGATGTGTCCCAATGGTGAGCATGAAACAATTAAACACGTCGTTGGGAACGACGACGAGTTTAGTTATTGAGTCTATGAAAGCAAATACTTTAGCAACTGTCGTCTTTCTGTAAAGAGTTCTTCCATGATGCAAACTATTAACTACTTTAACAACTTTTAGACAACCCTACTAAAAGTGGTGTTAATTTTTAATATATTTTAAGTTAGGGTTAGTTTCAGTATTTCTTTTTTAAACAAACCCAAAAAATAAGGACCACTACTTTTTAATTCTTTTTTCTCTTTTTTATTAAAAAAATATCATCATCTCAGGCTCAGCTTCAAATTCGATGGTTGGGTTGTTTTGTGAGGCAATTTTCTTGACTACATGCAGAGACAACAAAACAAAGTGATCATAGTTACCATTTATATCAACTAAAACAATACATCTCTAAGATAGTTGACTACTAAAAAAGTGAGAAGCAAAAGGGACGCACCAATACCTAGCTAGCAGTCTCCCTGAACATCAAATTCTCACAGCCTTCACATATTCAAGTTCTTGATTGGAGCTGTATGTATTATCATTGACCTGGTTATGGGATTCAAACTCAACAACAAGTAGTAGACACTCATCATATTCAAGTATTCACATGCAAGAATGTTTTACAAGCAATTTTATTGACAAACGTCAGTACAGGTTGTCAAAGGAGTGACTAAATGAATATCCGAGACTGATATTCAACGTAGAATCTCATAACATTTCCTCATTTTTATTTCCAAACTGTGAACAATTATAGAACAATAATAGAAGAAAAACTACGAAAAAATGAAAGGAAATTAAGAAAAATAAGAAGGTAAAAGAAAAAGTGACTGTTTTGTCGATGTATAGAAAAAATTGAAAGAGAATGTAAAAAAGAAATTATTGAAGAATAAATGTGAAAGAGAAATCAGGGAGAAAATATTTCAAATGACGAAAATGAACTCTTTTTTATTGATAAATTTTATCCCCTATTAAAATAAATATTACAAAGCCTATGGTTGTGAGCGAATTTAGGGCAGTTAAAAAAATTTAAGAAGTTATGTTAGTTGAAAGTTTACATTCTTAAAAAAATCCTTACCTAATAAATAGCTTTGAAAGGTGTCATAAGAAAAAATTCACTATTGTAATTGTAAAGTCAATAATTCCCCACTAATTTTGAATGAGAAAATTGCAACCAATAGTGGTAAGCTCACCACCTAATTAATCAATTAAGTTCACAACCCCAAAACCTAAATTCTTCAAAAACCTTAAAACCTTCCCCAAAACAGAATCTTATCCAGTAAGAGCATCCACAGTCGTTATTCTCATTTGCCAAAATATGGCAGCTACAGTAATAGCATATAGAGGAGTATACTGCAGTCGTCGTTTCTCAAATTTTTCTCATTTGGCAAAAGACCAAATTACCCCTGAACTTTTAAATTTGTTCAATAGAGATCGAAGGGCAAATTGGGAAAAATAAACCCCAAAAAGAAAAAAAAAAAAGGGAAAATACCCCCGGACGGGGTATCTTCTCCCGGACGGGAGAAGACTCCCCGTCTGGGGATTTTTTCCCAAAAAAATGATTTTTTAAAAGGTAAGGACGGGGTATCATTCCCCGTCCGACCCTTTTTTAAATTAAAAAAAATATTAAAATCGCTCGGACGGTATATGATTTCCCGTCTTCTATATTTGAGAATTCTTACTTTCGTTTCTCAAATTTGAGAAACAGATTTGAGACGAATGGGAAAAATGGCATATATAGCAAACGAGTGCAGCGCACCGTTTGCTATAATATGGGAAAATGGGAGAAATAGAAAACGACTGTGGATGCTCTAATCCTGCTCTAAACTTACCATTAGTAATTTAATTAATTAATATAAAAAATTACATATTCTTCCTCTTATTAAACTCTCCCCCTCATCTCCTCTCACTCCTCCCCTTGTCAACCTCTCTCTCTCTCTCTCTCTATCATTTCTTAAAGTGCACCGGCGGCTGAGCTCCGGTGGTAATGGGCCAGTCTCTAGCATGCGCCCGGTCAAGCGAAGAGCACGATTTTTTCCGCGCCGTCCAAGCTGGGGACTTGACCGCCGTCGAATCCTTCCTCGCCGTCCACCCTTACCTTCTCCGGCGAACAACCGTATTCGACCGCCTTTCCGCCCTCCACATCGCCGCCGCCAATGGCCAGCACGAGGTCGTGGATTCTTCTTTTTAATATATATATATATATATATATATATATATATGATTTTTTAGGATTCTGTTCTGATTTTTTTGTGGTGGTTTGAGCTCAGATTCTTTCGATGTTCTTGGATCGATCCGGGAATCCAGATCTTCTAAATAGACATAAACAGGTAATGGGCAAGCGTCAAAATTTGATGTTTATGGAATTTTTAATGATTATTTTGAGTGTTGATTGGTGTTGGTTAATTGGTTTGTTAGACTCCATTGATGCTTGCTGCAATGCATGGGAAGATTGCTTGTGTGGATAAGCTCTTACAAGCTGGTGCAAATGTAATGTAAAAAAAAAATTTATTTTTGAGGGGTTTAATTAAAAAATAATTTTGATATGAGGAGTAATTTTGATTCTGGTGCTGTAGATCTTGAAGTTTGATTCATTTTGTGGAAGAACTTGCTTGCACTATGCAGCTTATTACGGCCATTCGGATTGCTTGCAAGCTATTCTATCAGCAGCACTAACCACCCCAGTAGCTGATTCATGGTGGGTTTGAATAGAACTCTTTCTTTATTACTCTTGGAGTATTGGTTGGTTAACTAAATGATAAGTCTGCAATCAATGAATTTGGTGAATATTTAGGGGATTCGCCCGATTTGTAAATGTTAGAGATGGCAGCGGGGCGACGCCGCTGCATCTTGCAGCTAGGCATAGGAGGCCTGAATGTGTGCATATCCTACTGGACAAAGGGGCTCTTGTTTGTGCTTCTGCTGGTGGAAATGGGTATACTTCTTGTCTTTTTACTTATAATTACTTTATTCTTTTTTATTGCTATAAGTCTTGCATTGGATTGTATAAGGTTTTGGTTGAGATTTAGCTTATAAGAAGTTTGATTTTTGTAGATACCCTGGGAGTACTCCTCTTCATTTGGCAGCTCGTGGGGGGTGTTTGGATTGTGTGCGCGAATTGCTTGCGTGGGGAGCTGATCGGCTTCAAAGGGATTCATCTGGGTAAGCAACAATCTTTAAATTAGCTTCTTAATAAAATGTTCATTTATTTCTAAATTTGAATTTGAATGCAAACCAAGGCAAGGAACTGTCTTAGTTTTTCAATGTGCAAAATATGTTCTACGATCTCTTCTTTGTATAGGATGTATTATCTCATTAGGAACAAATCCATGAGGAAGAATTTCAAACCACTATCAATTCTTTTGATGATGGTGTTATGTTATTAGGTTTTTTCTTGGTTGATAAATGATGTGTGATTTTTGTCTCTCTTTTTGGGTAAATAAAATCCTTGGTATGGGTTGAAATATTAAGTCCATTATAGGACAAAGTCAAAGTCATCAAGCCATCAGCTATGATGTACCTGTTAGATAATAATAACAAAAGGGCAAACAAAACAATAGCAAAATAAACAAAACACTGGAAACACCAAATTCAACAACCAACAAAAGTTGCAATTTTCTATCTCTATTGCTTTTCACACGCTCTTCTTCCTTTCAGATTCAATGGCTGTAGCCAACAATACCTAATAGGCACTAATTTACTGATTTTACAAGTATAACCTTGTAATATGTCAATCCGACTGAATCTTCTCTTGGTGTTTACAGGAGAATACCATATGCCGTGGCTTTGAAGCGTAACCATGGGGCATGTGCAGCTCTACTGAACCCATCAACAGCTTCGCCTCTGGTTTGGCCTTCGCCTCTCAAGTTCATCAGTGAGCTTAACCATGATGCAAAAATTCTGTTGGAAAATGCTCTAATGGAAGTTAACCGAGAGAGGGAGAAGAACATCTTAAAAGGGACTGCTTATTCTACGGTTTCTCCTGCGCGTTCTGATGACAGTGTTTGTGATGACAATATCTCCGAGGTATTTTATTCCCGTCACATTGTAATTTCTTACAAATTGAACAATGGATAACCAATTCTGCACCAAGTGAAATATAACTTCAATTATTGATCTAAGGGCCCACATAGAATCTTAGATCTGGGTACCTTTTTTTTAAAGGCCTATCATCAACAAAACCTGCAAATTAGACATCTCATGATAGACTTTTTTTTATCAATCAGGATCAACTTTTTTTGTGTAAATTACCTTTTCCTATTGAACAGAGGTGTTGGAATTGGGGCGTCAACCAATGTCCGTTGTCGCAGCGGAACTAAATAGAACAATGAGAAAACCGAAGTAGATGAGATGAATCAATTGAGCAAGCAAGTAGATCCACCAATCTCACAAACACAACGATGACTTAACCCGGTCAACTTTTGCCTAATCCAGGAGAAAAATATAGGGAGATCAGATATTCGACTAGAAGAGATTATAAGGAGTTACTGATTCACTCAATACAAGGAATTACACGCACTCACCAAGAACTATCTCTCGAAAGCCTCTTTTTCCAATGGAAAAAATAATCTATGAAGTACTCTCCTCTCATATTGGAAAAGTTTACAATATAGATAGAAGAATAGAGAGAAACCTATGACTAATCTTGATTCTTAGTCGTCCGATATAATCTGGAAAAGAAATAACTGAATAGGAGCCGTGCGATCTAACTTGTAGTTGAAGATTGAGCTGAAACGACCTAACAAATTGAGGCCCAAAATGAATACAGTGCCGCGGTTGGTCGACCGTCCAACAAGACCGGTCGACCGTCCACCTCTCGGCCAAACCCAGTGCAACTGCGATCGGGTATGCGATCGGGATGCGGTCGACCGCAACTATGCCTGCACTATTGCTGCTCTGTTTTCTTCTACTCTCGTCGACGCTTCGACCTCCATATTTTATCTTATATTCTTCTAATCTTAATCATGAGTATTCAAGACACATTCCTTACAAGAGGGACATAGTTTTTTGGAATTAATAGGGATATGTTTGAATTAGTTTTGAACCTCTGATACCTTGAGTTGAATCACAAAGATGCTCATCAATTTCTCTTTGAGATGTCAGGGGTACAACTGGAGATGTATATTGAACATTGGTATGGTCACTACCAGTTAGGGATGATAATGGCCCGGGCTAGACCGGGTTTACCATAAACCCTAACCCGGCACTAAAATTTTTAGGGCCTCAAAATTTTAACCGGCCCTGGGCCTAGCTTTTCAAATTAAGGCCCTAGCACTACCCTTCATATCCAGGGCCAGCCCGAAGTTTTGGTTCTCAAATTAATAATGTTTCATGTCAAGGGATAAAAAAATTACCTAATGAATTGTTGTAATTTTTAAAAATCAGGGAAAACTATAAAATTAAAACACATCCCTTACACACAATAAAATCAATTTAGTACAAACCAAATAACAATATAAAATGCTTGGGAATGCAGTGAGATGCATTAATTATGATAAATAGTTTTAGTTAGCTTAATATAATTTTAGTTGGCTTAATTTAGTTTCAGCTAGCTTAACATGCTTTAGCTTTCAGTTCTTCTCTCGTAAAACAGATCCAACCTGATCATAGAATCTAGTAAAAAAGTAACCATGGTAAAAGTAACCATTCGGCAATTGAGTCCTACTGGTTATGTTTTGGCTAGGCGAGGTTAGACTGTTTAATATTTGCTGAGTATCATGAGCATGGATTGTTCAGATTCACACGAACTTAATGGGTTTATTGTCTGATTAGGTTACACTTAATGAATATCGGGGTACAATCATAGGGCCCAGGGCTGGGTCGGGTAAGGTCATGCAAAACCCTAGCCCGACCCTATTTTTAATCAGGCCTACATTGAAGGCCCTACCCTACCCTACCCTACCCATTTCTTTATAGGGTCAGGGCCAGACCGGGTTTTTTCTAGGGCCGGGTTTAGGGCTTTTAGGGCCAGCCCTAACCCATTATCAATGGCTATGAGATTGTGTCACATCACATCAGGTAGCAGATTGCTTTTAGTGCGTAAATTGTTGATTATCAATTCCTCAACCCTCACCCCAAGTTCAAGATTTAGTATAGTGGCATGGGCCTTTCACGTGGTACCAGAGTCACCCGGTTTCAATTCCATTGTTCACATATTTAAAACATATTATTTCAAAAATAAATAAATAAAATAAAATAAAGGAAAGTAAAACAAAACAACACGAAGTAAATCTCTTACACATATTCCACATTTTTGCACATGGTTAGAGTGCAAACATCTTTACCTATGCTTATTTTATTTCATTATTGAGGTTACCACATTTTGCAGGAAAATGAGGCAGAGATTTGTTGCATCTGCTTCGACCAAGTCTGTACAATTGAGGTTCAAGACTGTGGGCATCGGATGTGCGCCCACTGCACACTCTCCCTCTGTTGCCACCACAAGCCCAACACGTCGTCAACCCTGTGCCAGCCCACCCCGTCTTGCCCCTTCTGCCGAAGCAACATTGCTCGATTAGTCGTAGCCAAGATCAAGACTGAGGAAGAGACAGAGACGGATAACCATTACTCTTTGAAGCTGAGGAGAACAAGAAAGTCAAGAACCTTTGGAGAGGGTAGTAGTAGTTTCAAAGGCTTGTCCTCGGCCATGGGCTCTTTTGGGAAGATGAGTACTCGTGGTTCAGGTTGTATAGCTGATAGTAGTTATATATTGGCCAAGCCGTAGACATGTTCTTCTTCCCTCCATTGAATTTGATTGTGTGTAATTTTTTGGCCCTTCTAAAGTGTGCGAAATTGAATAAGCAATCCTTGATTGCTAGTTGAATTCCTTGAGGTTCTTTTGGTAGTAGCAGTTGGGGTTTATACTCCTTTTTTGCTGAGAAGGAAATAAATATTGTAAATGTTAGATGTTATGAACTGTGATCCCCTTTGGGGAAATCCATTTCATGCCCATTGTCTTCAAGCTGAGAGAACAAAGCAAAAGTATTGGTCCTGTTGTTTGTGCAAGACTGATATCCAATTGATGATCATTCTTCAATTTGATCGATATAAATAGAACTGTCATTTATTTCTACCCGATACCAGGACCCGGCAGGTCCACTGGACCCGGAATTGACATTGAAATTTTAGCACGGACAATTGAGAAGGCTTGTTAGGTTTGCTTGATTGAGCATATGAGTGATAATTGAGCATGGGAGTTGGGCTCCACTCATAATCTCTGATCTAACTCTACTGTATGTTTACATCCATGTATGGGAAAGATGTTTGATCAGGTCAGCGGTTTGCTTAGAGCATCTGTAGTCGCTTAACCTCCAAATTTAGGTGTTTGGCATATAGAAATACGAATTTTGGATTTGAGCTGTAATCGTTTTAATTCAAAATTTAGGTTTTAATTTTAAAAAATCGACGGATAATAGATGATGTCTCGTCCGAGAAATTTTTATTTTTATTTTTAAAAAAATTTGCCAGATGATGAATGATTTTCCGTCCATTGATTTTTTTTATTAAAAAAACAAGAGAGAGTTCTTTCCAATAATTAATTTTTAATTAATAATTAATTTAATCTTAAATCTTAATTGAATCCTAATCTGTATGCATAATAATTCAATTGGTATAATTCCATAGAATTTTCTCTTTAAAATTTGGAAATTCTTCTCAAAATCGGGAAATCATTTTCCCTCCGATCAATTTTTTAAAAAAAAATGATTGGATGGAAATTGATATCCTGTCTAATCAATTTTTTTAATAAAAAATGATAGGATGGGAAATCAGCTCTTTTAGATGATCGTTCGTCTGATTCTTTTAATAATAATAAAAAATGAACGGGCGAAAGATTATCGTTCGTCGGCTATATTTTTCAAATTCATATATCTTCTCTCAAATATATAGCAGACCACTGCTTCCCTCAAATCCAAATTTTGGTTATTTAGCCAACGACTACCGTTCGTTTTTTGCCAAATTTTGCAGATTTTGCAAAACTGGCAATGCATTTTGAATCAGGAATTTGTGATGGCTACCAATTGCCCTAATTTAAGTCTATTGCACAAGTCTTTGTGTGTGGTCTTCCCCTTTTTATTGAGGGGGATATCCGGATATAGCTTGCTAAGAAAGAGCTTTGATATTTCTGTTTCTTGTGTTTTTAAGCAAACTGAACATTATAAGTGGTATATCTGAAAAAACTTAAAGAGCGTTTATGGGTCGCTAATTTAGAATTAGCATATCTATAGTGGCCTTCTTAGAGAAAACCATTTTTTTATTGATTCTTTGATTTACAATTATTTTTGTTATGATGTCCTCATAATTCATAAATATGGTTAATTTTGTTAGGGCCCTTCAATTTCTTCAGTAAATTTGGATAGATCCCTCCCTCTAATGTGCACCGTCTCATGCAGCTCTGATGGGTTTTGGTGTTATTTGAACAGTTATTATTATTATTATTATTATTATTATTATTATTATTATTATTATTATTATTATTATTATATATTTATTTATTTATTTATTTATTTATTTATTTATTTATTTATTTATTTTAAGAAAAAGGTGAAATCTTGTCACCCTGTTTCATTAATAAGAATTTAACGAAACAAACTTAAAGTACTGGGCCAAAGTACAAACTACAGACAGAAAATAAAATATACATGAAGAAACATGACGCGTACAAACAACAAATTCCTCCAACAACCCGAGAGGGTGGGCCGACAAACAAGCTCGGTCCAGCAAAATTGTATGTACGTCAGTTAGCTTCGTACAGTGCCTCCACGGTACATGCACACTCACCTGAAACAAGTTCGGCATAATTTTATCACCCGCCGATTCCTGCCTTTACCTCGCTGGGGGACCCCATCTTTGAGCTCAAGTCCCGCAGATCGAATTTTGACCCCACGGCACATGCACAGCGATCGCACTCTCCCACCATCTCCACCACTTATCCTACAAACGCGTCAATAACTTCCACAGCTGCTACCAAAAAGATAGCCGTGAAGATGATATCTTCACCTTTCATACGATAGCGCTTTCTCAGACGATAGCGCTTTCTCAGGCGATTCTTTCCGGTTATTTGAACAGTTGCATGTTTACCGTAAACTTTTGTTTCGTTATTTGCCAATAATGAAATAGAGTTCGTTCTATCGAAAAAGAAAACATTGGACACATGTCAGAATGATACATGGAGGAAATGCTAAAATTCTGCTTTTTTTGGTGTCATTAATTGGGAAAAAGTTTACTCCACAATTGCCGACATGATTCATCGGAATTAATTGTTATCACTCAATGTCTTTTTAAAAATGTGTTCATCTTTGTGATTTATAAGAGCATCCGTAGTTCGTTGAAGGGAAAAACATGAATATACAAATAAATGAAAATAGGAATTGAAGTTTTGCTACAGTCGTTAAAAACTATTTTTTAGCATTTTATAATAAAATAATAAGAGACGGCACTTCAAGAGACGTTGGAGAAAAAAAAATAATCGCCTTAAAAAAAAAAGGAGCGACAGCACTCAAAGTGCCGTCGGAGGAATAAAAATTCATACCCGGGGTGTAAATAAAAAATTACAAAAAAAAATTAAAAATTACAAAAACATTTCAGAAATTATGAAAAATTACAAAAATTACAAAAACATTTCAGAAATTGCAAAAAAAGATTAAAAATTGCAAAAAAATTGAAAATTACAAAAAACTCCGGACGGCACATGAAGTGCCGTCCGAGGAATTTGGGCCTGCGATTTGGGGTTTTTTAATTGGAAAAAAAAAAATTTCAATGGACGGCACATAAAGTGTCGTCCGAAGGATTTGGGGGTTTTTTAATTGAAAAAAATAATAATAATAAAAAATTAAGCGACGACGAAAAAAAATAGTTTTTTTTGTGGGACGGCACATGATGTGTCGTCTCTCATATATGGATAAATCTCAAATCCATTCTCATTTATAGCAGGCGACTGTAGCGAAATATGGATAATATGGATATTTGGCAAACGAGTGCAGCTCGATTTTGAGCCAAATATGCATATTATCGATATTTAGCAAACGACTACAAATTCTCTAAGATACTAGATTTGCCTGTGGCCACGTGCCTACGACACGTCTTCAGAACGATACAGCATATGAAAAGTCTTGTAAACAGTAAATCAACAATTATGTAGTTAAAGTTTGAATAGTATGACAATAATTAGTTGTAAATAAAAGTCCATGTTTCCATTAGTATATGGTGAAAAATAATTATAAATTGGGGTATAAAAGTCCATATTTCTATATATATCTATATAATAAAACACAAATTAAGAAAGCTATCAAGTGGTTCTCATTCAATAGGATTGAAATCAATGGTCCAGATCTAACCTCACAAAACATATTTTTCCGCCCAAAAGTTTCTCCTCAAAACTCAAATTCAAATCCCCTCAAAACAACTCATTTATTTATTTATTTATTTATTTTTCTCTCTCTCTCTCTCATTCTCTCTCTATTTACTCAAAAATTTATATTTTCGAATTTCATGTTTGTAAATTTTCAGACTTTTTATGTATTTTTTATTGCTCATATTATATTGAAAATAGCATATATATCATCAACAGTTAAATTTCATCATTTTCCACACTCAAAGTTCTAAGAAGTTGGATTTTACACCCTTATTTATAATTATTTTTCAACATATACTAATGGAAACATGGACGTTTATTTACAACTAATTATTATTTTACTATTCAAACTTGAGCTACATAATTGTTGTTTTACTGTTTACAAGACTTTCATATGTTGTATCGTTTCGAAGACGTGCCGTACGCACGTGCCCACGAGCAAATCTAGCATATATATATATATATGTAGAGAGAGAGAGAGGGGGGGGGATTTGAGTTTTGAGGAAAAAAATTTGGGAGAGAAATGTGTTTTGTGAGGTTAAATCTGAATCTTTAATTTTGGGGGGATTGAAGAAAAGCCACCTGATAGCTTTCTTTGTGTTTTATTATATAGATACTCGTAAACAAAGATTTTTTGAAAGTATATTCAATGATGAAAATCCTAATTAGTGTATGTATGTGCAACAAATTTTCTTTTTCCGCTTTATTGTCCAATGCTTAGAGGCAACCAAGCAAAGTTCGGAAAGAGAAAATGGAAGGGTTGCTATATTTATGTACTAATGGTCTCTCTAATCTCTCTCATCTAATTCCTAGGGCAATTGGCATAACAAAACAAAACTAAAAAAAAAAAAAAAACTTTTTTTTAATTTTTTTAATAGGAAAAGATGACATCGTCATCGCTTCATTAATGAGAAATTAACGAAATAGATAGTACATATTACATCAAAGTCTACATAATCTTAATGACAAAACGGCCAATAACAATCTACCAATGAAAAGAAGATACATAGGAACTTCGCCTTCCATCTTGCGAAGCGCTCCCACCATTTCTGCGCTACTCCTCCTCCCTTCGCAACCTCTTCTTTGCTCCTGCCTGTTCTGCCCAAGCATGAATAGCAGCAAAGATTTTATGCATCATAATAGGAAATTTATTTGTAGTATTGGGAAAACAAAGTTCATTATGATCTAGCCATAACCCCCACATGGTATTATTATATTATATTTTTATTATATATTATTATATATATTATTATATAATATACTATTATTATAATATACTGTTATTTATATATTTATAATATATTATTGTTACATTATTATTATTATTATTATTATTATTATTATTATTATTATTATTATTATTATTATTATTATTATTATTATTATTATTATATTTATATTATTATATTATTATTTTTTAATATATATATATATACTATTATTATAATATATATTATTTTTTTATACGTACTATTTTATGTATACTATTATAATAATCTATTACTATTATAATATATATTATTATTATTATGTAATACTATTATATATTATTATATAATTTATTATTATTGTAATAAATTGTTTAATATATAATTATAATAGATTATTATTACATATATATTATTATAATTATTATATGTTATTATATATATGTATATAATTAAATATGTTTATTATAATAAATTATTTTATATTATTATATAGTATACAATTATTATAATATATTATTATTTTATGTATACTATATTATATATACAATTATTATATTATATTATTATTATATTATATTATTATAATATATATATTATATTATATTATTATTTTATATATACTATTTTATATATACTATTATTTCATATATACTATTTTATATATACTATAATAATAATCTATTATTATTATAATATATATTATTATTATTATATATTACCTTTATATATAATTATATAAATTATTATATAATTTATTATTATTATAATAAATTGTTTAATATATAATTTGAATATATTATTATTACATATATATTAGTATAATTATTATATATTATTATATATATGCATATTATTAAATATGTTTATTATAATGAAATATTTTATATTATTATATATTAGTATGTATGTATATGTATACAACATGTATGTATCAGAGTATATATACTGTATACAGTATATACATACAACCAAACCTCTACATACATTATACTTTCATTTTTAAAAAAACTGTTTTCATAAAAAATTATTACCAAACAGCTTTTACACTCTCATTTTCAGAAAACTATTTTCAGAAAACTGTTTTCAAAACAACAAACCAAACACAACCTAAAATTCTGCCTTTTTTTTTGTGTCATTAATTGGGAAAAAGTTTACTCCACAATTGCCCACATTATTCATCAGAATTAATTGTTATCACTCAATGTCTTTTTAAAAATGTGTTCCTCACAGGATCTTTGTGATTTATAAGAGCATCTGTAGTCGTTGAAGGAAAAAATATAAATATATGGATAAATGAAAATAGGAATCGAAGTTTTGTTGTAGTCGTCAAAAGCTATTTTTTAGCTTTTTATAATAAAATAATAAGCGACGGCACTTCATGTGCCGTCGGAGAAAAAAAAATTGCCTTATAAAAAAGGAGCGACGACACTCAAAGTACCGTCGGAGGAATAAAAATTCGTACTCGGGGTGCAAATAAAAAATTACAAAAAAAAATAAAAAATTACAAAAACATTTCAGAAATTACGAAAAAATTACAAAAACATTTCAGAAATTGCAAAAAAAAAAAATTAAAAAATTGCAAAAAAATTGAAAATTACAAAAACCTCCGGACGGCACATGAAGTGTCGTCCGAGGAATTTGGGCCTGCGATTTGGGATTTTTTAATTGGAAAAAAAATATATCAAGCGACGGCACTTGAAGTGCCGTCCGACGAAAAAAAACAGTTTTTTTTTGTGGGACGGCACATGATGTGCCGTCTCTCATATATGGATAAATCTCAAATCCATTCTCATTTATAGCAGGCGACTGTAGCGAAATATGGATAATATGGATATTTGGCAAACGAGTGCAGCTCGATTTTGAGCCAAATATGCATATTATCGATATTTAGCAAACGACTACAGATTCTCTAAGATACTAGATTTGCCTGTGGCCACGTGCCTACGAAAGGTCTTCAGAACGATACAACATATGAAAAGTCTTGTAAACAGTAAATCAACAATTATGTAGCTGAAGTTTGAATAGTATGACAATAATTAGTTGTAAATAAAAGTCCATGTTTTCATTAGTATATGGTGAAAAATAATTATAAATTGGGGTATAAAAGTCCATGTTTCTATATATATATATATAATAAAACACAAATTAAGAAAGCTATCAAGTGGTCCTCATTCTATCGGATTGAAATCAATGGTCCAGATCTAACCTCACGAAACATATTTTTCCGCTCAAAAGTTTCTCCTCAAAACTCAAATTCAAATCCCCTCAAAACAACTCATTTATTTATTTATTTATTTATTTATTTTTCTCTCTCTCTCTCTCTCTCATTCTCTCTCTATTTACTCAAAAATTTATATTTCGAATTTCATGTTTGTAAATTTTCAAACTTTTTATGCATTTTTTATTGCTCATGTTATATTGAAAATAGCAAATATCTCATCAACAGTTAAATTTTATCATTTTCCACACTCAAAGTCCTAAGAAGTTAGATTTTACACCCTTATTTATAATTATTTTTCAACATATACTATTGGAAACATCGACGTTTATTTACAATTAATTATTATTTTACTATTCAAACTTGAGCTACATAATTGTTGTTTTACTGTTTACAAGACTTTCATATGCTGTATCGTTTCGAAGACGTGCCTTAGGCACGTGCCCACGAGCTAATCTAGTATATATATATAGAGAGAGAGAGAGAGAGGGAGGGAGGGGGGGGGGGATTTGAGTTTTGAGGAAAAATTTTTGGGAGTGAAATGTATTTTGTGAGGTTAAATCTGAATCTTTGATTTTGGGGGGATTGAAGAAAAGCCACTAGATAGCTTTCTTTGTGTTTTATTCTATAGATACTCGTAAACAAAGATTTTTTGAAAGTATATTCAATGATGAAAATCCTAATTAGTGTATGTATGTGCAACAAATTTTCTTTTTCCGCTTTATTGTCCAATGCTTAGAGGCAACCAAGCAAAGTTCGGAAAGAGAAAATGGAAGGGTTGCTATATTTATGTACTAATGGTCTCTCTAATCTCTCTCATCTAATTCCTAGGGCAATTGGCATAACAAAACAAAACCAAAAAAAAAAAAAAAAACCTTTTTTTTATTTTTTTTAAAGAAAAAGATGACATCGTCATCGCTTCATTAATGAGAAATTAACGAAACAGATAGTACATATTACATCAAAGTCTACATAATCTTAATGACAAAACGGTCAATAACAATCTACCAATGAAAAGAAGATACATAGGAACTTCGCCTTCCATCTTGCGAAGCGCTCCCACCATTTCTGCGCTACTCCTCCTCCCTTCGCAACCTCTTCTTTGCTCCTGCCTGTTCTGCCCAAGCATGAATAGCAACAAAGATTTTATGCATCATAATAGAAAATTTATTTGTAGTATTGGGAAAACAAAGTTCATTATGATGTAGCCATAACCCCCACATGGTAGCGCTAACTGAACTGTCCCAGGCTGTTATGTCGTTCTTTCTAACTATGCTTTCTCTCCACCGTTCCACACCTCTATACTCGAGCTCGATACCTCTATACTCCTAAATCCTAGACACAGAATCTTTCACGTTAACCTGGCCCTATGACTGGTGAATAAAATATGATTCATATCTTCGTCCTCATTGCCGCATCTAGGACATTTCAAAAAAATAAATAAATAAATAAACTTGACGAGGGAGAGATTGCGATCAGTAAAACTACTATCAGTAAATTTGTATGCCAACCAACCTAATTATCTTTTAATTGCGTATATAAGTGTAGCATGAATGCTCGTATTGTAATAAATATATAATTATTTGAACATTTGAACTACTCCTTATAAAGAAGATTACAATTTGTCCAAAAAAGTTTAAAAAAAATTAAAAAAAATAAAGAAGATTATTAATTTATAATGGAGGAGATCATTAATTAGTGTGTTTGTGCTGTGCTTTTAGGTGCAGGTCTATTTGATTTTGGGAAGTCAACTCAACTGTAGCTGTCGTCTTCAAAGCTGAATATTTTTTGATGTGAACGGATAGAGTCGAAAGACTCCAGCCACAGCGAAAATATATTAATAACGAGTAAAACGTACATCAGAGGGTTTTACAAGTTGTAAAACAAAAGCAAAACGAGTACAGAGATAATCAATAAACTACAACCACTAAAGAAGATCGCTGCCACCCTCCCGACCGCCGCTGAAGGAAGAGACGCGAACAGCAACCCCCTCGAGCCAGGGAAGCCAACTGAGCATCGGCTCCGCAAGAAACGATCAGAAGTGAAGACGATCCGAGCAGCCCCGAGAAAATGGAACACCATCAAAACAGAACCAGAGACCCAACGCCCTCATGAAGAGAGCCAAGAATGGAATAGTCACCAAAGGCGAACAGCAGAATACTCAATATCACCTAGCCTCCAAATAAATAAATCGCAGGATAACAGAGGAGCAAACAGAAACCAAAACGAACACAAAGAGATTAAATAATCCTACTGCTGCCCATCATCAGAAATAGATGGGAACAATATCGCTAGCCCGCAGGGACCAAACCCCCCAAAAAACACAGTAACAAGCGAGCACAAGATCACAAAACAACAGCAAACAAGAACACAATCACAGAAACAAACCCCGGGCATTGTCATCGCTGCACCACAGCAGAGGAAAGAAAGTACACAAAATAGAATAACAGAGGATAATACGTCTAGAAACAACAGAACGGATAACCAAGTACTAGCAGAAGCAACAAGGAAATCATAACAACAGAGCGCATAAACAACAAAGAACAACAGCAGGTAGCATGAGGGTAAGTGGATAAAGCCGACAGCAGGAGAACCACCAAAAAAGCCAGGGTCACCAGACCACCGGGGCCTCAGAGGGCCAACAGCATCAAAAACACCGAGCGACTAGACAGCGATGCCCAAAAGGAAATGGCCCGAGCCAAACGTCCCTCAAAACATCCTGTAGGGACCAGGACCAAACTAACCATCCTGCGATCAAGAGAACATAAATTGTTACAACGAGGGGTCATATGAAAAAGCTACTTAAGCAATTAACAAGAAGAAAAGCTAGTAAGAGAGAAAAAATATAGCATAAAGAGGTCAGGTAATAAAAGGCCATTAAAATGCATTAAGACACTGCAGTACCGAAAAAGACTCGAGTAAGCGAGAGTTGTTGAACAACTCACGATCCTTAGTCCGAGCATTGGAAGACCAAAACTTAAAGGAAAATAGGAACTCATCAATCAAGTGGGCGATAGTGGAAGCCCGATGAGAAAAGAGTCTACGGTTCCTCTCCGACCATACAAGCCAAATAATGATGTGAATGGAAAGCTGCCAACATTTGCGAAATCTAGGGGGGAGAGAAGGGACATTCCAAACAGCATCTAGGCTAAAAGGCAAAGCGAAATTTTCCCACGCAAGAGATACCAATTTCCAAAGAGGGGAGATGAAAGAGCATCTCACAAAAAGATGGTTTGAATCTTCAGAAAACTCTGAGCACAAGGGGCAGAGTTGCCCCCACGCAAGATTGCGTTTGTTGAGGATCTCGACCGTCAGCAATTTATTGTGGATTGCGAGCCAAGTATTAATCTTAACCTTAAGGGGAGCACAAGAGTCCCAGACGAAGGATGCGGAGGAGGAGGTAGTACCACGGAAGTTAAGGAAGTTATAGAAGGATCTGACAGAAAAAATCCCAGAGGGGTTCCATCGCCAGGCGATCCCATCGTTAGGGTGCCACTCGATGTGAGAGAGAGCAGATATAAGCCCGCTCAATTCCGAGATCAAGACCGGGGGGAGCTCAGAAACAAAGGGAATAACCCAAATCCTATTGGAGTTGACCATCTGGAAGGAATCGCACACTGAAGCTTCAGGGAGAGAAGCAAAACGATAAAGATTGGGATGGGCAGAGGATAGTTTAATGTTTCCGAACCAGAGATCGTTCCAAAAGAGAGTACTAGAACCAGTAGAGCATTTATGGGAAATACCACAGTGGAAAGCATCCGCTGCTTTCCACACCCCTTTCCAGAAAGGAGAGGCAAATCTGTGAGTGGCGGAAGGTAAAGACCCCCAAGGAGAGTTCGAAGGATAATGGCCTTTGATGCACTGGGCCCATGGGAGGTGATTGAAGAGGTGGAATCTCCATAGCCACTTACCAAGCAGGGCTAAATTTTGATGCCTGAGGTTGAGGATACCTAGACCGCCGCTAGCCTTAGAGGAACAGGCCACTTTCCAATTGCATAGATGCGACCCAATTTTGAAACCGGAGGATCCGGACCAGAAAAAGTTGCTCCTGATTTGATCCATTCTTTTGATGACCCATGAAGGGAGAAAATAGAATGACATCAGATATAGGGGAATAGCCGAGAGGACAGAGTTGACCAGGATCAATCTGCCCCCTCGAGAAAGACACTTTCCTGTCCAGACATTGAGCCTGGCTTCAATTTTGTCAATGATGGGGAACCAGTCCGATCTATGGAGTTTGCCCCATCTGAGAGGAATACCTAGATAGGTGATAGGGAAGGAGGCAATAGGACAGTTAAAGAAATGGGAGACTTCTGCCTGGCGGCTGGAGTCACCACCAAGCCAAGTCACCGAGGACTTTTGGAAATTGATGGACAGACCAGAGGCCAGCTCAAAGCAATAGAGGAGGAGTTTCAGGTTACGCAAGGAAGAGTGATCAGGTTTGATAAAAATGATGGTGTCGTCTGCGTACTGCAGATTAAGAATACCGTCAAAACCATGAGTGCGGCCGAGACCTTCAATGACATGAGCTTCTCGAGCGTTACGCAAGAGCCTGCTGAAGACGTCGGCAACTAGGGAGAAGAGAAGAGAGGAGATAGGGTCCCCCTGACGGAGACCGCATTTGACCTTAAACTTATGACCCTCAGAGCCATTAACAATGATGGAAGAGGTACCAGCCATAAGGCTGGCTTTAATCCAAGAGATCCATTTAGCACCAAAACCCCGATAAAGGAGAATATCGAAAAGAAAATCCCAGCTCACGTTGTCATAAGCTTTCTGAAAATCCAATTTAAGGAGAATGCCCTCCGCTTTGGAGTGATGGCAGTAAGAAATAATCTCTTGAGCCAAGGCCACGCTATCAAGGATGAATCGGTCCTTAATAAAACCGGATTGGACCGGGTCAATAAGGGGCGATATAATCGAGCTGAGCCTCGTCGCGAGGACCTTCATAATAATTTTAAAAGTGGTATTAATAAGGCTAATAGGCCTAAAGTCAGAGATCACATTAGCCCCCACCTTCTTGGGGATAAGAACAATATGAGCGTAATTGATGCGATCAAAAGAAAAGGAACCGTTGTGCAGGTCATTAAAGATGTTGAAAAGGTCAAGCTTAATCCAATCCCAGAACTTTTGAAAGAAAAAGGTCGGGAATCCATCCGGGCCCGGAGCAGAATCGCTTTTGAGCGCGAAAACAGCGGATTTGATCTCCTCCAGCGAAAAGGGATCCTCGAGGGAGGAGAGATCAACTGAGGGAGGGCCGTAAAGATGGGCCCAATCAAGCGAGATGATACGAGACTTAGGGATCCCAATGAGCTGTTTGTAGAAAGAGAGGAACGCTTGGTGAATGTCATGATTCAAAGCTGAATATTACATCCTCTAAGTTGAATGCCAACTAGATTCATTGTTTCATACTACAAGAAAGTATACTCCTATGGACCATTGTTGCATGTAGTCCACAATTATTGGGATCATAGGGTTTTTTATATAAGATTTATTGATTACGGCTCTTCATGAAATTCAAAGTTTTTTTTTTTTTTAATAATAATAATTTTTACAAACAAAGGTAGGTTACCTCAAAATATATTAATAAAAGCAGTCAGATATATAAAGAGGGGTTCAGAGACTCAGCCTTAACCTTGAGATTGATAGTTCAGATCGAGTGAAGAGAGATGTGTCCTAAGCACTTTGAGTGAAAAAAAGAGTAGATAACTCATTTCAAATTCAAATGCTAATAAGATTTCTACAAAACCGATCTACCTTCATGATGAGCAATGAGCATTAGGCTAAATTTCTATATAAAAAAATACTTCTCAACTAGTTACGTTTTTTTCATTAAACATCTCTAAACTTTTTTTTTTTTTTTTTTGTGGGTGGGTAAAACACCCCCTCTTTTCTTCACTTGTTCCACAGAATTTTCATTTTAAAAAAATAGTCTGAATTATATTAATGATATAAAAAAATATTTCTGAACTTTTACTTGTAATATAAAACAATGCCTTAGATCTTTGTTAATGTTTGAAATAATCCCCTTAATTCTATGCTTTGAGGGATGTTTATTTGACCTCTTTGCATTTATCTGACTTTTTTTTTAAAAAACACTCCTAACTTATACAAATTACTATTATTAGTCTATAACTAAGCCAAAGTCCGTAGGACTTATTTCGCCCCTTGATATATTGTGGTCCAATTTACAAATGTGGTTGAGGTCCAACAAGTCAGCCACCAAAAACGAAAATGGGGCAAATGCACTATGCATCCCATGATTACCCTTCACCAAATTCATGACCAAGTCTAAATTTCTAGAAGGATGAATTCCTTAAGAAAGATAGTGGCATACTCTAAATTAAATTAAGATTTCAATGTAAACTTTGTTGGACAAGATGAGAAGAAGCTTGATAATTTTGAAACTCTTTTAGGAGGTTGGTGAGAATTTTATTTTTCTTTTGGTTCTCTAATTCCTCTATCTAGCATTAATTACCTAAGATAGTCAGCCTTTTTCATATGTTTATCAAAACATATGAAAAATAATTAGCATAGCCTTATACTAGCTCTAAAATTGACTAATCACCCAAAGTAGACATTGGGGTTTGAGCTTACAGACGTTGACCACATTAAAGATATTTTTGTGTGAGGGGAAGGAAGATATTTTTCTTCTCGTGCATCCTATCTCTACTACTATAATGGGAGAAAATCTTAGTATAATTTGTTCTTAATTCAACCTGTGCAACGCACGTGATGGTAGATTTTTTTGTTTTTTTTTCGCCCTTTTTATTCTCCCAATTTTTCTCACGTGCACAACACGTGTATAATACTAGTGTGCTTTAATTTAAGTTTGGTTCAAACGGCCCACTGCTGAACTCAACGTCTATCTCTTCCGATTTTACAAATATTTGCGATTTGCTGTAAAATTGGACTATTTTAGGGTCTACTTTTGATCGAACATGGTATGATCCATCGTTTGCTTGCGTCCCTTACAACATTGAATTAAACACTAAAATAAGATTTGAATTCTTCTCTAATTAAGAAATAACGTTTGATGTTAAGATGGTATATCGCTTTTTATTATACAAAAGGTGAAATATATATAGCCACCATATTTTATTAATAAAAAAATAACAAAACCAATTCAATAAAATTGAAGAAATTACAGCAATACAAGGGAACAAACAGAAAATGCAGAAACTAAATATAATAAAACTCCACCAATCCTGAGGGATAGGATATATTAAGTGCGCGTTTGGAAACCCAAAAAACTAGGGAAAGGAATGGAATACTGCGGATAGACCCATCTTTTGGTGTAAATTACCCAATGTTCTTGATCCCGTTGATAATATATTTTTTACCCGATTCTTTTTTAAATTCAAATATCAAAAGTGAAAAGAATTAAATTACAAAAAAATAAAAAAAATAAAAAATAAGGTAAACTAATTAATTTTGGTTATAGTGGGTGATTTTAGAATTAATAAATCTTCATTTTTTGGAAGTGTCAGAAGTATGTTTTTTTTCTCAAGGAAAACAATTTTATTCATTACTCAACCTAAAATGCAAAATGTCAGAAGTATGTCCATGTACAAATGTTATAAAAAAGTTTTTCAAAATGCCGTAATCCATAATATTCCATTGCTTGCCAAACAAGATTAGGGAATGGAAACAAAAAAAAGTCAATTTCATTCCACCAGTTGCTAAACACACACAACTTATTAAGTTAATTCATCCCTTTCCCTTTCTTTCCATTCCTCTCCATTCATTTTCATTCCATTCCTTCCCATTCCCCAACTTAAATGTTTCCAAACAGACTCTAAGATACCAACGTTATTACAATGTAGAAAATCGAGTAAAACACTTTAAATATAGATTGGTTCAATTAAATAAGCCGGAATGCTAGATTGATTTCAAACTTTGAAGTAAGTGCTTTTGGAAAACTAGAACTCAAATTATCAACCAAGAAAAAAAAAAAAAATTCTCAAACACAAAAGCCTCAAATTCAATGGTAGCTGCCTGAATAAATGCATGGGAATACACTACACATTGGGCTTAACTACATATATATATATATATATATATATATATATATATATATATATATATTTTGAGTGGGAACTTGGATCATTGTTTGCTGCACAAATACTCATATAATTACTCATATAAAGAAGACTTGTTCTGGCGTTGGAACGCATCAGGAACTTTCTCGGTTCGTTCTTTCTATCGATTTCTTAATTTTAGAGGCATATTATCGCCTTTCTTTGACCTGGTGTGGAAATCCTGTGCCCCAATTACGGTAAAAATTCTTTCGTGGCTCGCCCTCAATAATAAACTTTTGACCGTTGAAATTCTCAACAAGAGAAATCTAGCGTGGGGCCAATTGTGTCCACTGTGCTCTTCCGAATCTGAGAACGTGAACCATTTATTCGTGGGTTGTGAATTTTCGCGTCCTCTTTGGAAAATCACCATGCTCGCATGGGAATCGCCAGCCATTCCGTCCAGTCTGGCCGAATGCTGGACGAGGCTCCCTTCGAATGGCAAATACCACAGATCATGGTACCTTTCCTTTCAGATTATCGTTTGGATCACGTGGATGGAAAGGAATAAGAAAATTTTTCGTCACACAGCTTCTTCCTCACGTTCGATTACTGTGAATTCTTTTATCTATTCAAATTTTGGTCCTCGTCTTTAAAAGTTGAAGCCAAAGAAGCCCTCATGTATGAGAGATTGGAAGATGCCTTCCATTGTCTTCATAACCTCAATGCTATTTAATGTTCGCTGTCTTTCCTTGTGGCCACAATGGTGGTTCTGTCTATTGTATTTCGACCATTTCATTTCAGTTATTGTAGCAATCTTTATCTGCTATTTTCCACAGTTATCGAGATTTATGTGGGCATGACTTCTATCTTCATCATGTATGTTTGCAGGGTTGACTGAGTCAGGCTTCCCATATTTTGTTGGTTGGACTGGCATCCTATGGCTTTGGTGTTAGTCTGCCTTTTTGGTTAGGAGGGTATGCTGCCTCCGTCCATCCTTCCTCTCTGGTGTTGGTCTCTTACCACCTATACTCCTTTTTTTTTATGCTCTGATCAATGTGTAATTATCATACTATGGGTTCAGTTGTTTTGTTTTTTTTTGCTGCTACTTGGCTTCTTGCTCATCTGTAATTATTCTTCTTATGTTCTAGCTCTTTTATGGTTTGGATGTTCTATATTTGTTGTGTTCTGATCGTTTTTGGCTGAGGTGTGATTCATGTTTGATATTACCTTATTTTTCTGATGGTTGTGGCTGATTGCTAGACGGGTCGGGTTGGTCCGACTAGTCTATTTCATTTTAGACACTCTAGATCTATTCATTTTAGGCTATGTTTGCCTTATCTTCCACTGCTCTATTTTCCCTCCCTGGCTTCGGCCCTGGTTGTATGGTGTGCTGCGGGCATCCTCTCCTTATTTCCCATGGACGCATATTCTGAGGGCAGTCAGTAGGCCGCGATGTTGTTTGTCATTTGCGTCGGTACCTGAGGCCGGAGAGCGATGATTTCTCCCTTGATCATGTAAGGATTTTCGATTTCGCCGGATGTTTGCTCAGCAACAGTCGCGGTCCGTCTTGGTGGCTACAGATATCGTCGTCTGTGTCTATTTTTCTGTAGCCGAGTTTAGTTTGTTTTGTTCTACAACTGTATTTAGTGTTTTCCTGTTTATTGTTTATTTTACTACTTGTAAGACACTCAGTGTAATTTATTTTTAATTGATTAATGCATGGTTGGAGTCAGTTGACTCTATCCGTATCATTAAAAAAAACAATAGAGTACTACTCCCATACTTCTCTTTTGGTGTACTGTACAAATTACGATGGAGATAATAAGGGGCTTTGGATAAAGCGAGAGTGAAATCAAAGTGTGAAAATATGAAAGCGGGCCCAAATTAATTTCTCAACTTTAACCTTCTTACGTAAGCTTCGAAAGAAGAAAAAAAAAAACCTATCATGCCACTTCCCTTTGGCTGAACGCCCCTTGAAAAGAAAATTATTATAAAAAAATTATAAAAAAAGGGTATTGAAATTAAACTTGATTTTGAGTTAGGATTAATTATGGGTTCATAATCCAAACCCAAAATTAAGCCCAAGTTCTAGAGAGTCTCTAGAAACATCATAAAACATTATCACCTCCTCTAGATGTTCTAGAGAATTCTATAAAATAATTATCTAAAGATTGTGTAGAAAATTCTAGGAATTGTAAGACATAAAATCTAGATATTATGGTAGAGAGTTCTAGAAAGATATTTTGTAATCTTGGAGCCTATAAATAGCTCCTTCCTCTCCCATTTGTAAACAAGTTGAACAAATAAATAAAAAGCAAGTTAAAGAAAGAGTGTTCTTCATAAGTTCTCTAATTCTCTCTTTTCTAAGTATTCTTCCATATCATTCTTCATACTTAGAGGATTTCTTCTCTTGGTTTCACTCGGGTTTCTCGGGTATTACGGTCTTGGGCTAGTGCTAAGCACTATCGGAGTTTCTCTACATGGTATCAGAGCCATTCTAATCTTGTGCTCATCAAGATCGGGGTTTAAGAGAGCTCGGTTTATTCGAAGTATGGAATCAATGGGTCGTGTCGTTGGATTGGGAATGGAGATCTTAAACCAATCTAACTACCGGTTATGGAAGTCATGTATGGAGTCATACTTGATTAGTGAGGACTTATGGGATGTCGTCGGCGGTAGTAGCACAACACCACCAAGGGGAGATGCTGCAACAGCGGAAGCGACAAAGGAGTGGACACGGAAGAATGCCAAGGCGGAGTTTGCTTTGAAGAGGTCAATATCCTCGGGAGTATTTGAGCATGTCTCAAGGTGCACATCCGCAAGTTCCATATGGAAGGCGCTAGATCAATTGTTCAACAAGAAGAATGAGGCTCGGTTACAACTATTAGAGAATGAGCTGGCGAATGCGAAGCAGGGGGAGTCTTCAATCTCAGAGTTCTTTATCAAGGTAAAAAACCTTTGCTCAGAGATTAATACTCTTAATCCGGAGGAGTCGATTTCAGAAGCTCGGATGAAGCGGTCTATTATTCGTGGTTTACGACCCGAATATACACCGTTTGTTACTTCAGTTCAAGGATGGGCTACACAACCTTCCTTGGAGGAGTTCGAAAATCTACTAGCTTCGCAAGAATCACTAGCCATGCAAATGGCGGGAGTTAAAGTCAATGATGACTCGGGGAGCGCGTTTGTAGCTCGGAGGCAACAAAGCTTTAGAGCCAAGTTCAAGGATAGTGATACAAAAAATAATGATGAACGAGAAAGATCTTCTATGGGAGACAAGAAGCGATTCAAGTGCTACCGGTGTGGGAAACTTGGGCACTTCAAAAAGGATTGCCGAGTGAAGTTGAAAGAAACAAATATGGCGGAATCAAAGGGTCACACTGAAGACGAAGCATGGTGAAAATGTTTCACGGTGGAGGCTGCATCTTCAGGTACCACTACAACCAAAAATCTAGAAAATGATTGGATTGTAGATTCTGGTTGTAGCCATCATATTACCGGAGACGAGAAGTTATTTTCCAGTCTTCAGTGCCATGACGGAAAAGAAGCCATCATTACCGCGGATAATTCAATCCACCGCGTTGAGAAGGAAGGAACTGTTGTCATTAAAGGAGATGATGGAATCCCAATAACTCTCAAGAATGTATATCATGTTCCTGGAGTAAGGAAGAATCTTCTCTCTGTGGTAAATGCGGTGGACTCAGGTAACTACGTTTTATTTGGCCCAAGTGACGTCAAATTCTTAAAGAATATTAAAGAGTTAAAGGCGGATGTGGTTCACACCGGAGCACGAGTTAAAGATCTATATGTTTTATCGGCCTCCAACTCATATGTTGAGAAGATGAGCACCAATGATAATGTCTTTATATGGCATGCTAGACTTGGTCATATAAATATGACTAAACTCAAAGTTATGGTAAACAAGGATTTGGTTAATGGGCTCCCAAGGTTGAAGATTCAAGATGAAGGAAGACTTTGTGAAGGTTGTCAATATGGAAAATCACATAGGCTTCCATTTGACAACTCCACTTCACGATGCAGCGCTCCGTTGGAGAGGATCCATAGCGATTTGATGGGTCCAACAAGAACACCCTCCTATTCCGGGTTTCGTTACATGTTGTTGTTCGTTGATGATTTCTCACGGTACACCTGGGTATACTTTGTGAAGGAAAAATCAGAAGCATTTTCAAGATTTCAAGAATTCAAGGTTACCGTGGAAGGCGAGTTATGTCGGAAGATCAAGACCCTAAGGACGGATAATGGAGGAGAGTTTATGTCAAAGGAGTTTCTCTCTTTTTGCAAAAAGCATGGTATCAAGAGAGAATTTTCATGTCCACATACACCTCAACAAAATGGAGTAGCGGAAAGGAAGATCAGACATCTAAGCGAGACGTGTAGAAGTTGGTTACATGGCAAGAATTTGCCTAAGGCCTTATGGGCGGAAGGCATGAGATGTGCAGCCTATGTTATCAATCGAATGCCACTAAGTCCGAATAACATGAAGTCTCCTTATGAGATGGTTCATGGGAAGAAGCCAACGGTGAAACATCTCAGGATATTTGGATCAATCTGCTACGTCCATGTGTTCGACTCTCAGAGAACAAAGTTGGAGGCAAAGGCGAAGAAATGCATATTTGTCGGTTATGATGAACAAAGAAAAGGGTGGAGGTGCATGGATCCTGAGACACATAGGTACGTCGTGTCTCGTAATGTTGTCTTTGACGAAGTTTCCTCATATTATGGACAACCTCAAGTCTTGGTCGAACAAGAAGGTGGAGATTCCTTCAAGGTTGATGAACCAGTTCCTCAAATGCCAAGTGAGAGCGGAAGTCTTGAAAAAGAGCCGCAAGGTGAAAGGGGGAGCACTAATCAAGAGGAAGATGATGATGAGGATCATGGTTCCATGGCTAATCAAAGGCCTAAAAGGAACATTGTTAAGCCTGCCCGGTTCAGAGATGAAAGGTTTGTCACTACTTACTCATGTTATTTTGCCGCTCCATTAGATGAAGAAGAGCCATCATCTTATGATGAAGCTAAAGGTGTTCAAGAGTGGGAGACCGCAATGGAAGAGGAGATGAATGCCCTTATAAAGAATGAAACTTGGGATTTGGTTCCGAAAACCAAGGATGTTCAACCCGTTTCATGTAAATGGGCGTATCGAATTAAGCGAAAAGCGGATGGAGGCATTGATAGATTTAAAGCAAGGTTGGTTGCTCGGGGGTTCTCTCAGAAGTATGGAGATAATCAAAGTGCTATCAAGTTGGCTAATAATCCGGTGTTTCATGCAAGGACGAAACATATCGAGTTAGAGCATCACTTCATAAGGGAGAAGGTGTTTGATGGAACAATTGAAGCTTTGGAAGTTCGAAGCGATGACAACGTTGCAGATATCTTCACCAAGTCATTACCAAAAAGTAAATTCGAGTTACTTCGCTCGAAGCTCGGTATGGTTGACAAAATCAAGTTTAAGGGGGAGTATTGAAATTAAACTTGATTTTGAGTTAGGATTAATTATGGGTTCATAATCCAAACCCAAAATTAAGCCCAAGTTCTAGAGAGTCTCTAGAAACATCATAAAACATTATCACCTCCTCTAGATGTTCTAGAGAATTCTATAAAATAATTATCTAAAGATTGTGTAGAAAATTCTAGGAATTGTAAAACATAAAATCTAGATATTATGGTAGAGAGTTCTAGAAAGATATTTTGTAATCTTGGAGCCTATAAATAGCTCCTTCCTCTCCCATTTGTAAACAAGTTGAACAAATAAATAAAAAGCAAGTTAAAGAAAGAGTGTTCTTCATAAGTTCTCTAATTCTCTCTTTTCTAAGTATTCTTCCATATCATTCTTCATACTTAGAGGATTTTTTCTCTTGGTTTCACTCGGGTTTCTCGGGTATTACGGTCTTGGGCTAGTGCTAAGCACTATCGGAGTTTCTCTACAAAGGGTTCAAGTTAGCACATAAGGAATGGCAAGAATCTTTGGAGACCATAAAATCAATAATCTGTGTCTGAATTTTAGAACCCAAAATTGCACCAAGTCAATTAATCTTTTCCTCGGTTACATGTCTCAATATCTAGAATATCTAAAATTCAAAACCCGATCCCTTCCCGATCGATCCTCGATTACCATCCATAACCTAGAGATTCGTACCAAGGTCCTCTCTCCAAGAGTGAAAAACATGTCATCATGTTGGTGACCCTTCTCGCGTTTATGAAAAGTTTGATTGATAGGGCTGTTCGTAATGAAGAATGGTTCAAACTCGTACCACCACATTCATCGGTGACAATCTTGGTTCGGATTACTCTCCCATCATATTAATTTGTCAACTACTTGAACCGTTTTGAAGAGAAACATTTTACCAATGAGTGTCTGTCACTCATTAAATTGTGAGGCTTTGACACACTCGATCGATCTGTATCTCAAGTCTGGCAAGCCAATGAAAGAGGCTCATCATCCGCATAAAATCACCGGCGCCAAGTTAAATTGACAAAGAATGTTATCAAGCTAAATCATGAAGATCTTTTCACAATGTTGAAACGAGAATATGCGAGCTTGAACGGGAGCTAAATAGTATTCAAGAGAAAGAGACTCAACCATTGTTGCAATCATGCAATATGGTGATTGGACAAGATTAACTCTCCAGCTCACGGTGCAATACCATGACATAAATACAACTATATATGTACAGTACTGTTAGAGCAAGAAAGGTTAGGATTGGCTTTCGAAAGAAGACGTACTCCAACGTAAAATTATTTCATCACTCTATCAAACTCAACAAACATAAGGACTATAATCCCCAGTCATTATTAGATTACACCGATTAGCTAGCACTTGCTCTCGGCTACACACTTCTGAAACATTTGGTGCATGGATCAAAATCACATGATTTATATAAACAAGTGGACGGCATGCATCCTTCATTTTGATTCTCCAGTGATTGTTGCAAGAACGAATGAGAACTACTAAAAATTAAGAACCAGTCACTGGTGAACTCTTTGAAGCTATATTTAGTATGGCTAAAGGGAAATTCCCCCGGCCGGTCTGATGGATTTGGAATTGAATTTGTATCTATATTACCGGAACTTGGTCAGTAAAATCACTTTAGCTAGAAGCTTGTAACTAGCTACGTCATAAAACTCTGGATTAGTCTGCAGATGCAGGCTGTTCTGCACGTCCGTAAGGTTCCTTTTCCGAATCAGGTACATCAATTCTCACCGATGAGTCTTTGCAATATCTAACACAAACTTTTCTTCAAAACTTCATGGCCATATACATACAAGTATAGTAGTTGTTGCGCAACATGCACAGCACAAACAGTTAATGCATGCCTCATTGTTGATTGACCATGTAAAACTCTACATGGTCATCTAGGCATAAAATCATCTCCGAAAATTACTTCTAACTATTTTATATAACAATTCATATGGGAATATTTTAAACGATAATAAACTCTAAAATGTGTTTGAAATTCAGAGGAGCTAATATATATATATAACATCATTGGTCAAACTCGCCTAAAAAGCAATTACTCGTAATCTAACTTCCATTAATGAGATTTTTAAGGAAACAACCGTTATCTCATGCACAGAATCATAGATGGAAACCAATATCCATTTCTGTTTGAACTCTTCTCATTGCCAGCCAAATCCAAATCCCATTTTGTCTGAACCAGAGGAGGAGGAGGAGGTGCAATGCTGCCATTAGAGAACAGAGAGCAGCTCTGTCCATGCCGGTTTTCAAGGGGAAATCCCTCAACTTCATAAACAGTCGGTGGGTCTCGCTTTCTTTCTCTTCTTTCCACCTCAAGGAAATGGCCAAGAGATGGAGTATTGTTGTTGTTGTTCTCAGTTTCGAGATGACATTTAGGGCAGAGAGAGAAACAAGCCATGGTGGCTTTGTAGTTGTGTCTCTTCTTATTCTTTGCTTGGACATTGAGTTGTTGTTGACTAGTGGAGAGATCAAGGATAGTCGTGATGCCAATGAGGCTGCCAAGGGTTATGCTCCTCCTCTCATGGAACATAGAACCTGTGGACTGCAACAAAACAAGTACAGACACAAATAACAATGCCGAGTACTTGAACATTAATTAATATAATTTATACAGTGTAGTCAAATATATGTACTGTCTAACTAACAGCACACTTCTTTGTTCGATCGTAATTCATACGTGTCACTGTGTTCTATTAATTAACGCTAAAAATCAAAGTTCATATGATGCTTTCAGTTGAAATTGACATAAAGTAGTACTGGTACATTTGAAAATGATAAGTGTCATCGTGTTGAATTGAAGGTTTTAACAATTGAAACTAATACGCGCAAGTGGATATTCTTTTGTTCTTGCTACCAGTATCATGTAGATAAATGAAATTGGTCAACATTATGAGGTGTACAATTAAAGCACTTTACAGAGTTTACTTCTTTTAATATCTGAAAGAAGAAAAAAAAACAGAGAAACAAATTCATTCACGCTTTATGCAATTAATCAACAGTACCAATATGAATCATCAAAAAAGGCTTGCATTTAGACATTGCCATATACTTTACACATATAAATGACACCAATTCAGATAACTCGTGTTGGAGTATAATAATTGTAGAGATATATCCAGAGTAAACATCTACAACTAGGCTTGAACCATCCGAATATAAGAATAAAAAAGAAATTTTCATTCTTTATATACAGCGGAAAAAACAAAGAAAAAATAATAATAAAAAATAATCCCCAAAGACTTCACGATAGCTACTCGAACTGTAAATGTTGAATATTAAATTTAAAGATTGGGCCGGGTTATCTTCGTAATATTGAAGCAAACATACCTCAGTATCTAAATCTGATGAAGTAAGAGAAGAAGTCGGAGAGTTAGTGTTGAGAGTGTTGAAGGAAAGAGAGCCAGAGAAGTCTAAGCTCCTCCTGATTAATCCAACCCTCGCATTTAGTGGTTGCAACCCTAGAGGCCAACCACGTTGCTGCATTAGTACAAAACAAGATACAATTAACAACAAAAAAAAAATGCTAACTGCATATATAAGTTGACATCAAATCAAATACAGGGAGCTAGATTGAGTTAGAGAGAGAGAGAGAGATAACATGTTGAGCCATTTGGAGGTGGATCGCTTGAACGAAAACAATGAGAATGACAGAGAGAGATGGAAAATATCAGCTATCAGAATTCAGAAGTGTATGTATATATATAAATGTAAGGTAGCAGAATCTGATGATGTCTATAGTTAATTCGTTGATAGGCAAGAAAACGTACAGAAGAAGAAACAAGAGAAGGGGAGGGGAAACAACTGTAAAGAGGCAAAGAGGATATCTTGTATTTTGGCTCATCTTTTGTTGTTGCAGGGGAAATTTCTTATGAACCCCTCCGTCGACCATGATTTTCTTTAGGTCCTTCGACCTAAAATAATCTGAAAAAGACCTTTGAAGAGGACCTTGTTTAATGTTTGAAATAGATGATGATAAAGTATAAAATGTAGGTATATGAAAATTGAGAATCAAACTGGGGGCCTTGATTGATTTTTCCTTGTAAATTTTGAGAGAAGAGCAGCATTAATCAATCAGTGCAAAATGACAAATGGGGGACACAGTGAGATATGATGATCACTGTCTGCTTTTGTTTTAAAGATGTTTGAAACAGTGATAAGAAGAAGAAGAAGAAGAAGAAGAAGAAGAAGAATATATTGACCAAGGGGGAGCTTCTATGTTCTAAAAAATGAAGGTGTATTTTACCCACAAATAGGCTGTCAATTTCTCAAGGCCCCACGCCTGTCCAATAAAAGATGGACCTTCACTCATAGTGGCCACCCCTCCTTTGGGGTTTCAGATATAAGCTTAGCATAAAAAAAATGTATAAATAAAAGTTCACATACCACAATATATTATGAAGTGCGCGCATCATTTTGATTAATAACATTGATCTCATTATCATAAAAACTTTCAATCCTTTGATAAGCATTTCAATATCATTCATTCCACTATCTTATTTGGCACATTCTCATTGCAGTCGAATACGCATAAAAAAAAAAAATTTAAAAAACAAAAAAAAAAACGAGAAAGATAATAACTCCAGAGGCAGCAGAGCATCTGAGGTATGCTTGCAGTATTAAGACGGATGACAATTATCCATTAGAAATCTCTAAAGATTGAGAATTAATCAATACAAATTCTCTTTTAAGGGATCTTCTTTACTTATAGGACCAGAAGCAGCAGCAAAATACTCTGATAATAGTAAAATTTCGTGGCCCAAATGAATATCATGGCCCGAATGTAGAGGACTCATTTTTTGGTGGGACAATGAATATCATGGTCCGAATGTGGATCACATGAATATCATTGTCCGACGCTGATTTTTCTGTTTTATTAAAAAAAAATTAATAAAACTACGAAGGGTCTAGGCCAACCTTTATGATCAAAAAAAAATAGTAAAATTTCCTACTTCATGGAAAAGTAGAACATTTAAGAATACATGCGAAAATCCGCTTATAGAATTTTCCATGTTTACAAACAGATATATATAATTTACATTTTAAAATAGAAACAACAATTGCACTACAAACGTGGCCTCTAATCATAAAATCTTATGAGGTGATATTTGAACATAAGAATTCGATGATAAAAAAAAAGGGGGGTAAAAAGAAGGAATCATGACTTTGCTGAAACAACTCCATATGCAGCAACAGCGTTAAGCTGATTGAACGGCGGAAGAAGAGCAGATGGGGCTCATGATCTATACAGCAGAGTCTCTTCACAATCATCAGTTTCTGGACTGCAGGAACTAGGCGATTGATTGGATGGATAAAAAGGAAAAGTTACCAACAAAAGGTGGAAGGAGATGCCTACTGTTTTCTTGGAAGGCATCCAAGGCAAATAGGGGCAGGCCTCGACTAAAATCAAGAACATCTCTAATTATAAATAATGGAAGAGTTGAAATTGTATCATTTATAGACAAATTGTAATTTACAGATATTTGAACATAAGAATTTAGTCCCACATCTTCGCGATCTTCGCGATCAATTTAGTCCCACATCTGCACTTAGTTCATCACGATCTTCATGTCATATAACATGGTTTGGTATACAAAATCAAGTAGCCAGAAGACCTTTCACATGTCCATTTAGAAGGGTTCCCCCCCCCCCCCCCCCCCCCCTCTCTCAAAGGAAAGGTAGGGGTAACTCTAAAATGTCCATTTAGAAGTTGAAAAACTGTAAATTTTGCAGCCACTGACTTGGTGGATGAGTAATAGGCCTCTAAACCACTTGGTTTTAATACACAAACATGTTACATAATGAATCTCATAACAAACAATATACCCTCCATTAGAGCTGGTATCGGATCCTATTGGGTCAGATCCTTCACTACCCAGATTCAGACCCGGACTCGGACTTACAAGAACCAGGTCCGGGTCCGGATCCGGTCCTAGTTAAAAAAGTCTACCCGTCGGGTCCGGTAGAGCGGAAAATAAATATGTGCACTTAAGTATTTTACACCCGATACCCTACGGTTCCAACAATTTTTACACTTAAGTACATGAATAAATATTATATTTACACATCTATCTTCAACAGATACTATTTATAATTTTATACGTATATCCCTATAGCCTTATTATTCAAATTCCATATTTTTTGGGATATTTTTTAACGGGTCTGGGTCCGGATCTGAGTCGGTTCTATTTTGAGCGGACACAAATCCGGATCCGAACCCGGAAGTGCATCGGGTCTTTTTTCAGGACCCGAACCCATATAGACTTGGTCAGTTCCAAACCTACGGTCCAATGTCGGGTCCCGGTAACGGGTAAATGTGACAGTGCTATCCTCCATACCTCCACGGGGTGGCAGCACCCTAAGGGTTTATCATTAATTACCATATATGATAAAATTGCATTATGTAGATATGAGGCCCCTTTAATGACCATCAAGTTTCTACAGCTAGCAAATAAATTTACTTAAATTACTGAAGGGCAGCAACCAAGCTATGTGAAAATCATCAACGGATTGGCTGAATTCAACAAATTAGAAAACAAAATAATAGCAGCCACTCATTTTCAATGATTGCAACCAAGCTATGTGAAAATCAACAGTGGACTAGCTGAACTCGACTAGTTAGAAGACAGAGAAATACCAGCTATTTATTTTCTTGATTTGATGCTAGATTTTCATGTGCAGCTTTATATTTAAAAGAGCAACAGCAGAACTTTTCATGTATGTAGAATTATTATATATATATAAAGAGAAATCTTCCGTTGTGCGCTAGGTTTTTGTGTGCACTCGACCTTCCCGCATTCGTATCGACGATCCAAACCATTTACATTGATCTACACATCTAAATTAGTTTAAATATGTAAAATCAAATCATTTGAAATTCATTTGTTCATCAATTAAAGGGTTACAAAATTGTATGACTGAAAATCGTTGTTTTTTATAATCAGATGATAGATGGGCAAATGATTTTCAAATGATTTGATTTTACATATTTAGACTAATTTAGATGTGTAGATCAATGTAAACGATTCGGATTGTCAATACGAATGCGAGAAGGCCGATTGCACATAAGTGCACATGGAAGTTCAGTGCACAACGGAACATTTATATATATACAAGCAATACTATTACTAATCCTATGAAAGTAATAATTATTCATATATAGCGAAACGATCCAAGTCGTAGCAGCGATAGCAATATACCAAGCTTCTCTTATAAACGTCTCTCAGCAGCGAATTTCGGACTAATTTACAAGTCATCGTACTTTATACGGCAATATAAAAGATATTATTACATACATCTATAAAGGTAAATGGTAACTGTGTGAAATATTCAAAGTAAACGTGAGCTCAATATATCCATAGAATGATACTGGGTTGGAGCCGAATTTGGAGTCTTTCAAGACTAAATACAATGAGCCTGAAGAGAGGCCCATTACGGAGTCAACATTGCAAATCTTGAGTGACTATTCAAGCCCTTCTATCATGGCGGAAGAGGCTCCGATTTTGCATACTGCTACTGAGGGTACAAGTAAAGTGCATGTGAGCCACGAGGAAGAAGACGATCAAGAGGCGAGACTGAATCTAGATGATGATTTTGTCTATTCTGAAGAGGAGTCCTTGGATGAGGCTGATGATGAGGCTTGGGATACGTCCCCTGAGTTGGTTCCCTCCACATTTCCAGAAGGACAGTCAATTAACTCAGATGGACTGGCTGAAGAGCTCTCGAACATATCACCAGAGTTGATACCTTGCACATTCCCTCCAACATAAGCAATGGTTACAAGCTCTTCTCAAGGCAATACAGATGTCAGGGTCCACAATAGGGCTATGGAGGAGTCCTTAGATGACTATCTGGAAATTGCGGCAGCCGCTAAAGCGGCCAAGACAAGCGTCGGAGGTACAGGCTCTGTCCTAGCTTCTGTCTTTAATTTCATGACTGATACTGAGATTTTTTATCTAGCTAAAACCTGTGATCTTGCGGTTAACGATATTGATAGGAACGCCCTCCTCCTCAATCAAATTAGAGGATGGGAGTCAGATAGGGTTATCTTTAATTTGAACTCGTCAGCCAAAACGAGTCACGTTCCCCCCCTAACCGTAGTTAATGGAGGCCCTATTCTGGAACGTTAGAGGCCTTGGTAGGCGGGACAAGAGAGAGATGGTTAAGGAAGTCATAGCCAGGTCTAAGGCTAACATTGTGGGTCTCCAAGAGACCAAACTTTCACACATGACTAGACTGAATAGAGTAGGGGGTAGTCGTATCTCAGAATGGAGGATGTCCCCATCAGTGGGGGCGTCTGGGGGTATCGCCCTAAGGTTTAACCCAAACATTTTTTGTTGTCTAGACGAGCTCCACGGGCAATTTTCTTTGTCGGTATTGCTTCAGCGAAGATCCGACCAGTGGACTCAATCGGTTACGGTGGTCTATGGACCGCATACCTCTGCCTCCAGAACGGCCTTCTGGACGGAACTAAGGGATATCCAAGCACATTGGCCACATCCTTGGGTGGTGGGGGGCAATTTTAACATCACAAGATTCGCCTCAGAACACAGAGGCAGAGGATCAAGTGATCTAGACAGGAAAGCTTTTAATGAGGTTATCACAGACCTGGAATTGGTTGACATCCCTATCTCGCATAGGCTTTTCACCTGGTCGAACATGCAGGCGGCGCCCATTCTAGCTAAGCTAGATAGAATCTTGGTCTCCATAGATTGGGAGACCAAATTTCCGTTATTATCGGCAAAATCACTCCCTAAACCAACCTCTGATCACATACCTATTTTCTTATCTTCCGGGGAAGACCAACCCAGAAAGCCATCAAAATTTCGGTTCGAGAAAGCATGGTTAAAAATTCAAGGCTTCCACCATATGGTCAACGAGAGTTGGGCCAACCCGACCAAGGGTCGTGAGGCGTCCGCTATATGGTGTGAAAAAATTAACAGACTCAGGGGCAAGCTTAGGAAATGGAACTGGACCAGATTCGCGCTGATTTGGAGAGCACAGGAATCCCTACTTGAAGGGATTGAGGAACTTGAGAAGGTTGAAGAAACTAGGGATCTACTACAGGAAGAGCGGAATCGATTGCTCCAATCCAGACAGGAAATCGACTAGCTCTACAGGATTGAGAAAATCAAATGGCAACAACGGTTCAGAATTTCGTGGCTTAAAGAGGGAGACACGAACACGGCTTTTTCCACCGAGTTGCCAGCGCACGGCGTAGAGCTAACCTCATACACTCAATCCAGTCGGATTCTAGAACGGTTCAAGGTGACATTGCTATTAAGCTGGCCTTTCAGTCCCACTTCAAGCGCCTCTTTGGGCAAAAAATGGCCATAAGGGTCCCTCTCCAATACGATTTCTGGCAAGACCAGACAAGCACTTCAGACCCTAGGCTGCAATCCCTCGAAGCACCCTTCACTGAGAAGGAGGTCTGGGAGGTAATCCAACAACTTGGAAAGAATAAAGCTCCAGGTCCTGATGGTTCCCCGATTCTATTCTATTAGATATTCTGGGAGGAAATCAAAGACAACTTCCTGAAGCTGTTCGCAGGCTTCTACGAGCACAAACTCAAATTAGGGAGGTTCAACTACGCAGAGGTTGTGCTGACTCGAAAATTTTGCCGTACTGCCCCCCTTTTTGAAAATATTTAGCGCTCTGCCCTACTTCCCAAAACAATTAGCGATCTGCCCTTGTTTAGGACACGTCAGCATAAACCGTTATTGAAAATAACGGCACAGGTTATTTACGTGCCGTTATTTCCAATAACGGCATCTATTTTATATTTTTTTTTCATGCTGTTATTTGGAATAACGGCATCAGTATATTTCTCTGAATCTTCTAACTTTAAAAAGTTCTAAGTGTGAAAAAAACTTATAAATGATGTCGTTATCCTGAATAACGGCATTCGAGTGACTGATGCCGTTATTGGAGATAAAGGCATCAGTTATATATAAATATGAACTCTTGCCGTTGTTTGGAAACAGAGAGAGAAAAAAAAAAGTTTAAAAAAAACAAAAAAATTATAACTGATGCCGTTATTTGGAATAACGACATCAGTTATAATTTATTTTTTTTTATCTTATTCGTAAGAGATGATGAATAGTAAGTTACTTTTTTATATAAAAAAATTATAACTGATGTCGTTATTCCAAATAACGGCATCAGTATTGAGAATGTCGTTATTTGAAATAACGGCATCTGTTATAAGATTTTCACACTTGTAATTTTTTCTCTAAGTGGAGACTACAAGCTGTCGAAAAACAAAACAATCTATGTCGTTATTCCAAATAACGACATGACACTTTTTTTTCAAACAGATGCCGTTATTGGGAAGAACGGCATCGAAATAACCTATGCCGTTTTTTCCAATAACGTTTCTTGCTGACGTGTCCTAAACAAGGGCATATCGCTAATTGTTTTGGGGAGTGGGGCAGAACGCCAAATATTTTCAAAAAGTGGGGTAGTACGGCAAAATTTTCTGCTGATTCCTAAGAAAGAAGACTCCCGACGAGTTGGAGACTTCTGCCCCATAAGCCTCCTTAACTGCTCTGTAAAGATCATTGCCAAGACCCTCGCTAACAGACTCGGAAAGGTAATGGATGGCCTCATTAGTCAGGACCAGACAGAATTCATCAAAGGAAGATGTATTCAGGACAGTATAGCAACAGCGAAGGAGACTATCCATCAATGCCACACTTCGAATTCTAAGAGCTACCTTCTGAAACTGGATTTCGAGAAAGCCTATGACTCTGTTGAATGGGACTGTTTGTTGGAAGCGCTTGCTGGTAGGGGGACAGGTTGATCAGATGGATCCACACTTGTCTTACCACCAGCAGAACGGCTATTTTGGTAAATGGGGTTCCAGGCCACCCATTTTCCTGCAAACGCGAGCTTAGACAAGGTGATCCGCTCTCACCCCTTCTCTTCACCATCGTGGCAGACGTTCTAAGATCCATGATGGCTAAATGCAGTAGAGTAGGTTGGATCATACCAGTGGCTAAGGGAGAGTATCGTCAAGGATGCTCTATTCTCCAATATGCAGACGATACTCTCCTATTTGGCAATGGGAACTTAGGAGAAACCACCGTCTTCAAAGGAATTCTGTATTGCTTTGAAGCCTGGTCTGGCCTCAGAGTCAATTTCCACAAAAGTGCCCTCATTCCCATTGCCCTGACACTAGAAGAGGCTCTTGATCATGCCACTATCCTCAACTGCTCCACCGAGAGTTTCCCCATTCAATACCTTGGAATGCCGCTAAGATCTGGGAAACTCAAAAAAGCGAATTGACTATCCATTATTGACCGGGTTGAGAAACGGGTTGCAAGATGGAAAGGCAAAGCTCTATCCTTGGGAGGGAGAGTCACGCTTATTAATGCAGTCCTCTCAAACCTTCCTACCTATTATCACTACTTCTTTGAAATGCCGCGATGGGTAATCCAAAGAATTGACCGGACTAGAAAATGTTTCTTATGGAAAGGGGCAGACCCGGACCGATGAGGTTACCACCTAATTAGATGGGAAAAGGCGTGCATGAAAAAGATACATGGAGGCCTAGGTATAATTGATCTTCGAGATATGAATCTAGCGCTATTGGGTAAATGGTGGTGGAAAATATTCCACCCTAATGGAGAAAGGTGGCAACAATTTGTTCAGGGATATATGCATGGGAATGGAACGAAAAATCTGGACTTCAGGATAGGCCCTCGGATTTCTTGGTTCTGGAAAGGTATCACTAAGGCATACGATCCCTTCCATAGTTGTGTCAAATCAACTATTGGTAACGGCGGACTCACCAAATTTTGGTGAGATAAGTGGTGTGCTGACCATACACTCAGAACCCTGTTCCCCGATTTATATGAGCAGGCGACACATCCACACTGCACGGTGGTCGCAGCCTGAAAAAGAGGCGCCTGGAATCCATCTTTCAAACAACCGCTTGACCTAGGCTCTCAGCTCAGACTAACAGAACTTCAGGCCTACATCACCAACGCTGATATTAGCTGCTCTCAGGGACCCGATAAGAAATCCTGGGGATTGGAGATGAACGGCAAGTTCACGGTTCACTCCATGTACAACCACATTCATTTTAGGGGATGTACCGCAAAGTGGTCTGCTGTCATCTGAAAAACGAAAGCCCCGCTAAAAATCAAAGTTTTCTTATGGTTGGTACTAAATGATACGATCCTGACTAGAGAAAACCTCGCTAAGCGCCAACCGAATGTAGACTCTCAATGCGGATCCTGCAACGCTGCCCTGAAGAATAGAGATCATCTTCTTCTTCAGTGTCCTAGGAGCAAAGCGGTTCTCATAGAAGTACTCAGCGCCCTAGGGACATCTCAATACCCTAGTACATACGAGGACCTGTGGGTAGGTCCAAAGTTCGCAATGGAGAGGAAAACTATGAGAGAAGCGCGGTATATCGCGATCGCCGCAATGACCTAGGTTCTCTGGCTAGACAAAAATAATCTTTATTTTCGTAGAACTTGCAACAGTATTTCTGACAATTTGACTCACATTATGCATTTTATTTCATTTTGGGCTGATGTGGCAGCAGCAGGTCCCAGGGGAAGGATCGCGAGTGTATTCCAGGTACAGGACTTTGATGATGAGGAGATCGAGATCGGACCGACGATCGATGGATAGCCAGCATGGTCTACGATGGTCATTGATACCAGCCACCCCAGGATTTGTTGGGGGGTATGATGTATTTCTTTGCGGCTACTCTATGTTTTTCCTTTTCTTTTGTCCCACCCCCCATGTTCAGGGTGGAGTTTATGTACTTTAGTGTTGTTTGCAAGATTTTGTATAGGCTCAGTACTCTTAGTTTGTTTTGTTAATCACTTATTAATGAAACATGGTGGCCAAACTCCACCTTTTGTTAAAATATATATATATATCTATATAATAAAACACAAAGAAAGCTATCAAGTGGCTCACATTCAATCCCCCAAAATTAAAGGCTCAGATCCAACCTCACAAAACACATTTTTTTCCCAAAAATTTCAAACCTCAAAATCAAAATTTTTTCCCCAAAACTAAAAAAATTATTACTTTATTACCATATCTCTCCTCTTTAACTTTTTCATATTTCTCTCTTTCTCTCTCTCTCTCCAATTTTTTCTTTATTTACATATTTTAGGTATGTAAAATTTTCAGAATTTTTATGTTTTTTTTATTGCACATGTTATATTGAACATAGCAAATATCTCTTCAACAATTAAATTTCAACATTTTCTACCATTAAAGTTCTAAGAAGTTAAAATTATTTTTCAACATATACTAATAGCAACATGGATTTTTATTTACAACTAATTATTGTCATTCTATTCAAACTTGAACTACATAATTATTGTTTTACTGTTTATAGGGTTTTTCGTGTGTTGTATCGTTCCAAAGACGTGTCGTAGGCACGTGCCCACGGGCAAATCTAGTATATATACATATAGAAATATATATATATATATATATATATATATATATATATATATATATATATATATATAATGGCAATCCATAAACTCAAATGATGAAATAACTTCACCTAGCTAGGGACCTCTTGGTTTCAAATAGTAATTTCTGGAAGTAAAAGAAGATGCCACATATATCCCTCTCTAAGTGTGTATTTGCACATTTGCTCCTAGTAGTATGGTTCCTCAACTCTTAGTACCCCTCTGGCTACGTAAAAGACATCAAAATAGTATGAAATATTTAATTTTCTTTGACAGACTTGATGAAAAAAAAAAGAAATATTTGTCATCTACCATTCTAACTTCATCTTCTTACTCGTAAACTCTCTCGATTATAAATCCAATTGAAACGCATCAAAAGCTTCTCAATTTTTCTTCATTGTCTTAAGATTTAAACAAATTTGCAGTATAACTTTGCACCTTAATCTTCTTCCTCACATTTTCTATCTAAATTCACCATCAATTTTATGAGTTTTAAATACATGTAGTTAGAGGCAGTGTTAAGGATAAATAAGAAATAAGGCTCACATTGTCAGGGACAAATATACACACTTTTGAGAGTCGTATATGATATTAACAAATTTGTTAGGGGTATACCCATAGAAAACCCTTCTTAAAAGTATTTTTTGTAAAATAAGGAAATGAAACCGCATACAATTTTATAAAAATAATTAATTCTATTAATATTCTAAGTTTCTAACCCAACACGAAAAAATTTCTGGGTCCACCCCTGATTACGAATTTTTCTATCACATACCTTGACCATGCGGACCTGGTAATACTTGTATATGATACTGAATATTGCTTATAATTAGGGTTCAAAGGATTGGAAGTTTTTTATATAATGAGATCACTATTATTACCAGCACATCAGTATTAGCCATAATGTTTTAAAGCAAATTTGCCTATCTGATTTGGCACATTCCGGAGTTAGTGAAGCACTGCAACTACACGCATCACCACTTTCTTACTGGTACTGTAATAGGTAATCTTGACAACACAAGGATCAATTACAAGCATTTTTTTTTAGAAATTCTCAAGGCTAAGAAGAATTTAGTAGTAAGAAATTCACCTTTTTAGAAGCAGCAAAATTGCTTAATAATACACACTGAGATTACATTTGGTATGCAAAAATACATTATTTCTTCTGCCGATGTTATTCTCCGGATACAAGTTTTAAGAGCATAAGAATTAGAGAAGATTCTCAAACATGCATTTGCCAAGTATTCTGACATAGGTCATATCCCATAGTAGAGTATGAATAATAAAACACAAAAATGAAAATCACTTATCGAAATCCTCATCCATTCAAATAAATATCATATAAATAAAGGGAAATGATCTAGTGAGAACTATTTTGGTGAGAACCACGTGAGAACTTTTGTTTGGGATATTAGTTGAAAGATCTGAACCGTTCATTTTGATCTACACGATTAAATTAGTCTATGGATGAGAAATCAAGTCATTTGAGATTCGTTTCCCCATGCATTGAAGTGTTACAAATTGTGTGGCTGTAAAATCGTTATTTTTTATAGTGACATGATGCATGGACAAATGAATATCAAATGACTTGGTTTTATATTTCTATACTAATTTAGTTATGTTAAACAATGTGAACGGTTCAGATTATCCATAGGATGGATAGGCGTGGAGTTCTCACGAAGCTTATCGTGAGAACAGTTCTCACCAGATCGCTACCCTATAAATAAAAACCATAAATAGGGAAGTTCATTCGCACTGTAATCCCTCAAATAGGGCCGGCCAGGGCCTGTGCAACCTGTGCGGTCACACAGGGCCCACGGTCGCTCAAGGCTCACTAATGAGGAGGCCTCCATAACATATGATTAATAGAGATTGTATTCTAATTATAGCACAAAAGTCATTTTGTCCGAGCGGTTAAGGGGACAAACTTTAAAGCTATTGGTTGTAGGTTCAAACCTTATTGAGAGGACATTATATATATATATATATATATATATATATATATATATATATATATATATATATATATATATGCTTTCGTTAATTATTGAGATTGACTTAATACATGATTTTTTTTTTAATCGTGTATTTCATGCGTTTCAATAATATGAAGATCCTTAATAAGATATAGAATGTACCATACTCATATCCTTAATAACGAATTCAATTGAAAAATATGAGTATGGTACATTCTATATTAGAATATCTAAAGAAGGCCCATTTTTTCCTTTCCGCACAAGCCCTTATTAATCTTAGGACCGGCCCTGCCCTCAAAGTCCAACTTTATGAGGTGCTATTTGAACATAAGAATACGATGATAAAAGAGTAAAAAGAAAAAGAAGGAATATAAGAGTTTGCTGAAACAACTCCATATGCAGCAACAGTATTAAGCTGATTGAAGAGGCTCATGATATACAGCAGAGTCTCTTCACAATCATCAGTTTCTGGACTCGAACTAGTGATTGGAAGGATAAAAAGGAAAAGTCACCAACAGAAGGAAGAAAGAGATGCCTTATGTTTTCTTGGAAGGCATCAAAGGCAAATAGGGCATCAACTGAAATCAAGAACATATCTTTAAGGTGGACCGCTAACCGATGAAAGAGAAACTCTTTGGACTGAATTAATCGATACAAGAAACTATTTTTTGGGGAGAAACTATTTCATAAAGAACCATAATTAGAGGGGAAATTGCATCAGTCCGCATAATATAACCACCTACGATTAATACAAGAATTTCATTGCGGAATTGGATGCATACAACAGTCGTCTATCAGCCAATGTGAATGCCAAGTGGCAGGAATATGGAAATTGAAGTATCGAGAACAAATGTCGAAGGCAAAAATATACAGAATAATCAAACCTTTGAATGGAAATTCTCGCTCTTATAATCAATTCATTGTTACAGTGATGGCAATCTTTTTTCAGCTACTGACTCTGTGACACGAACGGAGAACTCAGTAATACATCTTACAGTGAACAATACGGCAGTTGGCTTATTGTGATTATGGCTTGACGCCGGGCCTGTACTCTCCAATTCCCAGCAAGTCCTGAAGGTTAAAGCAGCTATAATATCAAAAAGAGAAAACAACTTCTAGGAAAACATAAATTCGTTGCAGATTATTTGATGCATCTTCATCTTGGTGGTTGACATTGTGGTGAAGCTCGGCAGGAAAATTAGACAGACTGCTAAAAAAACCCAGTTAAAGAACCCTATATAAAAGATGGGCAATGCTAATTGTACTTCTCTTTCTTCACTATTTTGGTACTACTAAGAGCAACTGGAGTCGTTGGCTATTTTGCCAAAATTTCCAAAAAATAGAAATTTTGGTGCTGCAGTCATTGGCTATAAACCCAAAATTTGGATTTTAGATGAACAGCTGCCAAATTTGGCAGACGAAATAGCTATTTGGAAAAGAAAAAAAAAACTGACGAAAGATGATTTACCGTAAATAACCGATGATTTTTCCCCCATCGGACGGTAAATGATTTACCGTCCCAAAAAGCACGTAATTCTCGGACGAGGGATGATTCCCCGTCCTTAAATTTTATTTTATTTTTTTTAATTAAAAAATGGTCGGATTTCCCGTCTGTTCCATTTTTTTTAAAAAAAATTGAAATATGCAGGGACGGGAGATGAAGCCCCGTCCCATACATTTTTCACCTTTAAAACCCTTATACAACCACCCTATAATTATTTCTATGGGTTAAAATTAGGTTTAAAAGGTAATTAATTAAAAAATACGAATTAATTAGGATTAATTTAACAGTTTTTAGGATTTAGGATTTAAATTTTTATTTTTTTAAAAAATACAACGAACGGGAAATGATTCCCTGTCCGTTGTTTTTAAATTTAAAAAATAAAATAAAAAATATCAGACGAGAAATCATTCCTCGTCCGTTCATTTTTTAAAAATTAAAACCCAAAATTTGGGTTCAAACGAATACAACTCAAACTCATTTTTTCTATTCCTATATGCCAAATACCCAAAATTTGGATTCTAACGACTACAGATGCTCTAAGAGCCCACAAACTTTTATGGCAAAGATTTTTCACATGGACTCCACCTCCGTGAGTTTAATAGTACCAAAGTAGTAAATAAAAAGTAGTATACTTAACATTTTCCATAAGAGATACCCCAAATACCGGCCTCGGTCGTACTTGGTAATTATGAGTGGATTACTTTTTAATTTTATTATTATTTTTGCCAAAAAATTGTTGTCCAAAAGAGGGTTTCTGCAATTTCCTAGATAACATGGAATTGGTTTCACAAACCTTGCTAAAAAATAAATGGGCAAAAGTCGTGAAACCTCCCTCAAGCTTATTTTCGATCAAATCAACCCCCAGCTGTCGTCATAACTTATTTTAATACTTTTATCGGTACATGAAATTACCATTATGCCCTCTACGATTATAAAAATTATAATAATAATAATAATAATAATTTATTTTTAAAAAGGAAAAAAAACCCAACAGCCCATTTTGGATCAGAGGTGATTGGGTTTTTCTTTTTTTTATTAATAAATTATTATTATTTTATATTTTTTATAATTATAGAAGGCATAATGGTAATTTTTGGTATCAATGAAAGTATTAAAATAAGTTATGACGTAGCTGAGGGGTGATTTGATCGAAAATAAACTTAAGGGGGTTTCGTAATTAAACATGTCAACTTAAGGGGGTTTCATAACTTTTGCCATAAATAAATAAAGAAATAAATAATCCCAAGACAATATCAGTGCAAGGGACTAATAGGAACTTTTAGAATGAACAACGATTAATGCATAACACGGTATAATAGAAACTCGAGCAAATCTAATCTCTAGCTAGAAATAACACAAAATTATGATTTTAAACACTAGGATTTCAGAATCAACAATATGAGAAGGATGAGAGATTTCTTAGGGTTAAATGCTAGAACCCCCTCTATATTCCTCCCCCCCCCCCCCCCCCCCCCCCGCATTTTTGGTCAAAGCAGACAACTCCCCAGGAGCGTCCCATAATGCTAGAACCCCCTCTATATTCCCCCCCCCCCCCCCCCCCCCCCCCGCGTTTTTGGTCAAAGCAGACAACTCCCCAGGAGCGTCCCATTATTTTTTTCTTTTCGATTCTATGCGTTGAACACCTGCTTATTTTGAACAATTCTATCTCTCCCCTTCATCTCCTGCCTCCAAACTCCAAACTCCAAACTCCATTAAACCCATTGAACCCATGGAACCTTCAAACTCCAAACTCCTTTGAGTTCTACTGAACCCATAAAACCTCCAAACTCCATTTAAAATCTTCTCCATCTCGTTCATGAATTATATGATACTAGTATCATGCACGTGCGATGCACGTGGAGGAAGAAGGAAAAAGATCCAAAAAAAAAACCGAATGAAAAGGATTAGAAAAAAAATGCACGTGCGATGCACGTGGAGGAAGAAAGAAAAAGACCCAAAAAAACCGAATGAAAAGGAAAAAAAGCCACTTTCGAAAATAAAAAGAAAATAATTTCCAAACTGGTCCACTTCCGAAAATAATTACCAAACTGGTCCACTTTCGAAAATATTTACCAAAGTGAGTCATTTTGTCAACACGTGCGCTGCACGTGTTGACAAAATGACATCCGGTGACAGATGATACTAACCCCTTCTCCCATTATAATAGTAGAGATTTGGACTTATATTTTTCGGCATGAATTTAAAAGTTATGGAATGTTAGCTTAAAGAACAACAAACACATTCATGTATAATCTACCTTAAATCTATGTGTAATAAATTCAACATTCACATGTACAATTAATAAATGAATTCATTAAAATACAAACACATCACTCTTAGTTGGAATTAATACAAACACCTTACACACATACATGGAGGATGAGCTCGTAATTCCAAATATTGTTGAAAGAGAGATGGGGGTGAGAAGTATCAAATTTGGGTTTTGGAGAGGGTGAAGGAGAGGGCCAAATTTATAAGATAACCTAATGAAGAACGAGGGCAAGAACATTGATTTCAAATTCCTTAAAGGGTTAATGGAGTCTAGAGATGAAGGGGATTTGAAAGGAGTTTGGAGTTTTTATCGGTTCAATGGAGTTTGGACGTTCTATGAGTTTAATGGATTGGAAGTTTGGAGGTTGAAGATGAAAGAGGTAAAATCGTCCAAAGCAGGCACACACAATAAGCATAAATAATAGGCCACTTAAAAGGCCACTTAAAAGACCCCTGGGGGGTTGTTATCTGCTTTGACCAAAAACCCAGGAGGGGGGCGGTGTTATGTGCATTGACCAAGAAATATAGGGGGGTTTCTAGCATTTAACCCATCATATTAGTTAGTACAGCAATTGCATATTGTAGACTATAGTGAGCTTTCAAGTTATTCACTACAACAATTTCATATGTAGACTAATAATCACTGTCAAAGTTGTGCCACACTTGGGACAAGCTTTTAAACCACCCTACTTGATGAGGTTAAATCACTGTAAGGATCGGTCACATGCGTCACGATCTGTAGCCGTAAACTGAATAATTTACGACGCCAACTTGCATACATCCTAAAAATGGTTTAAATCTGTACCAAATATGCGGAACCTAAACTCAAAACTTCAATAATTATCAGCAAATATTCTATTACCAAGATATCAACAACCAAATCATCCAAAATACCCAAATATAAGAATAGATACAAGTTCTTAGCTAAGGGGTTAGGTAAAACACTCAACCTTTTCTCTTAACTAGTTGATTAGCTCCTCATAAATACAAAACCTCATTTCAGCAGCATGGTAATCAGTTATTCTATCTCTCTCTAAGACTGATCTTTTTGTTGAATCGAGTGCCAGAGAGCTCGTGGCAATGGCGGGTTCGTGGAGGTCAAATGGCGGTTGCCTGTTGATGATGACAATTGACAAGTGTGGGACCACAAATATAGATAACAAACAGGTTGGACTACCCAAACAGGATTAGAATCCGTACCAAAAAAAATTTGACCCGACCTGACCCAAACCCCCAAATTTCAGGTAGGATATGAACCGAACCTCCGGATCAATTACAGGTCAAGTATATGCTACATTGACCCGACCCAATCCGAGCCCGAAGATGACCTAGTTCAATCCAGCATGAAAACCCAAATTAATTTTTGAAATGTATATAATCTCTCTCTCTCTCTCTCTCTCTCTCTCTCTCTCTCTATATATATATATATATACACACACACACTAGATTTTCCCATGGCCACGTGCCTACGGCACATCTTCAGAACGATACAGCATATGAAAAATCTTGTAAACAGTAAATCAACAATTATGTAGCTGAAGTTTGAATAGTATGACAATAATTAGTTGTAAATAAAAGTCCATGTTTCCATTAGTATATGGTGAAAAATAATTATAAATTGGGGTATTAAAGTTCATGTTTCCATATATATATATATATATATATATATATATAGAGAGAGAGAGAGAGAGAGAGAGAGAGAGAGAGAGAGAGAGAGAGAGAGAGAGAAATAATTAAATAAATAAATGAGTTTTTTTTTTTTTTTTTTTTGGGGGGGGGGGGGGGGGGGTGGATTTGAATTTGAGTTTTAACATTTGGGGGGAAAATGTGTTTTGTGAGATTAGATCTGGGCCTTTGATTTTGGGGGGATTGAAGGAGAGTCACTTGATAGCTTTCTTTGTGTTTTATTATATATATATAAAAATACCTTACCATTCCAAAGCTTTACGCTTCGTGTCATCACCCATGCAATTGATTATTTATCTTAGATTCCCAGCATGTGACGTCGGGCATTGGTACTTGCCGACTTAGAGACTTGAGTAGTTGTACTGGTGAAGTTACTCTACATTAATTGGTCTAGAAATCAAGGAAGATAATATTATTTTCCTTTCTCTCTCATTTCTTTTTTCTTACTTCATTTATCATAGGGATTTTAACAATTTATTGTTTCCTTTTATGGCTGTTGAAGCTTGTATATTCATAGAAGAGATCAGGTTCATTTCACCTTATTATTTTTTGGAATTGTTTTAAAATAAAAATGACCAAAATGATTCCCTAACATAAATAAACATATTAAAGGGGTAATTTATTCTTTTTCCAACTATATATGTAAGTTACTTCATTTCATTTCTACATACAAAAACATTCAATCGCTTTCTCTCTAACTCCACATCCTTATTTATACATGATCAGGTGCAATTAAACCAATCACTTCTTCTTCAAGGTCCTCCATTTTCAATATTAGGAACAACAATTCTACAAGCTCCACCAACTTCAACTTCTCAATCTCTATATTTTCATTTCAATATGGCATATGAATCTAATTCTGAAAAGGTCGCCAAGATTAGTAAGTATGTTAATATCCAGTTACGCATAGCTTTTAGCCATCAACATAATTACTATGATCAAAATTTCCAACAATTCTCTGAAAACCCCTAACAATTTCTTTGATAACTACAATAATTTTTTCACCATTCTTCCCACAATATAGTTTTGATTTTGGCACTAGTGCTTATAATGCTCAAGTTCAACCACAACTAGATCTAGAAAGGTGCCATAGTGACTACGATTTCCTAGGAGGAGAGGTCAAAAGTTTTGACAGAGTTTGTTGAGACAACCGTCGACGGTATCCTAAAGGCAGAACACATACATTGTCAATCTCTATTACAAGGTAGCTCAAAGTGTGGTACCACACATTTAAAGAACCATCTCAACAGGATTAATTGCAAGAAGAAGAAGAAACGGGAGTACAACAAACTCAAATTCAAGCAATTGGTAATCCTCTTAATTTTGGTACTTTTCGATAAAATTATGTTGTACATAAAAGAGTAACTTGCATCTTACATTATTAAATAAGAATTACCTTTTTTCTACTACTGAAGATTCTAGTTTTCATGTCTATGTACATAGAAGTTTAAATCAACATCAACATTATCATCATCTAAGCCTTATCCCACTAAAATGAGGTCCTTGAAGGAGCCAAGGCTCGACGTCAACCCTCTCTAATTAGTTGATGTGAAAAGTTAAAAACTATGATAAGGGAGGATTTATCATAGTTCTAGAAAGACCACTTGACATCCTCCAAATTCTCCAAGACTAAGAAAAATAATCTAGAAGGAGAGATGATATAATTTTCTATAAGGAAGTTAATTCCAGCTGCTAAATTTCAGCTACTAATACAATTAGAAAATAATGTTTTGATTTATTTCAAATTGAAAAGGATTTATTTCATCCCCTAATACGATGATATAATTTCATCTCCAAATTAATTCAACCCCTACATAACCTCCAAAAATCCTATGTATCAAGTAACTCTTCTTCATATTTTTGACCAGTATTTCTACTATATCTAACAACATAAATCTAAATTTGTTTATATAGCACGATTTTGATGTTATTTAAATAATAGTCAATTGGGTTGTTGACGGGTGTACCATCTTTAACAATCTCTAATATCACTTCTAAACTCTCTACCTTGACTCCAGGGTCCCTCTTTGTAGCTAAATAGAATAGTGATGGACATTTTAACAAATATTCATTAAATTTCAATTTCATTTTTCCAACAATTTATTTATAAAAAAATATCATGTCTATAAGGTTCAAACACTTTATTAACTAAATTAACAAATTGTTTAGCAATTAAATGAGAAGTAGGACAACCAACTCCAACGAATAAGTTAGTCAATGCAACAAATTTCTATAAGAATTTAGACATAATCAAACAATAATTCTATTTAGATGTAGATAATACAAAATGTGGGACGTGCATCCCAAATATTCACTTAATGGCTTTCTATAATCATACATTCTTACTAGCATGGCATTTGGAATTCCATCTAGTATCTACCTCTCTAACTAATGATAGATATGTAACGTTGTGAGAAATAACTATGCTCTAGTATCCTTGTTTTCTACTGTTTGAATGCTAAAAATATTGTTGAATGCACTTCAATTTTGTTAATACTGAACCTACTGATTTTTAACCCTCTTTTACAATCAAATTAATTGTTTGACAAAGACATCTTCCATGGAAAAGTGCACCAATTATGATCGGATTGAAACATCTTAAATGGGTAACAAAGGATCATTACTAGTTGTATTGTCAAAATTAATAGAATTTTTTTTTAATGCCAAAATCTTTACAAGTATTACTTATGATAGTGGAAATATTTAAGCCGGGTATGGGTACTCAAATGTGTCAAAACCAATTATTCTTTTGCACAATGTCCAATTGCTATCAAAATATTGTGCAATAGCACAAACATATGCAAGGTGAGGTAGCCAAGCAAGTGATATGTAAAAAAAATTCTAAATTCTCTTATTAATAAATCCATTTCAATTTGAAACGCATCAAAACATTATTTTTTAATCATATTAGGAAATAAAAATTTAGTAGTTGGATTTAAACTTCTATGAACATAGGCATCAAAACTAGAATCTTTAGTAGTAGAAAAAGGTAATTCTCACTTAACTATGTATGACTTAAGTTTTCTTCTATATACAACATCATTATATCTAAAAACACCAAAATTGATTGGATTACACGTTGCTTAAATTTGAGTTTGTCGTACTCCTGTTTCTTCTTCTTCTTGTGACTTATTGTGTCACTAAGGGTCTGTTCTTTTTTTTACCTCTTATAAGAGGTAAGATTTACAGTAAGAGCCTCTTTTTGAGGTGTTCTTTTATATAAAAATAACCTCTTATAAGAACCTCTTATAAGAGATTTTTGTTCTTTTTTCACCTCTTACAAGAGTCTTTTCTCTACTTTTAGACATTTTTGCCCTTGCTATATAATTTCTCTATTTATACCGACATCTCTCCATGCAACTTCATGTCCACTTTTGTATTTTGTTGACTTGTTACAGAGAAGGTAATAATAATAATAAATTTGCCAGAGAATCATCTTTTTCAAGGAGTATTGTTCTCCATGGTTGATCATGTTTTGATTGAACAAAGTTGTAGATTATAATGAGAGCTGATGCCAAGTTGATCTAATAGTTGTAGAAGCCGCTCAAACCATTTTAAGTGATATACTGAAAATGGGAAAACATGAATTTTCCGCCTTCTTTACTGAAATATCAGTCTTAACTAATAACACTTTAATATCAGTCCCATTTTAAGCTCAAACCATTTTAAATATCAGTCCCATTCTGCATCCCCTTCTTCAGAATTTTAAATCAAACTTCATAATTAACAAGCATGTGAACAAATTAATTTTTTTTTTCATCTATGCAATTTTTTCATCTTATTGTTTCGTTATAATCTGATAATGTAGCAAGCATGTGAACGGATTAAAAATTTAAAATTCTGAAGCTTGGACGAAGAAATTGTGGAAGACCAATTCATTAACATTCTGGGGATAGAATCAAATCGCAAACTGAAACTTTTAGCTTTGAGAAGATATAACAAGAGCAAATAAAATTTTGCTAAAGTAAATTAATAGAAAATCTTATCCTGATGTCCTACTTGAGAATAGCTCGAATTAACTACGTCTGAGTGAACTATGTTATAGCATCTATTATTTATTGTAATAACACTGACTTGCAAGTCAACGTACATTTTTTGAGTGGGAAGTCTGTGGGTGCCATAGAACAACAAAAGACTTCAAAATAATATTACAAATATATAACTGTACAAGTAATGGTATACATTGAATTTCTTTTGATGTATTTTGAATTTTCTTTTACAGGTTATATGGTGTATGTGTGGGCGTGTTGACGATATTTTTATATTAAGTTTACTGTACAAGACATTAGCTGCTTATTCTATGGAATGTTTTCAGAATTGTCCACATATCATTCATTGTATGGAGCAGTGCTGTGGGAAAGAAGATGAAATCATTAATTTAGGGGTAATGTAGTCTTTTTAAGTGATAGAAGACTTTTAAGATTTTGAAAGAGGCTAGTAGAAGCCATTTAGGTTTAGAAGCAATTTTAGGAGAAATCTCTTATAAGAGGTAAAAAAGGAACACTAAAAAAACTCTTGTAAGAGGTGGACCACCTCTTACAAAAGGTAAATCACTTATAAGAGGAGAAAAAGAACACTACCTAAGTCCTCTTCTATTTCTAGTTGAGGTTGAATTGAGCATTAGAAACATCACTAGCTACCAAACTGAGAACTATCTTGTCGGGAGGAATGATAAAATATTGTTGTGAAGGTGGTTGTGGTCTAAGAAATTGTTGGGATATTGAGATTGGGAATTTTGATCATAGCAATTATTGACTGCTAAAATCTATATGAACCTCCCTCTGGAGTATATATTCCTAGCACATAACTTAAAGGTGGAGTAAGTGGAGTAGGTGGAGAAAAAAAATTAAAATTATGAATGTCACTAACTCTAGCATTTTTCCTAATCTTGGTAACCTTCTGAGAAGAATTAGAACTGGATGTCATATTAAAATTGAAAGGATAAAGAAAGAGAGGGAGCAGTTTGGAGAAGTGGAAGATGGTGGAGCATGTAGAATTGGTGCACTTGATATTAAAATTGGAGGACCTTGAAGAGACCAGTTGATTTGGCCTTTGTACAAATGAGAATGTACAGAGTTGGAGAAGAGATTGAATTTTTGTATGGTGAGAAACGAAATGAAATTAACTTATTTTTATAGTTGAAGAGAGACAGAGAAATTGACCAAAATACCCTTTTGATATAGTTGTTTATTTCTATTTGGGGGAATTTTGGTCATATTTATATTTAAACTTTTTCCACATAATAATAAGGGATAATGGACCAGATGACCGTTGGAGCTTCAACAACCATAAAAGGTGTTATTATCGTTTGTCCGTATGATTAATGAAGGAAGAAAAAGAGATGAGAAAGAAAAAGGAAATAATATTCTCTGTCCTTGATTCCCGACGCAATTAATTTACTACTACACTAGTACGCCTACTCAAGTTTCCATGTCCAAGTTAGCAAATCAAAAGTAGCAATGCCAATCAGTCACATGCTAGGAATCTCCGACCAAGGATAATCACATGGGTGATGGCATGAATCATAAACCTGTGAAATGGTAAGATATATAAATATATAATATGTCAATATTATATTCATATAATTAATTCGGGTTTCCGGATCGGGTTGGGTCAATGTAACATATACTTGACCCGCAACCAATCTGGAAGTTCAGATCGGGTCGGGTCATATCCAACCATAAATTTGGGGTATGGGATTCAGGGTCGGATATGACCCGACCCTAAATTTATTTATTGAGTAGTCAACCTTTTCACCATTTTATTTGTGGTCCCACACTTGTATTTAGTCATCAGGCGGCCGTTGTGACCTTGACCAACCCTTATAACCAATCACCATTGTAAAAGCCCTTTAAAGTTCAATACAGCAGATAGATATATTAGTCTTGAGAAAGAACGAATGATTGATTACCATGTTGCTAAAATGAAGTTCGGTATTTATGAGGAGCTAATCAACTAGTTACGCGATAAGGTCGAGTAATTGAAGAAGCTTATGAGCTCTTCTAAGAGTTGTTTTGAGGCTTTCCTTGGTGACACGTTGCCATTCTTATAAACAAGCTTTCTTAACCAATGTCATCATATTCCAAGCTTGATAGTTTTTCCACATTGCCTACTTCCTACTGCAAGGTTTCCCATTTTCTTTTCTCCATCTCCTTCCAAAAACGAGTGCATGTCATCTAGGACTACATAGTCTACTGGGTGTTCATCCGATTATTATTAATCTTCCAATGTGGTCATCAATACTTCATGGGGGAAGTAATTCAATTGTAACCTTTTCAAAGAGATAGTTTTGATTTGAGGATGAAAATGAGGGTGTAGCTTTAAAAGCGTGCTTATCATCACATACACGTCAATGCAACGTATGTTGAATGAGAGCATGAGGCCTTATCAAGTGAGGTCTTAAAACATCTCCAAGAAAAGCTCCTGAAGAAACTTCAGATGATTGTCACCAAAACTAGAAACTCCTAACGAGTGAAAAGAGAATATTATGGTGGAGAATGTTGAAGTATGAAGAAATGCCTCCCCACTCCACTCATAATTATAAAGGAAAGAAGGAAGAGTATAGAGTTGTAAATTAGAGGAGAAGGGCTTGAAAAATGAGACGAAATTTATGTAATGGACAATTCAAACTCCCATAAAACTAGACATTGCAATTTGGACCCGTACCCGCGGATCCTCCCAGGTTGTATCCGAGCGAGTCGGTACAGTTCAATAATTTGTCAAAATGTTTAGAATTATATGTACCCAACTGGAGTTGTACAAACGCAACGAGGTCAGTTATGTCTACAGGTACCTATATTTATTATTTAAAAGAAAATATTTATACCCATATTGAGTACCCCTAACTCAATTAACATACCCATACACTAGCTCCTATATAGTCTAACTTAAATAACCAGAACCCACTAGGAGAAATGAATCTCTAGGGTTTTCTTTTCCTTTCTCCACCTCTGTAGCTTCCTCCTTCCACATCCCGCCTTTTATATCCATCCTTTCACTTCAACCTTTTCTCACTTCACCCCTTGCCCCTTCTCCTTCGCCTTAGTCACTTCATTTCCTTCGCTATGTTTGGGAGTTCAATTTGGGGATTCAAGTTGTTTAAAATAAGAATTTTTTGTTCTTTGAAAGGTTTTGCTTGATTTTGCAAAAAGATGGAGCTTTGGAGATTCTAAGTTTGCAAAATTGGGGGTTCTAAGTTTCGAAGCTTCCTATAAAAGAAACAAAAGAGAGATTTTTGTTGTGTGTTTGGATATGTTTAGTTTTTTACTCTAGTTTTGATCATGTGTTTTCTCCCTCCACCATTGATGGTTTCTTCTTGTCTCTTGGTTTTTTTTTCTTTTTGTAATTACAAAAAGAAAAATATAATGGGTGCCCGCTGGTCCAGTCTGGTTATAGAACAAGCTATTAAAATTTTACACAGTTACTCTCTGACCCAGCCTGCTGGACATTTTACCCTTACACTTTTCCAAAAATCTTTTAGTTTCCAAAGGCTCGTCCAATCCAATTAGAGACCAAGTCCATCACCCTAGTCGCAGATGCAAAAAAAGTAGCTTTCTTCCCAAGTAATCATACGGTAACAACAAAGAAATTCATATCTGATACTAGCCTTGATGTTTTTTCATTCTTGCTTACACCTTATATCACCAAATATATGACCTACAATGGTTAGTAGTCATGGAGACCCCAAAATATAAACAATCGATTCTGGTTTTAATTTTCCACCAAACCTCGCAAACCCAATTTTACTTTCAACAATGTATTTCCACTTGCATATTTCATTTTTCCAATTGAGTGTTAGTGAGTGAAAGCAAACAACCAATTACAATTGATTTAAATTTTCGTAGTTTTCTTGTGAAATCCTTAGAGAATTTTGTTGTGAGGATATTGGCTCTGATTCTTAGCCGGTATATTCATCACTAATTAGCAAAGTAACAAATGAAAATTCCTAAACCGGAGAAAGACCTCAGAGGAGGTGGATGCATGGAAATATGTTGGACCAGTTCAGCAATTTTCGCATATGCATTTACATAATAGGTCCTTACTCATAATCTAGTTATGATCTGTTGAGACTTATAGTCATAGATATGTGTTCGGACACTAGTTCTAGTCATTTATATCAAGTCTTGGACAAGGAAATATAACAATTTACATATCATTTTTTCTTAAACTAGTTTCACAAGTCAAAAGTAGCATGGAACTTAAAAGAAATAATAAATCATAATAACTTCTATCTAAATCCATATTTTGGAAATCATTGGGGATGTGTATAATCGATAATCTTGTGCAAAGATATTTAGATGAATACATGGTTGGCTATCAGTTGTCGACTGATTTTCAAATTTTGTCCACCAAGATAGTTCTTAATCAGTTGCAAATTCTTTTCTACTTGGTTCGAATTATAATTGATCGTTAACTTGGGTCGTAATTACGAGCCAGGCGAATCTAGAGTGGACAAGTAGGGGGCGCACATACAAAATGTACAAACAAATTAATAGTAGGGGGAACAACAAAATGTACAAACAAATTAATAGTAGGGGGAACAACACAAAATATACCCAAAAAAAACATACCAATAAAAACTTGAAACTGTTTTCTACACTATTGGAGTCAAGCCCACGACCTTTAGTAATAGATCTAACTAAGAATAGCTAAAATTGTGTAAATTTAGTAGAAAACCTAACTTTTATAGAGTAGTACATATATATGTAGGATATCCCCTTTGAGTTGCAAAGTTGAGGGGGGGCTCTGCCCCCATCCCACCCCACCCCACCTCACCCCTTATTAGTTAGTCATTTGCGGCTTCATCCAGTGCAAACATTTTTTACTTGAGTATTTCATTCATTCTTGACTCAGATATAAATTTGGAGTTTGGAATTTAGTTGTTCATGAATTTTATGATGGAAATGGAAGATGGATAAGGTCTTTGAGATATGGATAAAAAGTTAATCTATTGGAGGGTTTTTGCGCCACCAACTTGTATAAGGTGTGTCCATTCCACCACCTTCTGAAATATAGTAAAGAAAATTCCTCTTTTGTGAGGGTTGGATGCATGCCTTGAACTTGTGACATCTTTGTCAGAAGTCTTGTGTTTAACCAACTCTCCCCACGTTCCTCTTGAAGGCACTGAGTTCCTTCCTAGAGGAAATGCTTTGCAGTATACCATGAAACTCACCGCACAACATATGTTTCTACAAAAGTCCACACGATACCACTCAATAGAATAAGAAACACTAGTAGAAAAGAATGCCCCCTGTAAGGGAAATAATGCTCTTCTAATCTCCCACCTTCGATTTTGCTTAATCTCACTCTCACAACTTATAAATCGAATAAACTAAGTCAGTCTTTCAGTTTGAAGTTCATAAAGATCCACTAACAACTAAATACTACGAGTTCCCGTTTAACTAAAATTCACAACAACCCAACAATGAAAAAAATTAAAATTAAAAAAATCAGATTACCTAACTGAAGAATGTATCTAAGTGATTGCCTATCACTTCCACATAAAAAAGTAATATTCATCGAAGAAAATTTATTCTCTTCCAACAGTGTTTAGAAACCTATCAATAATACTTTATTCAAGAGTGTTTTTTAGATCTTTAATATGTCAGATTTCTCAACCTCTCCCCCCTCTAAGATTCAGTGTACAAAACAGTTTGAGTTTCTGATCATATAATTCATAATTTAAATCCTAACTCATAAAAAAAATTATAAAGTGGAGCTAAACATATATGCCAACATATCATTTGAAAGGGTTTAAAGATCAACAAGAAATAAATTTCCAGGATCTATGCAAGTTTTGAATGCAGCCATCCTATTGGAATAGACCATATATATATGAATTTGATAGGGGTATTACAGGGGCTGAGTGGCTCATGCATAATTTGGGATAATTTGCGAGAAACCAATCTTAGAAAATTTTGGGACAGACGGACAGACCAAAGTCTGCATGATCCACAAATAAGCTATTACATCAGGCTTTCCAGATTTGAGCATTCTCATATACAAGGCTAAGTCAAAAATCAAAAATAAAAAGACAGCAGGCACATATATGAGCACCTTCACAAGACAAGCATGGAAAACAGTATATAGATTTTTTTTAAGTATAAAAAGACTGGGACAAGTTCATTGCACTCTAAAAGTCTTAAACTGTTCCTTATACAAAATATAGTAGTCCAGCCCAAGGCCACAGACTGATCTATCAACATACATCAAAAGTTTTGAGTTGCGCCATAGGTTGCTATTTCAGTGCTTTTGAAACTAATTGTTTTTCCATTTAAGATCCTTTATCTCATTATCTAGGTAAAAGTATTACGGTAATTTGATATGATTTTTCATCCCAAACTACCAAACCCATCTATCTGAGCTTTTAGGCTAAGTGGTTATTCAACTTGTTCAAAAATCAGTTTGAAATAAGGAAGATAATAGAAACTGTTGTACAATCTCCTACAACTCGTACTGCTAATAGCGGAACACACACACCACAAGCAACATAAATGTTCCAAGAACTAGATGAACAAAAAACAAGCCACCACAATAATCACAAAATCACGCAATAACACAATAATATGCAGACATAACCAATACTTCTTATTCCACAAGAAATACAAAGATTACAAAGAGATTACAATTTTCAATCTTTCTCTCTCACCTTTGAAACACTCGGTACTTACCCCTCTTGAAGTTAAACAACGATAACGGCTTAACCTTGATCATATGAGTTGCTTTTTTTCCTTAGAGTTTACATCTACTGCTATATTTATAGGCCCAAGCAAATCCTAAAAGATAAACACAAATACAGATTATTGGACCTTAAACCCGAAAGCCCAAATAACATACAGCCGTTGTCAATCGAACGCACCAAGTTGCAGTCGACTACACTTGGCCTCGCCAACACCCGAACCTTGACCGATCAACTATCCCGCTTTCTGTTCAACCTTGTATCCTCGAAGAATGCTCAGCAGCCCGGGTCAGTCGACCACAACCCTCCAGCTGCACTTCTAGCTGTTGTTGTCTTCTCTTGCTGTCTTCGTTTTCTCCTCTTCTTCTCCAACTTCATGAACTCTCGTGCATACGTGTATTTGAGGCCAAAAACCTAACAATCTCCCACTTGGACCAAATACACAATGCTTCAAAGTTATTGTAATCTTACCTCACATTATCTTTGTCAGTCTCCTACTCTCATAAAAGACTCAAGTACTCCTCACTCTCATGAAAAGCACCTCCGTCACTCCACCACGTGGAGTGCACTAACCACCCCTCATAAACTCACGAAGGATGTACTCCACCAATCGCATAAAGCACGAATAACAGAGAAACAACCTCCCGTGTCGAATTTGGTGTTATAAGACTCCCCAACTCGCAGAATCTCTATTAACACCGGATATAGTTCAAAGCCTTTCAATGCACAATCTGCACTAGAAGTCTGTATGGACGACACCTCCACAAAATACGCAGATTGCTCAACCCCCACAGCCTCATTTCGTTTACCCTCATCGACATCACCCTGCATATCGATACCAGTGCTCTCTACCTCACAATAGCGACTTGAAACATCGTCTACCATATCACAAAGCACCCTCACCGCAACAACGCCTTGCTCTCTAGGAGCACTCTCATGGTCAGCAACTCCCACTAAATTAGTACCTCCCCTGAATTTCCACAACTGAAAAAACTCGATTGCACCCCACACAACCTACTACTCGATTCCAGCTGGGAGTCAACTACATGAGAAACGCCTCCTACGTCTCAACGTTCTCTCATGCTTCCCTCTTGCTATCACGGTATCACCAGAACCTGCAGTTATACATCACTCTACACTACCAACTGTAGTAGACAATCCCTCTTTGTCTAGCCTTCCAATCGACATAAGATTTTTATTCAAGTATGGAACATGTCTTGTCTCCCGCAAGACAATACTCTGATCATCATTGGCTTTCACGTGAACAGTATCAACCCCTTGTACAGGACACCTTTGACAGTTTTCCACGATTACATCTTCAAAAGAACCCTTCTTGTAGTTATCAAACACCTCTCCTCTCGAAGTACACCAATCTCGCCTGCCCAACTCCTCCCTAACTGATAAGCATAACTCTTCAATAGACACCACATTAGCTTTCTTTGATTTTTCATGCTTCTTCATATAGGTCTTACAAATGTGCATCATGTGACTCCTCTTGTGACAATACCAACACTCAGGTCCATGTCCCTCATCGCTGCCATCAGACCAACTCTTAAATGAACTACTCTGATTATTTGTTCTTCAACTGCTCTTAGATCTCTCACGTCTCTTCTCAACTAACATTGCAGAATCTCTAGAAGTTTATAAAAATCCCTCATTTCTCAACCTTCTCACCTCCGCGTTCAGAATGCTACTCACCACATCTTGTAGAGTCGTTGAATCTAGCATAGTACCTATGATAGTCTGTTCTATCGTACCATAACTATCAAACAAAGTAGATAGAAGAAACAATGATTGTCCTCTCTCTGAAAACTTCAATCCTGCAACTTCCATCTGGTTGTAAACCATACAGTAATTGTTCACATTTTTTGTTACTGAACCCCTTTCCATCAACTTCATGTTAACAAATTTGTTCAAGTGAAGAATTTGATTAGATGCCGACAGTTTCTCATACATCTGTGAGAATCTTCATAGCCGCCTTTGTGGTCTTTGCCTTCAAAATATGAAATAACGTCTTCCTACTCAGTCCCAACTGAATCTGCTCTAGCACATTTTGATCCAAACGATTCCAATCCACCAAGACCTTCGTATCCTTGTCTGTACCGTTCGGCTTCTCATCAAACAATAGACTATCTAGATCTTTCTGACGAAGATACGCCATTATCTGAATCTTCTACATTGCAAAGTCACTCCCAACGAGCCTCTCGATCTTCGACTTGCTGTCGGTCATCCCGAACTCAGTGCTCTGATACCACTTGTTATAGAATCTACCATAACTCGTAGTGCTAATAGTGGAACACACCACAAACAACAGAAATTTTCCAAGAACTAGATGAACCAAGAACAAGCCACCACAATAATCGCAATATCTCATAACACAATAATATGCAGATATAACCAATATTTCTTATTCCCCAAGAAATACAAAGATTATAAAGAGATTACAGCTCTCAATCTCTTTCTCACCTTGGAACACTCGACACTTATCCTCTTGAAGTTGAACAATGATAATGGCTCACCCTTGATATGAGTTGCTTTCCTAGAGTTCAAATCTACTGCTATATTTATAACCCCAAGCAAACCCTAAAAAATAAACACAAATACAGCTTATTGGACCTTAAACCTGAATGCCCAAATAACATACAGCCGTTGTCGGTCGATCACACCAAGTTACAGTCGATTGCACTTGGTCTCGCCAACACCCGAACCTTGACTGGTCAGCACGGTTGACTGACCCGCTCTTTGTTGAACCCTGTACACTCGAAGAATGCTCAGTAGCCCGAATCGGTCGACTGCACTCCGGGTCGGTCGACTGCAACCCTCCAGCTGCACTTCTTCTAGCTGTTGCCTTCTCTTGTTGTCTTCGTCTTCTTCTCTTCTTCTCCAACTTCAAGAATTCTCGTGACTACGTGTATTTAAGGTCACAAACCTAATAAAAACATCATTGAAGGTCGTGGATGCAACGGGTAGAAGACTTATCTCTGTATTCGACTAGGGTAACTAGGCTACTAGAATAAGCTTTTGGGTCAGCTATTATCCAAAATAGTACACCAAGTTCCTATGCTCAGACTATGTCAATAACCTTTGATGTACTTTGTTACCACATTCAATTCTCCATTTAAATAAGTCACCCTCCAGTTTAAGGTTTTCAAGTTGGCTTAAAGCCTAAAAGTGAGAAAGTTTTAAGATAGTTACATACGTTTGGCTTACAATTTGTTAGCTTGATTATGGATTTTGTGGTTATCTAACATTTATGGTAGGTTAAGATTGCCATGAACAACATTGTTCGAGAACATCAAATTACAAAATCTTTAGTGTTATAAACTACTTTAGTATTATCTCTTCTTAGCAAGTGCACAAAGAGTCGATTTTAAGATTTTAAGCTAAAAAACAACTCACCTGGCATGCTTTATTTTTTGCTCTGGTTCCGGCCATGCTAGGAAAATCATGATTTGGTTTCATAAACAGCTTTTCCCGGCGATCACAAGAACCCCACCCGTCAGAAAACCTCCCACCTCTGAGAACAGCATGAACAACATTGTTCGAGAACATCAAATTACAAAATCTTTAGTGTTATAAACTACTTTAGTATTATCTCTTCTTAGCAAGTGCACAAAGAGTCAGATTTTAAGATTTTAAGCTAAAAAACAACTCACCTGGCATGCTTTATTTTTTGCTCTGGTTCCGGCCGTGCTAGGAATATCATGATTTGGTTTCATAAACCGCTTTTTAGGCGATCACAAGAACCCCACCTGTCAGAAAACCTCCCACCTCTGCGAACAGACAGAGAACATATTAGGAAGTTCGTAATGATAGATCGAAAAAAAAAAAAAAAAAACATTTGATGAAATATTTAGAACTGGCCATACTGTATATATGCACGAACAACAAATTCGGCACACTGAACATTCCTGTTTTCATCAAATTCAATGGACTTGTCTCTGATTTCAAATGAGAGGTTGAAATAGAATGATGCCTTCCTCCATCCTGAAAGGAAAATCAAATTATGTATTGCGTTAGAGTTGCCCATTTTTTGGTCATGGTTTTCCTGTCTGCCAATGATTAAAAGAAATATTTACTTGTCAGAACCCAAACATACCAGATTTCTTTATATATGGGCTGCCTGAAATCATGGTGTAATCAGTTTTCTCCAGAATCTACTCATTTCATGACCAAAAAACACCGTGTTTACTGTTTAATTTGAAAGATGATTTGACTTGAAGTGGATGACATGAAAAAGTCAGATGGATTATGCTCGAAGTATCTACCATACTCAGAAGACCAAAGAAGTTGGTATAAATGCATTCATATTTAGGCACACCATAGTCATCACAGAAGCATCAGTTATGAAAATTTGAAAAATATAAGATGTTGAAAGCCTTTATTACACAGTATTGTCGTTGTGCTAATGATTATAATTATACTGTATCTCCTTCAGGTAATTATTCCATTGTCCTAACTGGCTTGCATAAAAAACTGAGATAATGAGTACGATGCTTCACAGATAATTCTAATATGTTTGCGGTAATGCACTTTTGAATTAAAAGGCAGCTTAAAATTAATTTTCTTGCTAGCTGAGTAGTAACAATTTACCTTCATGTCCGGGTGGCAATTCTGTTCAATGACCTAAAAACACAATCCAAAATATCTTACCTGAATTTTGGGCATGGGTCCTAAAAATTAGTTCAGTTAGGTTCTTAGCTGGGTATGGATCTTAGAATTAGAGCGACACTCATATACAAGATAAGAATCCCAAATAATTCAAAACCCAATAACCCATAGCATACTTATATATGTTAGTTAATTTATATACTCATAAACGATATACCCTAGTAGTCGCTGTTCTAATACCCACTTATTTAATTGCTCAAACCCTATTAGAAGGTTATTATGGATTCAATAATGCAAACATTAAGATGACATATCAATGGCAACTTGGCTAGCTGTTATTCCCTCAACAACAACAACAACAAAGGCACATTAAGATGACATATATATTAAAAAAGTTCAAACTCTTCTCTTTTTGTTCATTGCAAAGGCAAAGAGAAACCTGCACTTCATAGCTACATCTTCAATGGTACGGATCACTTTAATAATTACTAATACGTAAAATATAGTCTTATTTCTCATAATAATATTTTAAAAATTGACACATCAAAAACAACTATCGAAATTATACAATCCAAAACCCAATTCGGATCCAACCACTAAGTGGGTTGGCATCCCCAAAATTCATACCAAGCCCTACATGTCTTACCACTTACTTTTCTGGCGTACATGCTTATTACCACTAATCTAAATTTACTTAAGAAAAAAGTTTATTTTTGGACATAAAAATGACGAGACATTGTACCGATTAAAACCCAACCCAGATAGCACAAACATACAAACATCACAAACAAATTTCACGCTATACTCCGCTGTAATCATCTAAGGCTCTCAACTTAGGTCATTTTGGTAACACAAAACTAGAACAACATGACCAATGCCAAAATTCTAAATTTCAGCTACTCCACTAAACCAAAATAAAAGGGGGAAAAATAGGCAATGAGGGATAATTTACCGCCATAGCCGCATTCTGATACTGCTTGAACGCCGAAACAGACGGAAACCTCCCCTCCAAGCCATGCGGCATCAAATTCTCCATCTCCTCCACCCACGGCGATGGCAGAGGGCTCTCCACCACCGGACTCACCTCCTTCACCGAATACCTTCCCGGCGCCGGCGACGAATGCATCGCCATCACCGAAGATGACGGCGACGGCAGATTTCTGGTGGAGTTGTTGACGAAGACCATTCCGCCGTCTTCGGGGGCGGCGGCGGACCCAGTGGTGGTGGTCGTTTTCTTGGACGACCTCGCCGTTGATTTGGTGGTCGAACCTAGGGGTTTTGGTGGTGAGAAAGGGAGGATGGTTCCGGGAGCGGGAAGCGGCGGCGGAGTCGATGAGGGACCAGAGGTCGGCGTCGTTGAGGACCTCGAGGTCACGGTCTTCGATCGGGAAGGGGATCGCCGGAGATGGTGAATGAAGAGGTGTGGGATACGAATTTGAAACGAGAAGACGGAAGCTTTTGGTCTGGTGTCTGTTAATTAGCGGAAGTTTTTTGCCGTAACTTTTTGAAAATATTGGTGATTATGGATTAGTTTAGAAACTATTATTGAAAGCAGTTTTCTGAAAATGAGAATGTATAAGTTGTTTGATAAAAAAAAAATTTAAAAACAGTTTTTTTGAAAAATGAAAGTATCAAATGCGTTTGATAAACCAAAAAATCTGAAATTTTCTTACAAATAGTTATTGGATAATGAGCTTATAAAAGACGGTTGGGTATAAAATTAAATTTTCAAATTAATAGAAGTACATTTTTTCTGAAAATGAAATTATAAACGGCGTATGTTTAATCAATTTGCATTAATTTTCTTTTGAAGTTTTTTTTTTCTCTAGTTACAGAGCAAAGTTCCACAAGTATACGAACAAGAAGCCTGAGAAAGAGCGAATGGAGCAAATATTATCAATATGAGGAATTGTATTAATGTGAAATACCTTAAGCTTGTTCATATGAACTGATATGCGACTATGCTTTTTCCAATGAAGATGTTGTATTAGTATTATATTAAGAACCTTCCATAAACTGATATGCGATATGCAAAAGACTAATGTTACCGCTGATTTCGGTGTGGGGGTAAACAGATAGAATTTGTGGATCCGAGGAAAACCTGAACAGCTGACCCGGCCCGCTTGCTCCTGCCGCAACCTGCAAGGAAGTGCGAAACACCGGGGTTGATTCCGGCGACGCACCCTCCGACGCTCTTGTCAGTAATCAGTAAAAAATTAAGAAAGAGCTTGAGTGGTGAAAAAGTGATTAACCTGGTCTTGGTGGTAGAGGGGCTGTATTTATAGTCGCCTTTGGAATGATTTGGATCCTGATTTCCTGGCTAACATTTAGGAGCAAAATCCTCCTATTCTGTTTTAGGAAAGTAGGCCTTGATTCCCTGGTGAGAGTAAATCAAGCTTATTGATTTGATCTAATCAAATCAGTGGCCTGATTCTCCCTTGGTGGACCGGGTTCGTATCGGGTCGGAACCCGCGCCCAGTTGGAGTGGATCTATTTGCGGGCGGTTGGTTTCGTGAGGCGGAGACCCAATACCCGTTTTGGATCCATCTGTATGTGAAATTACCTTTTTACCCCCGTGCTTCAAGATTCGTGCTCGATCTGGACGGTTCCGATTTAACCCCTATTTTAGCCATATCACGAGCCCCCCACTCCTAAAGGCTGAGCGTGATCAGGCTTTGAGGAGTAGTTCAGCAGTTTCAGTGGCTGGTGGAGTTGTATCGGAGTCCAGATGTGGGATTTTGAATCTAGAAAAGGGGGTAGTGAGGTAACTCTTGACGCTGCGTGTTGTTCTTGAGCTGCGTCGGGTATCTGACAGCCTTTTATCTACTTTTTTCGAAGTATTTGTCTAATTTTGCGGCGTGTTTGCTAATCGTTCGGGGGCTTTAGCGGTGCATTCTGGGTAATAATTGTTCGCTCCGGGGTTCGAAAGTGTGTCCCCGAATTTTCAATTATCTCCCAGAATTTTTAGCTAATTTTCCCGAATTTTTAGCAATTTTCTCGCAATTTTTAAACAAATAAAACGATTAAAATAAATAAAAAACGATTTAAATACTGATTAATGACGTGGCTCGATCTGAGCCATCGATCGTGGACAGGCGCGAACTTCGGAAAGATCTGATGGTCGTTACCGCTCGGCAGCGTTTTTCTCCGTTTACGAGCTCGGAAAGGCACTTGCTCGGCTGCCGACCGAAGGCTAGGGGGTTCGGCATTCCGAGCGACGTAGCGCAATCTGAGCCGTCGGATGGTGGCGCTCATCTCGAGACGGGCGCAGTTCCCAAAAAAACACTATCTTGTCTTTTAGCGCACGTGGCGCGATCTGGGCTCTTCATCATTGGGAGCGCGAATTTTTGAGAGATCTAGTGGTCCACGTAGCTCGGTGCCATTTTTTCTCCATTTACCAGCTCGGGAAGGCACTTGCTCGGATGCCGACCGAAGGCACTGGTGTTCGGCAGGCCGAGGGACGTGGCGTTATCTGAGCTGTTGGATGTGGGCGCGCATCTCGAGACGGGCGCAGTTCCCAAGAAAACACTATCTTGTCTTTTAGTGCTCTCGGCGAGATCTGGGCCGTCTGATTGAGATCAGACGCGAAAGTTGAGGGGAAAGTGAGTTTTTCCCCTTTACCAGCTCGGGAAGGCACTTGCTCGGCAGCCGACCGAGGGCCTGTGGTTTTTGGCAATCTGAGATGGCTCTGTTCCCCATGGTGTTAATGGCGCTTCGTGACTTGTGTGGCGTTTCGCCTTCCCGACGTCACTGAGGATAATTAATGCGTGGCGTTTCAGCTTCCGAGGATCAGTAATTCCCTTAATTAAAACGCGGCGCTTCGATTTCCGAGGGTCATAATGGCTGGTTCTAGGAGGCAGGCTATAAGTACTCCACTCCCTTTGTCATTTTCGTCACAGCCAAATTGGGTTCCAGACCTCGGGGGCATCTGCCTTGGGTAGCTTCTCTCTTGAGGTTCGGGGAGGTGGTCGCTCTTCTGCCTGGTTTTCCCTTTGTTCCTGACGGCCCCCAAGTGGATGTCAGGAGCGAGGGGGAACGAGGTAGTAGTGGTGACGACCGTAGACCGAAGCCGGGGGATGAGTTATCTCCGAAGGACTGGTGGTCGCTCTCTTACCTTTATCTTCTCCCGTTCCGGACGGTCCCTAAGTGGATGTCAGGAGCGGGGGAGAGTAAGGCAAGAGTGGTGACGACCATAGTCCGGATCCGAGGGATGGACCTTCTCGGAAGGACGGGTGGTCGTTCTCTCACCAAGATCTTCTGCCTTCTTTGGTTGCTCCGAAGTGAGTGCCGAAGCAGGCGGAGGTCTTGGTGGGAGAAGGACGATCCATGTCCGATGACAATCTCCGGGCCATCCGAGCCCGTTTGTTGCAACTGTGAAGGCGCCGCTGTCAGAGTCCTCTGACAAACTGATCCTTCCAGTTGCAACCAACTAGCTCGGGATGGCGCGCTTCTCTATCATGGGTTGCAGCTCGGGCCTCTGGACCGTCCGAGCCCGTTGTTTGCAACTGTGAAGGCGCTGCGGTCGGTGTCCTCTGACATGCCGCGCCTTCCAGTTGTAAACAACAAGCTCGGAACGGTGTGTTTCTCCTGGTTTCTGAGTGTTGATGGGTCCCCTCTCATCTCTGTCTTCCTTCCGGGCTGATGGCTTCTGATGGTTGTCAGCCCGGGGAAGTTAGAGACGGGGGGAGTGCCTATCTGTTCCCGACCGGGTTTCGTGGTCGGCGGGATACCGACCGATGCACGGGACCTGGGGGGTGTTCGCCGAAGGCGGCGCCTCAAAACTGAATCAAAATTTTTCCAGGTTCCTCTAGGCATAGGTGAGGCGTCCGAGGGTCCAATCGTCCGAGCGACGTGGCACATCTTGAGCCGCTGGATGATGGCGCGCATCTCGAGACGGGCGCAGCTCCCAAGAAAACACTATCTTGTCGTCTAGTGCTCTCGGTGAGATCTGAGCCGTCTGATCGAGATCGGGCGCGAAAGTTGAGGGGAAAGTGAGTTTTTCCCATTTACCAGCTCGGGAAGGCACTTGCTCGGATTCCGACCGGACCCTGCTGTCGGCCCGTTCGGATCGCTCGTAGGTCGGATTTGGATCCTTCGGGGCCGAGCAGTTGACTTGGTGAGAGGGGTAGTGGTGATGGGCCTTCGTGATGTTTCGAGAGTAGCCCAAAAGTCGCGAAGTTTCATTGGAAGTCCAAGGGACGTTCCAATTTTACTATAAATCTTCACCCCCTCAAGACCAAGTCTTCACTTTTCACTTTTACTCTCTTTCTTCCGTTTTTACTTGGCTTCGCAGTTTTTACCTCCCTGGGTGGCCTTGCTAGCTGTCGCGGTAGCGTTCTTAGCTCCGGTGAACTTTCCGACCGTACCTGTCACTTCGAGGTCAGTTTCTTTCCCTTCTCTTTTTAGGAAAACATGGTTAAGATTTCGGCTGAGACCCCCGCCTCGGAGCAAGCCGTTGGCCGAGGGGATAAAGGGAAGGGAGTAATGGAGCCAAGCGAGCAAGAAGTTGTTCGTCCGGATAAAGAGGGTGAAGTGGCCGAAGTGCCCGAGGAAGTCGCGGCGGAGTCCCGAAAGGGTAAAGTCGTGATCACAATAGTGGAAACGCCGAAGAGAGCAGGGGCGTTCGGTCGGCAACTCATCGCCGTATCGACCGTGGGAGGTGTCCGGGATTACACCGAGGATGACTTGGAGAGGGTCACTCAAGGCACGGCAAAACTGGTGGAGGAGAATGAGCCTAGGGAGCTGTCCGAGGTCGACCACAGGATCTCGACTCTTACCGAGGCCGATCTCCGCACGATCCGAGAGGGTTTCCGGATCCCGCTCGAGTATGCGCTGCTTCTTCCTGGGCCGGGGTTCCGAGCCAACACAAAGTCCTCGCCGGACATATGCGTCTTCCCGGTCGATTCCCTCATCGCCGGGCTCCGGTTTCCCCTACACCCGTTCGTGGTCGAGGTCTTGGTCTGGTACGGTCTGAGTCCTGCCCAATTGATGCCGAACACTTGGAGGCATGTCGTGGCATTTCTCCTCCGATGTCAAGAGGTCGATGCCAAGCCGACTATGTTCCTCTTCCGGAGTCTTTTCAAACCTTGCCAGCCGAGGCGTCATGAACAGAGGTTTTTTCTTTCTCCTCGGACGGGAGTTAAGTTGATCGAGAACCCAGACTCGATCAAACATTGGAAGGATAAATACTTCCTCGTCCGAAATCTGACGCCGTGGGTGATACCGACAGTTTGGGCGACGGACGGCCTGCCCAAGCGTACAAAGAAGGACGTCCCGCTGAACGCAGAGGAGGCTGAGGTCCAGAGGAAGCTTCTCGCCCTGCCAGCGCTAAGCTGGAAGGATATTACGGAGGAGCATCTGTTCCGTGGGGGTCTCAGTCCGATCGACCCTCGTATGCTTCTGGTATTTATAATCCTCGTTTAAAGTTCATGAAAAATTTTCTAAGTTTTTTCATCCGGCTTTTGCAGAGACAATGAAGCTTGATTACAAGGCTCTGGTGGCGAAGGGCCGGGCCGAGCAGGAGAAGAAGAAGAGGTCGGCGGCGGAGACTCAGGAGAGCCGGCCAGCGAAGAAGCCTTCGGTCGCGAAGATCGCCGAGCAGCCGAAGGTCCGGTCCTCAAGGAGGGGGAGATCGAGGTCCTCGTCTCTCCGACGAAGGTCGTGGTCCCCGAGCAGGGGGAGGTCAATATCTCCGATCCCCCTGCCTCGGATGCACCTGTGCCGACCCCGGGGACGGACGCTCCGGGTTCGTCGAGCGGCGTGTTCGGGGTGAAGGATGCGCTGTCCATGCCGGTTCTGCCCCTTACTGCCGAGGCAGAGAAGATCTTAACCGAGTGTCACAAGCAGATCTTCGTCCCCGACTGGCAGGTGATGAACGCCGATGGTTTCCTGGGCGACGGGAACATCTGCATGGAGGCGATAAGGCATTTGCCGACCCCGAAGGATCGAGCGACCCTGAAGGCCGAGATGGCAGGGGACGCCGTGATGCAGATCGCCCGGGATTCCATGTCGGTAAGTAGGCTGATTTCTTCTTCATCTGAATTCCTTCCTTAGAAAATTTTCCAAGTATTTGGATTCGGATTGTAACTCTGTTGCTCTCTTTCAGATCGTCTGCCACTTCAACTTCCTGCTCGAGGAGATGGCGAGGAAGGATCAGGAGAAGGAGAAGGAGAGGACGGAGCGCGTCAAGGTCACGAAGCGGCTCGATTCCGAGTTGCTTCTTTCGACGAAGAGGGCCGCCGAAGTGGAGGGGCTGGAGAAGCAGCTGGCCGATGTTGTTCAGCTGTCAAAGGATGCGGCGGCCAAGCTCGAGGCCTCGGAGAAGGAGGTCTCCAAGTTGAAGGATTCGGCGGCCAAGCTCAAGGCGTCGGTGAAGGAGACTGCCGACCTGAGGGAGGAGTTGGCCAAGGCTCGGTCGGAGGCGGAGGATGCTCGGAAGAGGGCCGAGAAGATCAAGGCCAAACACCTCAGGAAGGTGAAGAGGGTGAAGAAAGCCGTGCAGGAGGAGGCCGCGATGCACATGACCCAGAACATGCTGGACGCCTACGGCCGTGCCTTGCAACATGTGGTCGCCAAGAATCCGGGCTTCGACACATCCACCTACAACTTCTATGACCTCGTAGAAGGGGAGGAGGTTGTCCCCGAGGAGTTGATCGGCCCCGAGGGGGAGAAGGAGGACGACTCCGAGGAGGAGGAGAGCTGGAGCGAAGGAGGTGGCGGAGGCGAGGGCAAGGACAAGGCCGAGGGGTCGACGGACCCGAACGACAAAAAGGTCGACCCCTGACTCGGTTGTCTTCTTTTCTCCTTTTTTTTTGTTTTTTTGTAAGCCTAACTACGGACTGGCCACCGCTGTTGTAGAACTCCTCGATTTTTGAATGAAAAATGTTTTGTTTGGCCAAAATTTGCCCAAGTGTTGAGTCTCGGACTTAGTGTTTGTTTTGGCGTAACTTTCTCCAAGTGTTGGGCCTCGGATTTATCTCTGCATTTCAGGTGAGATTCGGTCCGATCACGGAGGTCGAATACCTTCGGCAGGAGCTGGTGAAAACGAAGGACGAGCTCTCTCAGAGCCGTTATAGGCGATATCTCCTGCTCGGCAGGCTGGAGGATACGAAGGCGGCTCTGCGGAGGTATGGTCGCGAGTTGTACCAGTACCGGAAGCGCTCTTCAGCCTCCTGTCTCGAAGGCGAAGTTGAGAACCTCCGTAGAGAACTTACGGCCGTCGAGCAGAAGAATGACGACCTTTTGGCCGAGGTCCAATACTTGGAACTAGCGGAAAAAGAACGTTCGGCGGAGAGGGAGAAGCTGGCTTCCGAACTGGAGAAAGTGTCGACCGAGCGCAAGAGGCTATCGGCCGAAGTCGACGGGCTCAGAAGGATCACAATAGATAGGGGGATTGAAGTCACCCATTACCGACGGCTCGCGACCGATAACGCCAATGCCTCGGGCTCGTTGTCGGCTCCGCGACCGAAGAAGTTGGCGAAGGACGACGTCTTGAGGGATAGGATTATCGAACTGGAGGAAGAGATCGCGTCGCTCAAGCCGGCGCCGGTCAGGACTAACGTTCGCAGCACTTCGTGTACTCGCGAAGAAAGCGAGAGGGGGATTACATTTCATGAACTTGCGATGCGCTCGCCGTTGACCAGGCAGAGTCCAGCCGACGCTCAGAGCAGTGCGGCCGCCTCGTCGAGCGGGGCTTCGGCCGGCGTCGCAGTTAGAGCTAGCAGCGAAGGGGGTTCGCGCTTTGTTGGTTTAGGGACGGGTTCGGAAGGCAGGCCTCGCCGTCCTCGTGTTTCCCTAAACCGAAGCATTCCCCTTCCGAAGAGGCTCTGATTCTGTCGTTTTTTCTATTTTTGTTGATTGTTGTAACGACTTAGCTGTATGGTCGACCAACCGTCTGTAACACTACCATGTCTGAATGCAAATAATTCTGAAAAATTTTCAAGTGTTAGACTCCGGCCGCGTATTGAAACCGTGTTATTCGTTTTCTCTTCTTTTCAGCTCGTTGTGACGATCCATGGCTCGGACTCCGAGCGTTCGAATGATGGCTCTGAATCCGAGGCCACCTCTGGAACAGTGGTTCTGAGCCCTAGGAGCGCCGATATGAAGTTACGCCGAGCCGAGAGTGAGTGGGACCACCTTTCGTTGGTCCTCAGTCTCCGGGAATACGAGATCCAACGCTTGGAGAACAAGATAGTCGAGCTGAGCCTCGCAGGGGAGGATGAAGACTCGCAGACCGCGTTCAGCAACGCTCTTCGGGTCAAAAGCATTCGGCACATTCAGTCGAGGATCGTCTCCGAGCGGGATGACCTGCTCTCAGAGATGGGGCATCTGCGTGGTGTGATGGCGAGGCTCCGGGGGGAGAAGGAGGAGTCGTCAGCCGAGGAGGACGAACAGTTTAGTGAGGATGTTTTTGTATGAGAGACAAGTGTAGTTGGTCGGGCATTGCGTGTTTTGTTTGCCGACACTTTGTAATGGAATGTTTTGTATTATGCACCGACAATTAATAAAATTCCCTTTCGTTGCTTTGTATGTTTGTTCTTGCTTGCAACCGTATCGGTCGTGCCGAGATCTTTGAGCCGAGCACGTCTGTTTAGCCGAATGGATCTCCAGGGGTGCGGCTCTTTGTCATTTAGTGGATCTGACACGGTACGGCAAGGCTCTGTACCCAGAAAAGTGTTATTTTGTCGCTTTGAGTAGGTGGCGAGATCTGAGCCGTCGAACGTAGGTGCAAATCTCGAGGCGGCCCAGTTCCCAAGAAAACGTTATCTTGTCGTTTTGTGCTGGTGGCTTGATCTGGGCCGTCTGATCGAGATCACGTACGAAAGTTGAGGGGAAAGTGCGTTTTCCCCATTTACACGCTCGGGAAGCCACTTGCTCGGAAGCCGACCGAGTATGTGAGTCTTCGGTCTTCGGCTAGTAATTAGGAGTGTTCGGTCTTTTGTGTCCGGACGAAGGTCCGATATTGACCTACCGGAGTAGTTTGGATGGACTAGGAGCCAGTGTTGGACCCCGGGACCATCGCTGGAGTTCGACGGCTGTAGGAGCAATTCCGAACGGCGATCTACCCCTGGTTCGTCCGGAGACGAGCCGAGGAGGTAAAGTCGAGCCGAGTGTTGGACTCCGAACCAACGGTATAGTTCAACGGCTGTAGGAGCAATTCCGAACGGCGATCTACCCCTGGTTCGTCCGGAGACGAGCCGAGGAGGTAAAGTCGAGCCGAGTGTTGGACTCCGAACCATCGGTATAGTTCAACGGCTGTAGGAGCAATTCTGAACGGCGATCTACCCCTGGTTCGTCCGGAGACGAGCCGAGGAGGTAAAGTCGAGCCGAGTGTTGGACTCCGAACCATCGGTATAGTTCAACGGCTGTAGGAGCAATTCCGAACGGCGATCTACCCCTGGTTCGTCCGGAGACGAGCCGAGGAGGTAAAGTCGAGCCGAGTGTTGGACTCCGAACCATTGGTTAAATAAGAGGGGAGAGGAACATGCAAACTCACAAATATAGAACTTTCATTTATTGATATTTGACGGCGAACCGTTTTACATAATACAATTTGAGAAAAAATGGGTTACAAGTTGGAGGAGAGGAATGGTTCGACACCTCGGATTACTTAGAGAGGCGCCGGAGCGCTCTCTTGGTATTTCAGGAGGTGGTCGGCATTCCAGGTCCTCGGAAGCTCTCTGCCATCCATGTCTTCGAGCCGGTATGCCCCAGGCCGGACAACCTTTGTGATTCGGTACGGCCCTTCCCAATTCGGAGCTAGCTTGCCCCTCTGACTGGGGAGAGATATGGCTAGCTTTCTCAACACCAAATCTCCTTGCTCAAGGTTGGCGGGTCGGACCTTCTTATTGTACGCACGCTCGACTCTCCTCCTGTAATTCTGTTGCCGAATCGATGCCCTTTCCCTCAGTTCATCTATCAGGTCCAAGTTCCCTCTGAGGTCCCTGGCATTCTGCGCTTCGTCATAGGCTATGAGCCGAGGCGAAGGAATTCCGACCTCGAGGGGTATCACAGCCTCGGCCCCATAAGTAAGGCTGAAAGGGGACTCTCCGGTGGGCGTCCGCTTGCTTGTGCGGTAGTTCCACAACACATTAGGGAGTTGGTCGACCCACAATCCTTTGGAGCACTTGTCCAACCTCTTCTTGATTCCCGCGAGGATCTGCTTATTAGCGTTCTCGGCCTGCCCGTTCGACTGAGGGTGTGAGACGGACGAGAAGCGCTGTTGAATGACGAGGTCGTCGCATAGGGCTCGGAATGCTGTGCCAGTGAACTGAGTCCCATTGTCCGTCACGAGGACACGGGGGATGCCGAATCTGCATATGATGCTCTTCCAGAAGAACTGCACCACTTTGTTCTCAGTTATAGTGGCGAGGGGCTCGGCCTCGACCCACTTCGAGAAGTAGTCGATGGCTACGACTAAAAACTTGAGTTGACCCGGAGCCGGTGGGAAAGGTCCTAGTAAGTCCATTCCCCACATCGCGAAGGGGATAGGGCTCGATAGGGAGGTGAGGTTGGCCTGAGGGAGGCGTCGGATGCTGGAGTGTCTCTGGCAGGAGCTGCACTGCCGAACATGTCGCTCGGCATCCCGAAGAAGGGTCGGCCAGAAGTACCCATAGTTCAAAGCTTTCCGGGCCAAAGACCTGAATCCGGAGTGTGCCCCTCCGATGCCTTCATGAAGCTCCTGTAGGGCATATTCGGCCTGATCCGGGGAGAGGCACCTTAGGTAAGGTCGGCCATCTATTTGAGAGAAGGAGCGCGTGTATAAAATGCCCTCGATCAAGACATATCGCTCGGCCCGGGTTCTGACTCGGCGTGCTTCTTTGGGATCTGAGGGCAGAACTCCATCCCTTAAGAATTCTACCAGCGGCTTCATCCAATTCTCCTGCAGCATGACCGGCAATGACTCCACCGAGCGAGGTGTCTCGTCTTCGATGCTCGGTTTAGAGAGGACTTCAATCAGTACGGTCTGTTCGAGGCCTTGCAGAGAAGACGAGGCCAACTTGGAGAGAGCGTCAGCTTGTGAGTTCTCCTCCCGGGGGACCCGTTGGATGATGGCTTCTTCGAACCGGCCCATGAGATCCCGGACTTTGGCGAGGTACTTCGCCATTCGCTCGTCCTTGGCCTCATATTCGCCCAAGACCTGATTCACGACTAGTTGGGAGTCACTGTGAATCCGAAGGCGCTGCGCCCCAGCACTTCGAGCGAGTCCGAGGCCAGCTATGAGAGCCTCATACTCCGCCTCGTTGTTGGAGGCCTTGAAGTTCATGCGGATCGCATACTGCAGGACGAAGCTGTCAGGGCCGTTCAAGATAATGCCGGCGCCACTTCCTTCACTGCAAGAGGATCCGTCTACAAAGACTGTCCAAATGGGGGGCCCATTCGGGACGTGGCCGACCTCAGGGATGGTGGACTCTACAATGAAGTCGGCGAGAGCCTGTGCCTTAATTGCCGTCCGAGGCTGATAGGAGATGTCGTGCTGGCTCAGCTCTATGGACCACTTCATCAGCCGGCCCGAGGTTTCGGGCTTGTAGAGGACTTGCTTGAGGGGTTGATCGGTGAGGACGACGACCGAGTGAGATTGGAAGTAGGGCCGAAGCTTTCTTGTTGCCATGACCAAAGCGTAGGCTATCTTCTCTATCCTCGGATAGCGGAGCTCGGCGTCCCGAAGCACCTTGCTCACATAGTAAATGGGCCTTTGGGTCCGGTCTTCTTCTCTTACCAACACAGCGCTCAAAGTCTGCTCGGAAGCGGCCAAGTAGATGAAGAGAGGCTCGCCCGGGACCGGCTTACTGAGCAGAGGGGGGTTCACCAGATAGGCTTTCAGCTGGTCGAACGATTCTTGCTGTGCCTCGCCCCATTCAAATCCCTTAGCACCTCGGAGTGCTTTGAAGAAGGGAAGGCACTTTTCCCCTGACTTGGAGAGGAACCGACCGATGGCTGCGAGCCGACCGGTGAGCTTCTGCACCTCTTTGACGTTCCGAGGCGGGGCCATGTCTAATATGGCTTTAATCTTTTCGGGGTTAGCTTCAATTCCCCGCTGGCTCACCATGAAACCGAGGAACTTGCCAGAGGAGACTCCGAACGCACACTTGTTCGGGTTTAGCCGCATGTTGTACTTCCTCAACACACCGAAAGCCTCCTGGAGGTCGGCTACATGGTCGGTGCCGCGGATGCTCTTGACGAGCATGTCATCAACGTACACCTCCATGTTTCGGCCGATCTGGTGCTGAAAAACCTTGTTGACGAGGCGCTGGTAGGTGGCGCCTGCGTTCTTCAAACCGAAGGGCATTACTCGGTAGCAGTAGAGGCCTTGGTCGGTGACGAAGGAGGTCTTCGGGATGTCCGGAGGGAACATCCGGATCTGATTGTACCCCGAGAAGGCATCCATGAAGCTGAGGAGCTCATGGCCCGAGGTGGCGTCGATTAGGGTGTCGATGTTCGGGAGAGGGAAGGGATCCTTCGGACACGCTTTGTTGAGGTCGGTGAAGTCGATGCATATCCTCCATGAGCCGTTGGACTTCTTGACCATTACAACATTCGGCAGCCACTCGGGATAATTCACCTCCTGGATGAACTTGGCCTTCAGCAGCTTATCCACTTCCTCCTTGATTTCTTGCTGTCGCTCGGGAGCGAACTTTCGCCTCTTCTGCTGAACCGGTTTGCACCCCGGTTCGACGCTTAGGTGGTGGACGAGCAAGTCCTCGGAGATGCCGGGCATATCCGCGGCCGACCAAGCAAATAGATCGCGGTTATCCCGGATGCACCTCACCAAGTCCCAGAACAGCACGGTCGGCAAGGACTTGCTGACGAGGAATTTTCGGCTCGGATCCTCGTCGGAGAAGAGTACTTCTTCTAACTCGTCCGCCGGCTCGGACGTTGGACGGGCCTTCGGCTCGGGGATCTCTAGTGTCTCGAGCGAGAGCACTGGTCCCCCGGTGGAAGTCATGTAGCACTTCCGAGCTGTTTCCTGGCTTCCCCTGACTTCCCCTACTCCCGAGCGAGTCGGGAATTTCATCTTCAAGTGGTATGCCGAGGGGACAGCCTCCAGAGCGGCTAGGCCGGGACGGCCTAGGATGACATTGTATGCTGCCGGGACGTCGACGACCATGAAGTCCATCGGCTCGGTCCGGGTAGTAGGGGTGCTTCCCGCAGTAACGTCTAGGGTTATCACCCCTTCGACGGTTACCGGGACCCCCGTGAACCCGTGGAGAGTATAGCCGGCCGGCTTAAGATGGTCCCGGGACAGCTGCAGGCCTTGAAAGGCCGAGAGGAATAGGATGTTGACCGAACTCCCATTGTCCACCAAAATCCTCTGCACCTTGAAATTGGCCATGCGGAGGTCGATGACGAGGGCATCGCAGTGGGGGGTTCGGACTCCTTCAAGGTCGGCATCGGAGAAAGACACGGGGACGCCGAGACCCTTCGGGGGAGGGGCACTGTGGACCGAGTTGACTTCCCGGACGAAGGCCTTTCGGGAGGAATTAGAGGAGCCCCCCATCGGGCCTCCGTGGATCAGGTGCAAAACCCGTTCTTCTTCGAACTCGGGTGTCTCCTCGCGCCGCTCGGAGCGCTTGTTAGCCCCCCGAGGGGGAGGTGAGTTCCGATCTGTTCGATCGTTACCTTTCACGAACTTGGCCAACTGCCCCCTCCGAATGAGTGCTTCGATCTCATCTCTCAGAGCTCGGCAGTCATTTGTGTCGTGCCCATGGTCTCGGTGGTAACGACACCACTTATCTTTGTTCCTCCTCTTCGCCTGAGTGTGCATCCTCGGGGCCGGAGGGATGATTCCCTCCTTCTCTACCTCCATGAGGATGGTAGAGACATTAGTGGTGAGGGGAGTGAACTTCTCGAACCTGGGGGGAGGGCGGCGCTGACCGCCCATGTCCTTCTGAGCTTTCTTGGACCCTTCTTCTCCCGTCGCCTTCCTCTTTGACCCCGCGGCGGTGCCCCCGAAGCTCGGAAGGGCTTCGGCCTCCTCCGCCCGGATGTACTTCTCGCACCTCAGGAGGAGGTCGGCAAAGTCATGCGGGGGCTTCTTGGCCAGGGATGATCGGAGGTTGGCGTTAAGGACGTTCGACTGGAACGCCACGGTAGCCACGGACTGGTCCAAGGAGGCAATTGACCTGACTTCCGCGGTAAATCTTTTCACATAGTCCCGTAACTTTTCTTGCTTCTCCTGCCGCAGGTTCAGCAAGGAAAGACTCGTCTTCTCGGCTCGTCGGCTACTCATGAAGTGAGTAATGAACAGTGTCTCAAACTGTTCGAATGAGAAGATGGACGAGGGGGCGAGCCTAGAATACCATTCCCGAGCTGACCCCCGGAGGGTGGCAGGGAAGGTCCTGCAGAGCACCGCGTCGGAAGCTTGATGGATCAGCATCAGGGTCTTGAAGCTCTCGACGTGGTCGACTGGGTCGGACTCCCCAGAGTATGTCTCAAACTGCGGTGGTTTGAAGTTCCTCGGTATATGGGCCTCCATGATCGACCGAGAGAAGGGGGGTCGGCTGGGACGGAAGCTTCCGGCTCGGGATTCTTCCTCTCTGTCCATGCGGCCGATGCGCCTCTCCACCTCATGGATACGGCGGATGAGGGCGTCGTCCCTCCGCCGGTAGTCGTACGACCCTCCGGACTCCTCTTCGTAGGAAGGGGAGTGTGGACTGCGGCGCCGGTACTCCTGGGAGCGCCGAGGACTTTGTTGCCGTTGCTGTCAGCTGGGAGCCGGGGAAGGACTCCGGGTTCGGCGCCGGGGACTGGGATCCCTGGGCGGCGTCGAAACCCTCTGAGCATTCTGGCCGTCCTGTCGGAGATTGAGGGCCTGCAGAACGGTCTCTTGAAACTGGAGGAACTCGGCTCGGCTGATGGGCATGTCTCGGTCCCTCGGATGACGCCGATCCCTGGGGGACCGGGACCTCCTCCTTCGACGCTCAGGGGACGCCGCTCGGCCTCTGCGTTCCGGGGACCTTCTGCCGTCCCGACGACGTGGCGACCGCTCACCTTGACGCTGGCGGGAGGCTCCCTCTCGGGCCCGCCTCTCGTCAAGATGAGTACGGAGGTCGTCGTCCTTATGGCGGTTTTGGAGTGTGATGCGGAGGTCGGGGTGATGGGAAGCCATCGAGTCCGAGGACCCATTGTGGACCGAGACGTGGCATGGATTGACAGGCTGCTTCTCCTTCCGACCATTAGGACCGGACGGACCGTTGTTGGGCTGCTGCTGAGGAGGAGGAGGAGGTGGGACCTGCTGGGTCAGCGGAGGGAGGTTGGACTGAATGGTAGGATTGGCCGGAGCTTCATTCGCCGGGTCGGTGGGGTTGCCCCCACGGTTCGACCCTCTGGATCTGTTCTTCTTCGGCGGCATGGCTGCTGATGTCGACGGAGAATGGGCTGAGACTGTTCGCGTGGCTTTCCCGCAGACGGCGCCAATCTATTACCGCTGATTTCGGTGTGGGGGTAAACAGATAGAATTTGTGGATCCGAGGAAAACCTGAACAGCTGACCCGGCCCGCTTGCTCCTGCCGCAACCTGCAAGGAAGTGCGAAACACCGGGGTTGATTCCGGCGACGCACCCTCCGACGCTCTTGTCAGTAATCAGTAAAAGATTAAGAAAGAGCTTGAGTGGTGAAAAAGTGATTAACCTGGTCTTGGTGGTAGAGGGGCTGTATTTATAGTCGCCTTTGGAATGATTTGGATCCTGATTTCCTGGCTAACATTTAGGAGCAAAATCCTCCTATTCTGTTTTAGGAAAGTAGGCCTTGATTCCCTGGTGAGAGTAAATCAAGCTTATTGATTTGATCTAATCAAATCAGTGGCCTGATTCTCCCTTGGTGGACCGGGTTCGTATCGGGTCGGAACCCGCGCCCAGTTGGAGTGGATCTATTCGCGGGCGGTTGGTTTCGTGAGGCGGAGACCCAATACCCGTTTTGGATCCATCTGTATGTGAAATTACCTTTTTACCCCCGTGCTTCAAGATTCGTGCTCGATCTGGACGGTTCCGATTTAACCCCTATTTTAGCCATATCAACTAATATGAAAGATGATATGAATATAATGTAATGAAAATTCTTATATCGCATCCCTTGTTTTCTAACTCGTTACACTTGCTTTAATCTCAAGTCACATAATATGAACAAAGCTCAAATACATTATATTACATTGTGTCTCTCTGTTTTTTTAAGCTCTAATACATTATATTATATCTACTTGAAACCTGGATTCCCAAATGAGCTGAATTACACTGATGCAACTTACATTGGATTATGCTTGTTTTTATGTGGATCTTGTGGTATCTTTCGCTTCAACTTCTTTTTGTTTCTTCTTTGTATCTCCCCATCACTGGCAAGCTTATCGACTGTGCTCGAGTTTATCTGAATTCTATAAGAGCGGCCAATACTCCAATTGTAATCATCACATTTTGATAGGGAAAAAAAAATTAGCGGTTAATAAATGAAAGTGAAACTTCATCCTTAATCCGTTATAAAGCATCAGAAGTCATCAGAATCCATCAGAAACACCAGAAGCCATGAGCAGCATCAGAAGCCATCACAGGAAGGAAATTGTACACAGTATGGAAAATTTATAGGATCAGAAGCCATCATCTCCCAGGTTTCCTGCAACTCATGCTATTGCAAAACTATGTAAACCTCCTTACAAACAAGATCATTGAACTAAAAGAAACTGAACATTAAAGAACAAAGATTTTCATCTCAGGCACATGTACAAAATTTATTAAAAATTTGTGTTTGGTTACCAGTATTTGACAAACTAATTTTGCCCAAGCATGAGAAGCCATCACAAGCATCAGAAGCCTGAGAAATTATAAGATAGTAACAAGAAGGTTATTTTGAAAGTGAAACTCACACCTTAATCCCTTATAAAGGAAGAAGAAGCCATCACAATCCATCAGAAACCATGAGCAGCTGCAGAACCCATCACAGGAAGGTATTGTACACAGTATGGAAATTTTACAAAGTAAGAAATCAATAGTTTAGTTAAATAGGATCAGAAGCCATCATCTCCAGATTCATGAGAGACACATGTACAAAATTTATTAGAAATTTGTGTTTGGTTACTATAGTATTTCACAAACAAATTTTGCCCAAGCATGAAAATCCATCACAAGCATCAGAAGCCTTCATAGTTATAACATAGTAACAATAATTCAATTTTGAAAGTGAAAATCAGACCTTAATCCCTTATAAAGCAAGAAGAAGCCATCACAATCCATCAAAAGCCATCAGAAGCCATGAACAGCATCAGAACTCATCACAGGAAGGAAATTGTACACAGTATGGAAATTTTACAAAGTGAAACTCATACCTTAATCCCTTATAAAGCAAGAAGAAGCCATCACAATCCATCAGTAGCCATCAGAAGCCATGATCAACAGCAGAACCCATCACAGGAAGGTGAATTTAACACAGTGAGATTCCTTAAAAAGGAGAAATCAATAGTTTAGTTAAATAGGATCAGAAGCCATCATCTCCAGATTCATCAGAGGGATATATACAAAATTTAGCAGATATTTGTGTTTGGTTACTACCATCAGAACCCAAGCTTGTTTGTGGCTACTTGTATTTCAAAAATTCCAATACTCCAAAGGTTATATAAGATCAGAATAAATCATCATCATCTCCGGATTGTGAAATACTTGTAACCAAACACAAAATTCTACATGTGCTTGAGACGAATCTAGAGATGATGGCTTCTAATGCTATTTAACTAAACCATTGATTTCTTCATTTGTAAAATTTCCATACTGTGTACAATTTTCTTCCTGTCATGGTTTTTGATGGTGCTTATGGCTCGTGATGGATTGTGATCAGTAGCATCACTAGCATCACTAGCATCACAAACATGACAATCTTTCCCTAAAAAATTACATTGATCAACTGAAATTTAAATCCTTCAGTTCTACAACTGTAGATGATGTGTGTAAATGTACAGATGATTGGTTGGACATGAAGAGAGGTTTCATGAAAGTGCAAATGCATGACTGGACATGTATACAACTATCCAGTACTCGAGAGGATCCAAATCCACTCAGAAATTTTTCTCTTCAATTAATCACAGTAAGGAAATATGGACAAGGACAATAATTTCAGTCCTTGTGATAAAGGATCAGAATATATCATCATCATCTCCAGATTCTTCAGATGCACGTGTTCATAGTGAATTTGAAATTCCTATTCTGTTTTTCCCAAGTCAATTCAGAAGCCATGCCAAGCATCACAATCATAAACTGGGGAAACATAGTATGAAGTAGGCAATTTTCACAGGAACAGAAAATCAGTTTAGTTATATAGGATTAGAATACATCACCTCCAAAGAACCATCAGAAGACTACTCTTATAAAGCATCCCTTATATAGCATCACAAAGCATCAGATGCCATCACCTCAAAAAAATTATCACTATAGTTATATAAAAGCTCAGAAGCAATCATCTCCATATTCATCTCAGGTAATAATACCTCATATCTTTAATTCTTGAACAAAGTATGTATCGGTATAAAGGAGACAACTACATAAAATTCTTAAGGAACTTGAAAGAAACAAACCCCACTGTAAATGTGAAGAATATCAATACCCAACTGTTTAACAGTATCACAGTTGTAACAAGGATGTTCTTCAAGCTGCTTCATACCACTCTTCATCCTGCTAACGATTAAAAACAAAATTCGTAATAAACAAATCATGAAATCAAATACTATAATAAAGCAATGTCCCTATTTTAAAGGATTTAATTAGTCGTAGGCTCAGAACTCATTTTTATAATAAATCATCAAGATTAGTCTAGAGCTGCATTTTTTAAAATGACATGCCAACTATTACTAATCATGTGTCCACCCCCTCCGTCACCCATAGTTGAATTCTTCCATCATTTGGTCACTACAATGAGAAAAGTCCACATAGAAGTGTTGTGTGTTTACGTTAACCTAAAATAAAACTAGATCAGAAGCTACCATATCCATCATATCCAGATTGGTCAGAGGCACATGATGATAGATGGGGGTGGGCACACACCCTTCTGATTAATAGTGTATTTCATCATTGCCTAGAATGGCAGAAATTAAAAATACTTTGGGGTCAAATTTAACCGAGATGCACTTCATGTTATGAGATAACTCCATTCATTCTTCTAAAGCATCATAGGTAACAACAATGCATCCAAGTGCACTGGCTGAGCATCATGTTCCTGTTAAAATGTTGCAAACAAAACCCATCCAAACACACATACTAATCCAAGTGCACTGCATGCATCCAAGTGCATTACATTAGCATCCAAGTACAACCTGCAAACACATCAGTAGTCCATGGAAACAAAACATCAAAACCCGTCACATATCCTACAATCAGTATGGAAATAATTCGAAGAACTTCCTAAAAGTTGAAGATGCATTATAAACAACAATCTGACTATCATGATAAGATGAAAACTAAATAGATTTGGAGAAAGTAAAATATAACTTAGTATTAAAAACTTTACCAAAGTGCACTGCATTATAAAGCATCAGAGGCCATCATTAACCATCACAACCTTCAGAAAGCATCAGATATTTGAGTATTCATTAAGAACCATGTGAAGCCAACACAGGATCCCTAAATTTGGGGCAGCCATTTCCTTCGTTCACCCTTATTAATCCCACCCAAAAAAACATTTCCAGGTTTGGGCAGCCAAAAAAATTCCTTCAGGTACCATACAAAATGAGGTGTGTTTGGATAGCTTTTTTATACCCTTTTTTTCATTATCTAAAACCAAAAAAGTGTTTGCTTACCCTCTTCCCAAAGCAATTTTTTGCTTCTCTTTTCATAAAAATCCAAAACGGTCATTTCTTAATGCATATCAGATATTTGATTTTGTATGTATACATCCAACTGAACCAAAGGATGTTCTTAGAGGATTTAATTAGTCGTAGGCTCAGAACACATTTGTATAGAACATTTGTTCAAATAAAGCAACAAGCTTAGTATAGGGCTGCATTATTATGCCATGCCAACTATATCTAATCAAGTGTCCACCCCCTCTACCACCCATAATTAAGTTCGAAAAGCATTCACTCAACTTAACATAAATAGTCCACATAATAACCTATATGACTTCACATAAACCATAATAGAAACCACAAATCATCCCCAAGTATGTTCATTTTCATGGATATTCACTGTGATTGTTCATTTCCTATTCACTAGTACACAACAAAACCAGGCTTGTGAAGGGGGGGACACACATGCCTCTAAAAATTATATGTGAATTTCATCATTGCCTAGACAGACGTAAAGTAAATAGGCTTTGTTGTCAATTTAAATTATAAACATGCACTCATAATCATCATCATAACCATCATACTTAAATCAACTTCAGATGTGATTATCAAATAGATGAAAAACAAAAGGAACAAATGTATTTATAATTATATATTGGAATAGCACAATAAAGTCATGAACCAGTACATTGGGCTAAAACATTACATTAATGCCTTGCATTCCACATTGCCATAGCAATTTGATCTCTTTTACTATTCATGCGATTCAATTGGAAAGCTGACAAATCCAACCCTTGAGATGTGGATGCATTATCTTCATTGTGTAGATGATTAATTAATTGTTCATCTTCTAAATCCAAAAAGAATGTATCGTCCGCTGAATATCTACGTATAAAATTATGAACTGCACAACAAGCTGGTACCATTAGGACTTGTCTTGTGAACATGTAGTTTGTCATATACTTGAAGATGGGAAACCTTTTTTTGAATACACCGAAGGTTCTTTCAATGACATTTCGTAGCCTTGCATGTATTTTGTTGAAATGTTGCCTATGTTGGATTGGTGCATGATTAGGCCCTTGGAAGTCTTGCAAGTGATATAGCGCCCCGCGGTAGGGAGCTAAAAAACCGGACATGTTCGTGTAACCACAATCTACTAAGTAATATTTATCATCGGGAGGGATTTGCAACAGTCCTTGTGTTAATACACTTTGTATTACCTGGGAGTCGTTAGAACTTCCTTTCCATCCAACATAAATAAATGTGAACATCATATCAAAATCACAAGCGGCCAGCACATTTTGAGTTATATCGCCTTTTCGACCACGACAAGTATTTTGTCGACTAGCGGGTACGCGAGCATCTATTAATGTGCCATCGGCAGCACCAATAGCTCCCTACATTAATGAATTTGAAACCTACTACTTTAGTGAACACATTTGAAATATTAGAATAATATGGTAGTAATCATGAAGCTAACAAAATACCTTAAACCATGGATAAAAGTCCGTGAAACTACTGATCCTTTCATGTACATGTGCTGTATTCGGAGGAGTAATGAGAATTGTTGCTGCTCTTGCCAAACCTTTCGACACTTTTGTAAATGTCGTTCGATTGTTTCTGTTGAGTGTTGAAATCGATCAGCAACCCCTCTAATTCTATGACTATTACCGACAATGTACAAAAAAATGGCAACACTTTCTTCAATAGAGACGTGTCGATGTTGGGCTTCCTCATGCATTTCCTCGAGGTAGTTGCCATTTTTAATAAATTGACACAAAGCCAAAAAACAATTTTGATTCATGCGGAATATGCGATTACACTTATCCGGGGGACCATCTAGGATTTCTTGTAGATATTCACGGCCTGTTAGTTTAGAAGTGAAACGGGGATTTTTTTCAGAGATCATCTCTAGAAACTGAAGTGTCAACAAGTCAGCAAGCCCGTCACTATCATCACTTGACGTGTCACTTGACAAGTCCATCAGTATGGTAGCAATTGCAATAGTACTTCACTCTGAAAAAGTAGAATTCATTTGCATGAAGAATATTCGAGTTTTAATACTATAACAATAGTGGAGGTTATATAAACAATTACACTAACATTTTATGTTATCTAACAAAGTTAATCCCAAAAAAACAAAAACAACAACAACAGCTAGTAATATCAAATGCATTTAAAATTAAACCATTTCGAATTAAAATCCAACACATTGTGCCATTAAATATTCACAATGTACTCATACAGAAATATTTCAATAAATTGTTAAAATATTTAACCAATACGTTGGGTTGGATCCACTTAGACAAATGAGATCCCTCTAGTACTTTGTAAGAGTATCCAACCACAAGATTCTAAGCTCCGATTTCATAAGAATGAAGCCACGACGCCAACCAGGGTTTGCAACTATGTTGTCCATTGCCACACGAAGCATTTTGGAATCAAGCCCATCCATCGTATTGATTATTTCCATGCACTTATCAACGGAGTACGGATCTTCCGCATCCGAGCGATCACTTCGGTTGCCCATTTTCTTCTTATAATATTCAGTTTTTGCAATACTAGCAGAGGTATTCGCATCAATACAAATATCCATTCTCTCATTCTTCGAGCTTTTTGTTGGTAGACCACTTGACCCACCAGATCGCCTCATGTGAGACCCCGAACGTATTGGTTCGTAATCATCCCCATCAACCAAATTTACATGTGGTGCATTGGGGGGGGGGGGGGGGGTAAACTCAAAATTGACCCTCCATTCCTCATCGGAGCCATACACCATTTGAGTTGAAGCCCTAGAAAGTAAGCCCTGGGTAGTAGACTGACCAAAAATTTTGGTTAAAGCATCATAATTGCCAATCCCTTCGATTTGAATGTTTTAGCCACAGGGTGTCCCTAATCAAAAGTTTGTGTTGTTAATTAACAAGTAGTAAAGTCATGAATAAGTATATTAAGATGATAATCACACACTATTATAAAAATAAAGATATATGTGAACCTTGACATATGTCTCCCAAACATGGGGCTCGCAAGTGACTATATGGTTGTCTTCATCCCAACCCATACCACTCTGGTTTTTCAAAGTGTGAAACTCCGTCCACTTAATCCTAAGTCTGGAATGTTTCTCTTTTAATTGTTTAACCGTGTATGTACGATTACACATGCAATTCAAACTTGCAACAAATTGTTGCCAAACTTTGCCTTCAAATGTCAAACTTTTTAGACTGTTTCGGTCGACCTCCTCCTCCATCAATTTCACAAATATTTGCTCATTACATGTTGGCCATAGGACAATATCACTATCCAACTCCATCTCCTTCCCCTTACCAGTCATCTATATTAGCGACAAGAACGGTAAATAAAATAAAATAATCATCAATTGCTGAACTATAACAGTGAACGGAAATTATTTTCTCAGGTTACTATAATAATTTGTAGATGATGACTTCTTTCAACAATATTAGAACAAAACTTTTTTTAATTCACAGGAACAAAATGGTATCTCTTTAATCCAAGCAATTCGATTTGGAAAGCCAATAGTTAGGAGTGTAGTCGACGTCGACCATAGGATCAGAACTCATCATCTCCAAATCCAGTTCTCCAAAAATCTTTAATCCCTCAAATCAGTATAGAAAAAAAAAACCACAGATCTAGAATTAACACCTCGACGTCGATCTTGAGGATCAGAACTCATTATCTCAAAATCCAGTTCATAAAAAATCTTTAATCCCTCAAATCAGACCGAAAAAAACATAAAAAAGGAAACAAATAAAAAATAAACCACAGATCTGGAATTAACACCTCGCCAAACTGAAATCCTTGCAAAAATTTTGGTTCAAATTCAAACATACCTTGGTTTGCTTGCTTTCAAGAGTAAAGAAGTTGTCTCCGACAGATTCAAGCCTCAGCCGACGTTTGATTCGACTGCACCGTTCTCGAAGACACCTTCTACTGTAAGCAGATCTAGTATCACAGACCATGAACCCCTAATTCATTGAGTTTTTGAGTAGATTTTGAGGGATTAAAGACAGATCGAGCATCGAGCTTGAGAAGGGGGAAAACAGTATCGCAGAAGAAAGGAGATCTCTTGATGAGAGTAAAGAGGGAGTAAAGGAGACGGTTAATGGGAGTAAAGGGGGAGTAAAGAGGCCTCGGGACGAGAGAGAGAAGTCGTCGTCAAAAAAGAGAGATGAAGGGGGTAACCAAAAAAGAGAGAGGTTGCTAGAAAAGACCCCTTTGGATTTTTTTGAAAATGAGAAGCAAAAACTTGGTTTAAGAAGAGGGTAACCAAACACGTTTTCTAAAAAAGAAAACGAAAAAAGGGTGTTAAAAAACTATCCAAACACAGTCTTAGTGCTCGTGAGCTGCTTGGTCTCACGTCAGCAGCGCGAACATTATTCTCATTAGCGGTATGTTTTTTTTACAGATCACTAATGGGAATAGCGGCCTCTTTTTTATAAAAAAAAAATCAAATTTTTGTTTAGTGTCGTTATTCTTATTAGTGACCAAACCGTATATGAAGTCGCTAATAGGATTACCGATATTCAATGTACTATATTCCATAACTTAGCAAAATCTAGAGTGTTTTTTCTCTCTGAAAAAAAAACAATCGATTTATTATTGAAACTGAGGTCGCTATTCAAAATAGAGGTCTTAGTCGTACTAAGGTAGCTATTTGGAACAAAGGTCTTGGTTATTTGATTATTTTGCAAATTTTACAAAGAACAAGAAGATTGGGTTTCCTAATGAGGTCGTTATTCCTAATAACGACCTTAGCTGGGTGATTATTTTGCAAATCATATAGAGAGTAAGGAGATTTAGTCTTCTAATAAGTTCGCTATTTGAACTAGCGACCTCAGTTTAAAAAAAAAACAATAGAGCAAAAGCTCTCTAGAAATTACTAAGTGCCTCAATACATTAATTTGAGGTCGCTAATCCTCATATATACTGTAACACCCTGAATTCCAAATAAGGACGAATTCGAGATTCTACAAGATCTTTGCTTCACTTCATACAATTTTACAAGAAAATTTAAAAACTTTTTTCAATAATACATTCAAGTTACATTACACTTTTACACAGCGGAAATAAAATATTACAACATTGGAATAAAGTACATCTTGTAATACTTTAACATCATTTGCATCACAACATCTTTACTCCTTCATGAATAGTCCATTACCTGCATGTTAATCTGTGGGCACGTCAGTCACTTACAACTGACGAAAATGTTATACTTAGCCATCCTCTCTATGCCGGGAGTAGTATAACGATCTCATTGCTTTAATAAAGTACAACATTTGAATGAATAATGAAGTGTTAATGTGACTACGCTAAACAAGTAGGTGTATGTCATGCCTTAATGTCTAATGCACACAATTTATACTAGGATGACACTAATGCACACTTGTTCGGATTCTGTGCATCCCATACTACATAGGTCCGAGGTCAAGAGCCTACGTACTCCATAATAAAGGGCTCGATCCCTCGCCATGATAACTACCCAGTAATAAAACAAGGTTCAGATCATTCCACGAATTTGAATCACAGCTCCGGAGTCCACCGCTGACTGTTATAACAGATTCCACATCGTGCGAATCATCCCGTATGTGACTATCTAGCCCGGTATATATATATACATTGGAGACAGTAAACAAAACTACCCGTCCGACTATTCAAGATCCCGGAGTCCACCGCTGACCCGTCCTCATAGTCCCGGATTTAAAATACAATAATTCGTCTCCTACGGAGAAACCTCAGTCCACCAACTGGGTCTATAGCCTCGGAATCCACCGCCGACTATATAGAGCACCCCACTTACGTTTCTCCAAGTTTACTACATCTTCACCTAAGTGCCTGAGTATCATAGTTCAAGACATAGATTTCCAAGTCTAGAATTAGTCTTATCTCTTACCGGTCTTAATCACCATTCCCGAGATAGATTTACAATCCTATCTCAAACTTTATACCTCAATTATTTTATTTCAACATTTGTCGGTAACAAGATTTTACTAACTCACAACGTAACGATTCATGCATAAGGATTTTGGGTACACATACCCTTTAATAGTCATGTCTCAAATCTAGATCACTTCATCATTATAATTGCTCACAAAAATATGATTAATGTCCATCTTAACTCTAATTCATGATTTCATAAAATTATCAACCTCATCATTCCTTTCATCAACATAATTTGAGCATTTACAAGTCTAATAATCAAGTATAAAAATAAGTCATTCCCAACAAAGACAATTATCTCACAATTTTACTTTTCTTTTAATAACACAAATCATGATCTTGAATGATTTAATTTTTGAAGACATAAGCACAATCTTTTTCAAAAGTTACTTACTTCAAATTCTAAACTACATTTTCAATGATCCCCTTTTCATTTTAATTGAGTACTAGGATTTATTCTCAATTTTGAGTCTATCTCAAAATCCCAAAACAAAGTAATAAACCTAACTAAAACTACCCAAAAAAAATATATAGCTCACACAGGGTTTTGAACCCGTGAGCATCTAACCAGCACCCCAGGCATCCAGCTGATAGCCACTGAGTCCAATGGACTCTAATGTCCAATGTACTCTCTAATCCCCTTTTATTCTATTTTCGGATTTTATTTGCAAACAACCAAAAAGAAAAGTTTTTGGGGTCTATATGAGTCGAACCCGAGCCAAACAGGAATCCATCGCAGCGCCAGACCAGTAGGCCGAGCGTGCTCATTGATATGAATGTGCTTTCTAGATTTTTATTTAAGTCCTTCCGTTATTCAATTTCTTTCCCAAAAAATGTATTCGATGTTCATTGGTTCTAACTCTCCTATTATACTGAAATAGACTTGTAACAACCAAGATAAAATTTCTAATAGTAACCCACATTTTTCCAATCTACATTTCGAGTGGTTTATCTAACTTTTAATGTTTCTTTTTATTAGAAAACAAGTTCTCATCAATTGATTATTGAAATCAATTTATTTTCTTTAACCAATTGCATGAGTTCATTAGCAAAACTAATCCAAAATTACTATATTTGCTATCAAGAAAATATTTCTAATCCTTTTCATACAATCTACTTTTTCCTTTTATTCATGCATGGCAAAAATAATCATCTCTTATTTTTCTCACTTTCCATTTACATGATTTACTACTAATTTTCCATCACAAAGGTGTAAACTAAAACTATATTTTTTTATTTTTATTTTTTCAAAATATAAACTTACCAAACATGAGGTTTTATAAGTATTTTAACATGAATCATGGTGTCAACTCCTATAACAAAATCTTTTATTATTTAATTACACCCATATCATTCATAGCATGTATATTGGCATAGAGTTTTCCTACATATCAATATCTTCTCATCAACTAATTCAAAAAATTTACTAGTATGATTTTTATTCATAATTTCTTATTGAAATTATACACTACCATAACTACAAGGTTATGCAGACATATTAGCATGGTTCATATTATCAAGTACTCCTTTTCTTTAGTTAGCAAGGTATAACAACACAACTTTCATTTTAACATGAGTTTATTCATTCATACCAACATTCTACTCATTTTTAGCATGCAATATCCTACATTAGCAAGTAAGAGATCATCCGCTATCATAATGTTAAACTATTTACCAACGTAGCATTTCTTGTTATCATCTATGTCACACACAAATCACCATTTCTCATTTGTTATTATTAGCATGCATTTGTTCTTTATAACTAGAAAGAAACAAGATCACCCACCTTATGGAAGAAACTTGATCAAAAGAAGGAATGCACAATTCTCCTAGCCCCACAAGCACTTCTAGCTCCTAGAAACCTTCCTCTCCTAGCTATGGCTCCAAGCAAGCACTTCTAGCTCCTAGCAACCTTCTTCTCCTAGTTATGGCTCCAAGCAAGCACAAACTCTCTTCTCTCTCTCTTTTTCTTTCTCCTTTTTTTTCTTAAGTTTTGGTGTAAGAAAATGTAGGAATTTGGTGTCCTATTTATAGGATAGGGTTAGGGTTCATTTTGCAAATTTCTCCATCCTAATAACTCCCCCATTTAACACATTAAAACTTGATTTTCATAACCTCCCCATTTAAACTCTCCAAATCATAACCCCCTCATTTAAATCCCTCCTTTTTTTTTCTCTCTTGTGTACAACCGGCCACCCCCTTTAGTCTGGGAACCCATCTAGATACATTAAGACATGCATATGTATCCATGCATATACAATTAGGTACATTATGTTGTGTTACAAAATGTGTACTAACACTAGTTAATTTGTCATGTGTTAGCGCATGATCAACAAAAAATAATTTTTATTTAGTGGGCTAGCTTAATGGGCTTAATAATTGGTTTAATTAATTTAATTCCCTAGTGGGCTCCTTCCTTAGTGGGCTAGATTCTAATCCTTAGGTCCATGGATAAATTTAAAAGGCTAGATTAAAACTAATGTATGAAATCCAAAGTAAACAATGAGAAATAAAATTTGGAATAAGAAAAGAAAAAAAAATTAACACGTGCACCACACGTGCAAAAAAAAATTTTAAAATGTATTTTCATTTTTTTTTTAAAAAATGGGGTGTTACATATACTAAGGTCGCTATTGTGAATAAAGACAGCAAACAAAAAATTCCAAATATTTTAAAACATGGGTCGATATTCCTATTGGCGACTTTCAAAATGAAGAGAACGTGAATGAGAATAACGACCACTGCTGACGTGGCACCAAGTAGCCCTCGAGCGCTAATAGTTTCGAAACTGACCCATAATCGCAAATATTTTCAAAAAGTTGCCTATGATGGCAAAAAATTCTAATTAGCGAGGTTTCATACAAAGGTCAAGGATTAACTATCACGTAAATTCCACAACCTTTTCATAACTTTTTCAATGCAAGCTTTATATATATATCTCTATATAATAAACCACAAAGAAAACTATCAAGTGGCTCTCATTCAATAGGGTTAAAATCAATGGTCCATATCTAACCTCATAAAACATATTTTCCCGTCCAAAAGTTTCCCCCCAAAACTCAAATTCAAATCCCCAGAACAACTCCTTTATTTATTTCTCTCTCTCTCTCTCTCTTTCTCTCTCTCTCTCTCTCTCTCTCTATTTACTCAGAAATTTATATTTTTAGATTTCATGTTTGTAAATTTTCATATTTTTTATGCATTTTTTATTGCTCATGTTACATTGAAAATAACAAATATATCATCAACAGTTAAATTTCATCATTTTCCGCACTCAAAGTTCTAAGAAGTTGGATTTTACACCCCCATTCATAATTATTTTTCAACATATACTACTGGAAACATGGACTTTTATTTACAACTAATTATTGTTTTACTATTCAAACTTGAGCTACATAATTGTTGTTTTATTGTTTACAAGATTTTCATATGTTGTATCGTTCCGAATACGTGCCGAGGACACGTATTCGGAACGATGATTTATATGAAAATCTTGTAAATAGTAAAAGATGATTTATATAGATGTTTATTTGCTAGTAGACGTTGATGTATTGATGTACTTTGAAGTAGGATTTTCAAGTGACCCTGATGTTTATTGGTTTGTATATTGCAGGATTATTTGTCAGTAGCTCGGGATTCAAAAATAGTATTGTGAATCTACAACAGTAGTGAATCGGAAATTCCTTGCTATGTGTGACTTGAGCATAAGAGATTTCTTTTTTTATTTGGAGTCTAACATAAGTAGCAATTCATTTTCTAACTGCATGAGTTACGGTTAACGCCTCAAACTGCACGAGTTAGTTCCTCCTTATTTGTTTTTTATGTAGTTAACCATGTATGAATTTAAAAGAGAAAATTTGTTGTGATGTATACGTGAAGTGAAATTGCAGCAAAGCAGATCAAGATACAATTTTGCAGCTACAAAAAACCCGAAATACACGGATTAAGCATGGATTTGTCCATAAAAGCACGATCAAGCGAATCAATTAAAAATATTCAAAAAAAAAACATAATCCGAAATTGCATAATTTAAAAAAAATACATTCTGATCAAAATTAACTCAGTGAAGCATTCTAATCTAAAACAATTAATCAGTGAAGTATAATTAAATCAGATCAAATATGGTAATTCAAAAGCAATTAAATGGAAGTGAATGTTATTGAGTTATGAAAGCATAATCCGAAGAAAAAAAACATAATTAAAAATTTGAAATTAAAAAAAAAAGCATAATATGAAATTGCATTTTTTTAAAAAACATTCACCGTTGTTGTTTTTTTTTTTTGACATATATGGGTAAAAAAAGGAGAAGAAAGAAAGAAAGAATTATGAAAAAAGAGAAAATAGGGGGAAGAGAGGGAGAGGGAAAGTAATAAATGAAGGAGTTGTTTTTTTTTTGGGGGGGGGGGGGGTTGAATTTTGGGGGAAAAACATTTGGGAGGAAAAATGTCTTTTAGGAGCAAGAATTTAGACTGTTGATTTTCTTCCAAATGAATGAAAACCACTTGATAGCTTTCTCTGTGTTTTATTATATAGATATATATATTAGCTTTGCACGTGGGCACGTGTCCACAACACGTCTTCGAAATGATGCAGCATATGAACAATTCTGTCAATAGTAAAATATATGCAATCCTGTTTAACTAACAAATTAAATAGGTATCAACATTCATATGGAATACTACCGAGTTAGAAACTCCACAATAATTATAAAAAAAACAATTAGAATGTCGTAAAACAACCAGATAAGTTTCTCTTAAATTTTTTTTTGAATATCATACGGATAGAGTTATCAAAACTCCAGCTATATAGAACTAACAACATATATAATTAAAACATAGAATAGAGTTATAGATTCAAAAAAGTGCTACATGCCGATAGAACTAACAACAAAGACAATAACATTAGCCTCAACTCCCCAAAATAAGTACATAGAGTGATTCACACAAAACACATAAGTCCAACCATCAAGCAATCCACTAGTAAAGTATTGTCCAACACATCAAGGAGGTAAAAATATTTTACAATTAACTTTGGTGTTCTTAGTATATAAAACTATAAAACATTAATATACTTTCTGATATGTACACTATAATAATGTTCATGTATAATATTGGATACATTACTTTATGTAGCCCAAGTTTGAATAAGTAAGACAACAAATATTTGTAAAGAAAAGTCCATGCTTTCATAAGCATATGTTAAAAAATAATTATAAACTGTAACACTCCGTAATTTCAAGAGATATAATACATAGTACTACTATATATATATATATATATATATATATATATATATATATATATAGAGAGAGAGAGAGAGAGAGAGAGAGAGAGATGGGTTAAGTGGTTTGCACGAGTTTGCACACCACTTAACCCACTTAACCCAATGGAAGTTGCAAACTCGTGCAAACCACTTAACCCGTCTCTCTCTCTCTCTCTCTCTATCTATCTATATATATATATATATATATATATATATATATATGTATGTATATATATATATATAGAGAGCGAGCGAGCGAGCGAGAGATGGGTTATATATATTGTGACAGTGTAAAAATGGCCTGAGGCCCATCCAGGGCCCAATACAATTCCTACTCAGAAAAGCAAGAATAACAACCTGGTTCGGCTCCGGACCCCTTCAGGGTCGGCGCCGAACCTCGTGTTTGCCCCCACAGTGCCGGCCTCCTCGTACTGACGAGCCTCAGTATCCCCCGGAGTCCGATCCGGAGCGGTCCCTCAGGCCGTCCCCCCTCTCTGGCGGAGCGGAAGGATGACCTGGCGCAGCCTAGGCCCTCCGATTCCCCCAGAGGCACAGAGGACTCACGATGGGCCACGTCAGCTCCAAATACCGCCAAGGGTTTCGCCACGTCAGCCCTATACCACTCCTGGTATCACTGCAACCGCCCTAAAACCCCCTGGGCCTTCTGCCACGTCAGGCCCATGGGCTTTCAGATCCAAACCCGGCCCCCAAGCGGAACCAAACCCGGTTGGGATTCTCTATAAATACTAGACCCTCACCCACCTTTTGGAGGTAATCAATCTTTTGCCACTTAAATATATCTAGTTATTGCTACTCTCTCACAGAGACTGACTAGAGCGTCGGAGGGTCCGCCGCCGGGACAAACCCCGGTGTTTCAGGACCGTCTGCAGGTACACAAGACCTCGGATCCGACCCTTCCGATCCGAGCCCAACCTTCAACGTCTTTCCGAGCTCATCGTAGGCCCCCAGAAGGTCAACCGAAGGTCGGCAGACGAGCGACAATCTCCTTCAATACAAATTGAGTTCGAACTCACACCTGGTGCTTCCACACGTGTCTCAGAAATAAACAGCATCAGGTTGGCGCCGTCTGTGGGAAACAGCTGCTCCAGAAGCCGATCCGATCCAGACCCTCAAAGGCCATCGACAGCCGAACCCTCATGGCATCCAAAGGCAAGGGGGCTGCTTCCTCCGTCAACCAACGGGACTCGCCCCCACCCACCAATAGAGCCAGGCCACGCCCGTCGAAACACAAGGCTCCCTCTCGGGAGTCCCAAGGGAGCGTCGGCCGGCCAGCCCAGCCCGACCTCCGGGGAATAATCCTCAACCGCAAGATTACCCGCAGCAGGAGAAGGGCCGCTTCCAACCCGGCCCCGAACCGCCCGAGGCCACCGTCCGAGGTACGCAGACCCGCGCTCAGCCGAGTCGGAAGACAACCCTCGGACCGACCAAACCGGGTCGAAAGAGCCCCCGTCACTCATAAGGAATTCCAAGACTTCCGAAAAGAAATGCTGGGAGCCCTCCGACGGGCCCCCAGGGAAGAAACCCTCCATTCACAAACGGGGTCGGACGTCGAAGCCAGCGCGTCCCGCCCTTCAACGATCCAGCCGGAAGACGATGACGTACTCCTAAGACGCCTACAAGAAATGGAGGACCGCCTCGATCACATAAGGGACGGCGGCCAAAGAATGGCTCAGGGGTACAGACCTGTCCGTCCACCCTTCTCCGCCCCCATCCTCCAAGCGGAAATACCGCGGAATTTCCGACCCCCTCAATTCGAGACCTACGACGGCGAGGGAGATCCTGCTGATCACATGGAGGGTTTCAAAACCCTCATGATGATTCACAGCGCCTCGGATATCCTGCTCTGCCGAGCCTTCCCCGCCACCCTTCGGGGTCCTGCTCGCGAGTGGTTCTCGAAACTCGCCCCCGGCTCCATTTACTCCTTCGACCAACTCGAGGGCAATTTTCTTGCCCATTTTGTCACTAGCCGGAAGGCCGAAAGGACCAGCGCCTCATTACTTGGGCTCAAACAGATAGAGGGGGAATCACTCAGAATGTTCGTCCGGAGATTTACCGCTGAGGCAAGGTCGGTCTCCTCCCTCGACCCAGGCGTCGCTTCAGCGGCATTCCGACACAACGTCCGCCCCGGACAGCTGAAGGCCTCTCTGGCCAAGAGACCCCCCGTCGACTTCCCCGACCTCCTTAATAGGGTCGAGAAATACATTAGGGCAGAAGAGGCCCTTAACCCCGAAGATGCCAGGGATGCCACCGGGAAAGGAAAGCGGAAGACCGAGGAAGGCGAACCACCGAAGAAAGCTCCAAGGGACCCGGGGGCCATAAAGAAGGTCCCGCCAGTCCCCCGCTTCGAGAAGTACACTCCCCTGACGCATAACATCTCCGCCATCCTCTTGGAAATCGAAGACAAGGGCATTGTCCGACTACCCCCCCGATCTAATAACAACAAGAATCGAGACCAGCGCTTTTACTGTCGCTTCCACAGAGATCACGGGCACGAAACCGACCAATGCCGAGCCCTGAAAGACGAAATTGAAGAACTCATTTCCAGAGGATACCTCCGAGAGTTTACCCGAGAAGACCCACGGGATCGGCGAGGCACTAGGAACCGGAGGCAATCGCCTCCGAACCCTGCTCCAAACCAGTCCCAGAATCGGGACCCCGACTCCGAGGGAGCCGCGGATATCCCTTTCATCTTGCACTGTGTCCACGGAGGACCGATGGGAGGTGAATCAAACACTTCCAAAAAAGCCTTCCTCAGAGAGGTGAACGCTGTCAAAGACAACCCCTCGCCCAAACTACAATCAAGGCCGGTCTCCTTCTCAGGGGAAGACCTTGAAGGTGTTCGCTTGCCCCACTGCGATGCTCTCGTCATCAACCTCCACATGGCTAATTGTGAGGTCCGCAGGATCCTCGTCGACAACGGTAGCTCGGTGAATATTCTTTTCCTCGAAGCCTTCGAAAATCTCAGGTTACCCCGAGGAAAACTCAAGCCAGCTGGGTACACCCTGCACGGGTTCTCAGGCGTCCCTGTCGTAATAGAAGGGATTGTTACCCTCGACGTTACCGCCGGGTCGACTCCTGTCAAGAGGACCGAATCCATGGACTTCATGGTGGTCAACGTCAAGGCGGCCTACAACGCCATACTTGGCCGGCCTGGACTATGCTCCTTACAAGCGGTGCCTTCGGCTTACCATCTGAAGCTCAAGTTCCCCACCCCTCAAGGAGTCGGCATCGTCCGAGGCAGCCAAGAAGCAGCGCGATCATGCTACATGACCACCGTCGGTGGAGGTGTGTTCCCCCTCGACGCCGGACGAGCATAGACTATGGCCCGGCTATATGTAAATCTTCTTTTTTGGTGTAAACCCTCGTTTGTAAAGGGCTGCCTTAGCGGCCCTCCCTACCTTATACTAAAAATATGCCTTTTTATCCGAACCCCAAATGTCTCGATAATCTCAGTGCGAGTCCGGACCGAAGGTCCTTCCTAAGGCCCCACTTCGATCCCTCGCGGAACGATGGAGCCGGACCTTGCCTCCGACATTTCGTACCGCATCGCTGGCCGGAGCGAGGAGGGAAAAGGATTCTTCTTTCATACCCCTTTATTTTTCGTTCCAAAGAGAAAAAATAAAACGAAAGAAAAACAAAGACCGTTACAAGACCGCTCCACTCTTCTCAAATCAGGTAGATCAGGGCCCCCCGGGCCCAACGAGGGACAAAGAGTACTTCGACCAAGCAACTAGGGGCCCCTCCCCTCGTTGTGATATTCCTTAGCCTCAGCCACAATCGACGGTCCAGCCACCGAACTCTGGGCGTCATCCGGTCGCGCCCACTGCAACAGCAGCAACGCAGAGGGAACCCCCTCCGCCTGTCGACCCAAGGAGGAAGAGAACGGGGCTCCCAACATCGCCTTGTAACGAGGCATCTCCATCTCCTTCTCCACAAAGACGTCGCGAGGTAACCCCCCAGGAGAGGACCTCGGCTCCAAGGTACTTAGCCCGGCTCGTCTAACGTCCGTCCCGCTGGGCTCCCGATCCCACATCACTCTCCTCAATCGGCGCGCCTCCGCACTCAAGACGGCGAACTTATTCCGATAAAAGTTACAAGCTTCATCGGTGTCCCGAGCCCCCCTTCGGTGACGAGCCAGCGCGGCTTCCAGGACCTTAACCTTACTCCGGAGTCGCGCCACATGGAAACTACGGGAGTCCCCTTCAGGGAGGAGAGCCGCGACCTACAAGATAACCAACCAACTCAACACACATTCTCAAGAAGATTCAGAAATGTCCAAGGTCAAACCAACCGGCCGGTCAAAAAACTTTTCTTGCCACTATAAATCCAAGTGTTTCTTACAAAAAGTGCGGTGGCCAGTCCGCGGGAGGCAAACACAATCAAGGGAGAGAAAAAGAAAGACAAAAAATTACACAACTCATTGACCCACCTCCGCGCCGACGGACGGATCCACGGGAGCGTCGGCCGAGGGGTCGACGGCGGGCCCTTCTTCACCCGGAGTCTTCGACGTCCCCTCGATCTCCATATCATACTCAAAATTGGACAGATCGAGGGCCGGGAAGAAGTGCCTCACGTGGCTGAGGGCCCTCTCATAGCTCTTGTCCTGGGCCGCGATCACCATCTGCTGGCCCTTGTGCAACACCTCCTTCGCCTCCTTGGTGAACTTCGTCTTCAGGGAGGCCATCTTCTTCTCCCACTCTACATCCTTGGCCTTGAGCTGGAGCTCCAGCTGCTGCTCTCTCTGATGCGAACCCTCGAGTTCGATTCGCATCTCCTTCATCTCCAGCTCGCTCTTTTCCGCTCGAGCTCGCTCTTGAGCCAGGGACGCCTCGTACAGGTTCTTGATGTTGGCCCCCTGTATACAAGCCTACAACCAACGGCAGAACAAGATGAGGCCTCGGCACGTAAATCAACAAAGAGGGACAGAGTCGACGGACTTACCTGCACAGTGGCCTGTGCCAGGCGGGCGAACGCCGCCTCTACGGGCTCGCCCTCCATCGCCTTGCGATCGCTAGGGGTCGCCAGCTTTTCCACCACTTCGACGGCTTGGGCCTCCTCTGTCAGACGGTCCCCCATCAGAACCGACCAGTCAGGAGCCCACCGCTGCCGCAACAGCTCCACCACCGGATCCTCTTCCTCGGCCTCGACCCAGGGACCTTTCCCCTTGTCGAGAACAGGGGCCCCTGCTCGGCCCTGACCCTTCGAAGAAGCCGCGCCCTTGCTCGTCTCGGAGCGACCCCTCTTGGTCCTCGGCTCGAGTTGAACTTCCGAGATAACAAGGGGCAGCTCCCTCGACCTCTTCGCCGCCTCCGCCTTCTTCTTCTCGGCGTTTTCCTTCTTCATGGCCAGCCGCCTTGCCTGGATCGATGCCTCATCCATACCTGCAGAAAAAATCATTAAGAGCAATGAGCAAGAAAGCAAGAAAGGACCCAGAAGAAAGGAACAACTACATACGCATAACAGCTGGGCTCAGTCCAGCGCTCGCCAGAGTGGTCTCCGTCACCTCCGTCCAATCAATACTAGGTGACTGGCGGAGGCGCTCGACAAACCCCCATTCATCTGCCGACAGATCCCCCTGCCTCGGCGGTGGGTGGCTCGGCTTGGAGTGGTTCCATCGAGTAGGAATGTCCCATGGCTCTTCACTCCGGATCACCAAATACTTCTCCTTCCATCCCTTGATGGAATCGGGGTGGTGACGAACGACCTTCCCCCCACTCCGGGGAGAGATATAGTATACACCCTCGGCCGACGGATTGACCATCAACATTGCACGGAACACGTTCAGCCGCAGGGGGACTTGCTGCTCCTCGCACATCAGCATAAAGCAGATGATCTGCTTCCATGAGTTCGGCCCGTACTGCATGGGCGCCAAGGAGGCCCAGTTCAACACATCCCTAATGAACGGGTGGATTGGCAACCTCAGGCCAGAGATAAAAGCGTCCACTGGGAAGACACAGTACCAAGCTGATAAGGGATCGGTGGGACGCAGAGTAGGGCTCGGCATCAGCAGTTCGTGACCAGGCCCTATATGATACGCCAGCTGCAGAACCTCCAAATCCCCGCCCTCCAAAACGGTCGAGATCGCGTCCATCATCACCCTCCCCCGGCTCGGCGAAGAGGGTTGCACTCCGAAGAGCTCCTGGTCAGAAAGATCGTCGGGATACTGACGGAAATGCTTCGGCTGAACAGGCGAACCGGTCATCAAATTACGGAAAACAGGCGCCTTGCTCGAACCGCCGGTCCTCGACCCCGGTTTTCCTGGGGCCCTCTTCTCCTTCTTAACTCGCTCCGACGGTCCTCGACCCCGAGCGGTGGATCTCCTCACTATATTACCCTCGCCCCTCTCCTCATCGGAAGACAGCTCCAGCACACGAATGCCGTCCGAACCCTCGCCGGGTCCCTCCGACCCACTACTCTCCACCACAAAGGGACGTCGAGTACGCGACGCCCTCGACTTGTGTGCCGCTTCCCCCTCACCTACTGAGTCCTCCAAAGAAACCGAGCCAGTATGGCCCACAACGGGCACCGACCCCTCCTCGAGCATGGGCTCTTCCCACGACGTCGACGGAGAGTCAGGCTTTACTTCCCCCCTGGACGACGACGCCGACGAACCGGACTGAGCCCTATCCATCTGTGCCTAAAGATAAAACAAACTTACCAAACTAACCTGGGACCGCTTCGGAAGGGCGAACCGAGTACGGCAAACTGCAAGAAACAATCGCTGAAGGGGTGGGAGGTTTTTTGAAGAAAGAAGCAGCAAGATTGAAGTGGGCGAAAGGGAAAAAGGGGGAAGGCTTATATAAGGGAAGAACGGCTCCTCGACTTCCGCGATTACTGTTCACTGATTGACGCACAACTGCCGCCTGGAAAATCGCGCCGCGTTCTCGAAACCTGTGCGGGGGACGTCATCAGACGCCAGACTGACGGCCTAACTCTGGGGTCGGGTCGGGTGGGATACACGACGGAGAAAACATTTTTTTGTAAGTTTAAGGCGCCGTCATATGACGGACGCCCTGGGCTCCAGCGTCCGACCAGTTCCCCTCTCACCCTCGAGCAGCCCGGGACTTACAGCCTCGGCAGCCGAAACCCCGAACTGTTCGAGGGTGTAACAGAAACCGCCATCGCCTACAGCCCTATCAAGACGGACTGACCGACCCCCGACGGGAGGTGGCCCCCCCATCCGAGGCCTTTCAGCCCCAAGGCCGGTATACGGTGGGTACGTCTTTTCGTCTGGATCTCCCCCGGGCCAAACCTCCATGACAGGGCAGTCTGACCCGAAAAGGGATCCAGACGGCAAAACCACCACTAAACCGAAGCTCCTCTTCCCACAGCACGGATCTCGGCCGTCACCCCTCTCGCCCTGATCTCCCGTAGATCTGGCCACCATATCAAGGTCCATCAGATCCAAGAGAAGATCAGGGCGGCAGGGTAACCACCTCTCCGACGCTGCTAGGGTCGAAAATATTAGCCAAAGACAGGCGTCCGCCGAAGCAGACACCTCTGAAAGCCAATGGGCCACCCCTGTTTTGATCATACCTACAATGGAGGGGAGAGGTATTTATAACCTCCCCCAGGGACTAACCGTTGAGGCGCAGGGAAGGTCAATCAATGGAAAACCATGCACCATCTACATTTATTAGGCGGCGCCATTAAATGCCCCTAGGAAATTGGACCATCACACCATTCTCGGAGAACCTTCAAATGCACCACACGAATGGTGGGATATCCCCGCTCAGTCACTCTGGGGCGCCAACCGGTCGCCATCCCCCTTGATTAGCCCGAAATCCCTTGGCCAGCTCGGGGTCAGGTCTAGCACCAGGGTAGTCTTCTCAGGAAGGCTTCACGGCTCGCCATCGCCCTTGCCTTCCAGTAATCCCTCGCCAAGCTCGAGGTCAGGTCTGGCACCAGGGAGGTCTTCTCAGGAAGGCCAACGGTTCGCCACCCCCCTTGTTGGCCCATAATCCCTCGATCAGCTCGAGGTCGGGTCCAGTACCAGGGGAGTCTTCTCAGGAAGGCTTCACGGCTCGCCATCGCCCTTGCCTTCCAGTAATCCCTCGCCAAGCTCGAGGTCAGGTCTGGCACCAGGGAGGTCTTCTCAGGAAGGCCAACGGCTCGCCACCCCCCTTGTTGGCCCATAAATCCCTCGATCAGCTCGAGGTCGGGTCCGGCACCAGGGGAGTCTTCTCAGGAAGGCTTCACGGCTCGCCATCGCCCTTGCCTTCCAGTAATCCCTCGCCAAGCTCGAGGTCAGGTCTGGCACCAGGGAGGTCTTCTCAGGAAGGCCAACGGCTCGCCACCCCCCCTTGTTGGCCCATAAATCCCTCGATCAGCTCGAGGTCGGGTCCGGCACCAGGGGAGTCTTCTCAGGAAGGCTTCACGGCTCGCCATCGCCCTTGCCTTCCAGTAATCCCTCGCCAAGCTCGAGGTCAGGTCTGGCACCAGGGAGGTCTTCTCAGGAAGGCCAACGGCTCGCCACCCCCCTTGTTGGCCCGTAATCCCTCGATCAGCTCGAGGTCGGGTCCGGCACCAGGGGAGTCTTCTCCGGAAGGCTTCACGGCTCGCCATCGCCCTTGCCTTCCAGTAATCCCTCGCCCAGCTCGAGGTCAGGTCTGGCACCAGGGTGGTCTTCTCAGGAAGGCCAACGGCTCGCCACCCCCCTTGTTGGCCCATAATCCCTCGACCGGCTCGGGGTCGGGTCTGACACCAGGGTACTCTTCTCACGAAGATCCAATGACTCGCCATCCCATTTTCTACAACCATGAGCACTCCTCCACGGCTAGCTCCCGCACCCCCTGCAGGAGTGGGGGGCTTGTGTGACAGTGTAAAAATGGCCTGAGGCCCATCCAGGGCCCAATACAATTCCTACTCAGAAAAGCAAGAATAACAACCTGGTTCGGCTCCGGACCCCTTCAGGGTCGGCGCCGAACCTCGTGTTTGCCCCCACAGTGCCGGCCTCCTCGTACTGACGAGCCTCAGTATCCCCCGGAGTCCGATCCGGAGCGGTCCCTCAGGCCGTCCCCCCTCTCTGGCGGGGCGGAAGGATGACCTGGCGCAGCCTAGGCCCTCCGATTTCCCCAGAGGCACAGAGGACTCACGATGGGCCACGTCAGCTCCAAATACCGCCAAGGGTTTCGCCACGTCAGCCCTATACCACTCCTGGTATCACTGCAACCGCCCTAAAACCCCCTGGGCCTTCTGCCACGTCAGGCCCATGGGCTTTCAGATCCAAACCCGGCCCCCAAGCGGAACCAAACCCGGTTGGGATTCTCTATAAATACTAGACCCTCACCCACCTTTTGGAGGTAATCAATCTTTTGCCACTTAAATATATCTAGTTATTGCTACTCTCTCACAGAGACTGACTAGAGCGTCGGAGGGTCCGCCGCCGGGACAAACCCCGGTGTTTCAGGACCGTCTGCAGGTACACAAGACCTCGGATCCGACCCTTCCGATCCGAGCCCAACCTTCAACGTCTTTCCGAGCTCATCGTAGGCCCCCAGAAGGTCAACCGAAGGTCGGCAGACGAGCGGCAATCTCCTTCAATACAAATTGAGTTCGAACTCACACCTGGTGCTTCCACACGTGTCTCAGAAATAAACAGCATCAACATTGTATATCAAACATATCTATCACGAGAATATAACTCTCAAATCTCCAAAATTATATTTAAAACAGTGAGAAATATTTGTATTATTCTCGTAATATTTATAGAATTATTTATACCAAAAAATTTAAACAAAAAATATCAAGATAGCCCACATAGCCAAATCTTAAATCAATTAATTATTTTCATCATTTGTCGGTACTTGGGTTTCACTAATCTCTAGAATCACATCTTTTCATGTTCCATAATCATGGGTACTCATACCCTTCGATATACATGCATTTAATTCTCTTTATTCACATCTTAATCGATTCTTCCATCTTATTCTTCTGTTTATCATTCATGAATAACAATCTCAAGCTATTGTTTCTCACAAAACTATTTTCTTTCATAATCATCTAACTTCCAATCCAAAATTTAAACATCAAATCTTTGAGATTCATCATTAGGAATTTATTATTCAAAATCCATCACTTTCCTTTTTACCACAAATCAACTCTTATCCCCTTAATTATACACATTGTATATCAATCATATCTATCACGAGAATATAACTCTCAAATCTCCAAAACTATATTTAAAACAGTGAGAAATATTTTATTATCATCATAATATTTATAGAATTATTTATATAATTTTCTGGAATTTTTACGATCTCCAAAACATAAAAGAACCAAAAAATTTAATAAAAGAGCTTAGCCCGGGCTCGACCCGGGACCTCAACCCAGAGAAACGCCACGTGGAGTGCATAGGCACAGCGGGCACGCGCTAGCACTAGGACCAATCACCATTCTTGTTATATAAGGAGTAAAATACTTTAAGTACTCATTCTCTGTTTAATTCTCTTTTCTATTTTTTCAACTATTTTGTTTCTCATTCTTCTTCCCCAAATTAATATTATAAAAAATATATTTCTAAGTTCCGGAATATCTCTCTTACTGGATTAATTATATTTAAGGGGATTTATACCCATTTTTACACATAGTCATTTTCTAAAATATGTAAACATGAAATTCGATTTTGAACAACTATTTCTTTTCTTCAAAAATAATAATATAAATTTGCATTTATGTACTACTCAAAATTAAGAACTTTACTGATTTTATCTTCTTTAATGAGAATTTAACTCTCTTTTTCCCGAATTAGTCATTTGCCTCTTATAAGAGATTTAAATATCGATGCAACTATACAAATTTGTCCAACATACATTTAGTGTGATTTTCCATTATTCAACCATGCCCATTTCTTCCCCCAATTCATTCCTATTTCCTCTTTGCTATATCTCACATTTCCTATTCATATTTTGTCTAATTTTGTACAAGACGACATTCATGCCACATAAAAAATCATTCTTTTGCAATTGCTTAATACTTGCATTTAATTATCCCTTTCCCCCATTCTAAATCATCATTCACATCATATACTTTAATTTAACACACACTGCATCTCATAATTTTCTATGAATAGCAAATTTCATCATTTCAACATGTATCAAAATTTTATTAGCAAGAATCATTAAACTAAGCTATAATTTACCACATAACACATAAACATGATTTCTAAGCTAATTAGAAAACAAGCAAGACACCCAGCTCTTTTTGTTGCACAAATTGAAAATCTCCTAAAGTAAAGCTCTTAGCTCCACTCTAATGGCCTAGCACTTCTCCTCCTAGCAAAAGCAACTCCAAGCCTCCAAGATGAAAACCGAAATCTCTCTCTTGCTCTCTTTCTTTTTTCTCTATTAATTCTTTAGATTAGGTGCAAATAACATACAATAGAGGGGGGGGGGGGGGGGGTTATACAGGGAAATTTTGTGGCTAGAATTAGCTCCACTACCCAAATAACCACCCATGAACTCATCCCCACTTTCCACTCTCCCTCTCTCTCCAAAACCGGCCACTATGTTTGGGGTGCACAATATGTGCACGTGCCCCCCATGTGCACACTCTTCATTTATTTTATTTTTTTGTTAATTGTTAGTAGGTTACTAGTTTGTTACAAGATAAGTGTAGAAAAAGTGTACAAAATAAATGTAGGATTTATTAGTGGGCTTCTCATTGGGCTTTCATTATTTTTTAGATATTTAAATTAGTCTTTTAGGCCTATGTGCTTCTAATTTAGAGAAAGAAGAAAAATAAATGAGACAAATTTTTTTAAAAAAAAAATATGCATAACTTAATAAAATTTTAGAACAGAAATGCGAAAAAATTGCACGTGCAAAAATTTATTAAAAAATGCATTTTTATTTTAAAATTACTACGGGATGTTACACCATAACCTTCATACACCACCAAAAATTTTATTAAAAAATTTAAAACAATATGTAACGCCCCGAATCCCAAAACACTGAATTCGAGATGTTCTACAGGATCTTTTCACTTTCTTTGAGTACAATTTTACAAGGAAAATAAAACTTCTCATCATACATCAGAGTTTACATCATATTACATTTACATTTACACAGCGGAAGCAAAATATACAACATTTACATAAATGAATAACAACATGATACTATCTTTATGCATCCATTTCTCTTTAACATGCAATTTACCTGCATACAAACTGTGGGTACGTCAGTTTATTCAACCGACGATAATTATACATGGCCATCCTCTCTATGCCAGAAACAGTATAATGAACTCATTTCTTAACAAATCACAAACTTGTTCAATATAAACATGTAAAATCAAAAGGAAACTCTTAATGATATCGTGTCGTGGTTGTGCACTTAATCCTTAATGCAATTTATTTAATTTACATGACACTAATGCGCACTTGTTCGAATTCTATGCATCCCATACTACATAAGTTCGAGGGCAAGCCTCTTAATCGTTCTTCATTTTTGTAGGGTTCAATCCCTCGCCATGACTTACTCTACTTCTGTAATTTAAGTGAGTATCCTAGATGATTCTATGAGTACAAGCATGTATCCTGGCCCCTGGAGTAGAATTTCGCGCCATGTCTTGACTCATCAAGCATGCATTCTGCGACAATTCAGCCTCCTCCCTGAACACAATCCTCTTGCAGTCACCAAAACATCCCACAAGCGTGACTAAAGTCCGATCATTACTGAGTTGTGCCCACGCCATGTCTTGACTCATCAAGCATGCATTCTGCGGCTCACACACCTGCACCGTAAATCCTAGTTCTCATACTCATGTTTTTCTCTCACCTTCATCACCTCTTCACTATGCACTAAATATTAGAATCATGAATATAAATCAAGCTCTAGAGTTAGCCTCTCCACCAAACCGGACTTACCATTTCATTTCGATACATGACCAACCTTGGTCTTTCAATTCTCATTTCATTTCATTCATTTCACTGCCGGGGGAGACTTAGCTACTCTCGGTTTCAATTTACAATTCACAACTTCCAATTGAGCACTTCAGCTCATAATTCAATTAGAGTCTCACAGACTTTCTCATCATGATCTTAGCCTTTCATATTCATTTGATTCTCAATTCCCAATTATGATTCATTTTACATAATCCACACAGTCATAAAAAGAGTCCACAGACTTCAATCATAAGGTTTACAACTTCCAACAGCAAATAAAATGAAATTCATACATATCAAAGTTCATTCTGTACAGTCGACTTGGAAGAACACCAGTCGACTCATACAGTCAAATACAGGTTCATCATAATTACTCGGGATAGTCGACTGCTGTACATAACCAGTCGCCTGTCCCGCAACTTTTCATATTCACAGTGTCATCCACATAACAGTCGACTGTTCATCCATCAGTCGTCTGTTCTGGGATTCTCAACAGCACAATTCTAAGTCCAGCTCAGTCGACTGGCTACACGCACTAAGTCGACTGATCAGTTCCATAATTCAAAATAAACATTATCTTTTTAACCGTTCTCACATGCATTTTCATTACAGCATACATACATTCCATATTTTTTAAATACCACACTTCTTACTTGTTCAGTAACGACGAAGCATGAAATTTCAAGTTACTAATATGTTCTTTTCTTTAGGAACAATACTTAAACATGCATTCACACTGCTCATAACTTCTTACGATGATGAAGATGTAAATCTCAAGTCATTATACTGGGTCAACATAATAGAACATCTCATTACATGAAATTCCCAAATAATCATAATTAAATTGAAGTACCAGTCGGCTGTACACAGTATCAGTCGACTGCTCCGACAGTTCTTAATTTGTTTAATCATCGCTAGTTCTTTCATCCATTTATCTTCCCTCCATCATATGTGTCATAGAGAAATTACAACTTAGTAATCACACCATTTTGTCTATTTGCATACAGTTTATCACCACATCACAGATTAATGGTCTTGTACCAGTCGACTTATCTACACGACAGTCGACTGTACCGACCCAATTTATCTTATTATCAACAGCATGTTCATGGCAATTCTACTACAATGAATTCACATTTCACAATATGGTAGCAATCATAACCATCATAGTATATTTCCTGCATTAGAAGTCCTGAGAAACACCCACCTTATATGAAGAAATAATCGAAATCCCGCAAAAGCTCCTCAGTATAGTGAACGCCTCCTTGCTCCTTGCACTTTGCTCCTTTGCTCCACACCGAACCTTCAGAATGCTACTCTTCGGCCTCCACAGCAAAGCACACACACAACTCACAAATACCTCTCTTAATCAAGACAATCTTAGTGTAAGAGAGATAGGAAAATGGGAGGGGTATTTATACTAAGAAATAATCGGAATAGAGGGCTAAGATTTATTGGGGAGTTGTGAGATCAAAGGTTAGGATGCATTAGGAGGTTGAGAAACTACCCACACTTTCCAAATAACCACCCATGATCTACCCCACTACCCTACTCACATCCGGCCCCAAGGGAAAGGTGCTCAATGCACGTGTATGCTAGATGCACGTGCATGCACAACTCACACTAAATAAAACTTGTACAAAGGTAATAAATTTCTTGTATTAAAAAGGTGTTACACAAAACAAGTGGTAGGAAATAATAAAAGTTAAATTTATGGGCTTAAATCCATTTGGGCCAAAATAAATACTTTAAAAAGAAAATAAGCAAATTAACATTGGGCTTTAAGAAAATGTTTTATAGAAAACAATACACTTTATTCATCATGTTGAGAAATAATAGTCAACATGCTACACAAGCATACAATATGTAAATATAAATAATCTTTTATGTATTTGAAAATCAGGGTATTACACAATAAAACAAATCAAGAAAACTCATCACCATCACTGTCATCTCCACCACCGACCACCGACCACTGGCCACCATCTCCCTCGTCCCCGAAATCCATCACTACCACCTTCATCTCCACCACTGACCACCATCTCCCCCATCCCCAAAATCTAGGGATGACAAACAGGTCGGGTCAACTCGCGACCCACCACATTCAACCTGACCCGCGAAGACCCGGTTCGAGTTTTTGTCGAACCCGAAACCCCAACTAGGTTTACCTGGGTTGGGAAAAAATGGGTTTCGACCCGATGAACCCAGCCCGCTAACCCGTCAAACTGCTTGCAACCTGCGGGTTTGGACCCATTGGACCCGAATGGGTCGAACGGTCGACCAGACCATTGGCTGCTGTTGAATATGGTTTTTTTTTTTTTGGGGGGGGGGGGGGGGGCCTATTAAAACCTCATAATTTTAATCAAATTTTTTTCACACATTATTCTCTTACTCTCTACTACTACTACTACTACTAAATTCAATATATAAAAAAATTCCACAAAGAAACAAGCAACAAATAAGTGAACAATTTTGATCCTATCGAATTTGCGTCGATTAAACACTCTCAACTCTGTTTACTACAAACTCTTTCATCAAAGAAGCTCTCTCAACTATTTCTACAACTACGTGACTACGTCTACTACAATTATCAATCGACCACGTCTACTACTACAAATATTCTCTCTCATTTCTATATACGATTATTCGCGAAGTACGGTATAATAATTTCACAACCCTTTCAACTATTTATTTTTGTTGCACTAGTTAGTCATATTCGTTTGTTGGTTTTTCAGTGCTCTCTCTTTCTCTTTCAACTCTCCTATTGTTTTTTAGAATTATTTTTTTCAAAATTTTTCACATACACTACTAAAGTAGAGGTGCACAACAGTAGTCCAATGCCTTATCTTCAATCTAACTCTAGGCTATCTCAAACTCTAGATTCTAATTATCCCCTCAAATATATAAATGTAATTCAAGAAATATTGTATGTTCTTTATGAGTTTCTATTACTCGTATTAGTATGTAAAAAACTTGTAAAACATTCATAGAAGTTGAAATGAATAATATATGCATTTTTCACTCTTATACAGTCATTGAGTTATACTTGTTGTAGTTTTTTTAAAGTTAAGTAAAAAATAAAAAATTTAATTGGCCGGGCCAACCCGTAACCCGGCCCAACCCGAAACGGGTTCGACCCACATGGGTTCGCGGGTCGACCGGGTCGAACTTTCCAATCTCCAACCCGGCCCGCCCAACCCATTTAACATGCCAACTTGACTCGGGCCATCCCGATTAATTGGAGGACTTGAGCAAGTTCGACCTGACCCGGCCCGAACGCCCCGTTTGCCACCCCTACCGAAATCCATCACCATCACCTTCAAACACCACCTAAATTAAAAATAATAATAAAAAAAGAAAACAGATCAAGAAAGCTCTCCATCAATAAAATCCATCACCATCGACTTCTTGTAATTCACCAAAATTTATTGAAAATAAGGTTGAAGATGAAGAGAACTAGATAAACCGAAGAATTGTAAAGGAGTTTTTTGGTCGTTTGACCATAATGCTGTACAAAAATTAATAGAAGTGCTATTTGGTTTAATTATATAAACTTCGAGTGCTATCGGGTTATTGTCAAAAACTTTGAAGCTATTTGGGTATTAAGTAATAATAATGCTACACCCACAATATTTTCTACAACCTTTTTCTTTACAACTTTATGTGGTACAATACTATTGGAGCTTATTAAAGAGTAGGTTGTAGAAACCTCTTATAGTATTGTGCCACATAAGGTTACAATGAAAATGTTGTAAAAAAGGTTGTGAGTGTAGAATTACTCGACAATAATAATCTTTCTGTGTCATTTCATTCTTAAACCTTTTCTTTAATGTATATGTTAATGTATATGGAGATAAACTCGTTTGGGGAAAAAGACAAAAAAATGAAGAGAAGAAAAAAAAAAGAAGATAACATCTCTAACGTCTAATATTTTAATGAGAGAGTTGGGGATGTGTAATCAAACAAACACGTGCATTGTAACCAAACAAACCTGTGCAAAGCACACTCTGACTAAATCTAACCTAATAAACGAGCATTGCACATGTAAAATAAATCCAAACATTCAATCCCAAAATTAAACCTTACATATCTTATTATATTCCTCTCCCTCTCTCTCTTGCGACAGCACCATCGACCACTGCACTGTCGACCACTCTGTCCGACATCTGCGGTGGAAGAAAACTTGAATCCGGATATCTATTTCTGCTCCTAGGGCTATTCTTAAAAGCAGGCTAAGAAACTATGGATCTATACAAGCTTCAAAATTTCGGAATTAGGACATGGTTGAATTAGGTACTATCACTAAATTTCATTAAAGTTTACAATTCATTATTTTTGTGAAAGTGTAGATGGTTTTATTGCATGTTATTTGTTTGATAAATGCATGTGGGAATTTTAAAGTTATTTTCGCATCCAAGTTAAGATGGAAAATAAGAAGGTGAAGAAAAATATAGTCGTCTTTGAAATTCAAATAATTTGGACATGCAATTTCATATTTTAGACTCTATTCGTTAGATTTGTTTATGTTACAATCAACAATAAATTAGAAAAAGTTTGTTAGAACATGATGCAGTTGAAATTGATTATACTATAAGTAACACCGCATCGCAATAAAATTTCACTGCTCGCTTGGAAATATTTTATTTTTAATTCTTGATATCATGCTCCAAAATAGTGGTACTACGAAGAATGCAATTTAAATTTTAATTGCAAAGTAGTTGTGAATAAATTTGTTAATGTAACCCCTGTTTCCCTAAATCCGTATTTTATGTGTATTTTTCTATATTTAAAATTTTTGTAAATTAATTTTTCTGCTTTCAAATTCGTTGTTAAAATGTGTTGTTAGATCTTCTGTTAAAAACCTATTTCTAATCAATAGTTTATTTATAACTAGTTCCCAATGATATTTTTTTTATAATACAAATATTTTTATTATGCTTTAGATTATTATGTTTATGTTTATGATTTTTTATGATTATTGTTATTTTTTTAATTCATGTTATTTTATCTTTTACTCATGATTGTTGATTTAAAAATCTATTTCTATTGTTATTTGTATTTGTAGTATTTCAAATAATTTCTATCTTGTAGATCAATATATATTTTGATATAAAATCCTACTTTTATTTATTACTTTATCTATTCGATTTGATATTTTATTTAAATCCTATTTGTTATCCTATGAAATTAATCATTATCCATACCCATTAAACAAATCCTACTACTACTCCTAGTTACCCATAACCCAATCACCCTAATCCCCTTATATATATATCTCTCATCCATCCAACCTCCTACACCACCATATACCACTCTAGTCTCTCTCCCTTGGTGTTCTCTTGTGGCCGCAAGCCACTATTGTCATCATCCCTCTTGGATCATCTCTCTTTTGGTGGAGTTTGTTCGTGTGGAGATTTTCACTCAAGTTTGCTTGGATTCATTAGTTCGTGAATTTTTGTTCGTAGATTTTGCTCGTTGTCGGGAATCTGTTCCCGTCACTCTTGATTTTCGTCGTTTTTCATCCCCGGTTAAGGCAAGTAACTTGTACTCCAATTTATTTGTTTGATACAAGTCAAAAAGTTCACCTATAATGTAGTTGGGTCTAGAGACGAATCTTGTTTGTGATATGCTTGATGGGTTTTGTCTCTATTGTAAAAATTTGACCATAGATGACTCACGACACAAATCTTGACATAAATTAACTTAGGATTTGCCCGATCTTGAATTTAATCATGTATGTGAGACTTGTGCAAGAATTCGTGATTTGGTTGAGACCCATGTGAAATATTTAGTGTGGACATGTTAATAACCCTAATTCATGATGTTTAGACATTTGGTAGACTCGATTTCATGTTTAGATGTGTTTGGATCAATTTTCTTGAATCTATGTTGATTTTGTTTTTAAGGAAAAAATATGGGGTATTCCCCTATATGTCTAAGAATATAAAGTTTCATAATATTCCAGCAAAATTTGTTTAGTCATCAAAAATAAGAAAACATCAAGAAACGGTACTTTGGCAAATCTGGAATTCTCAACACTGCTGTACGAAAACTGAAGTATCTTGCAACCAGCGAAACGAAATCCAAATCTGCCAAAGGGAGGTGAAAATAGATAAAATATATTAACTTTCATATTTCACATCTGGATTCAATATAAAATCTGGTGTCTCATTTTTTTCTTCCTGCTCGGATCGTCGCTTGTTGTCGCGTGGTCTACAACGACTTGTCTAGAGCTTGGAATGTCACCATCAGAGTGGCGTAGCAGAAGCGTGGTGGGCCCATTACCCATAGGTCCCAGGATCATATTGTTGCTTCTCCTTCATTGCATTGTTTTGGTTTCTCCTATTTCTTGCAATTGTTCTCATTCGTTGACTTATTGTTTGATTCAATTCTTCCCTGTCTTTTCTCTCTTTGATTTTTGTTGTGCCGACTCCCTTATTGCTTTGTTATCTGGTGTTGATTCTTTCCTTTTTGATACTGTTTATTCTCTTTCTGCGTTTCATTTGATCCCATTGTTATCTCCTTCCTTCTAATTCTGGTGTTGCCTCTGCTTTGTTCTTTTCTCTATTAGCCCTCTGTTTTGTTACCCTTCCCCATTTTGTTTGCTTTTGCCTTGTTCTATGTACCGCCTAAGCAAATTTCGAGAACGAAATTTTGTTGTAAGGTGGGTAGGATTATAACCCCTGTTTTCCCAAATCCGTATTTTATGTGTATTTTTCTATATTTAAAATTTTTGTAAATTAATTTTTCTGCTTTCAAATTCTTTGTTTAAATGTGTTGTTAGATCTTCTGTTAAAAACCTATTTTTTAATCAATAATTTATTTATAACTAGTTCCCAATGATATTTTTTTATAATACAAATATTTTTATTATGCTTTGGATTATTATGTTTATGTTTATGATTTTTTATGATTATTGTTATTTTTTTTATTCGTGTTATTTTATCTTTTACTCTTGATTGTTGATTTTAAAATCTATTTCTAATATTATTTGTATTTGTAGTATTTCAAATAATTTCTATCTTGTAGATCAATATGTATTTTGATATATAATCCTAATTTTATTTAATACTTTATCTATTCGATTTGATATTTTATTTAAATCCTATTTGTTATCCTATGAAATTAATCATTATCCATACCTATTAAACAAATCCTACTACTACTCCTAATTACCCACAACCCAATCACCCTAATCCTCTTATATATATATATATATATATATATATATATATATATATATATATATATATATATATATATATATCATCCATCCGAACTCCTACACCACCATATACCACTATAGTCTCTCTCCCATGGTGTTCTCTTGTGGCCGCAAACTACTATTGTCATCATCTCTCTTGGATCATCTCTCTTTTGGTGGAGTTTGTTCGTGTGGAGATTTTCGCTCAAGTTTGCTTGGATTCATTAGTTCGTGGATTTTCGTTCGTAGATTTTGCTCGTTGTCGAGAATCCGTTCCCGTCACTCTTGATTTTCATCATTTTTCATCCCTGGTTAAGGCAAGTAACTTGTACTCCAATTCATTTATTTGATACAAGTCAAAAAAATTACCTATAGTGTAGTTGGGTCTAGAGATGACTCTTGTTTGTGATATGCTTGATGAGTTTTGTCTCTATTGTAAAAATTTGACCATGGATGACTCACGACACAAATCTTGACATGAATTAACTTAGGATTTACCCGTTCTTGAATTTGATCATGTATGTGAGACTTGTGCAAGAATTTGTGATTTGGTTGAGACCCATGTGAAATATTTAGTGTGGACATATTAATAACCCTAATTCATGATGTTTAGACATTTGGTAGACTCGATTTCATGTTTGGATGTGTTTGGATCAATATTTTTGAATCTATGTTGATTTTGTTTTTAAGGGAAAAATCTGTATTTTGTCGCTGATCTGTTTTGTTTGTTGTTTTTGACTGTCTTGAAGTCAGTAACTTAATTTCGGTATAAAACATGAGTTTTAGAGAATTTTGTCTATTTTCAAATCCCTCTGACCTTACTTGATTTTGATTTCGTATGAGTGAGTTATGATTGTTTTAGTACAGAGGTGTCGACCTTTTTCAGATTCTGTTTTTCAATAATTTTGATGACAAATCATTTTAAAGAACTGTGCTACATATATTATTTTAATCCAAAGCTTTGTTCAGTGTTTCTTTATCTAGTTAGGGACTACCTAGAATTTTGGTAATTTTTATTGATGAGTTTTATATGGTGTTTCATGCTCATTTATGAAATCTATACTTGCTGTATTTTACTTGCTGTTCTATAAAGAACCTTATTTTCACTATGATTCCTTTTACTGTATGAAAAATATTTGTGAAATATGAAAGTTAATATATTTTATCTATTTTCACCTTCCTTTGGAGGATTTGGATTTCGTTTCACTGGTTGCGAGATACTTCAGTTTTCGTACAGCAGTGTTGGGAATTTCAGATTTGCCAAAGTACCATTTCTTAATGTTGTCTTATTTTTGATGACTAAACAAATTTTACTGGAATATTATAAAACTTTATATTTTGATTCTAGACATATAGGGGAATACCCCATATTTTTCCTGAAATTATTTGAGAGGTTTTGATGCGGTTTACCTGACTAAGAATTCGTTTTACTGATTTCTGACTGAACATGTTTTCTGGATTCAACCCTGTTTTGAGTTATGATGTTGTGAATTACTGTGTGACTTATTTGTATTCTCTGGATTCGTGTGGAAGTCTATTTTCCAGATCCTTCGACGGATCCAGATTTGTATTTCTGTAGCAACAAGAATCACTGTTTTAGTACTGTACTGTCATGCTGTCCTGAATATGAACATACACTGTTTTGCTCGTTTATGTGACTGTCTGTCATCTATGCATGCTTATTTGTCATCCTAGACCTGATACGGATTATACTATATTAGTTTGACACGGTTTCATGCTTATACATGACTGTTTGAGAATAATAATAAATAATCAAGCTGGAGTTTAAGGGAAAGATCTAATAGTGGATAATTCAGAAACGTGTACTCGAAAGGAGGCCCGTATTTTCCATATTTGGAAATTGGTATATGATTAGGATTATTTGGAATTTGTTATATGATTTGGATTATTTGGAATTTGGTATAAGATTTGGTTAATTTGGAATTTGGATATGATTTGGATTACTTGTCCCCGAGTATACTGTCCTCTATGGTCCACTATGAAATCTAAAGCGAAACTGTTTGTTGTAGCAACCATGTGTTATAATATGGAGCACATGAAGTGCTACCTAGATAGTAATAACTATAAAATTTGACACATGAAACCTAAACATGCTACTTGATCACATGATACATGCCTGCTTGATACTTAACTACATATACATGAGATTTGATATTTGATACTTGATACATGTTACATGATTACCTGTTTACTTGTATACCTATTACCTGATACCTGTTACATGTTTACCTGTTTACTAGATTACTTGACACTTGATTCATGTTATTTACACTTGTCCACTTTACTATGCTAGTTGTTTACTTGACATCACACTGATACCATGTTGTTAGTTAGTTTTCCCATGTGCTTGTATCCTACATTATAAGTGGCTCGTAACTTGTAATTGACGGGTACTTGTTTTTCCTCCTTTCCTATTTCCTGCATTCGTTGAATTACAGATTTTGAAGAACAGGTTCCAGACGGTATTGGTGACATGAAGTATTAGTACTGTATTTTATTATCATTATTTCTTATAGTTGCTTGAACAATATTATATTCTTGTACTTGGATTTATTTTTGTATTTGGGCAATGTGACCCAGAATTATTTGTGTATGTCAGATCATGACTATTTGAAATTTATATATTTTATTTCAAGTATTCTTATTGGTATTTGGATCATATGTACATGTGGTTGACTTTTCTGGCTTCCGACCCTGATTATATTGTAATATGTTGTAAAGATTCTTGAACAGCTTATAGATGATGAAAATCATTCGCTGGGCTTTTATCGCGTATCCGTATTTCGTATTCTTTTTAGGAAGCGGGGCGTGACAGTTAATGCTCATAAGGTGATTAATGATTTGCTCATGAAAAAATTCAAGATGATGTATGATACGTTGTTGATTTATAGTAGTAGAGATGGAATTAATCTTGATCTCATTTGGAAAGATTTGATCATTTTTGTCCTATTTATTTGAATTGGTGGATTTGGGGCAACAACATTGTATATTGTCAATGTTTTGATTAGAAAGATTGGTTTTTATGTGTTTGGTGTAGATCTAGGTTGGTATGTTGGCAGATTGTGACATTTAGAGTTTTACTGGTTGGTGATATTTTTTGTGAGTTTTCTCTTATTACTTGACATTTACGGTTTCGATTTGTAGAGTACTTTGATTAGGGTTTCGATAAAGGTAAAAGTAAGTATACGTTTATAGGTGTGTACATAGTGGCTGCCATATTAATCTACTATACTTAGGATTGTGAGAGCATCCATAGTCGTTTTTGCTATTTTGGCAATTTGGAAAAATAGCAAATGACAAAATGAGTGTTTCGTCGCAATCGTCTATAGGGAAACAATTTAAAAAATGATCGGACGATACATCTTTTTTCGTTTGATTGTAATTAAATTTTTTATAATTAATTGTAAGACGGAACTTGATGTAACATTGGAGAGGTTTTTTCTTAATTTTTTCAACAATTAAAATGGTCATTTAGTGATTAAATGGTAATTAGTTATTAAAAAATTATTAAATTAGTGATTATTCAATTATCTTATTACTTAAACCATGATTAAGGAGTGATTAAGTGGGCATTTGGTGGGATGGGACATTTTGTCCTGTCCAAGAACTTTTTGATTTCGGACGGGACAACATTTTCCATCCGATGCCCTTTTTGTGTGTGTGTGGACGGAACATGTTGTTCCGTCTGACCGTTAAAACAATAAAATAAATTATTAAAAAAATATTGGAAGAAACATGTTGTTTTGTCCGATCCCCTTAAAAACTATATAAAAAAAACTATGAGACAAAACATCTTGTATCGTCTGTATATTTGGCAATTGCCAAATTCGTTTCTTATATATGAGAAACTATTGTTCCTCATCTGCTAAAATTTGGCAAAATACCAAACGACTACAGCGCTATGTGGATGTTAATTGGCAAAATAACAAACGATTGTGGATGCTCTTATTGGGGTTCGTGGATCCAATACACAACAACGGGGTTGTCGAAGTCAGATGAAAAGAAGCAGCAAGCAGCTGCAGGCGAGTTGCGGTTGACCATAGGTGGACAATCGACCGCATTCGTACAGGAAAAAGTACGGTCGACCGTGCAGTCGACCGTCTCTCTCTCTGGTGGACCCTGCAGTCTTGAAGAGGTGACCGGTCGACCGCGCAGTCGACCGACCTACGCTCTGTTGGACCCTGTACATTCGAATGAGAGAACCAGTCGACCGACATGGTGTTGCGGTCGACCGTCCCGATGCTGTTTGAGGAGCGACTGAGATTGAAAGTTGAGAAATCCTATATATATTGTATTGTGGACGATTTTAGGGTTAAGTGAAAAGAAAATAGAGATCTGCAAGCCGTCATTGAGAGAGAGGGAGATAGAGAGAAACCCTACACCTTGAAGGTGAGATTCTTGAGAGATTTGTAAATATATTCTATATATTTCTAGTAGAAATCACAAGAATGCCTCTGTGTGGGGAAGTAGCCATTGTTTTGGGTGAACCTCGAAAAAATCTTGTGTGTTCTTGTGTGTTGCTTTTGGTTGTTCTTTGTTCTCTTGTTTTGATTCTATTGTTCTTGCATCTCGTCGTCGTTGTTGAGTTATTCCACAGTTAGAATTCAACAAAGAGGTATCAGAGCTACATGTTGGTAGTATTAATTGAAATGAGGGACAAGAGTAGATTCAAGGAGTTCGTGGAACAGATTTCACAATGTGGAAGATCCAAATGATTGCGTATCTCCGACAGAAGGATCTAGATGATCCATTGTTTGGTTTGAAGCCAGACGGGACGGAGGTCGATCCAGTTGCGTTGGCGATTTGGAATAGATTGGATCAGAAGGTGCTTGGGCAGATTTAGTTGTCGATGAGCAGGAATGTGCTATTTCACATTGAGAAGGCAAGGACCGCAAAGGAGGCAATGGAGATATGGACATACATGTTTGAGAAGCCGAATGCAGCGAACCATACTTACACCTAAAGAAGTTAGTTAACTTGAAGTTGACGGAAATGGGTTCGGTTGTTGAGCATATCAACAACTTCTGTATGGTTTACAATTAGATGGAATCGTCGGGTTTAAATTTTGAGGAAATGACACAATCGTTGTTGTTACTATCCAGTCTTCCCAATAGTTACGGCACAGTAGAGCAGACTATTACTAGCACCATGACTGATACGATAACCCTAAAGGATGTTATAAGCAACATTATGAATGAGGATGCAAGGAGGAAAAGATATGGAGAGACTTCGATGTCATATCCTAGCAATGTCGCGCTGTCAGTTGATAACCGTGGTAGAAGTAACAACAAAGGGAGGCCGCAAAGCAGGAATCACAGGTCTAAGTCAAGAACCGGACATCGCAAAAGTGAGTGTTGGTACTGCAAGAAGCCAGGACATAGGAGAGACCAACCCACAGGTTTTGAAGCAAAAGGAAAGAAGACATGGTGTGTCAATTGAAGAAGAGTCTTTATGGACTCAAATAAACACCACGACAATGGTACTTGAAGTTTAATTGCCTCATTAGAGGAAAAGGTTTCGATAGATGCAAAACGAATCATTGTGTGTATGTTCGTAGATATGGGGACAATGATATAGTTACCTTGGCGTTATATGTGGACGACATGTTGTTAGCAGGTTCATGTATGGAGAAGACCATGGAAGTAAAAAAGGCACTAGCTTCGGAGTTTTCAATGAATGACTTGGGTGAAGCAAAGCAAATCCTCGGCATAAAGATTAGTAGAGACAGGAGAAGCAAGAAGCTTTGGTTATCACAAGCGGACTATGTGAAGAAGGTATTGAAGATATTCAATATGGATGGCACGAGGCCAGTCACTTGTCCCTTGGCTGCTCACTTCAAGTTATCAATGGACTTGTGTCCTAAAACGGAGGCAGAGATGGAGGAAATGGCTGCTATTCCTTATGCCTCAGCCATTGGGAGTTTGATGTATGCGATGGTGTCAACAAGACTAGATATCACACAAGCAGTGAGAGTTGTCAGCCGTTACATGAGGAATCCAGGTAAACAGCATTGGGATGCAGTAAGGTGGATTCTTAGATATCTAGCAGGTACTTCAGATTACTCTCTTAGTTTCGGAGGAGATTCTTTGCATATACATAGTTATGTGAATGCAGATTTTTTAGGCGATTGTGATGATTGCAGAAGTACTACCGGATATGTATTTACAGTTGGAGGAACAACTATCAGTTGGGCTTCGCAGTTATAAAAGATTGTAGCACAGTCAACCACGGAGTTAGAGTATATGACACTTACAGAAGCGACGAAAGACATGTTGTGGATTTCGGAGCTTATGAAACAGTTGGGTAGGAATCAACCCATAGGTGAACTATGGTGTGACAGTCAAAGTGCAGTTTTCTTGGCGAAAAACTCGGCATATCACTCTAGGACTCGTCACATTCAAATGATGTATCATTTTATCAGAATGGTGGTTGAGAAGAAATGGTTGAAGCTAACTAAGATTTTTGAAACTAAGAATCTAGCGGACATGCTCACTAAGGTGGTGGATAGCATGAAACATCACTTTTGCTATACCGCTATCGGATTGTCTCCAGGTTAATTGTTGAGAAGACTCGCAGAGGCACATGCCTAGACTAGACCAATGGAAGAATGAAGAACAGGTTAGAGACTTTGTGTATATGTCTCAAAGTGGGAGATTGTTAGGGTTTGTGGATCCAATACACGACAATGGGATTGAAGAAGTCAGATGAGAAGAAGCAGCAAGCAACTGCAGGCGTGTTGCGGTCGACCGTAGGTGGACAGTCGACCGCATTCGTATAGGCAAAAGTACGGTCGACCGTGCAGTCGACCGTCTCTCTTTCTGGGTGGACCCTGCAGTCTTGAAGAGGTGACCAGTCAACCGCGCAGTCGACTGACCTACACTCTGTTGGACCCTGTACAGTCGAAGGAGAGAACCGGTCGACCGACATGGTGTTGTGGTCGACCGTCCCGACGCTGTTTGATGAGCGACTGAGATTGAAAGTTGAGAAATCCTATATATATATTGTATTGTGTACGATTTTAGGGTTAAGTGAAAAAAATAGAGATCTACCAGCCGTCATTGAGAGAGAGAGATAGACAGAGAAACTCTACACCTTGAAGGTGAGATTCTTGAGAGATTTGTAAACCTATTCTTCATATTTCTAGCGGAAATCGCAAGAGTGCCTCTGCGCGGGGAAGTAGCCATTGTTTTGGCTGAACCTCAAAAAAATCTTGTGTGTTCTTATGTGTTGCTTTTGGTTGTTCTTTGTTCTCTTATTTTAATTCTATTGTTCTTGTATCTCGTTGTCGTTGTTGAGTTATTCCGCAGTTAGAATTCAACAGCTCTTATATTTTTGAATGTTTTGATGAATTAGTATTACGTAATCATGTTGGGACAAAGGAAGTATCATACTGTACTGAACAAAAAACCTCGCTGATACAAAAGAAAGCTTAATAACTAATAAAGATTAGAAACTAATATCATAGAAAAAAAACAGCAAGCAAAGTATGCCTGGTTCGAAAGTCTTTAACCTGAACCATGTTTGAATTATATACACATTTTTTTGGTAATGATTAAAAGGTTTAATTTGTTTATTTAATTTACAGATATCAGTATGTTGTTAGGAACTTTACTTAACTTGATTCCTTTTAACCAACTATAATAATTAGTTTGCGAGGACAGTAATTGCGGTTACGAGTTAAGAACATGTATATGTTATATTTGAGTTAGTGCTTTCTAAGGAAGTAATTCTATTACTTCTAACATTTAATAGTTCAGCATCATTCACAAATTATAAGAGCATCTCCAACCACGTTAGCTATTTTGGCTAACTAAAATAACCAAAATAGATAACAAATGGGTAATTTGGTGTCACGCCCCGCTTCCCAGAATACGGGAACACAGGTCTGTGACTGAGGCCCAGTGAATGATGCGAATACACCATTCATAAGCTGTACAGTTAACTCAACAACAAGATGACAATAAAAACCACACAGGCATGTAAAATCATAATAGGATAACAAAAGTACATGACATAACCAACAACTAGAAAATACAAAATAGTTACGGGTCAAACATGCCCAGATTACAATAAAGAGTACATGAATAACACAAGAACTAAAGTGACATGAAAATAAACAGGATTAAAACACTTAGTCAGCAACACCTTCGGGTATCTCTCCTTCCGGGTCTGTAAGTATATTATTACAAGAAAAGAGACAAGAAAATATCCGTTAATGTAAGTTACAGGCCGCAAGTGGTACAAGCTAAGGAGCTGGTATGAAATAAAACAAGAGGCACGAAAAATATCATGGAGTCAAGAATCATGTAATAAGAGAAATATAATATGTAAATATGATCATGAACAAGACAACATGAAACAAGTGGCATGCACGTGAACAAGTAAACAAATCAATAGGAACGTGTAACATGTAAACAAGTAAGTAAGTAAACAAGTCAACACGAACGTGTAACATGTAAATAAGTAAACCAGTCAACAGGAACATGTAACTTGCAAATGGATCATACAAGTGTACGTGTTAATCTCATGTCTTTTATTAATTCTATCTAGGCAGCACTCCATGCGTCCCATACCACATGGTTGCTACATACAATCAAATGAACATTTAGACTAGTGGTGGATTCTATAGGTCACGTACTCGGGAAAATATGTTAAGTATATCTTGTATCAAGATACGTGCAATGTGGAACATAGTGTAACTTGTAGCGTGAAACATACAACATATAATTTTCAAATTTGCAACTTGTAAATTGCAACTTGCATCGGGAAACCACGAGCTCCCGTCCGAGTATGCTCTTCTATATTGCCCACTACTAAATCTTTTCCCTTATACCCCGGTTTGTTATTTTTATTTATACCAAACATGAACAATAACTGGATCGGTAAACATCTACATTCAAGAACAAGAATGGGTAACATGACAGGATCAAGTATCAAGACTTATGCAATGCAGGAAAACATATTTCAGGATTTATAAAATATTTTGATGTGATCAATGGCATATGCAAGACTTAATCAAGAATAAAGATATCATAACAACATTCAAACTAGTAACAAGACAATCAATTCATGCACAACATCCTGTATAGTTCTAAGAGTATATGTGTGTGTATAGTGTTCATGCAATGCATATGACAATAAAGTATTCGCTATCATATATGAATACGGGATCAACGGATCATGTATAGTACGAATAGAGTCAAAGAATATACTTGCGGTATTTTGCAAAGAAGCTTGTACTAGAACAACGAGTTGTACAAGAGATACTTGCCTGTTAACCGACGACGATGATATAAAAAACAGAATAACGAGATCAGAATCCCGGGCAGCGACGTACGTGTAAGATACGTGGCAGTAACAATAGCAAACTCCAAAATAGCAAACAACGGCAGCACCAACTCCACTTCTCTACACAACCCAACCACAAACTCCAAAACAGCAAACTCTCCAACAATACCAAACAGGACACCCCCTTCACACAACACCACACACCAACACACTAACCACCAAACAGCAACGATATCCGCACAACAACCCAATAACCCCAATACAACCAATACACCACTACAATCAGATCCCCAAATATTAACACAACAGCAACACCCAAACACCCAAGAGCACTTTGTTCCTTCTTCTTCTTCCAAATCACGATAGGGAGAGAGAGAGTGAGAGAACGGGCGGGAGAAATAGTGGGCGGCGACTTCAGGGAGCGACGGCGGGAGGGGGAAACGGCGAGCGATTGGACAGGTGGACGACGCATGGCGGGGGGCGAGCGGAGGCAGAGCTTCGGGGGTTGCTCGACGGAGTCCTTCAGAGTGGTGATGGGTTCGGATGACGGGGAGCTTGACGGGAAGAGCAATGGCGACGAAGTGTGAGGGTCGCGCTCGATGTTGCGACGAGAAGGAGTGAAGTCGAGGGCGGGGCGACGGCGACTGTGGGTGGACGGCGGGGAGAGGCGGCGAGGAATTGGAAGGCGACGCAGGTGGAGAGCGGCAGTGGGTTGAGCGGAGACAGGCAAGGGGGTTGCGAGGTGTTCGATGGAGGAAGAAGGAGGAAGACGTGGGAGTATTTTGGGTTCTCTGTTTGGGTTTTTGGAACAGGGGATGGAGAGAGAGTACAGGGTGAGAGAGCAGGGAAAGAGACAACATGGGTTATCTGTTTTTAAACAGAGTGGAGAGAAAGATGGGAATGTGGTGAGAGAGTGGGGGAGTTACGAGGTGATGGGGAGTTAGAGTACGGGACTGAAAAGTGGGGGAGTGAATATATTGTCTAGGGGTAAGCATATAGGATAGATCCTGCACAAATACATAGGAGTAATGGGGTTTGGATTTGGGCTTGGTTCATGGGCTTAAAATATTTAAATGAAACAATTAGGGTATTGGGCTAAACTCTAGGCTCAGATTAAATATATAATTAAATAATAAAATCAAAATATGGAATTGGGCTCATAATAATAATTAAACAATTGGGCTTCGGATTAAATATTAAAACTATTGAATAATTTGTACATTGGGCTCATAAAATAGTTTAAATAATAAAATCAATTAGGAAAGAATAGTTATAAGATACCGAGGATTTAAATACGAAAAAATACTTTAAAAATACGTATTAATGGAAACAGGGGTTACATTTGGCTAGCGAAAAAAGTCTCCACTCCAACAATGTTATCTATTTTGAATAACTATTAATAATTTAAAGTCCAAAATAAAATAAAATATAAATATAAAATAAAAGCCCATAAAAAATCCAATACAAAATAAAATTTCCAAGCCCAAAAATAAAATTTTACAATTTTCGCGATTGATTTCGCAATTTTCGCAATTGATTTGCGCGATTTCGCAATTTTGTGGTTTTGGGAAGTAGTTTAGCGAGGGTACATACTCGCCAGATCTGGCGAACGAATATTAGAAATCTATTTTTGTGAGTGGTTTGGCTAGTCCGGTTGGAGCATATTTTTGTCTTTATATTAGCTATTTTGGTTAAAATTGAAGATTGCTAGCATTGTTGGAGATGGTCTAACATTAGTTAATACTTTCCATTTTGATATTATATTATGAAATGCTCCTATATTTTTTGTATAGGAGCATTTTATAATATAACACGTGCATTATATATTATGTGCGTGCATTATACTAGTTATATTAATTTCATTTGAGGTAAAAAGTAAGATAATGCTTTTCGGAGAAATATGCAATTAAGTCAAAATTGAACGAGGCATTTGTAAAAGAACCCTCGAAAACAAATTGAAGATTCAAAATCTTACAGCAATCCGAACCGTCCATCGACTTCCAACACACACAACCCGTTCCCGTGTCCCATGTCATAAATGAGGTGAAAAAGCCTGACCGCCAGCTGTCCCTCCCTCTCCTTACACTCACTGCTCCCTTATCATCACCGCGAGTAACCACACTCAAATAGGCGGGAAAACTCACTCTCTCCGTACACTTTAAAGCCTCCGTTCCCCTTCGCCCTCGTCTTCTTCTCCAAGAACCAAAAGAAATTTAAAAAAAAAATAGAGAGCGAAATTGAAAGAGAGAATGGTCCGTACAAAAACAACACCGCTCCGCAAAGATCGTCTGACTCCGAGGGATGCACCGCCGGCCGACTCCTCGGCAAGGCGTATGACGAGGAGCTCGGACGCGAACCTGACGCCGGGTCTCGACAGGGAGCCGCGCCGGCAACGCAACATCGCAGCCGAGGACGGCAGTGGCGGCCCCTCTGATCCGAAGTCCGACGATCCGAAAGGGAAGGGCAAGAAGGTCGCTGATCAAGATCCGGACAATCCGAAGGGGAAGAAGAAGGCGACTGGGAAGGCGAAAAAATCTGCTGACGTGGACTCTGGTGGGAAGAAGTCGGATGACTCGAGGGAGAAGGTGACGAAGAGAGGGAAGGGAGCGGCGGCGGCGGAGAAGTGCAAGAGGAGTGATCTGGACGACGGCGGTGATGACGTGGACGGCGACGGTTCGTCGGGGAAGGCGAGCAAGAAAGGGAAGCGAGAGGCGGCGGGAAAGAGCAAGAAGTCTGATGGCGGTGGTGGTGACGTGGCGGCCGGTGCTTCGAAGGGAACGGCGGGCAAGAAAGGGAAGGGGAAGGCGGGGAAGAGCGAGAAGTCTGCTAAGGGTGACGGTGATGACGTGGATGATTCGAAGGGGAAAGGGAAGAAAGCGGCGGTTGCGCTTAGGCCTGTGACTAGGATGAGTTCGATCTTGAAAGTCGACCAGAAATCGGATGATGGAGATGATCAGAAGGCTGATGATGAAAGCAAAGATGATGATGATGATGATGGCGGGAAGGCCATTGTCGCACAACTGCCACCACGTAGGTTTGACACTGTCATCTTACAGACTTGGTGAGTATTCTCGATCGCTTCTAAATCTTGTTGTTTGATGTTTCTTTTAGTTTTTTGCAAGGTTTTGAATGGTAGTTGATTAGGGTCGTTCTTGATTAATTAATTTAAAGAAATGTTTAAGTAGAGTAGTTTCTTGTATTTAGTGATCACTGATCAGTGGTTTGTGGTTAATTTGCAGCAAAATGTCTAAACTATCCCTAATTTACGTGGTGTATTAAGATCGATTTGTACACTTTCTAAAAAGATAAAAAAAAACAGGGGAAAAGAATGACATGAGGCTCAGCTAGTAGTATCATTTATTTGTCAGTGTTCTTTATAATGTACGGAATCTCCGAACTTTTGTTAATTTTGTTTGATTTTAGTTCTGAACTATCTCTAATTTTGGTTATATTTTCATCTCCTTTTCATTTGTGACTGGTTGAATCTTATCTGCAGTTTTTTTATTAGTTGGTTATTAAAGATTCTCCAAGTGATATAGAAAGTTGAGATTTGAATCATATGATGCTTTGTAGAAAGATGAGAACGAACAGGGGTGATGAATGAATATCTCAATTATAATGGATACTTCAATTCTTTCTGTAAACATAACTGTAATTGGATTTTGAATTCGAGGAACATGAGGTACTTGAATTGGTAACTTGAGTTTATGAACTTTAGGTGTATAATGTTTTGAAATTGGTATTCTTTCAAATGGTTTTTTGCTTGAGGGTAGAGCCTGCAGTGTTCGACATCTAAAGCGAGATTATCTTCTTGTACTTAAGTTTTCACACATTTTGGTGGCTACAGGATGGGCGATATCCTGTTCAGCAGAAAATCCGATGAGTTGAAGGATCTTTTGGAAAGTAGCTTCCCCAACATGACTGTCAAGAGGAACATTGATGAGGTATGAAAGATATTTTTGCATCTCTCTAGTGTCCTTTATTGGCATGTCCATTTCTGAAAGGTAATTGGCATATGTCTTGTACGCTTAAATACTGAAGTATTTTTTTTCGGAATAGTATTGTAAATTTCTTGTGGTTTCTTCAATTGGTTTTATTCCCAGGGAAAATGTTGCTTCATTAGAATAATGATGCAATCTTAAGTAAAATTATAGTGACCACTAGACATTCAGGATGGTGCAAACGGCAGGCTTAGGTCTGTCAGTCCACCATGAAACTGCAAAAGTCAATTCAGGGTTCCACAAGTCCATCCGAGGGAGAAAGCATGCAGCTATGAAGCACAAAGCCACTAACACTTCACTCCGGACACATGTTTTCAAAATGATATGCTTTATAGTATCATCTGGGCAGTTTTTTCTTAATAATCAACTCTCGCACTCCAATGAACGATTGGCACTGTTCATGTTATTATTCATCATTTATGATGCATGCACACGCAGGCACCATAGCTTATTTAGTTCCTTTTATTTTTTTGTTCTATGACTGTAAAATGCTATATGATTGAAAATTTTTACAACTTGTAACCGATAAATATTTGATGTTGACAAAGTGATCTAAAACTGGCTTTTCCACCACCATGGAAGCATAAACTGGCTTTTCCACCACCATGGAAGCATCTCTGCCCAAAGATGTCAAGACTAAGAATCTTAGAACATAGAGACTAGTACTCTCTCTCTCTCTCTCTCTCTCTCTCTCTCTCTCTCTCTCTCTCTCTCTCTCTTTGTGTGTAGAGAAGCAAATACTCTCTGCCTAGAACGTCAAGACTAATAATTTTAGGACACAGACAACTCTCTCTCTCTCTCTCTCTCGTTGTGTGTAGAGAAGCAAATACTCTCTGCCTAGAACGTCAAGACTAATAATTTTAGGACACAGACAAATATTTTGTGTGTCAACATAGAGACTAACACTGTATGTTTGTGTCTGCGCGCGACTGATACTATGTGAGTGTCTGCATTCGTCAGTCTTCTCTGTTCGCTGTACAGGGTTAGATTGAATTCCTGTGCTGTACAACATTCGTCGAAATAAGAAATTTACTTATTCTACTTGACAAGTGATTATATTTAATATGTTTAAGCCTTTGGATAAATACAGATTTGACACACTTTCTGCTACTTCAGTAATCTTTATTTTGTGCTTCCAAATCATGCCTATGAAGATCTCTAGTTTTATTTATCACGTGCAACCATTTCTTTAAAATTGTTCTCTCTTTATGTATAAAAGTATCTCTTCATTGCTTTGCAGGTCAAACAAGGACAATTTGATATACTTGATGGAGATCAAGAACCTTTATTTCAAATTCCTGTAAGCCTCTTAAATAGTTTGATTTTTTTGGTTCTTGCTGCTAGCTGTAGCTTTAAAGTAACATGTCTAATTCTCAAAAACAACTCTCTGTTACCTGTTTTGCGTTCACTTAAGCAGTCATAATTCTTCCATCCTCTTGGTTCAAAATGCCGATGAATAATGATTTGTGGTCATTAGTTTCTTTACCTGCCGCAGCTCAGAACAGAATTAGCTAGGCTCGAAAAAGGGGCTCAAGAACAGTCTACAGTTGCAGTTAAATTGTTGTTGGGAGCAACTGCTTATGTGTAACAACAGTTACACTGTTCTTGTTTCCATTTCCATTTCCATTTTCAAAAATTTGGCTACTTCTTTTTTTATAACAACATACTTTAATTGAACTGATTAATATATAATTGTGCGTTCTGTAGTTAAAATACATTGCTTAGTTATTATATTCAAAATTTTGGTGACTCATTGTGCATTCTACAGTTGCAATTAATTGTTGTTGGGAGAAACTACTTATCTGTAACAACAGTTACCACTGTTCTTGTTTCGATTTCCATTTTCAAAAGTTTGGCTACTTTTTTTTTTATAACAACATACTTTAATTGAACTGATTAATATATAATTGTGTGTTCTGTAGTTAAAATACATTGCTTAGTTATTATATTCAAAATTTTGGTGACTAATGCTTGCTGTTTGATCCATTAACTGCTTAAAAAATTATAATACTTTTGTTCTAATACTTTATAAATCTCAAACACAGTTTTCTCTCTCTAAACCCTCTAAACCCAATGAGGTTTTTACTTAGACTAATTCTTAGGGCAGTACTGTAAAACTATACATATAACTTGCTCACTTGTATTTAAGATAGAACATTTGTTGCTGTCAAGTCAATAGAGTAGCACTAGCTTGTACATGTATACAAATTAGTGAGTAATTTGGAAATTTAGCCAGTATTATTTTTATTTATTTATTTATTTATGTTTTTTTTAAAAAAAATTGTATGCAGGTTGAAGATCCTCCATACCCAGAGTTGCAGCAGTTTGATATCAACGTGGTTGTCAACATCATCAAGGATGCTCAGAAGTGAAGTTGGGGTGAATGTCTTTGAAAGGGGGATTTTGTTACTGATTTTTGAAAAAGGGGGAAAACAGAATACAGTATTTTGGACAAATGACTGAGGGGAATTTTGTTACTTTCTGGCTGTTCTAGGTTTTGAGCTGCACATAAATTGCTAATCTTTAGAAATTAAGGAAACACATGATACGAGTGCTTTTTACAGTTTCAACTGGCTTTGTGTACCTATCATAACTCTTTATACTCAGCTGATGAATCTGTTAGAAAACACATTGGTTCTTAAACTGATGAATCCACATGTTCTTTCGCATGTGGTAATTTTCTCTTGTTACATAGGTAATGAAAACTGTTGGTCTTTTGGTATCTGATCATTCTTTTTACAATTTAATGATCATGAGCTTTATAGCTTTGATCATGGGTGCTGGATGTGATTTCTTGCTTGCCTTGCATTATATATCAAATAATTTCGTAGACATGTTAATTGCGTGTCATTTTGGCGCAACTTTTACTCTAAAATGGTGCAACTGTAGTAACTTCATCTCTAACTCATACTCCATTTCTAACTCAAAAAATGAATATTTTTTGTGTATTCTTTTTTATTTACTTTTTATATAAATTATTTTATAATTTTTCATTATTTATCTATTTCACAAATTTGCCACATACAAATTTTTTTAACGTATTGAACCAATAATATGCCTCATAATTTAACAAAGATTATAATATATTAAATTTTACATTATATTCATATGTCATTTGAATAAATTATATTTTATTATAAAACGACCTGTCTATTAATAATATATTACTTAAAGATAAATTTACATTAATAAAAACAAATGTGAACCAAAATATTATATTCAATAATTTAACATAAACACAAATGCTAAAAATATATATGAAAAAATGTATTTTGAATTGGGTCAAAAAATAAAACTTTTAAATTTTTGGGGGTTAAAAAAAAGAATGGCGTCGGATGAACAGTCCCACGCTAAATATGACATGCCATTGTTCACCCCACTCCATCCACTCTATTTTGAAGTGAGGAATGTTGTTGGGTTGGAGGAGAACTCCAACTCCAAATTCACTTTCCCACTCAAACATAAAGTAATGGAGTGGGTTGGAGATGACCGTAGAATTTAGAGCATTCCCAATGGAACCCCATCTCCATTCACATTTTGGGATGCCATTTTGGCATATTCTTTAGAATATGCTTTTGATTTGGGGTTTCAAATTGGGTGCTCCAATGGTATCCCATTTTGGGTTTCAAATAATTTTCTTGTAATTTTTTGTTGTTGCACAAAACTAATTTTTTGAATGCAAAAAGATAATACAAATAATTAAAAAGTTATAATACAATTAATTAAAAATAGATAATACACTTACTAAGAAATAGGTAATACAATTATTGATGGCCTCGTTAAAAACCCCGTAGGAAAAAGAGTACCACATTATTCAAATTACAAAATATATACAATTAAACAACTGATGTATTAGCACCGTTTTTTGTAATTTTCGGTGAATATTTATGAATTCATATTTCTCTTTATTAGTATAATTATTGATTCATATTATTAATTTTTACACTTAAAATAAATCAGGAAGATATCCAATATTGGTCCAAGATCTCGTTGAAAAATTGGTCTCATAATAATTTCTACAAAGAAATTTTTATATAATACAATTTCAAATTAGGGGAGGGGTTTTTTGCAAAAGAAACTAACTTTGCGGTTTGGGAATGGAACCACATAATTAAAGGAGGGGGCTTTGTGCAAAAGAAGCCTTTTCAATTTCGAATCACCATTTTTTTTTTGCAGTTTGGGGCCCACCATATGAGGAACGGTTGGGGGGGGGGGGGGGGGGTTTAGCGACCGATAGAGAATGCTCTTAAAGAACAATGCAAAGGTTGCAGTTAGACCAATCTTAAAGATCATACATGAATGTTATGTAGGTATATCTGGAATACCTTTTTGTTTTGATGTAAACGGATAGAGTCCTGAGACTCCAGCCAGATCAAAATATATATAATAAAGAATGAAAGTACAAACAGATCAAAGTTTTACAAGCTGTAAAACTCGTTGGGATGCGAGCAAAACTAAAAAAACAACAGAAGAGAAACAACGGCATCAATAGTTACAGATGGCTATACAGAAGACAAAACAATGCAGATGGCTATACAGAAGACAAAACAATAGAGGGAGAGGATGAGGCTGCGACAGTAGACGGAGAGAAACGCCAACCCTGGAGCGTCGACTGGCAGACCCTGATCGAAAAAACACGCGCAGCTCTGGAATGGTAGCCGACACCTTGTCTCTGGGAAGAACATGAACGACCACCGAGCACGCTACAGTTACGGGAGAAGCATCCAACCAGGGTAGCGGCTAGAAAGCGGGGTCGTACTCAACAGCGACACCAGTAAGACTAGCGATATGGCATAAGGAGCCACCTATCGCTAGGGGCGGGCTACAATCGCCACCCCCAGATGACGATTGGGGTCTAGCAAACCAAGCCAGCCCGGGAAGGATGAGGCCACCGTCCAGAGGGACAGTAGCAGAAAAGATAAAAGCCCTCACTCTAAATAATCTCGAAGTCGACCTCAGGAGATGGAGATTCGTATGCAACAAAAATACCACAGTGAAGAAAAAACTTGACGAAAATGATCAGCCAAAAACATGATATCGTGCAAACAACAAGCAAACACATAGCCACAGAATAATGAAGTAGCGAGTTCATGCACTGATACAGCCATGGCGACAGAGAAACAAAACAGCAATAAAGCTAACATTCCGCCAGCGATAAATATGACACTCTACCGCCAGCAAAGAAACATATAGTAACGATGAATAAAGCCAACACTACAGCCATGGCAATCCGCCACACTCAAAATCAGAACACAACCGCCATCCATAACAGAACAACAATCCAACAAAGGCACCAAACAGGCCTAACCTTCAGGCAAGCCAAAATCCACCTTAGTGTATCAGAACAACACAAAAGAAAAGAAAACGAGCAAGCCAAAAGCAGTGCCAAAAAGACGGACACTAGAAACTGTACAAAACAGTGCGACGGGTAGAGCCACTGCAGGGAACAAGAAGAGACCAAAGCCGCTAGTTGCTGTACTGATAAGCGCAGCGAGTGCCCAACAACCAAAACCCAAAAGAGCCCGCAGGCTCCCCCCCAATTATGCCTGCGAAGAAGGGGAAAAATAAGCACTGATCCTCAAAACTATGATAAAAAAGCATTAAGAGAGTTAAGGCACCGAAAAGAATCATTTAAACGGCAATAATTAACAGATACTCTATCACTAGATTTAACATTCGAAGACCAAAACTTATTAAGAAATAGAAACTCTTCTATAAGGTGATGGATAGTGAAAGCGCTATTAGAGAATAGCCTATGATTCCTCTCCTGCCATACTATCCAGATAATGACATGAACCGAGAGGTTCCATCCCTTGCAAAATCTGGGATGAGACGAAGGAGAAGACCAACATGAATCGAGGTTGGTGGGCAAGACTGGGTTTTCCCAAGCTAGGGAAACCAGCTTCCAAAGAGGGGCAATGAAGGAGCACCACACAAAAAGATGATGAGAGTCTTCCGAGGCATCCGAGCACAGGGGACAAAGTTGTCCCCGTGCCAGATTTCTTTTGTAAAGGACTTCGGCCGTGAGCAACTTGTTGTTCAAAGCCAGCCAAGAGTTGATCTTCACCTTAAGAGGAGCGCATACGTCCCAGATGAAGCTAGCTGACAGGGATTTAATCCCGCGAAAGTTAAGAAAGTTATAAAAAGATTTAACAGAGAAATTCCCGGCCGACCCCCAACGCCAGGCAATATCTTCAGTTTGCTGCCATTCGAAAAGATCTAAGGAAGAGATAATTTCATGAAGCGCTGACATTAAGGGGTGAGGGAGGTCCATCGAGAAAGGGATAAACCAAAGCCTTGTGGAGTTAACACAGATGAAAGATTCAGCCACAGAGGCGTCCGGGAAGGAAGCTAAACGGAATAGAGTCGGATAAGCCGAAGAAAGTTTAGTGTTGCCTAACCACAAATCGGTCCAGAATTTGGTTTTGGAACCGTCAGCACAGATACGGAAAATGCCGCATTGGAAGGCAGCAACGGCTTTCCAAACTCCTTTCCAAAACGGGGAGGCCTTGCGATGGATGGTAGAGGGGAGAATCCACCAGGGGTAAGAACCCAAGTAATACCCTTTAATACACTGAATCCAAGGAAGGTGGTCAAATTTTAAGAATCTCCAAATCCATTTACCTAACAGAGCGATATTATGGTCACGAAGGTTGAGGACTCCCAATCCTCCACCCGTCTTGGAGGAGCAGATTAATTTCCAATTACAAAGGTGAGAGCCTCGCTTAAAACAGGAGGATCCAGACCAAAAGAAATTACTTCTGATTTGGTCTATCCTCTTGAGAACCCAGGAAGGAACATAATAGAATGACATCATATAGAGAGGGATAGCTGAAAGAACCGAGTTAAGAAGGACTAATCTGCCATCGCGGGAGAGCAATTTACCGGACCACACATTGAGTCGGGCTTCAATTTTATCAATGAAGGGAGTCCAGTCGGATCTGTGCAACTTGCCCCATCGAAGAGGAATACCCAAATAAGTGATCGGGAATGAAGCGATCGGGCAGTTAAAGAATTGGGAAACCTCTGTTTGACGGCTAGGATCACCACCTAGCCAGAGCACAGAGAATTTTTGAAAATTGATAGCTAGACCTGAAGCCATCTCAAAGCAATAAAGAAGCAGCTTGAGATTACGCAAGGAGGATCGATTCGGTTTAGTGAAAATAATAGTGTCGTCAGCTTATTGTAAATTCAGGATCCCATCAAAATGGTCAGATCACCCGAGGCCCTCAATGACGCGAGCTTCGCGAGCATTGCGAAGCAGCTTACTAAAAACGTCCGCAACTAGGGAAAACAGAAGGGAGGAAAGGGGGTCCCCTTGGCGGAGACCGCACTTGATCTTAAATTTGTGGCCTTCAGATCCGTTGATAAGGATAGAGGAAGTCCCAGCGAAGGGGCTGGATTTGATCCAAGCTATCCATTTAGGGCCGAAGCCACGATGCAAGAGAATATCAAAAAGGAACTCCCAACACACATTGTCATAAGCCTTTTAAAAATCAAGTTTAAGGAGAATGCCTTCCAATTTGGAGTGGTGGCAGAGAGAGATAATCTCTTGGGCAGACGCCACGCTATTAAGAATATAACGGTCTTTGATGAATCCCGATTGAGCCGGATCTATGAGGGGAGAGATAACAACACTCAGTCTAGAGGCCAGGACTTTCATGATGATTTTGAAAATGGTGTTGATCAAGCTTATGGGTCTAAAGTTAGCTAACACGTGCGCTCCCGCCATTTTGGGAATGAGAACAATGTGCGCATAGTTAATACGATCAAAAGAGAAGGAGCCCGGTGCAGATCCTTAAAAAGATTGAAAAGATCATCCTTAAGCCAGGGCCAGAACTTTTGAAAGAAAAAAGCTGGAAAACCGTCCGGTCCTGGCACTGAATCGCTTTTTAAAGCGAAGACGGACGCTTTGATCTCTTCCAGAGAGAAAGGGGACTCTAGGGAGGATAGATCACTGGACTGGGAGCCGTAGAGTTGCTGCCAATCCAGGGAGAAAGAGCGCTGTTTTTGAGAACCGATAAGATTTTTATAGAAAGAGAGGAAAGCACAATGAATATCTGATTCAGATTGGAGATCCACCCCATTATCATGGATGAGCAAGATACGATTACAACGCTGCCTGTGGGACACAAAGTTATGGAAAAAGGCGGTGTTGTCGTCACCTTCCTTCAGCCATTTGATCCTAGCTCTTTGAGCCTATTTAGAATGGTCCTGAAGGAGAATGTCCGCATAGTGGAATACCTTAATGACTTTATTTTCTTTTTTGGAATGCGAGCCTATGACCCCACACCATACTCCACACATATGTGCAAACTGTAACACCCTGCAAAATTGAAAATGATAATTTTGCCCTTATGTGTTACGCACGTGTATTTTGTACCATTACTGGTAATATTTGTAACGTGTTTCACTACGTATTTTGGATTCCGACTATTTATGCATTTTCCGTATTCTTAAAATCCTATTTGAGTCAACTCAAATATAATATTTCGATCTTTGTGTTTTTACGTGCTTTATACGTATTACCGATGCATGTATCAATTACGAATTTTCCCACCGCTACGTGTAATATTTTCTCTATATTTTAATTATTTATTTTATGTGTTCGAATTCATTTTATAAATGGAAATTTATTTTTCTCTCGTTTTTATGTAAATATTTTTATACGTGCAATGCATGTGTTTTTCTGTGTACATATTGATTACATTATCGGATGCGTATATTAAATATATATTTTTTATATTGTATTCCGATTATTTATAAATATTTTTCCGTTGATAACTTCGATTTTGTATTTTGATATTTTACGTGTGACGCACGTGTTTTTCGGTACACATATTTAAACGTATTCTTTTAAAAATAAAATTTTGGAAGTATGTGTGTTTATTTTATTTTGTACGTGATGAACCTAAATTATAATTAAACTACACTAAATTTATTTAAACATTTCCTATATATTATAAACCTATATTTTAAATAAAATATATATGTATATGTATGAATGAAGTGTGTGCAAGTGCAATGCATGTGCACGTGTGTATGCATGAAGAAGGTGGCTGGCTAGTTTTAGAGATGGAGGGATAGAACAAATTTTGAATTTGTGGGTGGAGTTAGTGGTTTAGTGGACAAGTAGTTATAATAACCACTCCAAAATCCTACTAATACCCCTAAACTATTCTCATTCTCCTCATTCTCTCCTTCTTTCTCCTCTGTTCACATCCGAAAAACCAATCCAACATTCATTTCTGCTTCCTCCACCATCCAACTTGTCCCCTGTGCTTTTCCACTCACACACCTAATACATCTATACCTATCTTCCCCCATTCAAATTATATATGTATGTAGATATATAGGTACGAGACGGTGCCCTCTGTCTCTGCTGAAAATCCACGAGTCTCCTGATTATTCTCCACCTACCCACATACACATATACATTATACCATTTTTTAGTATATATGTATATATATTCATGTAGATATATATATGCATATAAGTAATGAGTTCTGAGCTTCACTGTTGCATGCCTCAAATGGAAGATGTTGTTCTTGTACCTGGCCGATGGAGCTTGGAGACTTTCTTGTGCACGGATTTCAAGGAGGCAAAGTGGAGTTCTCTTGGAGTTTTTGAAGGAGTTTTGCTACTAGGAGCTTCTCATTTTAGGAGTTCAATTGCTAGAAATCGCATTTCTTGAGTGGGTGTTTCTTAAATTCTTTCTAATTTAGGAGTAAATTGCATGGTAGTTGATGTAGAGTTTAATTGCTAAATTTTGATTAGTGTGGTAGATGTGAATTGCTTGATTTATTCTCTGAAATTTGTTATGATGCTTTATTAATATATTGCATGCTAGACTACATGCAAATTGATGAATCATGATTGTATGAAAAAATGATGCATGGTAGAATATTTTCTATTACAGTAAAAATAATGTAATATGTATGAAAAAGGATATTTTGATGCTAATGAGATAAAAAAAAAGTGGAATTAATCTCACTAGCATATTTTATGAGTATAGATTTTTTTTTTCTTTTTTTTGAAGAAGAGTATAGATTTTTTTATAGAGGGATTTTTGGAGAAAGACAAAACTTTATTTGAAAATTGGTTATATGTGTTTGTAATACAATTTGGGAGGAAGTCTTTGTTACATTGTCAAAAAGGAAATTTTATAAAGTTCAAATAAATATACTATACTGTAATTTTGATAGAAAATATTCTGGAAAAGAATTAAGTTTTTGAATGAGTACAAATTGATCGAAAGATTGAGTTCATTAAAGGAAAATCAAATACAGTGTGGTATATACAAAAAGTATTTAACTCTTTTCATATCGGTTAGTCACTCAAGACCAACTGGTCTTCGGGTGCGCTTTGGGTCCGTTACTGTAGCAGAGTGGAGACTTGGGTCTTGGGTTCGAGTCTTGTTAGAGACTCTGTTTAATTAAATTTTTGATTTTATATAAATCACCGATAGTATAAACATAACTATAATTCGAGTCCAGAGTATACCAGTTAGTCACTCTAGACCAACCGGTCTTCGGGTGCGCTTTAAGTCGGTTACTGTTTACAGGCGGGGGTTCGGTTCTGGGTTCGAATCCGACCTTGCTTGGGAAAAATTCTTTTTTTCTTCTAAAATTGCTTAGACATTATAAAAAATTATTTCTATAATATTTGAATATATTTGTGAGAATTGAAAGGGGATTTTACATTGAAGAACTCGATTTTATCGATTAAAAATGTGACTCTTGTAAATTAAAGAGAGATGAAGTTTTTGAATACAATTAGATTTCTACTCGATGAGATTTTATGATTATTAACATGGATTAAGTGAATATTTGAATGGTATACAATGTTATAAGTGATTAAATTGATACATAAGTTGAATTGAGTTACTTCATATTTTGAGATTATAAAGAAATGTTTCTCTTTGAGAAAGAGATTGTGAATAAAGAAATTGAAATGTTCTTTTGAGATTGAATGTAAAATATTGTTGATCTCTAAAATGAGATAGTTGTTGGAAACAGAGGCTAGGCGAGACCTTAGTGACCGGTAGTTTTTATTTATGAATTTGAGAGCTAACCAGTGTGGGTTGAGCATCTCTTGAGAAGTAGCCAGGTTGGGCTGACTGTCTCTTTTGTTTGGTTTAAGTCCGGTAGGGTAAACTAGCTCTAGGTTGTGACAATTTTCTTCTAAAACAAACTAAAAATGTAAGGACTACACTATAGTGGAGATGTGATGAAAGTAAGAGAAAAACACAAGTATGAGTGCCTCGGATCTACGGTGTGAAAGTGTTCACAGGATGTCCATATGATGCGTCATGTCAGGGCATGAATACATCTCCAGGATATCGGGACTGTGGTGACGCTTGTGGGATGCTTGGTGACTACGTAGTGCCATTGTTCCATGGCGGAGGTGAATTGTCCATAGAATGTCTGCATGATGCGTCATGTCATGACGTGGGATTCCCTCCAGGATGTCTGGACATGAGCTCGTAACTCATATAACATCTAGGATACTTACCGTAGTTTCCGTAGTAGTTTAACTTATAGCGAGGGATTCAACCCTACAAGATGAAGTACGATTAAGGGCTGGCCCTCAGACCTATGTGGTATGAGATGCATAGAATCCGAACAAGTGTGCATTAGTGTCATTAAATATAAATAATTGCATTAAGAATTAGGTGCACAGCACCCACGACATCAATAGGATAGTCGCTTTTTAGTTTTGTTTGTGATCAAGTTTATGTTTACTAAAGTATTAAAGAATCGTTATACTTTCGGCATAGCGAGGATGGCCGTGTATAATATTTCATCGGTTGTAAGCAACTGACGTGCCCACAGTTTTATATGCAGGACTTGAAATTGATAAGAAGATATAAAGATGAATTTTTTGCTGATGATTACTTAAATGCTAAAGTTGTTACAATTGTACATTTATCATTGTTGTATTTTATTTATTCCGCTGCGCGTTGATGTAAAAGACTTTGTTGTAATTAAAGTTTTAAATTCCTTGTAAAATTGTACGAAGTGAAGTGTAAAGATCTCGTGGAACTTCGAATTTAGATTTATTTGGAATTCGGGGTGTTACACAAATACTCACTCTCATTATATTATATACTAGTAATCTGCATGTGCAATGCACATTCTAATTTAATTTTTTATATATAGTAAATAATAAGACATAATCTGACCTCGAACCTAAGACCTCCCATTACTCATCACATACTCTTTACAAATTATCCTTAGTGGCACAAACTTTTATTTTATATGAGTAACACTTTTGTAAATAATTATGTCGTAAATAAATTTGAACTTTGAGGGTATTATGGTAACTAACAACAGTTGAGTAAATAAATGGTTAATATAATTCTTACTTAAAAATAAATGGTCGAGATTTGTTGGTTGAATATCTACAAATGACAACCCCAACTCTCCCATTATAATATTAGAGATTATATTCTACATCTTAAGCTAATAGGCCTACCCCCTCTCTCCTTTCTCTATTTTGAAATGGAGAAAGGAGAGCAAAAGTAGGGACTAACACGTGCTCAACACGTAAAGAAAATAAAAAATTAAAACAAACATTCTCATTCTCTCTCAGTTCAAAATGCTTCATCTTCCCAAACCCCCGACCTCTTTCGTTCCCAATCTTCCCCAACCCTCGACCTCTTAATCCCTCATCCTCTCCGCCAACGAACTACACTACCATTTTCGACGCACGCCACTTTCACCTCCGCAACCCTCGACTTCCCCCCATGCATGCCTTCGACGTTGCCGCCTCCCACGTTGGCGCACCCCGCTGTCCCTCCCACTTTGACGCACCCTGTCGCCCTCCCATGACGAAGCGACGGTCCTCAGCGATCACAGATGCAATCCTGCCGACCCGATCTGTTATTTATGTTCCATTTTAGGGTTTCTTGATTTGCTAATATATTCATGTTGTTGATTTAAGGTTGGAAAGACGTCACTGCTAAATTAGTATGTTCAAACCCCAAAAAATTTAATTCTTGATTTTGATGGGATTTATTTTTTGTGGTTAAATTGAATGGGTTTTTGGGATGTGGTGATTAGGTACGTGAATCAGAAGTCCATTCATCAGTATAAGGCGACGATCAGATCGAATTTCTTGACCAAAGAAATGCAGTTTGAAGACAGACGCTTTACATTGTAGGTGAAATCTTAGTGCTTAATTGATGTTATTTATCTCAATTACATCTTCTACTTTTGTTTAGGGATAGAGATAATTACAGGGAATGAGTTCTTTAAACTGATTGTATAGGGTACTCTTCTTGAAAATTACGAGTAGAATAAAAGATAATCTGGTGTCTTATTGATTTGGAAAGTGATTCATTTGTTACATGACAATCTATTATAGGCTAATTGGTAGTTTTTGTAGTTTATATTGGTTGAGGGCTTTATTGGCATCTTACAGATATATGTAGTTAAAGTCTCCATAATAATTTTGCCATCTTGCACTATGGTTTTTAACTTATAGCTAAACAGTTTTTTGGATACATTTTGAACATGATGTGAAATGAAAAATGTAGTACGCAATGACCATTAATGAAGAATTCATGTCTTCCATCTGCCTTGTCAATTCAAATATGCACTATAAGTTCCAAGTTGGTTTATAACATTTTCCTATCATTATTCAGCTAACGAAATCAGTAGACTATCATATTTGCTTCTTCTCTATTCTACCGACGCGAATAAATAACTTGAGAAATATTAATTTAATTTCTATATTGGTTGAGGGCTTTATTGGCATCTTATAGATATATGTAGTTAAAGTCTCCATCATAACTTTGTCATCTTGCACTATGGTTCTTAACTTATAGCTAAGCAGTTTCTTAACTCATAACTTCTAGGTTTTTGGTGAAGTTGAACAACTAGATGGTCTCGATCGAACTCAACAACACCACTGCTGTTCACGTTAGGTACCTCCCTCTCTTCTTTCGATTTCTTATTTTTTTTATTCGCATTATTATGTTTTATTTCTCTAATTTTCGTGTTCTTTTTTCTATTTTGAGGATGAGTTTTAGGTTTTTGATGAAGCTGAACAACGAGATGGTCTCAATCGAACTCAAGAATGCCACAGCTGTTCACGGAAGGTATCTCCCTCTTTTCTTTCGATTTCTTGATTTTTGAATAGAATTATTATGTTTTATTTCTTTAATTTTCGTGTTCTTTTTTTAGTTTTGGGGATGGGTTCTAGGTTTTTTGATGAACCTGAACAACGAGACGGTCTCGATCGAACCCAGCAATGCTATTGCTATTCACGGCAGGTACCTCCCTCTCTTCTTTCGATTTCTTGATTTTTTATTAGCATTATTATGTTTTATTTCATTAATTTTCGTGTTCTTTTTTCAGTTTTTGGGATTTTTTTTGACTGGCAAAAGGTAGGATTAACCTACCTCACAAAAAATATATTAGATTAAAAGCAGAGTCGATAGTTTACAAAAGGATGTTGATCCCATGGCCGAATGCGATTGGTTTGTGTACAACTCGGGTCAGGATGGCGTAGGGTTGGGACGTAGAGAAGGCAGCGGACGCTTGTCTTGCACCTCAACTAGCCCAAATCTATGATCCTATCTCCTAGTTAAACAACACAACCATCGCTAAACAAAATAGCCAGACCAACAATAAAAGGAGACGCAAAAAAGACGCAAAACATAGGCAATAAACAAGGCCTCCAAAACATTCATCAGTAATTACAATAACAAGTGAAATAGTCACGCTCAGGAGTCACCATCGCTCGGCTGGGAGTATGCTGCTGCTGTCCTCATAAGGTCGCTATCCCCGGTGGCTTGGAGTTCCTGCATGATCTTGCGCTTCGTCTTCGAATCCCCACTTGCATCTAGCCAATGAGATATCCAAAATTTAGTGTTAGCAATGAGCTTTTCCACTGTAATAGATTTGCTATGAAAAACAGATTCATTGCGAGCCTTCCAAATATTCGAACAAGATGCAATAGTAATCAAATGCCATGAAGATGTGAATTTGTGCTTGTGATGATCAAAGCACCACTGTGAGAAGCAATCCGTGATAGAAGTGGGGAGGTGTGGGATGTCAAAACGTTGCATGAAGTAGTGCCATGAATGACTAGCCAAAGGGCATTCAAAGAAGATGTGGTAGGTGGTTTCCATCGGACATGCGCAAGATGTGCATGTCGGATCACCATCCCAACCCTTGAAAATAAGTCGAGCTTTGGAGTTGAGTGCCTCCGAACTCAACAGCCAAATGAAGATTTTGCACTTGAGTGGCACCATGTTATCCCAACACGCTTTATAGAAGGGAGTAAGCAGACCTGAGATGCTGAAAAACTGGTAAGCAGACTTGACCGAGAAGACTCCAGTTGCTGAGTGTCGCCAAGAGATGTTGTCTATAGCAAAGTTAGGCTGAGTGCCTTGAAGAAGTTGGAGAAGACATCTTTTTTCTTGGATGATACTGGTGGAGGTAGAAAAGTGTAAGCCGGGCTTCCAGATCCATCGACCTTGCTGCATGAAGCCTTGGGTAATCAGGCTAGCATTCGTATTCCAAGCTGCATTGAATAAGGTAGGGAATAACGAGGCTATATTGTTGCCCTCAATCCATCTTGAAGTCCAGAACTTGATAAGCTGGCCATTACCAAGTGTCCAGGAGATACTGAGGTCAAACTGTTCCTTGAGTTTGAAGATACTCTTTCAAAAATCAGAGGCTTTGGCCGTGCATAAGAAAGAATTCTGTGATGGCCTAAAATAGAGAGACTTGATGACTTGAGTGCAAAGTGATTGCTCCGAGTATATTTTCCACCACCACTTCAAAAAAAGAGCGTTGTTGAACTGGCTCAAGTTAAGAATTCCTAAACTGCCCTGCCTCTTTGGTTGACACGTGCGCTTCCAATTAGAGCAACAGACGCCAGAGGACTTGGAGTCCCCTCCGACCCAAAAGAATCTGCTTCTAATCTGGTCAATCCTGGTGATGACCCATTGGGGGAGTTTGAAGAATGAGGAGAAATATGTAGGAAGTGCGCTAAGGACTGAGTTAATAAGAATAAGTCTCCCACCTCTAGATAGGAGTCGCCCCTTCCATGTTGCAAGTCGTCTCTCTATCTTTAGGATCGGTGGTTGCCAATCACGCCTCTTAAGTTTACCCTTGGACAATGGCATGCCTAGATACTTAGTAGAGAGAGTATCTTGTCTGCAACCAAGAATTTAAGCGAAAGCTTGCAGTTTTGCTTTGGAGTGGCCGAAGTAGACTAAGGATGATTTAGAGAGGTTGATATGAAGGCCAGGGATGTTAGCAAAGATATGAAGTAGCAGCTTGAGATGGAGAACCTCCTGTTCATCACCTTTGCAAAAGAGAAGTGTGTCGTCTGCAAATTGGAGGATAGATAATTCCGCTAGTGGGCCCCGGAGATTGAGATTGGAGAAAGTGCCATAATCTCTATCCAGTTTCAAAATTTGAGCTAGAACATCAACTTCCAATATGAAGAGCATGAGGAAGAGGGGGTTCCCTTGCTTAAAACCCCTCTTGGAGCAAATAGTCCTTCCCGCCACACCGTTAAGGAGGACAGATGATTTGGAAGAGTAGAGGATGCTTTTAATACATCCACACCATCTGGGTCCAAACCCTCTAGCAATGAGCATCTCCTTAATAAATCCCCAACTTAGGGTATCAAAAGCCTTCCGGAAGTCAATCTTGAGCATGATGGTGTCATATTTTCTAGAGCAACAAAGGTTAATAGCTTCATGTGCAGTGAGAAAACAGTCTACCGTAGACTTCCCTTTAAGAAAAGCGCTTTGAGACGAAGAGACAAGAGTGTGGAGGATCGGGCTGAGTCGATTTGCCAGAATTTTGGTGAAGATTTTAACAGAGCAATTAAGCACACAATTTGGCCAAAAACTTCGTTGCGCCACCTCTTAATCCTCCTCTTGAGCAGAGTCAGTTTGGAAGCAAAGATGTCAACTGATGAGCCAAAACAGGTGAACGAAGACCACCAATCTATGATATCCGAAAGAAAATTTGGTTGTGTAGTCCATGCCTTTTCAAATTTGAAGTAGTGAATTCTTGGGCCAATGGCTTGACAATCAAGTATGAGGGGACAATGGTCTGATGCAATGCGGGGGAGGAAGAGCTGAAGATAGTTAGGGAATAACTGTTCAAAGTGACTGGAGATGAGAAAGCGATCTAGTCTAGCAAGTGCTGGATTGGCTCTAAGATTAGACCACGTGAATTTTCTGCCGGCCAAGGGGAGGTCAATAAGCTGAAGTTGTTGGATCCAGCTCCTAAAATCTTTCATATCTCTGGCCGAGCTAGAACCACCATTTCTCTCAGAGTTTGAGATGGTGGTATTGAAGTCTCCGCAAATTACCCAGGCATCGCATAAGAATCGTCTATGCTGAGAATCATGAAAACAGAGCACTCTGTCTTCTAATTCAAAAGGGGCGTAGACGGAGGTAAGAGACCACTCAGAACCTGTAGCTCGATTGCGAAATGAGAGTGAGAGAGAGAGAAAATATCAAGAGCGCAATAGAGACATTCAAGGATGCTGTCGTTCCAACCAACAAGGATACCTCCACAAATCTCAATGGCATTAAGAGACTTCCATTTAGATAGGACAGAACCTCCAATTGAGGCAAGTTTACGGTCTGAGGGCATAGCCAATTTGGATTATTGGAGGCATGCGATCGAAATCTTTGCGCTAAGAATACCATCTTTTATAAGTGCACATTTATTGGGGTTACCTAACCCCCTAACGTTCGAACTGCCGATCTTCATTTGAAACATAAAACACACAACGAAGAGAAAAAAGCAGAGCAAGAGCCGAGATAAGGGGAAGCATTCAATTGAGCTGCTGCTACTGATCCGGTGGATCAGCATTAGCTGCCGCAACCTGCTTAATTTTGTCAACTGAGTTTGGCCCTAAGGCCTCCACTCCAATAGTTTCCACAACCTCAATGATATCATCGCATGATAATAGAGCAAAAGGATTAATGCATGCATTATTGAACGAATTAGACGAGGAGGAAGTACCTTCAATGGAGTGTTGGGAAGCAGATTTAGCAGAGGCACGGAGGTGCTGCATGAACGGCCTGGTAGAGGGTATCTTAGAGGCAGATCGACTCCTCTTACGCCGTTTACTACAAGTGTCATCAAATCCAGGAGGAGCAGAGCCAGAGGTAGAGGAAGCTAGGAGGCAGCGGTATCTGGGGATGAGAGATTTGGTTCAGAAGCTGGAGGCTGCATTGCCCTTAGTACCAGCACTGAACAGCATGGTGGTGGATGCTTCGGCTTTCCTTGCTCGCTTGGCAACACAGCTTTCAAGTGCATTTTCTACAGCAGGCTTGATCTCATTATATAGTGACAGGGGTAAGGTCACTAGCTTGCCCTTCCAAATCATCTGGCAGGTTTCTTCTTCGTGAGGGATGTCGTGGGAGTTGGAGGAGCTATCAGGATCAACATGTGATGCACCAGATGCAATCCCCAAGTTGCCCTTGGGGGAATCAGAGGGGACCTCAATGACAGGTTGGACAATGGGCTCAGGATTTGCAAGAGTGTTAGACCCCACTAGAACAGAGGCAATCTATTGTGGGGGGACCCTTTTCGATTCTTCCGCTGATGATTCGACCATACCTAAAATGTTGAGAAATTTCGCAACAGGGTTTCCATCTTTGGGGAGGGGCGAGATTTTCACAACCGAAATATCGCCAGAGGGGTGAAGTTTCGAGATTTGCTCCTTGCCAACTGTGCCTCGATCAGGTACAGTGATTTGCAGTGAGATGTTGGGTGCTTGGTGCTCCGCCTGAGGATTCCTTCGTCGCTAGAACGAAGATGAGGAGTTCGAGCCGACGGTGAAGAGCCGCACCTTTCCCTGGGCAACATCATCGGAAGGGATGGGGCTTCCTAGGAGGAGCACTGGGACGTCATGCATTTGAGTTTCCTGATTCCATGGGACTTGGTATTTGACTAGAATGTTCTTGGGTATGAGGCTCACATCCTGGACCTCAATGAGAACAAGAGCTTGGTCTCTGGTCGTGGCATTCTTCATAGCCGCACTCATAGTGATGAAGGTACCAAATGGTAGGATCAGTTGTTCCAGGGATGCTTGGTTCCATAGATGGAACGGCAGGAGCGGCATGTTGATCCAAACAAAGCATGGCTTTGGCTTGAGTTTAGCCCCGTAATCCATTGACCAAGGAGAGAAGGTTGCGTTGAACCCTGAGAATTGAAACACACCGTCCGAAATAGCCTTCTTGGCTTCTTCCTCAGAGGGGAACTGGACGTGGAAGACTGCTTCGCTAACCCTTTTCACCACCCACCAACCTCCTTGCCTTCGCCAAGCGAAGTTGAGGGCACTCTCGATGGTCGCGGCATCAGGTCGGCTCCTCGGATTGATGAGATGAAGGAAGGCACTCGCATGTAGGCTAGGAAGAGCCGAGGCGATATCTGAGTTGTGGGGGACTTCTATGGTTAGGGAGTTTGTGCGGTTGTGAAGAGGGCATTCACATGCTCGATGGCCGAACTTCCTACAGTTAAAGCAGTGAAATCCACTTCGACGGCATTCAGCAGCCATGTGGTCAGAGTCGCCGCATTTCAAGCATCTTTTTTCCATTTTTTGATGTCGAGATTTTAGCGGCGGTGAGGGTAAGGGTTGGGGGGGAAGATGGGTTTTGGTGGGTAGGGGGGAGTTTTGAGGATAGGGGGAAGTTTGGAAGGTGGGAGAGTAAAGGTTTGGTGGAGATCTCGATGATGGTGTGGGACACGAGGGGTTGTGTGAGGATGGTAATGATGAGGCGCAGGGTAGGATGACAAGAGAGCCTGAGCAAAAGATTTGCTCTGGTTCCAAGGAAGCCATGCACGCCCAGCTTCTCTCACCTCTCTCCTTTCCTCTCTCTCTCTCTCTCCCATGTTTTATCAAGTTCAGTTTTTGGGATGAGTTTTAAGTTTTTGATGAAGTTGAACAACGAGACGTTCTCGATTGAACTGAAGAACGTCACTGATGCTCACATCACCATCATAGGTACCTATCACTCTTTTTCTCTCACTCTCTAAATTAGGGTTTTGTAGTTAATATTTTTTGTTAGTATAGATAGCCAAGTGACTTATGAATATGTCAAACTTATTTAGTCTGTGCAATTTGCACAGGTAACACTAGCCTCATAGTAAACAATTTATGCAAGTGGAATTCAACATCTTAGACCTTTTGCTCACTACGAGAAGGTTTACAATTTATGCACAATTCTGTTTCCTCTTCGATTGGTATCGGCCTCTATCTTTACCTATTCCTTGTGTTTAACTTCAGAACATACATATGCATGATTGAGATGGATTCTATGCATATCTAGACTTGAAAGTTAAGATCTTTTTGTGTTACTTTACCAAGAATTTGATGGCTGGTGATATTTATAACTGAAAAATCATGTTGAGTTTTTGATGGATTTTGCTGAATATTCATGTCAGGAAAAAGCATGAACTCATATTTCGATGAGTACGCTTCATCAAAAGACCACACTAAAATAATTTGTTAGTAAGTACGAAATGGCTTTACAAAGTAAATATGAGAAGGAAGCCACCAGCAAATTTTGGTTCATTTCACAAGAATCCAAAATTAATTTCAGAATTATGTATGGAAGAGAAGAAAAGGAAAATTTACACGGTTAGCATGTTCAAGAAGTTTCAAGATGAGATAAAAAAAGGTTTGGTGAATTGTAGCACTTCACAAGTTTGAGTAGATGGTTCAACCTTCACACATGAAGAGCATATTAAAAAGAAAGATTGGAAGAAAATGTAAAAAGGTTTGGTGAATTGTAGTACTTGACAAGTTTGAGCAGATGGATCAACCTTCACACATGAAGAGCGTATCAAAAAGAAAGATTGGAAGAAAATGTAATATAAGAAGTTTGAAGTTGCCTTTTGAGAATACATAAAGGATGTGCACTGTATTTGTCGAGCTTTTCATTTCAAACGAATTTTATGTAGACACGTAATATGTGTACTTAATCATCACAATGTGGATGAGATATTTTCAATATATCTTCCCGACCGTTGGAGAAAAGAACTCACATTCTTTGACTGTATCTTCTAATTATATGAATCTTAATGGCCCGGTGGACCGCTGTGATAGTATTTACAAGATGTGTTTTAAGTTTGCAGAATTTGGTTCCTTATCCAATGAGAAACATGATTTTGTAAGAAAAATTCTTAAAGAGGTAATGAAGAACTACTGTGATTATATCTTCTGGATGCAGCAAGAGATCTACTCAAATTGGTAACTAGGTTTCCAAAGAAAATCAAGTATCTCTGTGTTGGTTGATGGTGAAGTTGATCATGGAATCAGGTCACAATGTGAATCAGAAGGGTCATCCAAAAGAAAAGAGGAAGGAGTCATTCGTTGAAAAACTTATAGCTAAGAAAAAAAAAGTATAACACACACTGTAACCCCTATTGTTCGTATTTGTATTTTTGATTATTTTTAATAAAATTCATGATTGCTTATTTTTATTTATGGGTGTATTTAATTTCTTTTCATTGTATAGTGCGTTATTCTTCTCTCTCTTGTGATTCATTTTGCATTGATTTAGCTTTTTATTCTTATTTATTTAGCCTACAATTTGTTCTTGATCTTGTCTATTGTTTAAACCTATTTCATGACCTATTTGTCTCTTATTGGATTCTTTTTATCCTATTGGATACTACCCAGTTCACCCAAACCCATATTGTCTCTATTTAAACACCTTAATTGAACCCTAACCCTAATTACGAAACCTTAATACTCAATCTCTACTCTCCTCCTAGCCGTCGCCCTACCCTATCCCGATCTCCCTCTCTCCCGACCCTTTGGCTGTCGTCGTCTTTCACCTCCGACGAGCGACGAGCCCCGCACCACCCCTCTCCTCCTGCCCTCATTCGCTGCACGTCGCCGTGTCCCCTGTCCCTGTCCCGTCCTAGCCGCGACACCCCAGTGCCGCACCCCAGTCCCATTGCTGCCGTCGCCTTAGTTCACCGTCGACGTCCTCTTCGTTGTTGCCATCTTCTGCCGAGGTCAGCACCAGCCCTGGGCTGCCACCTTGCTGGTGTTGTTGCTGTTCACTCTTGCTGTTTGTTGGCTGCTGTCTCTTGGAGTTTGTGCACGTGCTTTTGTGTGCACGAGTTTCGTTGGCTTGGATTTCTCGTTCTTGTTCGTGCGTTCGTTGTGTTCGTTGTTTGGGATCCGTTCCCGTAATTGTGCATTCAAGTTTGCATTTGTTAAAGTAAAAGAATCGTTATATTATGGCATAGTGAAGATCGCTCTTTTATAGTATTGTGTCAGTTGTATGTAACTGACGTGCCCACAGTTTCCAGTACAGAGCTCGGATTCACAAAAAGACATAAAGAAAAATTGAAGCTGATGATTATTCCCATGTTGAAATGTTAAAATTGTAAATATATTATGTTGTATTCTTTCTAATTTCCGCTGCATTGATGTAAAAAACTTATTGTAAATGAAAAGTTTTAATTTTCTTGCAAAATTGTACGAGTTTAAAGTAAAAGATCCTGTTGTGCTACGAATTACATGTAAATAGAATTCGAGGCGTTACAAATTATGCGTCACTAGTTACTACAATGTTGCAAGACATCGATTTGTTGCTGGAAAGTCTAAAACATTCCTTGAATTTGGACTTAGACGAGCTCAGGGACATCATTTCCACCTTCTCCTTTCAATGGGTTTTAAAGTTGTTGACGTGTTTTACTTGAAACACTAACTTCATGGTCTGTTGTTTAGGGCCCTGATGGTGGAATTAGTGCTTCAAAGTATTGCTACGTAGGTGGATTCGATGCCTGTATGTGTAGTGGCCATACATTTACTGGAGGGATGACAACGTTTAAGTAGATTTATCTACACTGAAGAGAACTATGGAGGGATGCATTCAAGACGATATATCTACTACTGCAACTGCCATGGGAGCAAGAGGTTGTAGGGATACTCCATCTACAAGCCCTTGCAAGCAACTAGAGGGATATGAGAGCTGTAGTGCATCTCAACTCTCCTTCCACTACTTTTGCAACTGAAGATGATAACTCAAGGGATAATGCAGATGCATCTTGGTGTGCAGATTGATTAATTATTCTCTATTTAGGTGCTACTCTTCCGCAAAGACTTTGATAGAGACTTGTTATTATTTTGGAAACACTACAAAATAAAACCATTTAATTATTGGAATGAAATTTGTGTTCTAAATTACTTTTCTATTATTTATTATGTTTGATTAATGAATTTGTTCTGTTATTTATTATGTTTGATTAATAAATTTGTGTATCCTATAAATTAAAAAAAAAATCACGGTTAAAAAAACACCTATTCTGACATTTTCAAACTCTGGTATAGGTAATTTAATGAAAAAAATAAAAAAAATAAAAAATAGCCTATCTCAGCGCTTTAAAACACCGGGCTAGCTTATAAATCTACAATGGCGTTTGCAAACGTCGTGAAAGCCTTTTTCCCTTCTCGGCATTTGCGGCGGTGTTTTTCAAAACGCCGCCCGTATCAAGTACGGTGTTTAAAAACACCAGGAATGGCCAAAAAATATGCCGAGAAAGCTCTTTTCATTTGTAGTGGTATTTCTGAATTTTATTTCTTGTAAGATTGTTTGCTGTAATCCGTCCTGCTGTATTCTCTTTTTATTTATTATTATACTTATTTTGTTGCTAGAGTCGGTTGACTCTATCCTATTATCACAAAAAAAAATGGTGACACAATTTTAACTAAATTAAATTGGTCTAACCAGACAAACATGGAGTGCTGCTCTCATGAGTTACGACTGAAATTGCAAGTTGAATTTTTTAAGCCTGAGAGCAGTTGTCTGAAACAAGCAATATTTTTAATTTAATTTACGCAATGTGTTTTTTGTTCTGATTTATATTAAATTACGAATCTTATAAACAATTTTGTAATTCTGGAAGTTTTTGCAACCTGCATGTAGGAATGATATGATTTAGTTAAGATGTTATTTTCTTATCCATGAATATCCATATATTATTGATTAACGAAGCGGTGTCGATGTCACATTTTCTTCTCTTAAAAATTAAAAAAACAAAAAATATCCATATGTTATATGTTATTAGTCATAGTAATACTTGTACGTTTAAATTGATTACTTTGGAAGAAAACGCAGAATTGTGTGATCTTTCACCAGTAGTCATATAGTTACTGAGCAGAACTCGAACATGTTCTAAAATGATTGCTGCTGCATGATCCATTTAGAATAACACATAAGAAAGATGAGATGCATAGTAGCTCTACATATTGATGCACAATCTATAAACATGCAATGTATAACGTGAACCATTCAATTGAAAAAAAGAAGAAAATGTTTTACCCAAGACTTATCACAAATATGAAAATACTAATGATTTTAGACTCTGAGAAGGCCTTATCCCACACATCTTTAAATCTGGCTTACCTGATATATTTATAATTAAGCCATGTAAAAATAGCGACAAATGTTTGTTCCGCTTTTTAAAATATATTTATAGATAAATATGAAAGCAGCCCTATCCATCCGAGTATCGGACTACAGCTGAAGCCCTATCCAGTATAAGAATTGATCTTTTGGGCCTTCAAAATAAGAACTAGCAAATATTTGGGCCTTCCAATTTGTTTGTTTTCTCAGACTAGGTAGTTAATGTTTGTGACTTATGTAGCCCATCTCCAATAAAACACAACTAGTATTATACACGTGCTGTGCACGTGGGAAAAATTGTGTGGGGGAATGAAAAGGGTAAAAAAATCTACCAGCACGTGTGTTGCACGGGTTGGAATATGGACAAATTACACTAAGGCCTTCTCCCATTATAGTAGTATATAATATAATATATATATATATATATATATAGAGAGAGAGAGAGAGAGAGAGAGAGAGAGAGAGAGAGAGAGAGAGAGAGAGAGAATTATACACGTGCTGTGCACGTGGAGAAAATTGGGGGGGGGGGGGGGGGGGGGGGGGGAATGAAAAGGGCAAAAAAAAAATCTACCAGTACGTGCGTTGCATTATATATATATATATATATATATATATATATACTTCTACTATTTTAATGGGAGAGTTGGGATTGTAAACAAACAAACCCTAATTTTGTAACTGAGTAAATACGTGCAATATACGGCAAACTAAATCCACCAAACATACCCGTGTGATGCACGTGCAGCTCCTTAAAAAGGGATATTTTAGCAAATGTCCCCATTTAAAATGTGAAAATTAGCATATACCCCCACTATTTTTAAAAACTAAGAAATACTCCTATTTCTAATATTATAATAGGAGAAGACCTTAGTGTCATTTGTAAATGTTTTGTCAATCTACCAACTCGTGCAATACACGTGCATAACTATTATAAAGGAGGTTCTAAGTTCAAATCCAGATTATGTCTAATTTTTTATTTTAAAAAACTATATTTATTAAGACGTGCATCGCACGTGCAAATTACTAGTATATATATAAGTAGAGAGTAGAGATATAGAGATAGTAACAGTGTAAGCTTTCTTCCCTAAAAAAAAGACTGTAAGCTTTCAATATCAAATCCCTAGCCCAATCCAACTGATCCGCAAACTTTTCCATCTGCAACTTTAATTTATCTGTATTAATCTTAGGGTCTGTTTGGTTGGAGGGAAATGGAGGGAAGGGAAGGGGAGGAGAGGGAAGGGGTTTTTGAAAAGTTTTCTTGTTTGGTTCAATTTTTAGGAGGGGAGGGGAGGGAAATGGGGGGTGCAACACCCCTCCTGAGCCAATTTTGGCTCCCCTCCAAAAGTGGGGGGATTTGGAGGGGAGAGAAAATAGGGCTAATTTTTTAAAGTGGCTAGACTAAATTGCCCTTTAAAAAATCTAAAAATCCTAACTAGAGAAATCTGTTTACACCCAAAATTAACCCACGCTCTCATTCTCAGCACTCAAAGAACAAATAGCTCAACTTCACTCCCCACAACACACACAACCTTACTTCTCGACATCCAGCACAACAGTGCTGTACTCAGACATATCTAACACCATAGGTAGTAATTTCCTGTAACTTGTTGCACAACAAAGTGACAGGAATTGACAATATATTCCATCAGAAGCTGAATTCGATCATAAATAAAGACAAAAAGTTGTACAAACGTTAACACTATAATATAGTGCCCTGTAAAATTTCATCTACTGCAATGAGAAGGGATATCACCAAACAACAAACGATGAAGTTTTAAAGGAATATGTATAACAACATTCTGCTTAGCGTTAAGCAAAGTTACACAAAAGTACATAAGTAATTGTTCCAAGCTTCATCACCTTTCTCTGCTAACAGCTTTACGATTGGGAGCTAGCTATGGTGCTGCCAGCAACAAAACAATTAAAGTGGGCCTGCTGCATATTCCATTCAAGTAATGCTGTCATATATAATACTCCATATGACACTCAGATTCAACTTTGATGAGTCTCTAATTCGTTGTATGTTTCAATTTCTCTAATTCGTTGTTGTTTCAATTCTTATTGTAAGAAGTGGTTGTATGAATTTCTTATTATATGCAAAAGGATATAAAAGTAATTTTATTATAAAATCCATTCCCTCCCCTTATGAACCAAACAAGAAAATTATTATTTTCCCTCCTCTCCCCTCCTTTGAACCAAACAGAATTTTCATTAAATCCCTCCCCTCCCTTTCCCTCCCCTCCATTAAAATCCCTCCCCTCCCCTCCCCTCCCCTCCTTTGAACCAAACAGACCCTTACCAATACGACGAAAGCTGGTAGAGAAGCTGCTCATAATTTCTTGTGGATAGCTGGCCGTTACAGATATAATTAACTCTCCTTAATCTTATCAGTGAAGGCGAGAGAAGTAGGTAGAATTCGTGAATTATTTTATATGTTTTATACATATATAAAAATAAATAAATAAAAACTTTTATTTTTCAGTGTTTTCTTTTTCCATTCGCCATAGTCCAAAAAGATGCTTAGTTTTTTTTTTTTTTTGGTTTTTGATAAACCGGATAGAGTCTTAAGACTCCAGCCCAATATAATAAATAAAACAGCATATGTACAAGAATAATTTTATACGAAGTAAAACTGGAATAGACCAAGAACAACACTATATACAACCAAACTCTTCATAACAGGCAATGGAAAGAATTGTCACACAAAGACTCAAAAGACAACCAAACGAACTGGCAACTCGAAACTTCGACAGTATCAAAAGATGCTTAGTTTCGTAAATAAAATTTATGCATTCAGGTAGGTTAGGAACAAGGAAATATTTTTATGATCAAATTATGACGAGTTTTTTCATATCCATAACTCAAATCTTTGCTATTTCCTCGTTCCACCATAATTCTCCTTAATTCCATGTTCCCACCCGAACTCCTTGTGGTGATTTTAAAAACCACAATTTTTTTAATTTTCAATGAATTGTGAGGAATATATGTTGAGTTTATGTCTTGCATACTAAGTTAGATACGAAGATGATCAAGTGATGGAGGAATCAGGGTGATCGGAGACGAATGGAAGCAAGCGAAACAACAACAACAACAACAACTGAGGCAGGTGCAGTCGACCGTACCTAGAGGTAGGGCTGTTCATCGGTGCGAAACCGAACTAAACCGAAATTTTTGGTTTGGTATATTTGAAACCGAATCCGAACCGAAACTGGTAAAATTTGGTTTGAACCGAACTGAATTTTATCGGTTCGGTTCGGTTAATAACCGAACTAACTGAAATTTTTAGTACAATGGTTCTTCACTTCAAACCAGTTTGATCAACAATGGTTGGGAGGCTTCACCAAAGTGTGAGCCAGTAGCTTCTAGTTCAGTTAAGTCTTCGTGTACCATTGAAAGAAGTGAAGGCTATAAGTCTCAGATTAACCTGTGGATTGAAAATGGTGAGAAACTGAACTGTGATAATCATTCTGCGGAAAAGGTTGCTGAAGTGGGTAAAGTAAGTAGAAAGAGATCTGGACCTGGAGAGAACCCCGACCAAGGCCGAAAGATCGGCAAATAATTCAAAATCGTGTAAAGGAGCTGCGTGAAATTATTCCCAATGGAGCTAAGGTGACTTAATCAATTTTTGAAGCCTTGAGTTGATTATTTTGCTTTACTTTTCTAATCTTATGATTTGAGATGGAGCTTTTGAAGTTCACTTGCATAGCAGCTTAGTTTGAGATGGATCCTAGGGGTATAATTTATTTTGGTCCAAAAAAAGTTCGGTTTTTTGTTCGGTTCGGTTTATTTAGAAGCCAACCAAAAACCGAACCGAACTCTCTAAAAAACTTCGGTTTGGATCAAAACCGAACTGAAAACCGAAAAACCGAACCAAATTGGTAAATTTCAGTTCGGTTCGGTTCGGTAATCATTTTTAACCATAGTATGAACAGCCCTACCTAGAGGACGGTAGACTGGTCACTGTACATGGAGTTCCTGAGAGGGAGACAGTCGACTACACTTGTGTGCGGTCGACCGAGCGCGGTTGGAGACGTTTTTGGGTGCGGGTCTGGGTAATTTGTTGGAAGCCCGAACTTGCTCTTCAAGTTAGATCATACGGCTCTTATCGTAGGGTTATCTCTTCAGGAATATCTAATGGCTATTGTATCAAGATATCAAACTAGGGTTTCTCTAGATCTTTCTATATTATTGTAATTTGCCTCCACTGGGAACCAAGATAGAGAGTACTTCATTGAATAGCGTTTGAGAGGTTCTCCAATTGTAAAGAACTAGTATTTTCTGGTGAGGCTACAGAGATGGTCGTGGTGAGAATTGTAATATTCTTATATCTTCTCTAGTTGAATAACATCTCGATTGATTCTCTTCCGGATTAAGGCGAAAGTCTCAACTGGGACAAATTTGTGTACTTTGGTGCGTTTGGTATGATCTTTTATTTGCTTAGTGATTTGTGTTGATTGTGTCGCTTAACTCAACAAGTTCCTAGTAGAAGAGGGAATCAAATTTCCTAACAATTGGTATCAGAGCATTAGGTTCGTGGGTTTGTTCGAGTTCTTTGGAGAAGATGGCATATTAGATCACGAAGATCAAGTGATTCCAAGGTAAGATTAACTTTGATCTTTTTAAGGTAGATATGCATGAAGCATCGGTTTAACAGGACTTGGATCTAGCATTAGAAGGAGATAAATGAAGACCAATCGACACAACAAGAGAATTAGGAGGAGATTTATTCAAAAGCCTTGGGTTTAATCCGAATGTTATTGACAAGAGAAGTCAAGAATAGGAGAAGCGCACGAGTCTTTGGGCAAGACTCATAACTGACTACTCCGAATCGCCGTTACAGGGTCGGATGTACCAAAAAAGAAAGTTGTTGGATTGCACAATGAAGGAAAGTACTGCTCTTCTAGATCATATAGTGGAGTTCAATATGGAGTAATCTAAAAAAGTTGCGATTAATGCAGATAACCTAAAAACTTCCATTGATATATTCACCACAAAATTCATCCAACTTGATAACCATGCTAGACGAAAAATTTACTAAGGTTAACTTTTTGGTATCAGGTATGATCGAGGGCTTGGAGGACGATGCACTTAGGAAGGAGAGTTAGAAATCAGCGTTTACTTCTGTGAGTTGCTTGAAGGTGGATGGTACTTCGAATGGAAGAAAAAGTATATGTAAGGGTAAGGTCCATTGCCACCACTACAGAGGAATTGGGCATTACATGAGAGACTATTGCAAGTGGTTGAATCAGAGGGCTGCCAAATCCAGTGCTGCTGAATTAGAGATTGGTAAGATTTGTGAAATAATGGGTAAAAGAATAGATGAGTCGAAGATGACAAATGCAAAGAGACACACTCTAGAGGAGGTCATGTATATTCTTTTATTGAAACGGAGCCTGACCTCTAGGAGAACTCTTGAAGCACGGGATTGTAGGTATACAGATCTAGTTATTAGTATGAGAAAGTCGTCGTAAGGTGATGAAGGGTGAAAGCGGTATTGGGCAGAGACAACACAATCTCTACCAGCTTTGTGGGAACAAGAAACATTGGCCAAGTGGTTTGAAGCCTATTGTTCCTAAAGGACTATCTAGTTTGCGTCACTAGAATCATCCGAGCGAGACTACGACTTTCGAATATCGTCGAGAGGTAGAGAGTACTTCGGGGTAGGTGGAGTTCGTGTGGAGGGCGGTGCCTCCGTGTCAACGCCTGCTGGGGTGTTGCCTTTGAGGGGCATACTACTGGAAAAAAACAGGTGGATGTAGATTCAACAAGCAGAAGAAGCTACAAAACCAAGTTGTTTGCCAGAGGAGAATAAAAAAGTCTAGAAGATTTAAATCACACATGTGTAGATTCACAATTTACAATCCAATGTGGAGATTATTTGGTTTATATCTTGTATACTAAGTTAGATACGAAGGCGATAAAGCAATGGAGAAATCAGGGCGATCAGAGACAAATGGAAACAAGCGAAACAACAATAGCAGTAGTAACTGAGGCAGGTGCAGTCAACCGTACCTAGGGGACGGTCGACTGATCACTGTACAGGGAGTTCCTGAGAGGGGGATAGTTGACTGCACTTGTGTGCGGTCGACTAAGAGCAGCTGAAGATGTTTTCGGGTGCAGGTCTGAGTGGTTCGTTGGAAGCCCGAACTTACTCTTCAAGTTAGATCGCACGACTCTTATCGTAGGGTTATCTCTTTAGGAATATCTAATGGCTATTGTATCATGATATGAAACTACGATTTCTCTAGATCTTTGTACTTTATTGTAATTTATCTCTATTAAGAGCCATAAGAAAGAGAGAGAGAGAGTACTTCATTGAATAGAGTTTGAGAGATTCTCCAATTGTAAACAACTAGTATTTTTTGGTGATGCTAGAGAGAGAGTCGCGGTGAGAATTGTAATAATTTTCTATCTTTTCTAGTTGAATAACATCCTGGTTTCTTCTCCCCCAGATTAAGGTGAAAGCCCCAACCGGGATAAATTTGTGTGCTTTGGTGTGATCTTTTATTTGCTTGGTGGTTTGTGTTGATTGTGTCAGTTAACTCAACAAAATCCTAGTAGAAGAGTGAATCAAATTCTCTAATAATATATACATTGGATATTCTTCTCATTGGGTTCAAACTCAATAGAAATATATTTTAATATCTAAACTAACCTCAATTCAACCATCTTCTTCCTCTGAATCTCTTATCTTCTCTATCATCTTCTTCAATTCCTCCACTAATGTTTTAATCTATTCACTAATGTCTCCTTAATATCTCATCTATCAACCATACAATTATAACCTAACTCATTTTCTCCATATTCTCTTCAATGAATGTTTCTTTTAATAAATATCATAATCTAACTTTTTAGTGTTCAAATTGTCACAAAGAATTTGAGAGAAATATGAACCAAATACTTTTTGGTCAGAAGAATTCGAAGAAAATTAGCATCCAATGGTTATTAGGATATGTCTTGCAAAATATTTGGATAAATTAAAAATGGGTTGCTAGGTTCTCAAGTGTTCTCTCATTGATTTGATGGTGAATTAGAGAATGAAGAACAAATTGATAGAAAAAAATAGTATTTTAAACATTGAGTGTATTGTTGGAATCAACCAACAAATTTGAGGTAGATATATTGAAATATACTATACTTCACCTTTTCCCTAAAAAATAAAATAAAAATGATATGTGAAATATAAAGATTTCAGGTGGGAATATGCAAATAACAAAAATTTGGGGGGTTTGGATATGGGAAAATCCTAGTGATGGCAATAGGGTCCAACTAGCCAGGTCGGGTTGGACCCACTCGGGTCGAACCGAAATTTAGGCGGGCTCGAGTCGGGTTGGCACTTTAACCGGGCCAGGCCGAGTTAGAAAGTGCAAAGTTCGACCTGGTTGACCCGCGAACCCATTATGGTCAGTCCCGTTTCGGGTCAGGCCAGGTCGCGGATTGGCCCAGATTGGGTTAATTTTTATATATTTAAAGGTTGGTTAATATTTTAAATTTTATAAGAACTTGAAGTGAATAACAAAATTAATTGCTCACTACCCACTACTCAATTAGCCCACCTTACCTTAGCTATATATAATCAAATCCATCTTCTCACCTCTCTCATCTCACCAATGTGGAACTAAATATATTTGGATTTTAAACTTAGAAAACTTTTTGTCCCACATTGGTGAGATGAGAGAAGTGAGAAGGTGGAGTTGGCTATAAATAACTAGGGTGAGGGTTGTATAATTGAGTAGTGGGTAGTAATCAATTAATTTTGATGTCCACACTCATTTTTATAAAATTTTGAAATATTTTAGAGTATATATGTATATATACATATATACATATATTTTGTAGCAAAATTTTTTTTTAAAAAGACAAAAAAATCCAAATGGGTCAACTCCGCAAACCCATGGGTCACGGGGCGGGTTCGTATCGGGTTGACGTCGAGTTGCGGGTTCGCAAGTTGGGTCGAGTGGGTTTGGATTGGATCTTCACCGACCCGGCTCAACCCAGTTAGGATTTCGAGTTAGACCCAAATCTGAACTGGATTAACACTGGTTGGGTCGAACGCAGTAGGTCGTAGACTGACCGGACCCGATTGCCATCCTTAGAAAATCCCAATCATGAAATGGCCGAAGTATTTATGACTCACACAAGGATGACACAGTGCCGGCCCTGAGTTCCGGGGGGCCCTAGGCGAACTTCCGAAATGGGGCCCCCCCGCCCCATATAAAAAAAAAAAAAATTTACGAGCGAAACACGTGCCTATATTTACAAGGAAAGTTTGAAATCGGGGGCCCCAAAAATGACGAATTCTGCGGGGGCCCGAGGCGGCCGCCTTGCCCGCCTACATATCAGGGCCGGCCCTGGGATGACATGAAGGTGACTTCAGCATTTTGTTTGGGTAATATGGTGACTTCCAGATGCTAGAAAGAAAAGTTCAAGTTCACATGTGCCATAAGATTTAGGTGGAAAATTTTGACAATTCTTTTTTTTTTTTTTTTAAAGGAAAATTTTGACAATTCTTGTTCAAATTTATTGCGCGTTCACAACATCACATATAAGTCTCATTAGGTCTTTCAACTCTTCTTAATCACGTTCAATCTATCTCTAATTAACTATTCATATTTTTTTGTGAACTCTTATTAACCACGTTCTATATTTTCTAGTTAATTTATTCTTATTTTCTTGTGAAAAATGGCAAGGTTGAAAGAGACTTTACTAATATAGACTTAAGTATATTATAAGATGGAATTTACTATGGTAACTATCTTTGTCAACATTCATAAGCATTATCCTAAATACGCATTATCCTAAATACGTTTGAACAACTCTTACAAAAACTCTTGCATTCTCTCAATTTTTTCTAAAAGGATAAAATACTAAATCATGTTAGACTTAAATATCTTATTTTTGATAACTAGTGGCGCAGCATAGTGAGGATCTGGAAGCACCAGGACCCCTTGAGAATTTTCAAAAAATTCTCTTTACACTATTGAAAATTTTATAAAACCCTAAAAAAATTATAATTTATCCCTCCTGAATTTTAAAGTTTATTGTTTGCCCCCCAAAAAATTATGAAAAATCTCTATAATTTTACATGTAGTCATAGAATTGTTTCTTGGCCTTCTCGATAAAATTGTTCTTGTTTCGTCCATGTTGATAACTACTTTTTAATGAATACAGAATAGATAAGGACTTAAAGTAACAAATTGCTATTGATTTTAATTTTAAAACAAATTAACCTTATTAACACATTGAAGAATTAATTAAGATTTTAGAAAAGGAAAAATATCAAATGGTTCAGATAATAATTACATGTTTTTGTTTTTATTTTAAAGGTGTATTATGCCAGGAATGAGTTAGTTCATGATTTTGATCTTGATTTTCAGTATTCGATGCACCATTGAAGAATGCCAGCAATTATGAATGAATCTTCAAAAATCATTAACAAACACAAATTTAATGCAGCTATTGTATAATAGTCATGTATGTCACAATTATCGATTCGGATCAGATGCATAACACGCATATCCTATTGTCACATGTTCCGATTCGATTCAAAACTTTAGTATCCTACATGTGTTGAGTCCTAGTAATATTTTTTTTGATGTACCCAAGTACGTTATTCTGGGTCGATTGTGACTCGTATGGATGATCGATTCAGTACTTAATTATATTTATTTCATAATTCAATTATTATAATACATTTATGAGATCATAATTTTTTCACTAATTATTTGATGGACCACATTTTTCCTAACCTTCTTGTATCCTAACCATTTGCTAGACCATATGATTGGTTACAAGTTAGGATTCGTGAAAGCAAAGAGATTATATTAATACGTAAATAGATACAGTTAATTAGTAGGTTCTACCAACAAAGAGTGGTGCACAAATAAGGTGAAAAATATAATTACATTGCAAACTTTTTTTTTTGTTTTTTTATTTTTTTTAATTTTTTTTATAGCATATATCCAACTTCGAACTTGAGTTCTCAACCTAGCCACAATATGGTAATGTACTCATGTACCATCCAAGATATTGGTCGGTGGACATTGTGAATGACGTGGTTCCATATCTATGTTTACATTCACATAATAAACTTTATTTTCTTTCTTGTGTTAATATCTAATATTATAATGGGAGAGTTGGGGTTGTCATTTGTCAACATATAAACTCGTGCATTGCACGTGCAACTCCAACTCTCCCATTAATTACAACAAAAACAAACACATAAAAAAAATTTCACCTATTTAAAACGCGCAACACACGTGCAAAATAATTTTATAATAATTTTTTAACGCTAAATATACACATATGTTACACGTACAATTCAAATTCTACTTATAAACATATGCATTGCACGTACAAACTGTAGCTTTTCCTTCAATTTTTTTTTTCAATTACGTGCAACGCATGTCCAACTCAAAAATTATTTTATAACACATAAATCGCACGTAAAAATCTTCAAATTCTTATCAAAATGTGCGATGAAAAATACTAGTTAAGATTAATTTGTTTTTATGTAAAAGTTAAGATCTATTTATTACTTCAATATTTTATTCATTTTGTACACAGTAAAATGTAGTTTTTTTTTTTTTTTTTTTTTTTGATAAAAGATGATGTCCGTCATCGTTCCATTAATAAGCTATAACGAAACACAATAGTACAACATAAATAAAAACAACATAAATAAACACGTGAGCAACAAGCATCACGCTACATCAACAGTACTCGAGTCTACCCGAGTTCAAAAGAAAACAACAACACCCTAATACACAGTATACATCTCCAGCTAGAACAATCAGTCTCCCCTTGAAAACACATAGGGTACGACTCGAAAAGCAACACCAAAAACCACTGTGCCTCAAAATGCAAATAGCTCGCCCCATCCCTGTAGGTACTGTGAGGAGGGACCTAGCAGCTCCAGACTACTCTCCTTCCGTAATCCTGGTTCTCTTCGCCGCTTCCTGAGCACCTGCCCAATCATGTATAAACAGGAAAATCTTATGCATATAATGAGAAAATCTGTACGAGACATTGGGAAAAAGTAAATCATTTCTCTCTAGCCACAAATTCCAAATTAAAGCTGCAATTGCTATATCCCAAGCCCTCATATCTTCTATCTTAATAAATGCCTCTCTAAATGATCCCCAAATAACGGTAGTGGAATTCGGAACCTGGCTACACCCGAAACCCCTACAAACAATCTCCCAAGTAAGACAAGCTCTAGGGCAACTGAAAAGAATGTGATTGGTGTCTTCTTCTGCATAGGAACATCTCCCACAAGTCGTGTCAATCTGCATCCCTCTCTTCGTAAGGTTAACTTTAGAAAGTATCGCGTTATTATAGACCAGCCAGGAAAACACTTTGACCCTGAACGGAACATGGGCCCCCCAAATGACCGCTTGAACTGGACATCTTGTTCCTCCGTCGTTGATCCACTTATACATGGATGACACCGAGAAAAGTCTAGAGTTCTCTCTGTCCCACCATCTCTCGTCTTCTGACCTGTCGCCCAGACCCTCTTCCTGATGGATTAGTCTGTTCAAAGCTTCGAATTGAGACAAACCCTCCGGGGAGATATTGTGGGACACTGTAAAGCTTAGTCTCCCCCTTTTCCGCACGTCTGCAACTAATAGGTCTAAATTAGGAGCTGCTTCCGTTGCCTTTGGAAATTGGTTTAGAAGGGATGTCTGCCCGCACCATTTGTCTTTCCAGAACCTAGTGTTCAACCCGTTGCCCACCTTACATCTAGTGTTGGAATGAAACAGCTCGCCTTGCTTAGCTATTCCTTTCCACATTAGTGAAACCTTCGCCGACGGACTTTTGCCTCCGTATCGAAATTTGCGTCTCTTCCGAAATTGAGCAAATGAGTAACTCCACCACCCTTTATGATTATTAGTTATCTTCCACCACCACTTGCTCAGTAGGACTTTGTTCATATCATGCAGATTCATGATGCCCAGACCCCCGAATTCCCTTCTCTTGCACACTCTTCCCCACTTAACTAGGTTGAATCCCTTGTTCCCCTCGTCTGTGCCTTTCCATAAAAACCGTCTTTTAAGCTTATCTATACTATAGATGACCCACTTAGGAAGTTCAAAGATGGACATTAGATAAAGCGGGATCGCACTGATGACCGAATTTAACAGAATAATTCTTCCTCCAAGCGAGAGGAAGCGACTCTGCCACCCCGAAAGCTTCTTTTGAATCTTTGCGATAAGAGGACTCCAATCCTCCCTCAAGAGTGCGCCTAGCCTAATTGGGGTGCCCAAATATTTAATGGGAAACTCACTAATCTTGCAGTCGAACGTCTCCGATATCTCCTTTATCAGATTAGACGGGAGATCAGTCATCGGAATAATGCTAGTTTTAATCAAGTTAACTTTGAGACCAGACCATCCTTGGAAGCAGGCCAACAACCCTCTCATGGCCCCAGCTTCTTCCACCGTAGCTTTACCGAAAAGAATTGTGTCATCGGCATATTGAAGAATCGTCATAGGCTCATCTATGCCCTTAATCTGAATACCATTGATTGTGTTGTTGACCATGGTCATCTACAGTAAAATGTAGTTATAAAAACAAGACATTCAAATATAATATAGTTTACTATTTTATCCATTTAGAAAAAATGAAAGAATGCAAGAGTTTTTGTAGGAGTTGCCCAAGTGTATTTAAGATATTATGTCTGAGAAATGTGGTTTTTTTTTTTTTGGAAGAAAAGGTGGAGTCTGGCCACCCTGTTTCATTAATAAGTGATTAATAAAACAAACTCAGAGTACTGAGCCTACAAAAAATCCTACAAACAAGACTAAAGAACATAAACTCCCACCCGAATATGGGGGGTAGGACAAAAGAAAAACATAGAGTAGCCGTAAGGAAATACATCATACCCCCAACAAACCCTGGGGTGGTGGGTATCAACGACCATTGAAGACTGTGCTGGCTATCACTCGATCGTCGGTCCGATCTCGATCTCATCGTCATCAAAGTCCTGTACCTGGAATACACTCGCAATTCTTCCCCTAGGACTTGCTGCTGCCACATTAGCCCAAAATGAGATAAAATGCATAATGTGAGTCAAATTGCCAGAAATACTATTGCAAGTTCTACGAAAGTAAAGATTATTTCTATCTAGTCAGAGAACCCAGGTCATTGCGGTGATCGCGATATACCATGCTTCTCTCATAGCACCCCTCTCCGTTGCGAACTTTGGACCCACCCACAGGTCCTCGTATGTACTAGGGTATTGAGATGTCCTTAGGGCACTGAGTACCTCTACGAGTACCGCTTTGCTCCTAGGACACTGAAGAAGAAGATGATCCCTAGTCTCCAGGGCAGTGTGACAAAACCCGCATTGGGAGTCCACATTCGGTTGGCGTTTAGCGAAGTTTTCTCTAGTCCAGATCACATCATTTAGTACCAACCATAAGAAAACTTTGATTTTTAGCGAGGCATTCGTTTTCCAGATGATAGCAGACCATTTTGGGGTACATCCCCTAAAATGGATTCGATTGTACATGGAGCGAACCGTGAACTTGCGGTTCTTCTCCAATCCCCAGGATTTCTTATCGAGCCCCTGAGAGCATCCAATATCAGTGTTGGAGATGTAGGCCTGAAGTTCCGTTAGTCTGAGCTAGAGCCTAGGTCAAGCAGTTGTTTGAAAGATGGATTCCAGGCGCCTCTTTTCCAGGCAGCGGCCACCGTGCAGTGTGGATGTGTCGCCTGCTCATATAAATTGGGGAATAGGGTTCTGAGTGTGTGATCATCACACCACTTGTCCCACTAAAATCTGGTGAGCCTGCCGTTGCCGATAGTTGATTTGACACAGCTGTGGAAGGGATCGTATGCCATAGTGATACCTTTCCAGAACCAGGAAACCCGAGGGCCTATTCTGAAATCCAGATTTCTCGTTTCATTCCCATGCATATATCCCTGGACAAATTGTTGTCATCCTTCTCCATTAGGGTGAAATACTTCCCACCACCATTTTTCCAGTAGCACCAGATTCATATCTCGAAGATCAATTATACCTAGGCCTCCATGTCTCTTTTTCATACACGCCTTCTCCCATCTAATTAGGTGATATCCTCCTCGGTCCGGGTCTGCCATTTTCCATAAGAAACGTTTCCTAGACCGGTCAATTCTTTGGATTACCCATCCCGGCATTTCAAAGAAGGAGAGATAATAGGTAGGAAGATTAGAGAGGACTGCATTAATAAGCGTGACTCTCCTTCCCAAAGATAGGGCTTTGCCTTTCCATCCTGTAAGCCGTTTCTTAACCCGGTCTATGATGGGTAGCCAATCTGCCTTTTTGAGTTTCCTGGGTCTTAGCGGCAATCCCAGTTATTGAATGGGGAAACTCTCGGTGGAGCAATTTAGGATAGTGGCATGATCAAGAGCCTCTTCTGGAGTCAGGACAATGGGAATGAGAGCTCTTTTGTGGAAATTGACCCTGAGGCCAGACCAGGCTTCAAAGCAATACAGAGTTTCTTTGAAGACGGTAGTTTTCCCTAGATTGCCATTGCAAATAGGAGAGTATCGTCTGCATATTAGAGTATAGAGCATCCTTGACGATTGACACCCCTAGCCACTGGTACGATCCAACCTGCTCTACTGCATTTAGCCATCATGGATCTTAGAACGTCTGCCACAATGGTGAAGAGAAGGGGTGAGAGCGGATCTCCTTGTCTGAGCCCCCGTTTGCAGGAGAATAGGTGGCCTGCTACCCCATTTACCAAAATAGCCGTTCTGCTGGTGGTAAGACAAGTGTGGATCCATCTGATCCACCTGTCCCTGAAATCCCTTTCAGCAAGCGCTTCCAACAAACAGTCCCATTCAACAGAGTCATAGACTTTCTCGAAATCCAGCTTCAGGAGGTAGCTCTTAGAATTCGAAGTGTGGCATTGGTGGATAGTCTCCTCAGCCATTGCTATACTATCCAGAATGCATCTTCCTTTGATGAATCCTGTCTGGTCCTGACTAATGAGGCCATCCATTACCTTCCCGATTCTGTTAACGAGGGTCTTGGTAATGATTTTTACCGAGCAGTTAAGGAGGCTTATGGGGTGGAAGTCTCCAACTCGTCTGGAGTCTTCTTTCTTAGGAATCAGCATAACCTCGGCGTAGTTGAATCTCCCTAATTTGAGTTTATGCTCGTAGAAGTCTGCGAACAGCTTTAGGAAGTCACCTTTCATTTTCTCCCAGAAAATATGATAGAATAGAATCGGGAAACCATCAGGACCTGGAGCTTTATCCCTTCCGAGTTGTTGGATTGCCTCCCAGACATCCTTCTCAGTGAAGGGCGCTTCGAGGGATTGCAGCCCAGGGTCTAAAGTAGTTGCCTGGTATTGCCAGAAATCGTATTGGAGAGGGACCCTCAAGTCCTCTTTATGCCCAAAGAGGCACTTGAAGTGGGACTGGAAGGCCATCTTAATAGCAACGTCGCCTTGAACCGTTCCGAAATCCGAGTGGATTGAGTGTATGAGGTTAGCTCTACGTCGTGCGCTGGCAACTTGGTGGAAAAAAGCTGTGTTCGCGTCTTCCTCTTTGAGCCACGAAATTCTGGACCTTTCTTACCATTTGATTTCCTCAATCCTGTAGAGCTGGTCGATTTCCTATCTGAATTGGAGCAATCGATTCTGCTCTTCCTGTAGGGGACCCCTAGATTCTTCAACCTTCTCAAGTTCCTCAATCCCCTCAAGAAGGGATTCCTTTTCTCTCCAAATCAGTGCGAATCTGGTCCGGTTCCATTTTTAAAGCTTGCCCCTGAGTCTGCTAATTTTTTCACACCATATAGCGGATGCCTCACGACCCTTGGTCAGGCGAGACCAACTCTCATTGACCATATGGCGGAAGCCTTGAATTTCTAACCATGCCTTTTCGAACCGAAATTTTGATGACTTTCTAGATTGGTCTTCCCCGGAAGATAAGAAAATAGGCACGTGATCAGAGGTAGGCTTGGGGAGAGATTTTGCCGATGACAACGGAAATTTGGTCTTCCAATCCGTGGAGACCAAGATCCTATCTAGCTTAGCTAGAATGGGCGACGCCTGCATATTCGACCGGGTGAAAAGCCTATCCGAGATGGGAATGTCAACCAATTCTAGGTCAGTGATGACCTCGTTAAAAGCTTCCCTATCTAGATCACTAGCTCCTCTGCCTCTGTGTTCAGAGGCGAATCTTATGATGTTAAAATCGCCCCCCACCACCCAAGGGTGTGGCCAGTGTACTTGGATAGCTCTAAGTTCCGCCCAGAAGGCCGTTCTAGAGGCAGAAGTATGTGGTCCATAGACCACCGTAACCGATTGAGTCCACCGGTCGGATTTTCGCTGCAGCAATACCGACAAGGAAAATTTTCCGTGGAGCTCGCCTAGCAACAGAAAATGTTAGGATTAAACCATAGGGCGATGCCTCCGGACGCCCCAACTGATGGGAGCATCCTCCATTCAAAGATTCGACTACCCCCTACTCTACTAAGTCAAGAAATGTTTGAAAGTTTGGTCTTTTAGAGGCCCACAATGTTAGCCTTAGACCTGGCTACGACTTCCTTCATCATTTCTCGCTTGTTCCGCCCTCCGAGGCCTCTAACGTTCCAGAATAGAGCCTTCATTAACAACGGTTACGGGGGAACATGACTCGTTTTGGCTGTCGAGTTTAAATTAAGAATAACCTTATCGGTCTCCCATCCTCTAATTTGATTAAGGATGAGGGAATTCCTATCAATATTGTTAACCACAAGACCACAGGTTTTGGCTAGATAAAAAATCTCAGTATCAGTCATGAAGTTAAAAACAGAAGCTAGGAATGAGCCTGTACCTCCGACGCTTGTCTTAGCTGCTTTAGCGGCCGGAGCAATCTCCAGTCGTCTAAGGACTTCTCACTAGCCCTCTTGTGAACTTTGAGATGTGCACCACCTTGAGACGAGCTTGTAACCGTTGACTGTGTTGGGGGGAATGTGCAAGGTGCCAAATCTGTGATATACTTGAAAGCTCTCCAACCAGTCCATCTGAGTCAATCGACTCTCCTTCTGAGTAGACATAGTTATCATCGAGGTTAAGCATATCATCTCAGTCATCTTCTTCAATGTCAAGAGGTGAGACTAGGACAGACTCATTTGCGCCCAATAAAACATCATTTGAGCCCAATACTACCACTCCCCCTGGACTGGGCCCCTCTTTGGGCCCAAGTAAATTCCCTTCCTTAAATAGCTCCACAGAGCTTTGGGCTTCATTCACGGCCCTAGTCAAAGTGGGTCTTTCTTGTTGCTCCAAGGATTTCGAAAATTGCTCTGTGAGTGGAGTACAATAGGCTAAGTTGTGACTCTGGGCCAGCAGCTTCAACCCTCTGACGCTTTCGCCATCTGTCTCGTTGTGTGTGGAGGCCCCTGTAGTCTTTGCTTTAGGAGTCGTTATCGATGCTTTGGGAGTCATTATCGAGGCGTTGAAACTAAGCTTCGTTTTGCCGCTCGAAGCATCGTTGCTTTTCCCATAAGGCTCTAAGCCTAAAAAGAGACTCCTATTTCCCTGTGAATCAACCCCCAAGTTCTTTTTACCCTCTTTTGAGCTCTCTTCCTTGTCTGTGAGTACCTCCAAGTTCGTCGTCTTCCCTAAAATGGCAACTGCCTTCTGCCGCTCTTGACCCCAACAACTCCCCTCTTTTCCTTTTGGAGAGCTACTGTGATTTTGGTCCACCTTCTTGGTCAAAAGCATCTCTTGCCCCAAAGCTTATGTCTTTTTCCTTGTTGGAGAGCTTCTTTGCATGTCGTGTCGAAGTGGGTTTTTGCCATTTCTAGGGCCTGCATGTTCTGTCTCCCCTCTCTGTTCCCCTCTTCGCACTGCATGTTTTGTCTCCCCTCTCTGTTCCCCTCTCCGCACCTCTTTTCCAACATGCAATGTTTGACTGCCACTTTGAGAAACTTTTTGGCCCCTTTCCCCTGGCTAGCCTCTGATGGAGTGGATTTTGCCATATCCAGACATAGATCATCCTGATCGTTGGATCCCTTGGTCAACCCTCGATCTCGACCAACAGTGATCCGCCCTGAGTTGTAAAGATCTGAGCCCTCCTCCGTAGGCTCCCGGCGAGCCTCCATACCTTTAGCTGCCTTGATCACTTCTCGGTGAGCACGCTCCACCTCGTGGGCCCCGTCTATGGTAAGATCCCACTCCGGTGAGACTACCTGTTTAAAGGTGCGACCATCTCTGAGAGATGGGGGAGGAGTAGGGGACATGATGGCTAGGAGCTTTTCCTCTGTTTCTGCCCTCTTATCGAGCACAAACTGGATGAGATAGGATTCCTCAAAAGAGAAGACTTTGGCAAAGCGTGGCATTAGGGAGATGTCACTGCTCCTGATCATTATCCTAGCTGATACGATCTCTAAGCAGAAAATCGTCTTCTCGTCGATGTCTACCATTGTCCCGAAGTCAGAGACAATCTCCTGTAGAGCCTCCTTCTTCCAGAAGTGCAATGGTACGTTATGTATCCATATCCAGTACCTATCGCCTTGAGGGAGCTCTGCACCAAAGCTCGGTGACCATGCCTTAAACTCCGCCTTAAAGTGCCCAAAGTCAACCATTCCCAATTCGGTAATCTCTGTCATCTTCTCTGGCGATGGGAACAACACCAGAAATTGCAGGTGGCACATTCTCTTCGCTACCCAATCTCTGTAGGCCCTCGATGGCCATTTCAGGTTCAGTGCTTGGAGAAGATGAGTCTTCGATGGGCTACCTGCTCTCACTCGTGCCACCGCACACCACTGATGCAACCACTTTTCTTCGTTCTTGATTGTATCAAGGCTGTTTGCGAGTTTGATTAGGGTTGGGTTGTCTGGCGATCTGCCCCTGCACACCACCGGGTCGTCGTCATTGTTGGAATTGACGACGTTCGTGCAGGAGTATGACAAGTGGCCCTACTTCATGCATCTCAAGCATCTAACTTCCTTTGTGCACTCACTCCGGTAATGTTTCAGATCACCACAATTGAAGCATAGCACCAGCTTTCGTTTGCCTTTTCTTTGTTTTTTTTCCGTTTTCCTGTTGGGTAGGTGGAGGGGTTTTGGCTTTACTCTTTTCTTTTTGAGTTACTTCATGCCACTTCTCTGATGAATCCCCAACCTCAGCCTGTTCCACCCCATCTGGAGTCCCGTCTGGCTCCCCTCCTTGGGCCTAGACCACGATGGACTTGAGAGGGTCGATGGGCTCTGTTTGTGGGAGGGATTGTTGCGGGTGGTGTGAAGAAGAGGCCAAGTGTTTAGTAGGGGGGTAGTAGTCATTGGAGGTATGTAGTGGTGTGTGAATGATCTCGGAGGGGGTGGACTGATAGATCTGTGATGTTGGGGGAGGTGGGCTTGCTTGTGGAAGGCCCTATCTCTGGTATGGCTTTTGTGTGATTGTTGCCCCTGTCCGTTGTGATAGCTTTGATTGTTGTTGTACCTGTGGTGCCTCTCTGGTTGTGGTTGATGGTCGTAGTTTCTCAGTTCAAAGTGATGTCTGTTAGAGTGACGCTGGATCATTGGGGGGGTTCTTTTATGCCCATAGTGGCTTGTAGGAGGACCCCCTCTATGGGCCCGTCCCGACGACAGCCTCTCCTCCCGATGGCGATGATGACCATTGGCTCTATCCCCTTGTCGATGATGTGCACTTTGGTGTGCCCGCGGGGGGGAGAGGACACGTCTGAGCCTAGGGGAATCCCCCTTGGGAGGGATGATCAAGGGTGGGTTTAAGTTAGGGATAGCCGTTGGCTGAGGTGAGAGTGGGGGGCATCAATGGTTGGGGGGGGCAGGAGCAGGGATGTTGACGGTGTGTCGTGCCCGCTCATTGGGCCCAACCCCGCTCAGCTCCAACTTCGATAGCATGACGACAGAATGAAGCTGTTGGTACGAAGGTTTGAGAAGTTGCAAATCTTGACGAAGAGGAAAGGGAAAGGAGAAGGTGCTAAGTGTTGAAGGAGAGGAAGAAGACAGAGAGTAGTGGTGGGTAAGCAGGTGGAGGTGAAGCTTCAGGTGTAGGTGATGGCATACACTTCAGGTGAAGAAAATGATCAGGTACGGTGAAGAAGAAGGCACGGTGGTGAAACTTTAGGTGACGGAGACGGCCTCATCATCTTGCTAGAAATGTTTGAAATGCTTTAATGTAAAGTTTACAACATCCATTAGCTACTGACAGAGTTTTAGTTGTTACAGATTGCTCACTATGAAGGTCTTGATGAACTTGGATCGCATCAAAAGGAGTTGAAAAAATATGTCACTATGAATGTCTGAAGGTCTGAGAAATGTTTATAAGCATAGACATAGGAAGTTAGAGTGTGCCATAGCAAATCCCTAATAATAATCGGTTTTAACATATATACTCATTTCGATTCAAAAAATACATATATACTAATATCATATTCGATGGTTGTTACCGTCTTTAATAATAATAATAATTGATATGGGTCAGATGACGTGGCCCCTCGTGGGCCACAGGATCCCCTCCAAAACTGTTCACCCCCGATCATCAGAACTGCCACATCAGCCCTAAACCGCCTGGGCTTCCACCACGTCAGCCCTAAACCACCTGGGCTTCTGCCACGTCAAGCCCACGGGCGATCGGGTCCAGACCCGGCCCCAAACGGGTCCAGACCCGGTTGGCACTGCCTATAAATATCCGGACCTCTACCCCTTCAACAGGTAATCAATCTTTCCTTTCTCAAAACCCTAGTTACTGTTACTCTTCAGTGACTGACCAGACTGTCGGAGGGCCTGCCACCGGGATCAACCCTGGTGTTCCTAGGCCGAGTGCAGGTACACGAGACTTCCGGGTTCGAGCTTCCAGATCCGAGCTGAGCCTCCAGATCTGAGCCAAGCATCCGACCTCCACCTCACTCCCAAGCTGTCCCCCGGCTGAGCGTCGGGTGTACCGTCAGTACCGAAACTTCCGCAAAAATACAAATTGAGAAGAACTCACACCTGGTGCAGCCACCCCCCAAAAACAAACCGCATCAGGTTGGCGCCGTATGTGGGAAACCTTGGTATGAACATCATTCCGAACCCAGCCATTAACAGCATCCCATCAATCCGAGCTCACATGGCATCCAAGCCCAGGAGAGCTATCACCTCTACACATCCTCAGGACGCTCCTCCTCAGGATGTCCCCACCGACACTCATGGATCCAACAATCCGAGGGACAGCCTCGGACCCCAGTCGGGCGCCTCTCGCTCGGTCATACCCGACCTGCGTCGGGTCATCCAGAACCGACAGGAAAGTCGGACTAGGGGAGGGGCCGCTTCCAACTCGGTCCCGAACCGTCCCAGACCTCTGCCCCGAGAGCGGGAACCGGTACTCAGCCGCATCGATCTTAGGCTGCCACCCCAACGTGACTCGACCGAATGGGCTCCAGTCACCCACCGCGAGTTCCAAGACTTCCGGAACGAAATCATGGAGGCTATCCTAGGGACCCCTGTCAATGAGATGCTTCACTGCTCTCACTCGCAGGCAGATGTCGGAGCCAGCGCATCTCGTGGCCTGACAGTCCCGCTAGAGTATGATGATGACATCCTAAAATGCCTTCAGGAAATGGAGAACCGCCTCGACCACTTCGGCGACGGCATCGTGAGGCCGGCTCAGGGTCATAGGCCGACCCGACCTCCTTTCTCCGGTGCAATCCTACAGCAGAAATACCCTGGAATTTTTGACCTCCCCAATTCGAGACCTATGACGGTGAGGGTGATCCTGCTGATCACATGGAGGGTTTCACGACCCTCATGATGATTCACAGCGCTTCGGATTCCCTCCTGTGCCGTGCCTTCCCTGCTACCCTCCGGGGTCTGGCTCGGGAATGGTTCTCCAAGCACGTCCCCTCTACTCATTCGACCAGCTGGAGGCCAATTTTCTGGCCCACTTCGTGACCAGTAGAAAAGCCGAAAAGACGAGCGTGTCCTTACTGGACCTCCGACAGAAGGAAGGGGAGTCACTCTGGCAGTTCGTCCGGAGGTTCACCACGGAGGCAAGATTGGTCTCCTCCCTCGACGCTAGGGTCACCTCGGCAGCGTTCCGACACAACGTCCACCACGGCCAGTTGAAGGCATCCCTGTCGAAGAAACCTCCCATCGATTTCCCTGACCTGCTCAATCGGGTCGAAAAGTACATCTGGGCCAAAGAGGCCCTAAATCCCGAAGACACCAAGGAGATTCAGGGAAAGGGGAAGCGCAAGGCCGACGAGGCGGAGCCAGCAAAGAAGGTCTCGAAAGACAGAACCATCACGAAGAAGGTCCCTGCGATTCCGCGCTTCGAGAGGTATACGCCCCTGACGCAGAACATGTCGGCTATCCTCCTAGCGATCGAGGATAGGGACCTCGTCCAGATGCTGCCTCGACCGACCAAAAACAAGAAGAGAGATCAGTGGTTCTACTACCGCTTCCACTGGGACAACGGGAACAACACCGACTACTACCGGGCCCTAAAGACGAAATCGAGGCCCTCATCCAACAAGGGTACCTTTGGGAATTTACATGGAAAGACGCCCGGGACTGAAGAGACACGAGGAATCGGAGGCCTTCCCCTCCTCCTCGCTCCCCCAAACCACATCCCGAGCGGAACCCCGAGTCTGAAGAAACCGAGGGTCAAGCCATCCTGCATTACATCCATGGAGGGCCCATGGGAGGAGAGTCCAGTACTTCCCGCAAGGCATTTTTCCGAGAGGTAAACGTCGTTCAGGGTCTCCCTTCCCCAAGGTTCAGCAACTCCCTATCTCCTTCTCAGGGAAAGACCTGGAGGGAGTCCGGCTTCCCCACTGCGATGCACTCGTCATCAGCCTCAGTATGGCAAACTACGAGGCCCGTCAGATCCTCGTGGACAACGGAAGCTTGGTGAACATCCACTTCCTGGAAGCATTTGAGAACCTCAAGCTGTCTCGGGATAAGCTGAAGCCAGCCGGATACACCTTGCACGGGTTCTCCGGCGTCCCCGTGCCAATAGAGGGGATCGTGACCTTAGACGTCACCACCGGTACGAACCCTCATAGGTGGACCGAGTCGATGGAATTCATGGTTGTAAACGTCAAGACAGCCTACAACGCTATCCTCGGCCGGCCAGGACTCTGCTCCCTCCAGGCTGTTCCTTCGGCCTACCACCAAAAGATGAAATTTCCCACCAAGTCAGGTGTCGGAGTTGTCCGGGGGAACCAAGAAGCAGCACGGTCGTGCTACATAACGGCGGTCGGGGGCGGTGTGTTTCCCCTGGACGCCATCGAGCTGCAGCCTGAAAGAAGCCAACCCGAGCCTGAGCCGACGGACGAATTAGAGGAAGTCTCGTTCGAGACTGGGGACATGTCGAAGTGGTTCTGAGTGAGCTGCTCCCTCGCTCCCAACCTCAAGTTCGACCTGATCGACTGCATTCGCCGCAATGTCGACCTATTCGCCTGGAGGCCCTCTGATATGCTCGGGATCTCCGAAGATTTGATCATGCACAAACTCAGCATGATCCCCAGCTCGAAACCGATTGTCCAGAAGCGACGTAAATTCGCCCCGGAGAGGCAGCAGGCAGTGAAAGCGGAGGTGGACAAACTCTTGTCTGCTCGCTTCATACAGGATGTCAGCTACCCTGAGTGGCTGGCGAACGTCGTGATGGTCAAAAAGGCAAGCGAGAGCTGGAGGCTCTGCATAGACTTTACTGACCTCAACAAGGTGTGCCCCAAAAATCCGTTCCCTCTTCCCTCAAATCGACGCAACGTCGGGTCACGAGCTCCTTTCATTCATGGATGCCTTATCAGGCTACAACCAGATCTGAACGTTTCTCCCTGATATAGCCAAGATGTCCTTCTTTACAGACCAAGGTCATTATTGCGACCAGTTATGCCCTTCGGGCTAAAGAATGCAGGTGCTACTTATCAGAGGCTCGTCAACCGAGTCTTCAAGGATCAGATCGGTTGCAACATGGAGGTGTATGTCGATGACATGCTCGTCAAGAGCCAGCGGGGATAGGAGCACGTCGCCGACCTGGAAGAAGCCTTTGGGGTCCTTCGGACCCATAATATGAGACTCAATCCGGCAAAGTGTGCATTCGGCGTCTCCTCTGGAAAATTCCTTGGTTTCGTCGTCAGCCAGCTCAGCATCGAGGTGAACCTGGAGAAGATTCAGGCCATAATAGACATGGCCCCTCCTAAAAACATCAAAGAAGTCCAGAGGCTCACGAGAAGATTGGCGGTCATCGGTCGTTTCCTCTCCAAGTCCGAAGTAGGGATGGCAACTGGGCCAGGTCAACCGGCGACCCACCCGCGACCCAGCCTGCCAACCCGGCCCGTTTAGTTGCTAGGCGGGTTCGGGTCGAACCCGGTGAACAGTACCGGGTCGACCCGGGTCGCAATTTACGCGAATTCGGCTCGCAAAACCCGGCCCACGAACCCGGCCCAACTTGCGAATTGGACCCGCCAACCAGTGGGTCGACTCGTGGGTTTCGACCTGTTCGACCCGTACGAGTCGAACGTTCGACCCGTGACGGGTCGACCGTTGACCCGCAGGTCGAACGGTCGAAATTCCGCCCTGTCTCCCTCCAGAGCCGTTAGTTGATTTTTTTTGGTTTTTTTCCCCACATATTTACCCTATAAATATCCCCAAAAATCTCATAAAAAATCACACCTCACTCTCTTACTCTCTCTACTATTATACATCATTTGTAAAGAATTTTTGAAGAATTGTAGTATTCATCAAACAAAGAACAAGGAGGCATATACACGATCGAATTTCGGTCGTATCGGAATCAAAATTCAACGTCTTCAACGTCTTCAACTCTCTTCAACCCTCGTCAAATCTACTTCAACCTCTTCTCAACTCTTCAATTGCAGAATCGGCAAAGCGCTCCTCCATCTTTTCTATTCTATTCTTATTTTAATGGTTTTTTTACATACGCGTATTCCACGGTGAACGGTATCAAAATATCTCGATCTCTCTCGTTAGTTTTTTTTTTTTGCGTTGTAGTTAAAATTATTGTTCGTTTTTTTGAACTTCTCTATCTCAACCCTCTTGTTTTTTAGATTTTTTTTGTATAATTCACCGCTCCTACATTGTATATTTTTTTTACATACTTTACTTTAGCACATTACTACATTATGTCTAGATCACGCGGTAGCGGTCGTAGCGGACAAGATTCCTCCTCCTCTTCATGTAGGCCACCAATTGTCCCAACCAGTGAGCCCGCTCAAAATTACATTGATCCTATTATGGAACAATGGGGTACACACGACATGGATGTTGTAGGTGACATACAATTAGAAGAAGAAGAAGAACAACAACAAACCGAAACCACACAACCCCGTAGTAGTAGGAAAAGTAGAGGAGAAACTAGCGATTGGCATAAGTTTTATGATTATATCCCGGACGAACATACTCCGGGTATAGATTTGAAAGTGTGTAAAACATGTAGTAAAACATACAAATTCAAGAGGGGTGACGGCACCGGTACAATTAGTAGGCACATACAACATAATCATAAAGAACTTCTTGATCAAATACAAGGCCAACAAAAAATCAACCCTAGGACCGGTCAAGTAGATAGCCACCCTTATGATCCCGAACTTGTTCGTCGGGAAATGGCCCGATAAGTCATTAAGGAAGAGTTGCTATTTTCCTATCCCGAGAGTAGGAACTTGAAAATTTTTAATCAAACGGCCTTAAACCCTCATTTTAAAAGAATTCTGTGAAATACTTGCAAATCGGATTGTTTTAAAATGTATGTTGAAATGAAGGACGCGTTGATTGTAATTTTATGGAGTTTAACTTGTATTGTTAGTTTAACTTCGGATTGTTGGACAGGTGTCAACAATATTCCAACGATGGGAATAACCTGTCATTGGATCGACAATGATTGGATTCTTCAAAAAAGAATCATATCACTTGCGGCGTTGTCGTATCCCCATAGTGGCGCTGAAATAGCAAACCGTATTATAGAAATTTGTGATGTTTTTCATATTCGCGATAAAATTATGGCTATTAGTTTTGATAATACATCTAACAACAATGTAGCAATTACTACTTTAAAATCTGTATTAAACCCTCCATCTGACAATATTTTTTATGTTAGATGTGCATGTCATATTATAAATTTATGTGTTCAAGATGCATTAAAAATAGCTGATCCATATATACATAAAATTAGAAATTGTGTACATTTCATTGCATTAAGTCCAAGCATTTTATAAGAATGGAAAGCTTGGTGTAGGGTTAGAAATGTTCCTTTTAGAAAATTTCCAAAAGATGTTAGACACCGATGGAATTCTACTTTTGATTTACTAAATGTTGTCACCGATTATAAAGCAGCTGTAAATGATTTTTGTATCGCAAAAAATATGCACAATTTTGAAATGACTCCCCCCGATTGGTTTTTTGCCGAATCTTTGTTGAAATTTTTAGAACCTTTTAAAACCGCAACTTTAAAATTTTCAAAAACATATGAATCTACTTCTAGTAGCATTTTTATTGAATTAGTTAGCATGATGCAAATATTTAATGAAATGTTAAATGATCCCTATATTAGTGACATTGTAATACCTGCATTTCAAAAAATTTTGAAGTATTATTTTCCTCCTCCTATGTTGATTTGTATTGCTACTATTATGGATCCCCGTATCAAATTAGAAGGTACAAAGAATTTGATACAAATGTTTTTTGGATATTTAGAGGACAATGTAGAATTAACAATTGATTGCGCTACTTTTTTAGTTCAGTTTGAATCTACGTTAAATAACTTGTATGATTATTATGATAGACGTTTTGCTTCTAGTAGTACAACTTCTGTAGTTAGTTCTTCTTCTGGTAGTTCTAAAGGTAAGGGTAAAAGTAGAATTGGTGATTATTCATTTAGTTAACTTGAACAAATTCAATCTAAAAAACCTAGGACTAATCAACCAAATGAATTAAATTGGTATAACCAACAGGATACTGAGCATACTCTTTCTCCACTAGATATTTTACAATGGTGGAAAGAACATGAACACACTTTTAGTATTCTGTCAATTATGGCTAAAGATTTACTAACTCCTCCTGTCTCTACAGTTGCTTCTGAGAGTGCACTTTCTACAAGTGGCAGGGTTCTATCTGATTACAAGAATCGGTTGAAGCCCGAGGCGTTAGAGTCTACGATAAAAGCTACGTCACCCTTGCTATCCGACCCTCCTACTAATAGAACCGCCTCCTTTACCGAGCGGATGTCACTCGACGAAAAAGATATCGAAGACGAATGGACCTCCTCCTCGCTACAACCTGAAGTGCTTGCCTCGGAGCCGGACTGAGACCGTGACATGTTAAAGCAAAAACACTAACCTGTTTCACCGGAGAACGCAAAGGTCAATGAAAAATGGTTGCCGGCGGTGTGCAAGAAAATTTCTGTTGTGAAGAAGATGAAAGCAAAGTGAAGAAGTAGGGTGGGGGGAGGGGGATTTATAAGCGCAGGCGGGACTCCTCGAATTTCGCAAAAAGATCTGGCCGTCTGATCTTCATCATCAAGATCTAACGGCCACTGAGATCTTGATGACGTCAGCCTAGAGCGCAAAAATACCTTCTTACCATCGGCTCTATCAACCAACGCGGCAGCTCGGTGCACGAGGTCAACTCCTTGGGTATTTCACCTTTATTCACCCAAATTTCTCCTCAACGGCTTGGGCCTCGATGCTCGGATGTCACAGCGAGCCCCAAAAAGTTTCTCCTAAACTGCTTGGGCCTCGATGCTCGGATGTCATCGCGAGCCCAAAAAAGTTCCTCTCAAAGGCTTCAGGGTCGACGCTCGGATGTCACCGCGAGCCCCAAAAAGTTTTTTCTAAACTGCTTGGGCTTCGATGCTCGGATGTCACCGCGAGCCCAAAAAAGTTTCTCTCAAAGGCTTCAGGGTTGGCGCTCGGATGTCACTGCGAGCCCCAAAAAGTTTCTCCTAAACTGCTTGGGCCTCGACGCTCGGATGTCACCGCGAGCCCGAAAAAGTTTCTCTCAAAGGCTTCAGGGTCGGCGCTCGTATGTCACTGCGAGCCCCAAAAAGTTCCTCTCAACAGCTTCAGGGTCGACGCTCGGATGTCACCGCAAGCCCCAAAAAGTTCATCTCAACGGCTTCAGGGTGAACGCTCGGATGTCACCACGAGCTCCAAAAAGTTTCTCTCAACTGCTTGGACCTCGGCGCTCGGATGTCACCGCGAGCCCCATAAAGTTTCTCTCAACGACTTCAGGGTCGATGCTCGGATGTCACCGTGAGCCCAAAAAGTTTCTCCTAAATTGCCTGGGCCTCGACGCTCGAATATCACTGTGAGCCCCAAATTATCCCCCAACAATGAGGGGCTCGCTTGCCGACCCTAGACGCTCGGCACGAAGGACCCCTACTCCACAGACTCCTACGTCCCCTTGCTTTTCAACAAGCGAGGGGGCTCGTCTACCGACCCCCTATGCTCGACAAAGCAAACTCGAGGTCGACGCTCGGATGTCACCACGAGCTCCAAAATTATCCCCCAATAATGATGGGCTCGCCTGCCGACCCTAGACGCTCGTCCAGAAGATCTCATACTCTACGGTCTCGACACCCCCTTGCTTTTCCAACCAATAAGGGGCTCGCCGACCGACCCTAGATGCTCGACAAAAAGACTCCCAACTTCACAAGTCTCGACGCCCCCTTGCTTTTCCAACCAGTAAGGGGGCTCGCCGACCGACCCTAGACGCTCGGCAAAAAGACTCCCAACTCCACAGGTCTCGACGCCCCCTTGCTTTTCCAACAAGCGAGGGGGCTCTTCTACCGACCCTCGACGTTCGGCAAACCGAGCTCCGACGCTTCTGCACCCGGCACCCCTCCTGACTCCAAGAGGGGATCCCCTTCATCCTACCCCACTGACCTCTTATGGAAGATACGAATCCCATTTTTCGCCGTACACACCAACCCGCTCTTCCTACAGAGGTAAAAAACTACTTCTACACGGCTGGATTACCCAGTCCTTCAGGAGTGGGGGGCTCCTGATATGGGTCAGATGACGTGGCCCCTCCTGGGCCATAGGATCCCCTAAAAAACCGTTCACCCCCAATCATCAGATCTGCCACATCAGTCCTAAACCGCCTGGACTTCTGCCACGTCAGTCCTAAACTGTCTGGGCTTCTGCCACGTCAGGCCCATGGGCGATCGGGTCCAGACCCGGCCCCAAACGGGTCCAGTCCTGGTTGGCACTGCCTATAAATACCAAGCCCTCTACCCCTTCAACAGGTAATCAATCTTTCCCTTCTCAAAATCCTAGTTACTGTTACTCTTCAGTGACTGACCTGATTGTCGGAGGGCCTGCCACCGGGATCAACCCCAGTGTTCCTAGGCCGAGTGCAGGTACACGAGACTTTCGGATTCGAGCTTCCAAATCCGAGCCGAGCCTCCAGATCTGTGCTGAGCAGCCGACTTCCACTTCACTCCCGCATACTACCGAGCCGTCCCCCCGGCTAAGGGTCGGGCGTACCGTCAGTACCGAAGCTTCCACAAAAATACAAATTGAGAAGAACTTACACCTGGTGCAGCCACCCTTCCAAAAACAAACCGCATCAATAATAATAATAATAATAATAATAATAATTATAGGTGTGAAAATGAGAAACATTCTTAGAGACCGTTAGATCTAAGTACTCATTAATCAATGATTATAATTAAAATACAAATAACTCGGTGATTTTTATAGTCTTGGTTCAATTTAATCCCTTCAAAAAAAAAAAAAAGCATGGATTTAATTCTTCTTTCCCTCTCGAAAAATCAAAAGGCTTTCCTCTCCAAAAAGTCAATGTTCTATATCCCCAAAATCATGAGTTTTTTCTCATCTCCCAAATCAAACCAATTCCCTCCATCTCCCAAATCAAATCATTATATTCTACCCTCTCTCCCAAAATGTGATTTGCTTTGAGAAATGGATGGGAAAAACCCAAGATTTTGGGATGGAGAGCACTAACATTTGAAATATGGTGGCCTTATTCCACCTTTTCCCTTAAAAAAAAAACATTTGGGAGGAAAGCCTTTTGATTTTGGGGGAGAGAGAAGAATTAAATACATTGTTTTTTTGGGCATTAAATTGAACCAAGACTATTTAAAAAAATCGGATTAGTTTTGTTTAATTATAACCATTGATTAAGGGGTACTTAGATTTAACGGTCTCTAAGAATGTTTCTCATTTTCTCACCTAAAAATGTTTTTCATTGGATTACTCCTATATATAGCAAAAGTTAGAATATTATATATATAATAAAGCATAAGGCAATTTGGAAAAAAAGCTATTAAGTGGCTCTCCTTCAATAAAAACAAAATCAATAGCTCACATTCACAATTCCAAAAAACATCTCTCCCCCCCCCCCCCCCCCCCCCCAAATAATCATCTCTCTCTCTCTCTCTCTCTCTCTCTCTCCCTCTCTCTCTCTATCTCTCTCTCCCTCTCTCTATATCTTTTCATTTTTCAGAAAATAGTGAACTACAAAATCAAAATTTTTTCAATAGTTGAATGGTTAGTAGTAACACTGGCAAGATGGATTTTCTTTAACTTTTTTATGTGATTTGTATGTATTTTCTTTATGTACTTTGCTTTACCTGTAATTTCTTTATGTATTTACATGACTTTTCATATGTTGCATCATTCACGAAGACGTGCCGTAGGCATGTGTTCACGAGCAAAACTAGTATTTTTACATTTCAGAATCATGTATGTCCTCAATAATTTTGATCCACTTATTATTTATCACTATATTAGTTTTCACACAATTATGTTTAGTCTTTTAGCATACATGTGAAATAAAATAACTGCCCTTATTGTTAAAATAACAGATAACTAATTTAGTAATGAGGAGGAAAGAGACGTTGAGGAGGAAGAGGAGGCAGACAATAATGTGCAAGCAGGCGACGCATTGGGCCAAGGAATAGGAAGAGGAGGATAAAGATGGGGATTTGGGAGAAGCAGAGGTGAACCATATGCCGAATGGGGGTTTGGGAGAAGTGGAAGATGCTAGTTGATGCGGTTTGTTTCTGGGAGACGTGTGGATGCACCAGGTGTGAGTTCTTACTCGATTTGTATTGAAGGAGAAAGCTTCTTCAGAGGCGACCCTCGGCTGGCCGAGCGGTACCTGCGACAGGCTGGAGTGAGGTGGATGTCTGGGCTCGGATCAGGTGGCTCGGATCCGAGGTCTGGTGTACCTGCAGACAGTCTCGAAACACCGGGGTTGGTCCCGGTGGCAGATCCTCCGACGATCTAGTCAGTTACTTTAAGATAAGAGCAACAGTAACTAGGGTTTAAGGGAGAAAAGATTGATTACCTCTGAAGAAAGGAGAGGGCCTGGTATTTATAGGAGATTCTAATCGGGTCTAGACCCGTTTGGGGCTGGGCCGGACCCGGTTACCCGATTGGCCGAAGCGGTGGAAAGTCGGGCGGTATAGGGCTGACGTGGCAGGCGCCGGAGTGGTTTCCGGGCTGACGTGGCAGAGCTCCGGGCGGTTTTCCGGTGCTGACGTGGCTGATCTGAGGGATCAGGAAGGACGCGTATCCTGAGGAGATCTGGTGGCTCAGGGTGAGCCACTCTTTATTCCTGACCCATATCACAAGCCTCACACTCCCGCAGGGTTGGGTGATCCAGCAGTGCGGGGGTGACTCATGGTCCTCGGGGGAAGGGCAGATGTCAGGGTAAGAAGTAGGGTCTGCTGTTCCCTGAAGAGGGCCAGGGGCAGGAGGAATGGACTCCTCGTTTGGATGTGCGTGGGGTGAAGTTCTTAGGAGGGGATAGTCGGTAGTATGAATGTCGAGCTCACTAGGTCGGTGGCCGAGCTTGGGGGTCGGCAGACGAACCTTCGGGTCGGCGGACGAACCCATACGGGTCAGTGGACGAACCCTCCGGGGGTCGGACGACCGACTCGCTAGTTGGAAGAGCGAGAGGTCGTCCAGGCCATTCGATGGGGCTCGTCTTGCATGAGGTCGTGAGGTCGGCTGGACGAGCGTCTGGCTAGTTTTAAGAGAGTGAGGGGATGAGACTCGAGTTCCGATTCGAGCGCCGAGTCCCTTTCTGGGAAAAGAGGAGTGGCTCGTCCTTCGATCCGAGCTCCGAGTGTTTTAACGAGAAGAGAAGAGGGGTTTGATTCGGATTTCGATCCGAGCGCCGAGTCCGTATTGAGAGGTGAGGCAGCCTGGCTCGAGCTCAGGGGGTCGGTGGACGAGACCAAAAGGGTCGGCGGACGAGACCAAGAGGGTCGGCGGACGACTGCCTCGCTAGTTGGAAGAGCGGGGGGTCGTCCAGGCCACTTCGTTGGGACGGCGTTCGAGGTTGGGGGGTCGTCCAGGCCACTTCGTTGGGACGGCGTCCGAGGTCGTGAGGTCGGCCACCCGAGCGTCTGGTCAGTTCGGAGAGCGAGCGGATGAGACTCGAACTCCGATCCGAGCGCCGAGTCCATTCTGGGAAAGGAGGAGGTGGTATGGCTCGAATCCTTATCCGATCGTCGAGCCCCACCTGTTGAAGGAGAAGGTGGCTTGGCTCGAGTTGCCATCCGACCGTCGAGCCCCACCTGTTGAAGGAGAAGGTGGTTTGGCTCGAGTTTTCATCCGAGCGTCGAGCCCCACCTGTGAAAGAAGAAGGTGGTGCGGCTCGAATTTTTATCCGAGCGCCGAGTCCGTATTGAGAGGTGAGGCAGCCTAGCTCGAGCTCAGGGGGTCGGCGGACGAGACCAAAAGGGTCGGCAGACGAGACCGAGAGGGTCGGCGGACGAGACCAAGAGGGTCGGCGGACGAGACCAAGAGGGTCGGTGGACGACTGCCTCGCTAGTTGGAAGAGCGGGGGGGGGGGGGTCGTCCAGGTCACTTCGTTGGGACGGCGTCCGAGGTCGTGAGGTCGGCCACCCGAGCGTCTAGTCAGTTCGGAGAGCGAGCGGATGAGACTCGAACTCCGATCCGAGCGCCGAGTCCGTACTGGAAAAGGAGGTGGTATGGCTCGAATCCTTATCCGAACGTCGAGCCCCACCTGTTGAAGGAGAAGGTGGCTTGGCTCGAGTTGCCATCCGACCGTCGAGCCCCACCTGTTGAAGGAGAAGGTGGCTTGGCTCGAGTTTTCATCCGAGCGTCGAGCCCCACCCGTGAAAGGAGAAGGTGGCTTGGCTCGAGTTTCGATCCGAGCGTCGAGCCCCACCTGTTGAAGGAGAAGGTGGCTTGGCTCGACTTCCCATCCGATCGTCGAGCCCAACCTGTGAGAGGGGAAAGTAGCTTGGCTCGAGTTTTCATCCGAGCGTCGAGCCCCACCTGTTGAAGGAGAAGGTGGCTTGGCTCGAATCCCTATCCGAGCGTCGAGCCCAACCTGTTGAAGGAGAAGGTAGCTTGGCTCGAGTTGCCATCCGACCGTCGAGCCCCACCTGTTGAAGGAGAGGGTGGTTTGGCTCGAGTTTTCATCCGAGCGTCGAGCCCCACCTGTGAATGGAGAAGGTGGCTTGGCTCGAGTTTCTATCCGAGCGTCGAGCCCCACCTGTTGAAGGAGAAGGTGGCTTGGCTCGAGTTGCCATCCGACCGTCGAGCCCAACCTGTGAGAGGGGAAGGTTGCTTGGCTCGAGTTTTCATCCGATCGTCGAGCCTCACCCGTTGAAGGAGAAGGTGGCTTGGCTCGAATTCTCATCCGAACGTCGAGCCCAACCTGTGAGAGGGGAAAGTAGCTTGGCTCGAGTTTTCATCCGATCGTCGAGCCTCACCCGTTGAAGGAGAAGGTGGCTTGGCTCGAATTCTCATCCGAACGTCGAGCCCAACCTGTGAGAGGGGAAAGTAGCTTGGCTCGAGTTTTCATCCGAGCGTCGAGCCCCACCTGTTGAAGGAGAAGGTGGCTTGGCTCGAGTTTCTATCCGAGCGTCGAGCCCCACCTGTTGAAGGAGAAGGTGGCTTGGCTCGACTTCCCATCCGATCGTCGAGCCCAACCTGTGAGAGGGGAAAGTAGCTTGGCTCGAGTTTTCATCCGAGCGTCGAGCCCCACCTGTTGAAGGAGAAGGTGGCTTGGCTCGAGTTGCCATCCGACCGTCGAGCCCCACCTGTTGAAGGAGAGGGTGGTTTGGCTCGAGTTTTCATCCGAGCGTCGAGCCCCACCTGTGAATGGAGAAGGTGGCTTGGCTCGAGTTTCTATCCGAGCGTCGAGCCCCACCTGTTGAAGGAGAAGGTGGCTTGGCTCGAGTTGCCATCCGACCGTCGAGCCCAACCTGTGAGAGGGGAAGGTTGCTTGGCTCGAGTTTTCATCCGATCGTCGAGCCTCACCCGTTGAAGGAGAAGGTGGCTTGGCTCGAATTCTCATCCGAACGTCGAGCCCAACCTGTGAGAGGAGAAGGTTGCTTGGCTCGAGTTTCCATCCGAGCGTCGAGCCCCACCTGTGAAAGGAGAAGGTGGCTTGGCTCGAGTTTCTATCCGAGCGTCGAGCCCCACCTGTTGAAGGAGAAGGTGGCTTGGCTCGAGTTGCCATCCGACCGTCGAGCCCAACCTGTGAGAGGAGAAGGTTGCTTGGCTCGAGTTTCCATCCGAGCGTCGAGCCCCACCTGTTGAAGGAGAAGGTGGTTTGGCTCGAATCCCTATCCGACCGTCGAGCCCCACCTGTTTGGATGACGAGCCCCGCTCGAGGAGAAGGTGCTATCGCACGAGACTCCCTCCGAGATCTCTGACTGCCCGCAACTTCACACTTTATGCTAGGAGGTGATTCCTGTCTGGCAAATAGGGAGGGGTAGTATTGGAATTTTACCCTTTCTGCTGACGTTATGGCGCAAATATCAACGTTTGTTTAGCCGTTTGATCTTGTCAGATAAGATCTAACGGCTAGATGCTCATTTGTGGAAATCGAGGAGTCGCTGTCTATTTTAAAACCCCCACCCCCCCTCATTTCTTTTTTCACTTTATCGTTTTATAATTCCCAATTTTCCAGCTTTAGCGCAGGCATTTCGATCGCTGTTAGCGGATTCTTCGCAGAGAAGCGTAACTTTCAAAGAATCAGGTTAGTAATTCTCCTTTTTTCTGAATGTCGCGTACTCAGTCTGGTTCCGAGGCTACAACGTCTGGTCACTCGGAGATGAAGTCAGATTTGGAAACGTCATCTTCTCTGGGCAAGTACCAGGTTAAAGAGGAGGTTTTCTCCGAACATGGCTCCGAGGGCGACAGTGACGTAGCTCTAATCGTGCAACCGTTGAGTGCTCGGAGGCCAGGGAAGGAGCCGATGGTAGAGGGTGGTGCGGACGAGGATAGTGATGATGAGGACGAGGAGTCGGACGAGGAGTCGGATGCTGGTGATGATGAAGAGGATGAAGAAGGAGAGCAGGGCGACACGGAGAGTGAGGAAGGGGAGGGCGCTGGTGCGCCGGAGGCCGGCCACGGAGAAGATCTGCCTCCGTTGCCCCCCTTGTCGACGCCGTCGCCCGAGCGCAAGCCCCGGCCACATCGGAAGAAGATAGTCCTCACCATGCCTCAAAGTCCTTCGTCTGACGAGGATGCGCCGAGGACGGGCCTTGATGTTCCGCCTATCACCTTCCGAAATCCTGTGTCGATACGGATGTATCCCGATGATGTGAAGGACATCCAGCCGATCCCTCCAGTGCCTGGAGAAAACACAAGGACGAAGATTCGTGCGGATAGTACTCCCAGTGTCTTGAGACCGGAGTATCTAAATATCATCAGGGCTGCTTATTACATTCCGAGGGAGTACGAGCTCCTGCTACCGAGCTCGGGTATTCGACCCACGACAGTGTTGGCTCCGGGTTACTGCTTATTTCCGGAGCAAGCTTTCATCTCGGGGCTGAGGTTCCCCTTGCACCCCTTCGTGAAGACGGTCTTGAACTGGGCTGAGCTGTCCCCCATGCAGTATGGCCCCAACTCTTGGAAGCATCTCATCTGCTTCATCTTGAAGTGCCAAGAGAAAGGGGTGAGGCCGAGGCTTTCATACTTCCGCGCAATCTTCAGCATTGGTTCGCTTGGGGATATTGAGGGCGTGTTCTTCTTTACGCCAAGACCGAACAAGAAAGTGGTGCACGGCCACCCGGATTCGATCAAGAATTGGAGAGATAAGTATTTTGTTGTGAAGACCGAAGGGGCATGGGACATCCCGACTCAGTGGAATTTCGTGAAGCCGAAGCACAAGCCCCCAAAGAGAAATGAGTTAACCGCCCAAGAGTGGGGGAGGGTCGAACATTTACTCAGGGGAGACAGCATCGCGTGGCGCCGGGTGACCGAGGTTCACCTAGCGAGGGCCGGACTGAGTCCCGCCGACCCTAGTATGTTTCTTTCCTCATTTTTTCATCTTTCTGCCTTCGTGTTAACGTTTAGCCTTCCTTTTCTGTCTTGTTGTAGGGATGACGACACAACAGGCACACGCCAAGCAGATCCTGCTCGCCGCCGCAGAGAAAGCGAGGCAAGAGAAGAAGAAGAAAGAAGAGCAGGAACGCCTCGCTGCCGAGAAGCGGAAGACTCCTGGTCAGCCTTCGCAAGCTGGAGGGCCTTCCAGCGTGCCTCCCCCGGTGCCCGAGGAACAGCCTTTGGCGAAGAAGCAGAAGAAGCACCACCATTCTTCGCGATCGGCTCGAGACCCAGCGGGAGGGTCGGGGAAAACGGTTGAAGCCCCGTCACAACAGCTTCCCCCCGTACGTCCGAGTGCGGCGGAGTTGGTGGGAAGGATGGCGACGATGCCCTTCGCCCCTGATTGGTCGATCTTGAAGGGCGACTCAATCCTCGACGGACCCGTATCGATGGAGTTCGTCTCGAAGGCCATCACCGATCGGGACGGAATGGCCTTGGCGGCGCAGACGGCCGATCAGGCCTACATGCGCTGGGCTCAAGCCAACCTCTCGGTAAGTCGTCCGAAGCCCACCTGGTGAATAAGCTTGTAAAAACTTGTAATTATTGCTAAGTTTGATTTTTCTTGACAGTCGATGCTCCACGGTCAGCACTTCCACAAGTGTCTGGAGAAGGAGATTACATACGAGCGGAAGCAGAAGGAGAAGTTCCTTCGGGAATTGACCAAGGCGACGGAGGACTTCAAGGAGGCTCGGGACATGGTGGTGGTGCACGAGGCCCAGATAGAGTCTTTGGACAAGATCCACAAGCAGGACCGAGAGGACCTGCTGAAGAAGATCGCGGCCGAGGCGGCGGAGAAGGAGAAGGCGCAGAAGGCCCTGGCGGACTTGGAGGCGGCCTTGGGGGATACGTTGATGACGGCGCAAGACGAGGCTTATGAGCAGGCCAAGTCTCACTTCAAGTATATCTATCCGGAGTGCAACGTCGACCACCTCGGCTTCGGGTGGAAGCCGGATTTGCCTCCGACCCCAGGGGGTGATGGTGACGACGGCGGTCACCACGAAGAAGAGGTGCACCCCGACCCTCAAGACTAGATGTTTTTGTTTTTATTTCTCTCTGTTGTAAATGCCCTCGGCGGACTGGCCACCGCAAATCTTGTATCGAACTTTTCGAGATGAAATGAAATATAGAATTTTTTGGGCCGACTCTACAACACTTGCATTTTGTGATACTTGTATTTTTTCTTTTTGATAGAGGCTAGCTCGCCAACGAAAGTTGGCTCGGGACCGAGAGGCTGCCAAGAATTACTTTTTGGACAAGTCCAGAGAGCTCGGTCTAGAGGTGGCTCGTTTGAGAAAGATCGTAGCCGACCGGGACTGGTGGGTCATTGAGAAGGACTGGGCGGTCTCGGATACTTCTAGCGAGCGGTCAGCCTCCGAGTCTTCTCTTCGCGAGGCCGTCATAGAGAAAGAATTGGAGATTCGCCAGTTGAAGCTCATACTGGGTGCCGGTCTTGTTGAAGAGGCAAGTAACTCCACTCCGGGGAGGTTGCCGCCGCCCTCGCCGGTTGTGACACAGCCGGATGATGCGGAGAGCTCGGTGGCGGGTACGTCTTCCTTGGTTGGGATAGCCGAGCGTCACAGGAGCCCTGAATTCGAGTTCCCGGCCGAGTGAGTGAGTTGAGAGCCTTCATTGTATTTGCGTTTTCATTCATTGAGTTGTAAGCAATGAGTAATGAATAAGATCATTTGTTCTTCGGAGCCTCGATTGCCTCGGGTGCCGAGTGTAGTTGGTGTGACTGCGTCAATAATCGCGACGTTTCACCTTCTTAGGCATCATTAATGGCGACGTTTCGTCTTCCACCGTTTCACATTCCCAGGCGTAATAAATGAGGCCTCAGGGACGGGTGCCGAGCCCCCACAACGGTGAGAAAGACAACTGCAGCCGTAGTAGCCCTGCCGCCGAGCGTTTAGGTCGCGGTGCCTCCGGAGGGGACACCCGCCTTGCTCGGGGTCGGTGCCGAGATGCTGCGATTTTTCTCGTGGAGAGACGGTGCGGGAGTGGCTGGCGAATGTCGCCTCGAGTCTCGGTTGGTGGCCTCCGAGGAGGTCAAACCGAGCGAGGGACGGGTGCCGAGCCCCCACAACGGTGAGAAAGACAACTGCAGGCGTAGTAGCCCCGCCGCCGAGCGTTTTAGGTCGCGGTGCCTCCGGAGGGGACACCCGCCTTGCTCGGGGTCGGTGCCGAGATGCTGCGCTTGTTCTCGTGGAGAGACGGTGCGGGAGTGGCTGGCGAATGTCGCCTCGAGTCTCGGTTGGTGGCCTCCGAGGAGGTCAAACCGAGCGAGGGACGGGTGCCGAGCCCCCACAACGGTGAGAAAGACAACCGCAGGCGTAGTAGCCCCGCCGCCGAGCGTTTTAGGTCGCGGTGCCCCCGGAGGGGACACCCGCCTTGCTCGGGGTCGGTGCCGAGATGCTGCGCTTGTTCTCGTGGAGAGACGGTGCGGGAGTGGCTGGCGAATGTCGCCTCGAGTCTCGGTTGGTGGCCTCCGAAGAGGTCAAACCGAGCGAGGGACGGGTGCCGAGCCCCCACAACGGTGAGAAAGACAACTGCAGGCGTAGCGTAGCCCCGCCGCCGAGCGCTTAGGTCATGGAGCCCCCGGAGGGGACTCCCGCCCTGCTCGGGGTCGGAGCCGAGCTCCTGCACATGTTCTCGTGGAAAGGCGGTGCGAGCCGAGTCCCACGCTTGTGAGAGAAGCGTGTTTGGACTCGCGATTTCATCCGAGTGACGAGCCCCACGCTTGTAAGAGAAGCGTGTTTGGACTCGCGATTTCATCCGAGTGACGAGCCCCATGCTTGTAAGAGAAGCGTGTTTGGACTCGCGATTTCATCCGAGTGACGAGCCCCATGCTTGTAAGAGAAGCGTGTTTGGACTCGCGATTTCATCCGAGTGATGAGCCCCACGCTTGTAAGAGAAGCGTGTTTGGACTCGCGATTTCATCCGAGTGACGAGCCCCACGCTTGTAAGAGAAGCGTGTTTGGACTCGCGATTTCATCCGAGTGACGAGCCCCACGCTTGTAAGAGAAGCGTGTTTGGACTCGCGATTTCATCCGAGTGACGAGCCCCATGCTTGTAAGAGAAGCGTGTTTGGACTCGCGATTTCATCCGAGTGATGAGCCCCACGCTTGTAAGAGAGGCGTGTTTGGACTCGCGATTTCATCTGAGTGACGAGCCCCACGCTTGTAAGAGAAGCGTGTTTGGACTCGCGATTTCATCTGAGTGCCGGGCCCCACGCTTGTAAGAGAAGCGTGTTTGGACTCGCGATTTCATCCGAGTGACGAGCCCCACGCTTGTAAGAGAAGCGTGTTTGGACTCGCGATTTCATCCGAGTGACGAGTTTTGTGAGGGGTCCTTCATCTGTTTACAAGAATTGGAGTCATAAGCTTGTTTCTAAGAAAGCTGGCGTTTACAATATATGCTTGTTACAGACAAGCCTAGGCACGACGTGCCGTTTACAGGACTTTACAAAAGACTAGGCCCAACGTGCCGTTTTTAGAATTATGTTTTACATGGAGGCTATTCTCCTAAGAACTTGATCAAGTGTTCCGCATTCCAGGGCCTCTTGACAGGCTTGCCATCGGTGTCGGTCAGGCGATAGGTACCCGGTCGTACGACCTCTGAAACCTTATAAGGGCCCTCCCAGTTTGGTGCCAACTTCCTTTTCTGGCCGGGGTTGGAAACCGCCAGTTTCCGGAGGACAAGATCTCCGAGAGCAATGTTTGTTGGGCGCACCTTCTTGTTATAGAACCTCTCGATTCTTTGCTGGTAGATGTTCCTTTTGATGGATGACTTCTCCCTGACCTTGTCAATGAGGTCCAGGTCTGCTCGCAGTTGCATGGAGTTGCTTGCTTCGTCATAAGCCATAATTCGGGGGGAGGGGATACCTATTTCCAAGGGAATGACGGCCTCAGCACCGTACGTTAAGTTGAAGGGTGACTCTCCTGTCGGGATTCTTTTTGTTGTTCGATGGGCCCAGAGAACGCTCGGCAGCTCGTCGACCCATAGCCCCTTGGAGAAATTATCGAGTCGCTTCTTGAGTCCATCGAGGATCTGACGGTTCGCGTTCTCTGCCTGTCCGTTGGATTGGGGATGGCATACCGAAGAGAAGCGCTGCTGGATACCGAGGTCTTCGCAGAACTTGCGGAAATGCTTGCCTGCAAACTGGGTCCCGTTATCCGTAACGAGCACTTGGGGGATCCCGAACCGACAGATAATGTGCTTCCAGAAGAATTGTTGAGTCTGCTGCTCGGTGATCGTAACTTGTGGCTCCGCCTCGATCCATTTGGTGAAGTAGTCGATGGCAACTATAAGGAACTTTCGTTGCCCCGTCGCCTTGGGAAAAGGGCCTACCAGATCCATCCCCCACATTGCAAAGGGGGTTGGACTGGCCATGGATCGTAGGTTTGCTTGAGGAACCCTTTTGATGGGCGAGAATCTTTGACAGGGGCCACATTTCTTGACGAGATTTAGAGCGTCCTGCAGCATGGTGGGCCAGTAGTACCCGTGGTTCAAAGCCTTTCGCGCGAGCGAACGACTTCCCATGTGACACCCGCCAATCCCCTCGTGTAATTCTTTGAGAGCATATTCGGCTTCACCGGGAGTGAGGCAGCGGAGATAAGGCCGTCCATCCGAGGTTGTGTAGGACCTTTTGAAGAGTGTTGAGTCGATCATTGTGAACCTTTCCGCTCGGGCCCGGACCCTTCTTGCTTCGGCTCGGTCTTCCGGGAGCTCTCCCTTGATGAGAAATCGCCTAATCATAGTAGTCCAGTCTTCGGGGGGAGCTCTATCTTCAATGCATAGGACCTCCGGGATGTCTATGCTGGGTTTTAGCATGACCTCGATTAGGACCGTGCGGTCGAGACCTTCGAAGGAAGAGGATGCTAATTTTGACAGAGCGTCAGCCTGGACATTCTGTTCCCGGGGGATCCTCAAAACAGCCGACTCGTCGAAGGACGAGAGTAGGCGTTGAACTATGGCTCGGTAACGAACCATGCGATCGTCTCGGGCCTCGTATTCCCCGGTGATCTGGTTGACTACGAGCTGGGAGTCGCTAAAAGCCCTGATCTGTCTGGCACCGGCTTGATGAGCCAGGGTGAGCCCAGCGATCATTGCCTTGTATTCGGCCTCGTTGTTAGAGGCCGGGAAGTTGAGGCGAAGGCAATACTGCAGAAGAAAACCGTCTGGGCCTCGGAGGATGATGCCCGCTCCGCTGTCTGCCTCGCAGGAGGAACCATCGACATAAACTTCCCACGTCTGGTCGTTTTCAGTGTTTGCAGGGTGCTCGGAGATAGTGCACTCCGTAATGAACTCCGCGAGCGCCTGCCCCTTGATTGCTGTTCTGGGCTGATAGCCAATGTCATATTGGCTGAGCTCAATCGACCATTTCACGAGCCGACCCGAGCTTTCTGGTTTGTAGAGCACGGCCTTCAGGGGTTGGTCCGTCAGCACTTGGACAGAATGAGACTGAAAATATGGGCGGAGCTTTCGCGAGGCCATGATCTGGGCGTACGCTACTTTCTCCATCCGAGAGTACCTGGTCTCGGCATCGAGCAAGACCTTGCTGACGTAGTATACAGGCTTCTGTGATCCCTCTTCCTCCTGAATGAGAACGGCGCTGAGCACCTTCTCCGAGGCTGATAGGTAGAGCCAGAGTGGCTCTCCTGGTTTGGGCTTGCTGAGGAGAGGGGGGTTCGCGAGGTATTCCTTTAACTGGGCGAAGGCCTCTTGCTGTTGGACCCCCCATTCGAACCCGTCGGTGCCGCGCAGGGCTTTGAAGAAGGGAAGAGACTTCTCTCCGGACTTGGAGAGGAAACGGCCGATTGCCGCCAGTCTCCCAGTCAGCCGTTGGACTTCTTTGATGTTCCTCGGAGGGGCCATGTCTAGGATTGCTTGGATCTTTTCGGGGTTCGCTTCGATTCCCCTTTGGCTGATAATGAACCCGAGAAACTTTCCCGCGGAGACGCCGAAGGCGCATTTGCTCGGATTAAGTCTCATGTTATGGGTCCGAAGTACCCCAAAGGCCTCCTCCAGATCGGCTACGTGATCCTCTCCCCGCCGGCTCTTGACGAGTGTGTCATCCACATATACTTCTATATTGCGCCCGATCTGTTCCTTGAAGACCCGGTTGACGAGCCTCTGGTATGTGGCTCCGGCATTCTTCAGCCCGAAGGGCATGACTCTGTAGCAATAGAGCCCCTGGTCTGTGACGAAGGACGTCTTGGCGATGTCGGGAGGGAACATGCGGATCTGGTTGTAGCCTGAAAATGCGTCCATGAAGGACAGGAGCTCGTGACCCGATGTTGCATCGACGAGAGCATCGATCCTGGGAAGGGGGGATGGGTCCTTCGGGCACGCTTTATTGAGATCCGTGAAATCAATGCAGATCCTCCAGTTCCCGCTCGCCTTCTTCACCATGACGACGTTTGCCAGCCACTCGGGGTAGCTGACCTCCTGGATGAAGCGCGCGGCAAGGAGTTTATCGACTTCTGCATTAACCGCCTGTTGTCGCTCTGGCGCGAACTTGCGTCGCTTCTGTACCACTGGTTTCGAGCCGGGGATCACGCTGAGTTTATGCATGATGAGTTCCTCGGAAATTCCCGACATGTCAGAGGGCTTCCAGGCAAACAGATCGACATTGCGCCGGATGCAGGTGATGAGGTCGGACTTGAGGCGAGGTGCGAGGGAGCGACTTATTCGAAATTGTTTCGATGAATCCTCTGCCTCGAAGGAGATATCCTCCAGCTCGTCTGCCGACTCCGGCTCTGGTTGGGTCCTTTGGGGCTGCATCTCCACGGCGTCGAGGGGAAGCACTCCGCTTCCTATTGCTGTCATATAACAGGAGCGAGCGGCTTCTTGGTTCCCTCGGACCACTCCTACCCCGGTACTGGTAGGGAACTTCATCTTCTGGTGGTAGGCTGAGGGGACAGCCTGGAGGGAGCAGAGGCCCGGTCGGCCGAGTATGGCATTATAGGCTGCCTTGATGTTGACAACCATGAAGTCCATCGACTCGGTTCTCCGATTCGGGGCCGTGCCCGCCGTGACATCCAGCGTGACGATCCCCTCGATTGTCACCGGAACTCCAGAAAATCCGTGCAGGGTGTATCCTGCCAGCTTAAGTCTGCTTCGGGGGAGCTTTAGGTTCTCGAAAGCATCGAGAAACAGAATGTTGACCGAGCTCCCGTTGTCTACCAGGATCCGCCGAGCATCAAAGTTTGCCATGCTGAGATTGATTACGAGGGCGTCGCAATGTGGGAGCCGAACCCCCTCCAGGTCGTCACCCGAGAAGGAGACGGGGAGTGGTTGGATTTGAGGAGTGAGAGGTCCTTGGACGGCGTTAACGTCCCGGATGAACGCCTTACGGGAGGTGTTAGAATCCCCTCCCATGGGCCCTCCGTGGACGCAGTGCAGTATGGGTTGGTCGTCCGGTTCTTCCAGCTCCTGCTCTTGCCTGGGGAGCTGCAGGGGGACTCGTGGAGGAGGTGAGGTTCTCCTGTTCCTCGCGTCCCTTTGCGCCCGAGCATCGTCCCGCTTATACTCCCGGAGGTACCCTCGCTGAATGAGGGCCTCGATTTCGTCTTTCAGGGCACGGCAGTGATCTGTGTCGTGACCGTTGTCTCGGTGGAAGCGGCAGTAGAACCGTTGATCCCTTTTCTTGCTAGTGTTGTTGGACGGTCGAGGGGGATACTGTACGAGGTCTCTGTCCTCGATCGCCAGGAGTATGGAGGACACATTTTGTGTGAGTGGGGTATATCTTTCGAAGCGAGGAACCGGTGGTACCTTCTTCGAGGTGCCCCCGTCCTTCGGAGTCTTTTTCGAAGGCTCGACTTCCTCGGCCTTCCGCTTCCCTTTTCCGAGTGCTTCTCTGGATTCGTCGGGGTTTAGGGCTTCCTCTGCCCTGATGTACTTCTCGACCCGATTGAGGAGGTCGGGGAAATCGATCGGGGGCTTCTTCGCCAGAGAAGCTTTCAGCTGTCCATGACGGACGTTGTGCCGAAATGCCGCGGAGGCGACGCCCGGATCGAGAGAGGAGACCGACCTCGCCTCTGCCGTGAATCTCCGGACAAACGCCCTGAGTGATTCCCCCCCTTCCTGCCTGAGCCCAAGTAAGGAGGTGCTCGTTCTTTCGGCCTTCCGGCTGGTTACAAAATGGGCGAGGAAATTGCCTTCCAGTTGATCAAAGGAGTAAATGGAGCCGGGGGCGAGTTTTGAGAACCACTCACGAGCCGGACCCCGAAGGGTGGCAGGAAAAGCTCGGCACAGCAGAGGATCCGATGCGCTGTGAATCATCATGAGGGTTTTGAAACCCTCCATGTGATCAGCAGGATCCCCTTCGCCGTTATAGGTCTCGAATTGTGGGGATCGGAAGTTCCGGGGAATTTCTGCTTGGATAATGAGGGCGGAAAAGGGGGGTCGGACAGGTTTGTACCCCTGACCGGCTCCGACACCGTCGCCCATATGATCGATTCGGTCCTCCATTTCTTGGAGGCGCCTTAGGAGCACGCCATCGGCTTCGGGCTGGATTGTTGAGGAGCGAGGGATGCTGGCCTCAGCGTCTAACCTGGTTTGGGAACGCCGTGCTTCCTCCCTGGGGGCCCGTTGGAGAGCCCCAAGGATCTCCCTTCGGAAATCCTGGAACTCCTGTTGAGTAACAGGAGCTCCCTCAGCTCGGGCCGGTTGGATCGGAGGTTGCCTCCCGACTCGGCTGAGTGCTGGCCTTCGTTCTTCCGGCGGTGGCCTAGGACGGTTCGGGGCCGAGTTGGAAGCGGCCCTTTCCCTACTGCGGTCAGCCTGCCGACTGGAGATTACCCTTCGAAGGTCAGGTTGGGTTGGAGGAGTGGGGGCCCGCTGGGACCCCTGACGGGAGGCCCTATGCTTTGATGTGCGCGGCCCGGCGTTGGTATTTGATGGGAGTGTGTCTCGTCGGTTGACGGAGGACGCAACCCCCTTGCCTTTGGAAGCCATAGGAGTTCGGTGATCGAGGTACCTCGGCGGTAGTACTCGGGTCGGATTTCGAAGTAGCTTTCCCACAGACGGCGCCAACCTGATGCGGTTTGTTTCTGGGAGACGTGTGGATGCACCAGGTGTGAGTTCTTACTCGATTTGTATTGAAGGAGAAAGCTTCTTCAGAGGCGACCCTCGGCTGGCCGAGCGGTACCTGCGACAGGCTGGAGTGAGGTGGATGTCTGGGCTCGGATCAGGTGGCTCGGATCCGAAGTTTGGTGTACCTGCAGACGGTCTCGAAACACCGGGGTTGGTCCCGGTGGCAGACCCTCCGACGATCTAGTCAGTTACTTTAAGATAAGAGCAACAGTAACTAGGGTTTAGGGGAGAAAAGATTGATTACCTCTGAAGAAAGGAGAGGGCCTGGTATTTATAGGAGATTCTAATCGGGTCTAGACCCGTTTGGGGCTGGGCCGGACCCGGTTACCCGATTGGCCGAAGCGGTGGAAAGTCGGGCGGTATAGGGCTGACGTGGCAGGCGCCGGAGTGGTTTCCGGGCTGACGTGGCAGAGCTCCGGGCGATTTTCCGGCGCTGACGTGGCTGATCTGAGGGATCAGGAAGGACGCGTATCCTGAGGAGATCTGGTGGCTCAGGGTGAGCCACTCTTTATTCCTGACCCATATCACTAGTGTATTATATAAAAAATGCTAAATGTACTATTTTTTGGGTACTATTTTAATACTGCTTACAAGATGGAACCATGTAAAACAACTTTCATTTACTTGCTTGTGGACGACACCTTATTGAGTCTAGTATAGCGCTAATATAGTAAGAAAACTAGTATAATTAGTACTATTTCTAAAATTAGTACATTCTATGGATAGCATTAAAAAGAAGAAAAAAGAAAAAAAGCTTTTGAGCAAAAACAACCATGTCATTCTTATTTTCCTTATAACATGTCTTCTCCAATGCGCATACATGCCTTTCTTTCAATAGAATTATCAAAATATTTTGACTTATTTATAAGAAAGAATACAACAAATATGATAGCCAAATTAGTCTAAGTTTCAAACAAGTTTAACTTCTGTGATATCCTAGCCAACCTTTGCATCATTTTGAGATCTTCCCCAACTTCAACAACACTAATTTATGACCTGCAAATGTACTATACACTACAAGTCTACATCTTTTAGTTGTAGTTTGTAAGAAATAAATGCTAATGTAGTACTTTTAGTCTACTATTTCGATCGGTTCTACTATAATCCCTCGTAGAACTATAATCCCTCGTAGAGGTGAAGACTATGTAAAATATTTTTGCAAATAATTATTTTGTGAGCTTCATCTTTATAAAGGTAGCAGTATTAAAGTACTAAAAAATAAATAATACAGTATAGAATTGCGGTAGCTGCAAGGGTGGACCTTAAAAAACAAATGAACCAAAGAGAGGAATTTTTTCCCAAACCGACCTATTTTTTGAAAGTTTTTCCCAAACTGACCTACTTTTCTTTTTAATTTTCAAAACGACTTACTCGGTCTTTAAAAGACCGAGTCTTTCAAAGACCGCACAGTCATTTTGGTAAATACTTTCGGAAGTGGGTTAGTTTGGTAAATACTTTTAAAAAGTGGATTATATTGATAAAAACTTTCAGAATTAACTATAATTATTATAGTGAATATTAATTATTGACTATGGTGAGTTCTTGTCCTTCATTTAGGTGCATATTTCTCTCCACTAGTCACTGAAAAATAATTGCATCTTTTTCTTTGATTAACCGACTGAAATATTTACTGCTACATATCGTATCTCTCAATTCTTATCTACTGGTGTGATGGGTGTTGTCCTAAATCTAGAAAGAAAAGCATTATTGGGTCTAAAATCATAACATGCACGTGTTTAAAACTTTCAAGATCGTCTGAGCTAATTTCCTTAGTAAAACTCTATACTTTGTATGGTCTTTTTATTTTTTCATCTTTTGTTGTTATCTATTTGCCTTTTTATTACCAGGTTAATAGCTGAAAAATAAGGATACAATGATGCAGGTTATTTATTTTTCTAGTTGTAATCTATACAATATATTATGCTAACTCACTTTTGGTTCAAGTATTTTTCTAATTTTTTCGTTTTAAAACAAACAAAAAAAAGGATAACAAATATAGGAGGCAACTTCCCACTCCTTCTCCATCCAAATTTTGAAGTGCAATTATATTTCTTAATCAAACCTTAAAAAACATGCAATATTGTATATATGTTATCGTGAGAATTTTTTTTTCAAAAATAGTCCTCATAATTGTTCACTTTTCAAAAATTATGTGCAATGTATTATTGCATAGTGTTATATTTAAAAATTATGTGTAATACAGTGGTAATTATGGAATTTGAATCCTCTTGGTGAATAATTCTCCAGAGACGTTAAAACTTAAAGGTGGCGATTTTGAATATCAGTATTGCTGCTTTATTTTCTTTATTATTAAGCCGCTATTACCTACACTTTCCTATATTTTTATTTTGCAAGTGTTCTTTTGAGGGTCATAATATTGTATTCTCTTGAATAGAAAATTTTGCCGTACTGACCCACTTTTTGAATTATTCACCAAGAGTGTATGGTTAAAGAGAATGACTACACATACAAGAGTTTTTATTACAAACATACATTATAAATGCATTGAGCCCACTTCTCACTAAAAGACAAGGTTTAACATTGTCCTTTAGTGAGAAGTGTCCCCCATTACATTTATAATGTATGTTTGGGGTAAAAACTCATGTATGTCTAGCATTTTACATGGTTAAATGGGCCAGTGAACGTCTCTATTGAATTATTCACCAAGAGGATTCAAATTTCATAATTACCACTGTATTACACATAATTTTTAAATATAACACTATGCAATAATACATTGCACATAATTTTTGAAAAGTGAACAATTATGAGGACTATTTTTGAAAAAAAAAATTCTCCCGATAATATATATACAATATTGCATGTTTTTTAAGGTTTGATTAAGAAATATAATTGCACTTCAAAATTTGGATGGAGAAGGAGTGGGAAGTTGCCTCCTATATTTGCTATTCTTTTTTTTTGTTTGTTTTAAAAAGAAAAAATTAGAAAAATACTTGAACCGAAAGTGAGTTAGCATAATATATTGTATAGATTACAACTAGAAAAATAAATAACCTGCATCATTGTATTCTTATTTTTCAGCTATTAACCTGGTAATAAAAAGGGAAATAGATAACAACAAAAGATGAAAAAATAAAAAGACCATACAAAGTATAGAGTTTTACTAAGAAAATTAGCTCAGACGATCTTGAAAATTTTAAACACGTGCATGTTATGATTTTATAGCCAATAATGCTTTTCTTTCTAGATTTAGGACAACACCCATCACACCAGTAGATAAGAATTGAGAGATAGGATATGCAGCAACAAATATTTCAGTCGGTTAATCAAAGAAAAAGATGCAATTATTTTCCAGTGACTAGTGGAGAGAAATATGCACCTAAATGAAGGACAAGAACTCACCTTGGTCAATAATATTCACTATAATAATTATAGTTAATTCTGAAAGTTTTTATCAATATAATCCACTTTTTGAAAGTATTTACCAAACTAACCCACTTTCGAAAGTATTTATCAAAATGACTGCACGGTATTTGAAAGACTCGGTTTTTCAAAGACCGAATAGTTCGTTTTGAAAATTAAAAAAAAAAATAAGTCGGTTTGAGAAAAACTTTCTAAAAAAAAAAGGTCGGTTTGGGAAAAAATTCCCAAAGAGAGTAGGGTTGAGTCTTGACTTGCCCGTTCCTGGTCAAAACTACCTGCCTGTAATGTTGACCATATATGCAACAAAACGGCTGGGTCAACTTGCACCCCATTCTACTTCAACGACCCAATCCAATCCAATTTCCCGAAGCGTTAGTTTATTTCAGTTGAAAAAGACGACAAAATTGAGAGTATCCAATCACCACCGGTAAGCTTAACAAAAACTTTTAAAAAATAAACTGCCTATTTTCAAGAAAGAAAGAAAGAAAGAAAATGACAGAAGTAGGGTGGGGTCCAGTGCTTCTCTGTGAAATCACAACTCACACAAGCTTTTTGTCTTTCCAGCTAATTAATAATTATTATTAGTTTATTATTTTATTATTTATTATTAAAAGGGCAGCTAGCTAGCTAGCAAGAATAGCGTGACCGGTAGTGAATTGAGCTGGAATGAACGCGGGGGCGCCGACAATGAATGAATGCATGCATGGGACAGCGGCCGGCGGAGTGATGAGACAAGGTATTAGCTCAAGACGGTGTTTTTTTTTTAACATCTTCTTTCATTTTGGAGATCATCCTTATTTATTGCTTTTCTTTGCTTTATGCTTGTACTTGTAATTTTCACTCTTCTCTATTATTTTGTTATTTTTTTATTAATAGAATAGGGTGATTATATTTCATGTTTTTTTAAAAAAAAACAAGCAAACATTTTTTTTCTTCATTTTCTTTTATTTTTGTTCTATATGAAACTCGCGTTTATGACTTCACCTTTTCTTACTCCCATTTGTGATTGATTTGATATATGCACCCTCATTTCCTATTTTGTTTGGAGATAACTTTTTAATTATTAATTATTATTACTTTTAATTTGTGTGTGTTGTCACTTTGAATTTTGCGTTATAACTAAAGCAAACTAGTAATTTATACTCGATCGGCTTCATAAATATATATTTTTTAAAATAAAAATTTGATGTAGTCTGGTCTCGAATCTGAGACATCTTTTATATTAGTTATGCACGAACAATGCACTTCTTAATAATTTTAAAAAAAATAAAAACTCAGTGATCACTCGAACTTAAAACCTCTTTTGTATTAGTTATGTACGTGTGTCACACGCTTTGATAGATTGACAAATGACACTAAGACCTTCTCCCATAATATTATTAGAGATAAGTGTTTTGTGTTGTCTCTGTCTATCCACCCACTCAATATATCTAAGGGTGCGTTTGGGAACCCAAAAAACTAGGGAAAGGAATGGAATATTGTGGATAAACCCATCTTATCCTATTCCACAGCTTGTTTGTTTTGAAAAAGAAAACAAAGGAAACAACTAAATTTTATTCCCTAGAGAAAGATTTCAGCCAATTTCTATTCCAGCTACACCCCCCTCGGAAAGCTGAGTAAAGGAATGGAAATAAGATTTGAAGCTCCACCCCCAATTTCTATTCCATTCCACCAGTTGCCAAACACACACAACTTATAAAATTAATTCATTCCTTTTCCTTTCTTTCCATTCCTCTCCATTCATTTTCATTCCATTTCTTTCCATTCCCCAACTTCAATGTTTCCAAACAGACCCTAAGAGAATGACAAAGTCTGAACTGAATGAATATGGGAAAAAAAAAAAACTAAAAAAATCGGTTTTACCAACTTCAAAATGGCAATCTCTTGTCCATTTTTTAAAAATATATATGTTCCCACAATTTTAAAAATTCCTCTTGCCAAAACTTTAAAAAGATTCATTGCTAGATTTTAAAAGAGAATTTAATTTGTTGCTTAATTCGAAATAAATAAATAAACGGTCTACAAAAAGTAGGGAGGGAAAAATGGCAAATGCATTTTGCAATTGCCTTTTCAACTTTATTTCTACATTTATCAGTAAATGATTAAATTTGCTTTATCTTTACTATTATTATGTACGTGCGATGTACGTCTTAAAAAAATAAAGTCATCAAATTAAATGAATATATATTGAATAAGAAAAAAAATAGTTTATATTTGAATGTTTTGATTTGGACTCCAAGTGCGGTGCACATTTAAATTTGTTGGATATAATTTGAACGTGTATTATACGTTTTTATATAGTTACAAAGTTAGGATTTGTTTGTTACAAATTCCAACTATCTCATTAAAATAGTAGAGACAGAGACAAGTCACTAAATGAAAAAAAAAAAAAAAATCTAATTATTATTTGTATTAGCTGCTAAACCTACTTTTATTTACTAGAGTTCATTTCAAATAATAGATATGGTGCATTACATCTGCTAGACGCATGATACACTTTGACGGGTGCTTGAACCCAAATAAATATAAAGAGTGAAGGTATCACAAGTCACAACTCATCTCCAGATTTCTGGCGGTAAAATGTGGTGCTCAATTAAGAAACGGAAACACTCCAAGATTTAGACTTAATTAATATTAATTAATTAGCAGATTAACTCTCCAAATAAAATGCAATGAAAGTGACGACCATGGCATAAAAACAATTCAACCTTCAACTCTCTCCAATCCTACACATGACTCCAATTCTTCAACACCCTCCCTCCACCAATTCCCTAAGTTCTTTGCCCCTCTTCAACCCTCTGGTAAGCTCCATCCTCAATCACTTTTTGATCATCAAGTACTGCAAAATATATCATCTGGGTTTTGCTTATTTTGTTAGGAAGTTTCTGGGATTCAGTTTGATTATATCCTTGGTTTTTTTTTTTTTTGGCAGTAGGGGTTTCGAGAATTTTAATTACAAGTATTAATTTATAATTATATGGGAACTGAGTCGTTGAGGCATCAGAGTTCTATATCATACAATGAGAACAAGCATTCAGGCTGTATGTGGGGTTTGTTTCGATTTCTCGACTTGCAGAGGCATTCTCATAGGAGGAAGATGCTCTCCTATAGGAATCATGAACAAGAGGGTAAGTGGTACAAGTTTTTTGTGATTGATTTCGGTTGGGTTTTGTTTTCTTTGGTGGATTCTGATTTTGTTTCTGTGTTTGTGTTGATTATCTTCCTTGCTGTAGGAAGTAGAGTTTTGATATCAGAACAGAGTTTTGCTTGGAGTGGCCGAGAATCCTTGTTGAACAATGAATCAAACGTGAAGGTAACTTTTACTATTTTGAAAAACTTTGTATTTTTTTTTTTTTTTGCGGAAGCATGTGTATCTGCAGATTTAGATGATTTAGTATGTAGAATTATGTGTATTTGCAAAATTTTTTTCTTTGTATCATTCAATCAATTATGTTGTAGATTAAGAGATTAGGGATCAATTGTCGTTACAAGTTTGATCTTCAAATCCTATATATAATGATTCTGATCAGAATGTAATCACGAGGTTTTTGGAATAAACCTTCGAATCAAAGATTTAAATGTTGTAATTTTTCACTACCTCAGTTCATATCTTGGCTTCATCAAGTATGAAGATGATGCTGACTGTTTATATTTTGTGTATGAACTTGTATTTCAGATGGAAACTAAAGTAACTGTTGTGAAGAAGAGTTCCAGCAAGGCTCACTTGATAAATTTGCTCTACAGAAAATTGACCAAGAAGCGTGATCGGAAGTTGAAGCTTACGGCTTCAGAGTCGCGGCTGCTTCGTACTATTTCCATTCATCATTTGGAATGCAATGATTATGCTCTTTCTGATGGATTGGCCTCCGACAGCGAGTCTTCAACAGCTGAGCTGACTTCACAGCAGGAGAAAAAATTTTCCGAGGAAAGCGAACAATTAGCTCATTCTCCCAGAGATTCCCAGCTGACTATTTTCAATAAGCAAAGAGAAGATATGGTGTCAATGGAGGGAATGAAAAGAGATGGCAATAAGACAGTATTGAACCGCTTCAAAGATTTCAGGCAGAGGTTTAGAGATGCTTTTAAAGAGAATAAGAAGGAACGGCGGATCTCAATGGATGGGGTTATTGATAAAGTACCTCTTGGTCAGAAGATTGCTGAGGATATGGATACAGAAATGGGGAGTCGAAGCAAAGATGGTCAAAGAATGAAATTCGGTATTGAGAGATTTGTTGTTTACAAAAATAGCAAGATTGTAGATAAAAGTTTTCAAAGATCGCGCTCTCTAACTGAATCCTTGGATAGATATTCTCATTTGCTTGAATCCATTTCAGTCAGAGAACCCCAAAGAGTACCTGTGAGGTTGAATTCAATCAAAAAGCAAGATAATATTAGTGAACAAAGAAGAGTTTTACGATCACGCTCTCTTACTGAGTCCTTTGATAGGTATTCTCGTTTGCTTGAGACTTTTCCAGTCAGAGAACCAAGAAAACAACCAGAGAGACTGAAGTCAATTCGAGAAGGTGATGTTTTGTTCGATAAGAGGCCATTAAGAACCTTTGGAAGAATTCTCTCTAATCCGGAGATCATCAGTTCTTTCAGCAACAAGGTAGAGAATGAGATATTTGATGCAGTGAACGTGAACAGTAGTTCAGATGAGCCGAAGCCAGATGTGCCTTCTTCTATAATACAAGAAGGCACATCAGACCATAACGAACCATGTGCGGTTTCGGATGTCCCTGAAGCAGAAGATAGCAACATTATTCATCAGCCTGAAAATGAGATTGAAATTACAGAGGATTCAAATAACAAGCATGCAAAACCGAGTCCAGTTTCAGTTCTTGACTCAGATTTTGAAGAACATCCTGTTAGCCCAGCCAAGTATGCGATGACACAAGGTAGATAATTTTTTATTCAGTCTCTCTCATTATGGACTTACTGTTAGACTTACTGTTAAATGTGATCAGTCATTCAACTACTTTGGCTATCTTTGATGTTGATTTGCGAGTCAAATAACTTTGAAGGGCCAATTTATACGCTGCTCTGCTCGGTAAAATTGAGCTGAGCAAATGTGTGTTGCCAGAATTACTTTTCAGAAACTATAGCTTAATTTTGCACCTTTTCCCACCATGCCTCAAGACGCGCTTTTAGCTTTCTAGAAAAGTTTTATATTCTCCAAAGAATTCTTGAATGAAAATATTAGTTTTGCACCTCCCTTTCGTGAAAAACTTTTTGTTCACAGCAAATATCAAATGGAGCCTGTGCACAGTTTGTTTTGTGAACTTGTAATGACTAGCTATGTATTGTTTCCTCCCTAGCAGGTGAAGAGCAGGATTTTTTGCGGAATCCAGCGATCGATCTTGTTGATGAGAACTCTAATGTGAGGGAAATTACTGATACAAATAAAACTAACTATTTACATCAAGATGAGGAAGCTGAGTTTAACTATGTGAAGGACATATTAAGGAAATCTGGGTTTGGTGGAGGTGCAGATGAATTACTTGAAGCATGGTATTCGTCCTACGAGCCAGTCGACCGATTGCTATTTGTAGAAGGAGAAGATGCACTCGAAACTATAAAAGATGAACCTTCCGAGAATGATAAGCTTTTGCTCGACCTCATAAATGAAATCTTGTTGGAAATCTATGAAAATACTATTGCTACTACGATGGGGCTCTCGCGCTTTGATCCCAGGATTAGAACAGTGACTGTAGGAGATTATGTTTTCGACAATGTGTGGGCGAAAGTTAGTAGGCAGCTTGTTTCACAAGAGTACATGAATCTCACATTAGAACAAGTTGTGGCTCGAGATTTTGTGAAGGATGAAGGGTGGATGAAACTGACACCGGATATTGAGAGTCTGGGGATTGAGTTGGAAGGTTTGGTACTAGAAGATTTGGTTAATGAAATTGTTGAAGACTATGGAGGTGTGTGAAGATTTGTATTGCTTTTCCTTAGTTTTTGAGGAACTGGTTTTTTGTAATGTTTTTGGTATTGGTTAGATATGTATATAGATAGCATGGTCTTGTTCATCAACATGTTCGTATACATAGTATTACAGATTCTTTTCTGTAATGGGGGAGTAAACTATCTATATATTGCATGATTTTTGTTTATGTTAGAGAATTAAAATACCTATAATCATATTCCTACATATATACTAACTGAAGTCTGAAATAATTGATTGATAGCTCAAATGCTTACAAGACAATTAATGGAAATGGAACTTTGAAGTCCCTTCGGCATATACTTTTTTACTCAAAACAGATTTTTTTTATTTTTTTTAGTTTTTTTAACTCTTAAGAAATTAACGTATTGCTTGCCTCTCTGAACTGAGTTATATAAATCAGTGACAATTTACTAGGTGCCTTCTACAAGAAGTATCTGGTTCTTTTGCTAATCAGAAGATAAATCTTTAGCTAATCATCAGCAGATGTATACGGTTGGCTAATGACACATTTAACTTTTTGGACCTTCAATTATGGGCTAATGGGACAAATGCTGTCCCATTTTATTTGCGGTGATCACTAAAAAGCAACTCAATGGATTTATGAAAGAATGACCTCCATTCATTCATAGTAGTAATTTACACGTGCGATGCACATCTTAATAAATATAGATTTTTTAAAGTAAAAATTTCGACGTAGTCTGAGCTCGAACCTGAGGCCTCTTTTATATTAGTTTTTTGAGATAAAAGTGACCAAGGTCACCAATTTCATTAATGAAAAATTAACGAAACCACAAAATAACCATATTACATCTCTACGGTGTTACAAAGCACGATGGCTGTAACCCCCAAAAGTCAATTACATCAACTACCACAAGTCCATTACAATACCGATAAAAGCCCTTACACCATACCACTGAACTACTACCCACATGAAAAGCCCTTACATAAACTATTTCCCCCCTGCAAAAGAAGTGGATAGTAGTGGACAGTGCCCCTTACCCGGGCCCTTACTCTGCCGCCCCCCTCGCAGCGGATTCTCTTCCTCGTTCCTGTATTACCTGCCCAATCATCTATTAGCACCAATATTTTATGCAGTAACATTTGAAATGTACAAGACAAATTACGAAAGCAAAAATCGTTTCTATCTAGCCAAAGCGCCCACAAGATTGCCCCCGTCGTAATGTCCCACATCAGCCTATGATCTTTCCTAATGTTACTAGTTCTCCATGTACCCCATATGTCCTCGATACAGTTGGGTGTCTCTACAGTGTTAAAACCCAAACCCATGACTTCCCAGATAAGCCCAGCTCTAGTGCACTGAATTAGTATGTGACCAGTGTCCTCCGCTTCAGTGTTGCACCATTGGCACTTAACATCTATTGGGATATTTCGTTTCCTAAGATTTGATTTGGACAGTATAGCATCATGCTGTACTAGCCAAAGAAATGCTTTCACCTTATGTGGAACATGAGAATTCCAGATAGTTGTAGCCTGTGAATTCCTAATTCCCCCATCATTCAAAAATCCATACTTTCATGCCACCGAGAACACTGGAGATGATCCCCTTATCCATACTCTTTCATCCTATTCCCCCCTTTCCGGACGCTCCAACGCCCTCAAAAAGAATTTCAAAAAATTTAATTGTGACTCTCTAAGAGTAGATAAGGTTCCTCTAAAATCCAGCCTCAAACTTCTTCTCTTCCACACATCATTTACTAGGTTATCTTCCCTAGTAACTTCGTTAGCAAGCTGCAGAAAGAGCGATTGTAAGGTATTATCCCCACACCACTTATCCTTCCAGAATCTAATGTCTCTTCCGTTTCCTAGTTTGCATATAGTATTTGCATGTAAAATGTCACCTACCTTAGCAATTCCGTTCCATATGGATGACCCCTTCCCTAGTCTACGTCTTCCCCCAAATCTCCCAACTTTCCGCCTTCGGTATCTCATGAAGGAATTGCCGCACCAAGACTTACGTTTCTTGTGCATCTTCCACCATCACTTTGATAAGTGCGCCTTGTTCATATCTCGAAGGTTAATAATCCCCAGTCCACCAAACTCTTTCTTCTTGCAAACCCTCTCCCATTTCACCAAGTGTAATCCCTTATTATCCTCTCGATTTCCTTTCCACAGAAATCGTCGTCTGCATCTATCTATTCTTTCAATAACCCAGCTTGGAATGTCGTATATGGACATTAGGTAAATTAGGAGACTACTAAGAACGGAATTGATGAGAGTGATTCTACCTCCTAGAGATAGACACTTCCCTTTCCATCCTGCCAACTTCTTCTCAATTTTTTCAATGAGGGGGACCCAATCGTCTTTAATCATTTTACCCGATCTAATAGAGGTCCCCAGGTATCGAAGTGGGTATTCCCCTTTCTCGCATTCAAAGAATGAGGACGAAAAATCTACCGGGTTCGCATTGTTGTCGGACAGATCCAACACACAACTCTTGTGTAGGTTGACCACAAGTCCTGACCAAGCTTCGTAGCATCTAAGTAGCATTCGGATAGCGAGAAATTCCTCCCCTTGAGAAACCCCAAACATAAGAGTATTGTCTGCATACTGAAGGATAGACAACGGCGTCGCGATCCCTTTCACTATGACTCCCTTGATAATACCTGCCTCTATACCTCTCTTATTCATTTATGCCAACCCATCAGCAATGATTGTGAAGATCAGTGGAGATAGCGGGTCTTCCTATCTCAAACCTCTCTTGCATCTGATTTCTTTGCCTCTTGATTCATTCACCTGGATGAAAGATTTGCCATTTCTGACACACATCTTCATCCACGACCTCCATTTAACCCCGAAACCTTTAAGCCGAAGTGCCTCATCCACACAGTCCCATTCCACCGTGTCATAGGCTTTTTTGAAGTCCAGTTTGAGGACGAATCCATCTATTTTATCTTTAGTACCTCTGAAAACGATTTCGTGCACAGAGGCGATGCTATCCAGGATGTCTCTTCCTTTAACAAAGCTGCTTTGAGCTGAGTCAATAATCTCGTTTAGGTGTGGTGACAGTCTATTAGCCATCACTTTGGTGATGATTTTGAAAGAGCCATTTAGCAGACTAATCGGTCTAAGATCGTTCACCCTACGGACCTCGTCCTTCTTCGGTATAAGCACCACGTTTGCATAATTCAATCTCTCAATCTTACTCTCCCCCTCGTAAATCTCCTGAAAAATTCGTAAAAAATCCCTCCTAATGATGGCCCAGTATTGTGAATAGAAAAAAATTGGGAATCCATCCGGCCCCGGAGCCTTATCTTATCCCAACTCCTTGATTGCTTTAATGATCTCTTCCTCCTCGAAAGACACCTCAAGGCTGTCACTCCCCTCAATCATCGAGTCACTCCACATATCTGAGCTCAACCTACATCTTGTTGTTCGCCTTTTACCCAGCAACTCTCTGAAAGTCTCATCTATGTGGTCACTAATAGTCTCTTCATCTTCTGTCCATGCATCTCCCACAAGCATCCCTACTATTTTGTTATGTCGTCTTCTCTCGTTAGCTATTTTATGGAAGAAGGTCGTGTTCGCATCTCCCTCCTTCAGCCATTGGATTCTTGATCTTTGTCTCCAGTAACTTTCTTCCCGTTCTCCAATAATATGGAGCTCTGCTCTGCTGGCTGTCAATTCCTCAAATTCCGTCGGCTGTAGGCGTCGCTCTTCCTCGATGGTTTCCAAATCCTGAACCCTACCAGCAAGCTGTTCCTTTCTTCTCCTAGAAGCATTGTAATCATTCTTCGCCCAAATATTTAGTTACCTCCACAGACGTCTCAATTTGATATTCCAATTTGTAATCGTGTCATTTGAGACAATAGGCTCCGCCCAAGATGACTCAATTACCCTCCTGACGCTAGAATTGGATACCCAGACTTTCTCAAATCTAAACTGCCTAGCTGGCGTTCTTCTACCCCTCTCCCACTCAAGAATAAGTGGGATATGGTCTGATGTCGATCTGGGGATTGATCTGACAGAAGCTAGGGGGAATTCGTCTTCTCACTCCGTGGAAATGAAAATTCTATCTAGTTTTGCTAAGGTCGGGACAACCTGCATGTTCGACCAAGTAAAACATCTATCGTTCCCCTGGATTTCTATTAAGTGTAGATCGTCGATCGCGCGATTGAATCAGTGTTGTCTCTTTCATCTGGTCCCCTACACTGGTGCTCGTGTGAAAATCTAGTGATATTAATGTCTCCTCCCACTACCTAGGGGCCTATCCATCTCGAACGGATATCTCGCATTTCCTCCGAAAAAGCCTCTCTACGACTAGCGATACACGGGCCGTATACGGACGTAACCATCTGCTCCCAATCATCCCTTCTGCGTTTGATCTTAATAGTAACCGAAAAACCACCTACTATCTCGTCCAGGATATCAAATTCCTCAGAATCTACACCAATCGCTATACCCCCTGACATCCCCGTGGATGTCTTGCATCGCCAAACAAAGTCGTTTAATGATGTGAGACCCTCGAAATCCTTAATACTTGGGTCAACGATCTTGGTTTCTTGTAGAGCGCAAATCATAGGCCTAATCCTTGCTAAGGTATCGTTAACTAATCTAGTCTTAACCCACGACCGCATCCCTCTAACATTCCAAAAGACGTAACACATGGGCAACACTATAATCCTCTACTAACTCTACTCTTCGTTTCTACCGATAGAATCTATAGGGATTGTCTATAGGCTTCTTGTCTAATGAAATTAACCCTCTCTAGTTGGTCAGACGCTGAAGAACCCATATCTTGCCCTAAGATGCAAGCATAATAAAGCAGAATCTCATCCGAAATAAATTTCAAAATAGAAGACGTACCTGCACAGGCTGACTTAGGCTCCTTTGACTTGGCTACCGATCTAATAAGATCCTCCTCGCTAGGTCCTTTAGATCCCCATCTGTCAATCTGTCTCTTGCTCTTTCTTTTAGCATCGTTGACTCCTTTGTCTTGGTTTGCTACCTCAGTACTTTCCTGCGTGAACGGCGTCAGTGCTTTGACCATACTCTCGAACTCTCCCTCTGAGTCAGTAGTTTCAGTACCTGCTCCATCTAAGGCTCCGATTCTTCCGTCTTCTCTGACAGAGTCCTCTTCCAAGCAAATCCCTTTGCCCTCTCTGTGGTTGGAGTCCCCTCCTTCCTCCTCCTCTTCTGAAAGCCCATCCTGTTCATTATTAAGCAACACCCCCGAAACTGTTCGCTGAGAGCACACAATATTGTCATTTCTCAAGGAGCCGACCTCTCCCTCGCAACCCAGATTTAGTCTGCTCCCTTCACCCCCCATGGGCCCACCTCCTTCCGAAAATGGGCCTTTGCCTTTGAAAATTAAGTTTTTAGAGATGGACTTAACAGCCGCTTCAACTGCCTCCCTAAATTCTACCAAATTGAGGTTCAGAGTCTCCTTTTGTCTGTTCGTGGGCCTCCCATACCTAGAACCATCATGATGAGACCCCAGCGGTGCCTCGAAGCCGTCCCCTCATACGTCAACCTCACTTCTCAGCGGCTTGACTTGACCCATCCTTCCCTCAATCTTTTCATCTGCTGTGATCCCCACCCTTCCGAAAACAACTCCCGTCTCTATCGACCTGCCCCCTCCCTGATCCCCTACACCAGTCGCCTTCTGTGTTTGCTATATTGGACCAACAGGATCAGAGATCCCAAAATTCGAACGGTTTGAAGGATCGACTTAGTAGGACAGCTCTCTACCGCTCGAAATGATCTGATTAGATCTATCCAGATCCAACGGTTGACGAGTATCTTCTACCTCCCACGTACTCACGACATTAGATTCTGCCTTGGACCCTGAGCACTCCGGTGATTCCCTGAAAGAGACCATCTTCTTTCTCCCCACAATAACTTTAATTTCAAATCTCTCCTCTCCGTACAGAGCTACAATCACCGACGGGATGAGACTAGTATCTTCGATGCCAATTTGTATTCTGGCGTACTCTCTTCTAGATTGGGAGATGGTATTCTTGTCGATGCAGATAAGGAACCCAAAGTTGTGTATCAGATTTTGGAATCCCGACTTCACCCAACACTGATAAGGCACATTGAACAATTGAATCCAAACAGCCGGTTTAGAGTCAATGTTCATCGCCCCCAACTACGTGACCACCTGCTCATAGTGATAAAAAATTCATCCCCTTCTAGACTCCCCGAAGCTAGCAACTCCTTAGTAATCTCATCCGACTTACAATATACCATGAACAAGTCTTCTTTCAACTTCTGGATATCCCAATCCAGCCTCGAACAAGGGCGCACCTCCTCCGACAGACAACAACCCACTGATGACGTCGATAGAAGGGAATCCAGTATGCACTTTGAGCATGATGCAATTAGCGAGTCTGCTCTCAAAATCGGCCATGATCGGAGTTGGGTGGATAATGGCAGTAAGTACAATCTTCCTACGGCAGTCGTTGCTCTCCTCCGACTTCACCTTGTTGGTCTTGCCGTCATCTCCGAAACTCTTGGCAGCTGCTATGGGAGAAACAGAATGCACACCGGTGGCCGACTTCCTCCTTGGGCACTCCTTCGAGATGTGGCCAAACTTCTTGCAAGCGTAGCAGAACCAGTCGTTAGTGCACTCGTGGATAGTGTGTCCCCTCCCCGCGTACTTGTGGCACAAGGCCAGCTTCGGCGTTCTAGCCGGCCCAGAATCAGAGGAAGAGCCCGCTCTCTCTGCTTTCCTCTCCGCCTTCTTCAGCCGTTTGGGTTTATACAGAATCCATTCTCCCTCCTCGTCTTCCTTCTTCTTCACTAATTCCAACTCCAGTGACATCCCTGCTCTGTCGAGTACCCCCTCTCTGTTTCCCCTAGTGATCTTTTAGTAGCCTCCAAGTACGACCCTCTATAGGTCGCATTTGGTCGTCCAGCTCCTCTATCCCCTACATGAGCTTGTCTATAATTGGTCTTCGCCGGAGCTTTATGCCCCTTCCCGCCGCCACCTCTACTAGACGACCTTCTTAGGCCTTGCCTCCCCTCACCTAGTCTCGAGCGATGCACCCCTCTTGCCTCTGACCTCCATCCTTCTATCTCCTTCCTCTTTCCTACCCCTCTTCATCACAGGACGTTTGGGGAACTGGGAGTGGTGACGATGTGCTTTGGTGTAAATAACCTTGGACCTCTGATGAAGCTCGTGCCCACTGCTCCTCGCTTCGCCTTTCAAGTCGCTAATCGAATCGTCTTTCATATCTTACTCTGGGATTTCAGGATAAGAGGATGGATAGATCGTTGTTGTTGTTCCAATCCTCTTTTATATTAGTTATGTACAGACAATGCACATCTTAATAAAATACTTTTTTTAAAATAAAAAATCTGACGTAGTGAGGACTCAACTCGAACTTGAAATCTCCTTCATATTAGTTATGTACGTGTGTCATACGTGTTGATAGATTGACAAATGACACTAAGACCTTCTCCCATTATAATAACTAGTAATATACACGTGCGATGCCCGTCTTTATAAATATATATATTTTTTATAAAAAAAATCGGCGTTGTCTGACATCGAACCTATGACATCTTTTATATTAGTTATGCATGTGTATTGTACGTATTTGTTGGGTTACAATACATGTGTTTGTTTAGTTTTTTTTTGTTGATAAAAAGTGACTAGGGTCACCTGTCTCATTAATGAAATGTTAACGAAACAAAGTATTGAAAGTTACAAACACCACATCCACCACAATCACACCCAAAACCTAACTATTAATACAATGAACAAGTGTCTGAACCTCCCAACACTCGAACTGCTACAAAATCCCCAAAACACTCCGCCCAATCATACCGAAATCAACGCGGACGGAGAACCCTGTATCCCTCTAACATTGCACTACTCCGCAATATCCATGCGAAGCTTCTTCCTGGCCCTCCTGTACCTGCCCAATCAATAATTAGAGACCCAATTGTATGCAACAATGTCGTGTTTGTTTAGTTACAAATGGAGTTTGTTTGGTGACAAACTCTCCCATTAAAATAGTAGATAATAATAATAATATTATTATTATTAGAGATTAGAGATGTTGTGAAATGTTTAAGTTTAATTCATGAAAGAATGACCTCCATTCGATTCATATGTTGTGAAATGTTTAAATTTATGTAGAGGCAGGCAAGACTGAAATTTGTAAAATTAGTGCTCAATGGTTAATTTTAATGTAAGTTTTTTGTTACTGTTATTTCAAACTTTGTTTATAAATTTATTTTGTTCAATCCAAATTTGTATAATGTTATGTTTTTCCAATGTTGCTTTAGATACTGGAGTAAACTAAATTTAAGGAAAGAAAAACAACTATATCTTATGTAATTATCTATCCTAATAGACCTGGTAATGAGAAATGACGAAATCTGAGATCTAGAACTAGAACAACTTGTCAGATACATATGAGTTTTAATTTATTGTTACATAAATCTTGTTAACTAGCATTGCATAGCCTACACATATATATGAACTTAAATTGTTTGAATTTTTCAAAAAAAGTAACTCATATACATATCTACGATCTTGAATGCATTTCGGCTTATATGGTGCCCATATGGGCCAAATTCGGCTTATCCCCTCCGATTGCCAACAAGCTGAGAAAAATATGCAAAAAAAAAGTATGGGGAAGCCTAAGTCAAGATGCATCTAATTAAGGTTAGGCAAGATCAAGTTGTTCACTACTTATTTGAGCAACTCTGAAGATCAAAACTCATATATAATACTAGCTCTTTCCGGAAGGAAAAAACTGATAGCTCTCGGTTTATAGAAGGGGGTCAGGCCAAGCTGCCAGAAATCGATGATGATCAGAAAGTTAGGCACCGAAAAATCAAAGCTGGCAAGGAGATTATTATGGAGCTAACTGCAGAGAATATCACACAGTTTTTTTAGATCTGCCAGCTAACCAAAATCATGCACAAATCTCTCAATCTGTTGAGGATTCTTGGCATGCAGGTAGCCCAAGAAGTTCCCTAGATTTGGAAGTTAATAAGATGAAGGCGGAGACGGTGGAGGGTGTTTGGGAGGGAGAACAAATTCAAAATTTCATATCTTTCTGCGAAGCTGTTATGCAACCTGTGGCACATTTCAGTTTTTTGGAGGCCCCTCGAAGAAGCCCACGCATACGTCTTCAACTACATCATGGATTCATCTCAATCAATTCCTACCAGGGTTAGAAGACCATGCTAGATTGAAGAAGAGGAAGTTCAAGTCAGCTATCAAGATTATGCAGCATTCATTCCTCAAGCACCTTAATCACATGAAGAAAACCACAACTTGCTCCAAGGGGGGAGGTTTCACTTTCTGCTACCACTAAAGTCCATAATTCTCTTGCTATCTTCAGTGATGCAAGATTTATCCGAGGCAACAAAGTCTGTGAGAGTTGTGGGTAAAGGGCCCCAATCGTTGACAGTGATAAGAAATTCTTAGAGAGGTTTTGTAAAGGCCAATAGACTCTCTTGATTGAGTTTCCTTATTATGATAGTAGTTGTGTGTTTTATTTTCATCATGTAGATTGGTTCTTGGAATACTAGGTTTAGGGTGTTCTGATAAATGCGACCTTATCGAAGATGGTATTATGATAAATGCGACCTTATCGAAGATGGTATTATGATAAATGCGACCTTATCGAAGATGGTATTAGAATGGCTGAGCTCAGTGTGGTATGCCTACATGACACTAAATTGTCCAGACCCTCTAGTAGAAAGCTTTCATCTGTAGAGGGCCAACAATCACTGGTCGGAGAATTCTTGAAGCCTTGGATACTTTTTGGAGGAGTTCTCATAGGCTGAAATCAGTTGTTTGATTACACATATGTTGTTGATGACATTATTCACTATCTGCATCACTTTGACAAAGATCCTTAGGCAAAGAATGGTCCATTACATTTGTGTATGCTCTTCATGATAGAGATGATAAGAAAGGGGTTGTCATGAGATTGTTTAGAGGAGACTTTTGTTTGTGATAGCTAGGTGTTTTTTTTTTTTTTTTTTTTTTTTTTTTTTTTGAAGACTTCAATACTACCTTAACAAATGCTGACAGGAGTGGAGAGAGAGAGCCTCACCAAAGGAGATGAAGAACTTCTGTGCACTCATTTAGTCTTAAAGATTTCCTTTGTTAGGTAGAAAATTCGCTTGGTTCAATATAATCAAATAGAACATTTCATCCATTTATTTTGGTCAAATATAATCAAATGACTATATATTATTTCCTTACGTGCAGGGAAGGAGCCCTGTTAAGGCTCAGGTGGGCCTAGGAGTGGGCATGTAACACCAACAAATTTTGAAACACCCCCCAACACCCCCCCCCCCCCCCCCCCCCCCCCCCCCCTAATTCGCCATTCCTCAACTTGTATAAATTTTCTTGTTCCTCATACAAACATAAATACCGCAAGTAGATCTTCACTATAACTTGTTCTTCATGTTCTTACTCATTGATGATCTTGATTCTATTCGTTGATTGGCTTCTATCGACCCCATACTCCAAAAAGTTCCCAAACAACCCATTATTATATCCGTCACACAAATAGTATGTAGATCTAGGAGATTTATTCATATGAATGCATGTTATAGATGTTTGGTTGTGTGTTGGACATGTGAATGATGTCTCCTTTCTTAATGAGTTGAAAATACATGTGGCTTACTGATTAGATACTTGCTATACTCTGATTTACAACATACATCAACCCGAGTCCATCACAAATGCTAATCATGATAAAAGTTTCACTCTGGCCCACCCAAAATTTTAATAAACCCCCCTATATATACCATTAGTTAACTAAAAATGCGAACACTTTGACTCTCATTCTTTCTCTCCCAATTGTAGGTTGGGACTTTTTTTCTTTTCGCTCAAATAGAGAAACCATAACCCTCCTGCTCAGACCTCAGCTCCTCAACCTCACTCCTCCCCAACCTCCTGGCTCTCCTCAGTCCTCATCTATTTCTCCTTGTATTCAATATCACTTCTCTTCTTGTAACACCCCCAAACCGAGGACAACCATTTCAACTACATAATACTTATTAAATCTCATGCCAATAAAATTCATCAATAGAAAGAAGCTCAAATGGCTAACAAAAATATATAATTCATTACAGAAAAAAATAACTAAAATTATTTATGAAATGAGTCTCCTTATAACTTCAATAAAATAATTTAAAACAATCTTAGAAATACAATTTATCAGCTTTAAAAGCTCTCAACGAAAATTTACTCCTAAGGGACATAAACTTCCAGATCCTTTATTCTCTTCAAGTATACGATCTTGATGCACAGATCTGAAAAATTTTATTAACAACAAAATGAGCTGACACCCAGTAGAAATTGAAAAAATATAACAAGTAGCCGGTAAATCATAAAATACCGCATTAACAATTAAACATGTTAATGCACAATCATATAACTGTAAGAGTTAGAATAAAAATATCTAGATTATAATTAGAGCTCTTATTTCATATAAATGCAACAATAATTAAGGTGATCACACAAGCAAACAATGCAGGATGTCTAATGCAGTACTTGTCTAATAATTTATGCATCCCATTGTAACCCCCATTTCCGCAAATACGTATTTTCTGAGTATTTTCTGTATCTCGATATTTATAAATTCGTTATTTGTTTAATTTGTTTTGAATTTTATGTTAAAGTATTTTTCTAAACAATAGTTATAATTATTTCGAATAAACCTTGTTTCCATTTCTACTTAATCAACTATTCACATTTTAACCCAAATCAAAAATATTATTTCTGTTTGTACTAATTCAATAAATTCCTATTTTTATATAATGTTATTATTCTGATAATTACTATTGTTTTTGTTATTATTATTATTATTATTATTATTATTATTATTATTATTATTATTATTATTATTATTATTATTATTATTATTATTATTATTATTATTATTATTATTATTATTATTATTATTATTGTTAGTATTTTTATCCTTATTGTTATTATTATTATTAATGTTATTATTAGTATTATTATTTTTATTGTTATGGTTATTATTATTGTTCTTATTTTTATTATGATTAATTATTATTACTATTGTTATCTCCTTCGGTTGATTATTAAAAAAAATCCATTTTTATTTAATAAATGCATTTTTAGTTGTTTCAAATAATTATGTAATGTAATACAAATTATATTTTGGTTATAAATCATATTTTATCAAATATCTTATTCTTTTGTGTTTGGGTTTATGTTGGTCCGTTATATTCATATCCTATCTATTTTCATTTATTGGATCTAAAACTCAATTACCCAATAACCATATATCTCAAATTACGCTATAAATACCCATTAACCCTAAACTATTAATTAAACCTAATTAACTCTAATCCCTACTAATCCCCAACCGCCTCCCTAATCCCCCTTTACCGTTCATCCTCAACCTATCCCCATTCCGATCCCAAATGCCCTTCATCCCCTGATCGCCCCTACCTCTCCTCCCATCTTCTTCATCTTGCGGCGCCGAGACCCCCGTCGCCTACACCATCATCGACCTTGACAACCTCCGCAACCACCGTCACCCCTCGAATGCAACCTCCGATTGCCATCCCTGCTCATCAACCGAACCCGTCAACTCCCTGCCTTCACCTTTGTTCCTCCTCGTCATCCCGACCTTCCCTCGATGCCCCTGCACCACGTCGCTGCTCTGTGCACCACCTCGCTATCCGTCGTTAACCCCGATCGCCGGCAGTTCCGAAGTTCCCCTGTTTCCTCCGCTACTCCTCTGTTCCGCTGCTGCCCTTTTCCCCCGAGCGTCGTCGATCCTCCATCATGGCCCCAGTCGACCGCAACACCGCCCCTCGCTCTCGTCATTGCTGTCGCTTCTCGACCGCGAGCACCGCCCCTGCCGTCCGCCGCCACTGCTCTCTCTCTCCCTTCCTTTCGTGCAGTTTGGTGTTCGGGAAGTGTGGGGGAGTTTTGGTGTATGCTGTTTTGTATGGGGGAGTTGGAGTTTTGGTGTTTGCTGATTTGGTTGCTGTGTAGTTGCACGGGCTCGCACGTGTTTCCGTATCTTCCGTTCGTGGTTCGTCACTCGGATTCTCATCCTATTATTCTGGTATATTCGAATCTATCATCTAACAGGCAAGTCTCTCTTGAACTAGTTTTATTGTTCTTGTTCAAGATTCTTTGATCTCCGAAAGTAGATCCCAATCATTTTTATCATATTGCTATTTGAATTTCGTTAAGTATATTGATGGTTTACACGAGCTAACCCGATATATTCTTAACATCGTGCATACATCTTCGATCTAAAAATTTAGTCCCTTTAGCACATTGCATATGCACGTTATACATGAAGAATAACTAGATCCATGTGATAGGATTATTTGATGATTGAATATGTCAATTAAATTTGATTTAATGAATTGATTACCATGCCTATAAAATTGCGTCATAAATCTAGAAATATGCATGTTAAACATAAAACTGTCACGCCCCGCTTCCCAAAATACGGAATACGAGTACGTAACGTAGGTCCAGTGAATGATGTAAACACCATCTATAAGCTGTACCAGACTAACTCAGCAATATGAACAATGAACACAACCACACAAGAAAAATATAATCACAAGAATCAAAGATAAACTTCAATAATAATGAAATAGTCCAAAATAATATCCAACATAATATCCAATATCTGGGAAATATAAATAAACGACGGGACAAAAGCCCAAAACAAAGTTTAATGTCAAAGACAAAGTTTAACTGTTTGGTGTACAAAGCCAAGTTATCAAGTTACCATGTTTGACTGATATATTACAATCATGGTAATCAATTCATCATATCAAATTCAATCGAACATATTCAATTCATCAAATAATTCTATAACATGGATCTAGTTATTCTTCATGTTTAACGTGCATATGCAATGTGCAAAAGGGACTAGGTTCGAGTCAAAGAGAGCGGCACGAAGTCAAGAATATTGGGGTTAGCTCGTGTAAACCCTCAATATACTCAATGAAATTCAAATAGAAATATGATAAAAAGGATTGGGATCTACTTGCAGAGATCAAAGAAATTCTTGAACAAAACAATAAACTAGTTCAAGAAGAGACTTACCTATTAGATGATAGATTCGAATATATCACAATAACGGGATGAGAATCCCGGGCGACAAACTAGGAACGAAAAATACGGAAACACGTGCGAGCCCGTGCAACTACACAGCAACCAAATCAGCAAACACCAAAATTCCAACTCCCTCATACAAAACAGCATACACCAAAACTCCCCCACACTTCCCGAACACCAAACGACACGAAAGGAAGGGAGAGAGAGCAGCGGTGGCGGACGGCAGGGGCGGTGCTCGCGGTCGAGAAGCGACAGCAGTGACGAGAGCAAGGGGCGGTGTTGCGGTCGACTGGGGCGACGATGGAAGATCGATGGCACTCGGGGGAAAAGGGCAGCAACGGAATAGAGGAGTAGCGGAGGAAACAGGGGAACTTCGGAACTGCCGGCGATCGGGGTTGACGACGGACAGCGTGGTGGTGCACAGAGTGGCGACGTGGTGCAGGGGTGTCGAGGAGGAACGAAGGTGAAGGCAAGGAGTCAACGGGTTCGGTTGATGAGCGGGGATGGCAATCGAAGGTTGCAGTCGAGGGGTGACGGTGGTTGCAGTCTTGCAGAGGTTGATGGTGATGGTGATACCACTAAAAACCTGTCCACTATCACCCGGATAGCATTATGACCCCTGAGACTCCTTGGCAAAGCTGTCACAAAATTCATCGTGATATTCTCCCATTTCCACTCTGGGATTGGAATAGGTTGCAAAAATCCTGCGATTCCCTGATGTTCTGCCTTCAACTGCTGGAAAATCAGACACTGAGAGACATATCTAACCACAGTTCTCTTCATACAATGCCACCAGAAATGTTGCTTCAAGTCCCTGTACATCTTAGTACCATCTGGATGAATAGAATACGGGGACCGATGAGCTTCTTCAAGTAACCTCTGCCTGACTTCCCCTCCAGGTACACACAACCTAGAGCCAAAATGAAGCGACCCATCAGCATGAATGACCAAATCGGTTCTCGAACCGGCTTCCACTTCACTTCGGAACTTCTGCAACTGTTGGTCGCCCGCTTGGGCTTCCTTGATCTGCTCCATCAAAAAAGACTGCAATTGAAACATCATGAACTGATAAGCTGATTCAAGAAGTAACACATCCAACTCTAGCCTTCTCATATCCTCCACTATTTCCTTCTGCTTAGTGAGGAACATAGCGGCAGGTCTCCTACTCAAAACATTAGGTACCATGTTCACTCTGCCCTGGTGATACTGTAAATTTATGTCAAAGTCTGCCATCAATTCCAACTATCTTCTTTGCCTTATGTTCAATTCCTTCTGTGTGAACACATACTTGAGGCTCTTGTGATATGTGAATATCTCCACTCTATCCCTAAGCAGATAATGCCTCCATAACTTTAAGGCAAAATCACAGCCGCGAGCTCCAGATCATGCGTGGGATAGTTTTTCTTATGAGGCCTCAACTACCTCTATGCATAAGTGACAACCCTGCCTTACTGCATCAGCACTGCTCCCAGACCTCTACCCGATGCATCATAATGGATCACAAAACCACCCGAACTGTCGGGTATAGTCAGCACAGGCACTGACGTCAACCAACGCTTCAACTCTGCAAAAGCTTCATCACAAGCCTCATCCCAATCAAACTTCTGCTCCGTCGTCAAACTGGTCAGAGGCCCAGCAATCTTCGAAAAATCCTGAACGAACTTCCGATAATATCCTGCCAAACCAAGAAAGCTCCGTACCTCAGATGCAGACTTCGGAATCGGCCAATTCTTGACTACAGAGATCTTCGACGGATCAACAGAAATGCCATCACCCGAAATAATGTGACCCAGAAAAGCAACCTGATCCAGCCAAAACTCACATTTACTGAGTTTCCCATACAACTGGTTCTGCCTCATGTTAGGAATGTGTCTTGAATACTCGTGGTTTAGATTAGAAGAAGGTAAGATGAAGCTCGGAGGTCGAAGCATCGAAGAGAGTAGAAGAAAACAGAGCAGCAATAGTGCATGCATAGTTGCGGTCGACTGTCCCAAGTTGTGGTCGACCACACCCCCGACCGCAGACCCGATCGCAGTTACATTGGGTTTGGCCGAGAGGAGGACGGTCGATCGGTTTTGTTGGACGGTCGACCGACCACGGCGCTGTATTCGTTTTGGGCTTCGATTTGTTAGGTCATTTCAGCCCAATCTTCAACTCCAAGTTAGATCGTACGGCTTCTATTTAGTTACTTTTTTTCCATGTTATATGAGACGACTCTGAATCAAGATTAGACCTAGGTTCCTTTCTATTCTTCTATATATATTGTAAACTCTTCCAATATGAGAGGATAGTACTTCATAGATTCTTTTCTCCATTGCAAAGAGAGGCTCGAGAGAGATAGTTCTTGGTGAGTGAGTTTAATTCCTTGTATTGAGTGAATCAGTAACTCCTTGTAATCACTTCTAGTTGAATATCAGATCTCCCTCTATTTCCCCCCGAATTAAGCAAAAGCTAACCGGGATAAATCCTCGTTGTGTTTGTGTTTAGATTGGTGGATCTACTTGCTTGCTCAATTGATTTGTCTCATCTCTTCGACTTCCTCATTGCTCTATTTAGTTTCGCTACAACGGGCGTTGGTTGATGCCCCAATCCCAACAACTGGTATCAGAGCTTCAGGTTGCCAAGTCCCTTGGTTAAGATGACAGGTTACAATCTTTTGAAGATCAAGCAGTTCGATGGAAAGATCAATTTCAATCTTTGGAAGGTTGAAATGTATGATGTCCTTGTTCAAGAACGTTTGCAGTTAGCCATTAAGAAGAAAGAAAGGCCATCCCACGTGAAGGAGGATGTTTGGAAAGATATCCGTGAAAGAACCATAAGTCTGATCCGACTATCCTTGGCGGATGAGGTCAAGTACAGATTTCTTGAAGAAACTGACACGGCGAGTTTGTGGGAAAAACTCATAACTTACTACTCTGGTTCTTCGTTATTAGATTGGATGCATTGGAAGATAAAGTTGTTTCGTTTATCTATGAAGGAAGGTACTGATCTCCAAGACCACATTACTGAGTTCAATAAGATATTATCTGAACTTAAGGCGATTAATGCGGTTGTGTATGAGGAAGATAAAGCTTTCAAACTGATATATTCACTGCCGGATTCGTACGAGCTTTTGATAACTACCATTCTACACTGTAGATCTACCAAGGAGAGTATTTCGGTAGATGGTGTAATCAAAGCATTGAAGGAAGATCAACTTAGGAAGGAGACCCATAAATCATCATCGTCTATTCCTACAAGTTGTTTAGCAGTGGATGGTCCTTCGGGGGGAAGACAAAGTGCTTTGCAAAAGGATTCGATCCGTTACCGTTATTGCAATAGGCCAGGGCATATCAAGAAAGATTGTTGGAAGTTGCAGAATCAGGAGAGCACAAAGAATGGGAGTTCAACCGCTAATGTGGTTAATGCCTTTGATTCAGGTGATTCGTGTCTTCTTGTTTCAAAATCTTTAGGAGTGGATTCTGGTTGGCTTCTTAACTCAGGGAGTTCTTCTCATATTTGCTCCGAGAGGGAGTTGTTTTCTACTTATAAGTCTACTACAGGGTGTTGTGTGACAACGGAAACTGGAGAGATTTGTGAAGTAGCAGGTGAGGGGACAGTCGAGTTGAAGTTGTCAGGTATAAATTTATTCACTTTAATGGATGTTTTGTATGTTCCTTTGTTGAAACGGAATTTGATTTCCTTGAAAACTCTGGATGCACGGGGTTGTAGGTACACATCTCGAGGTGGAGTTCTGTCTGTTTTTCAAGGTCGTCGTGAAGTGATCACACGTATGAGAGTGGTTGGGCCAAGCTAACACAATCTCTACAAGCTTTGGAGAATTCGAAAATCCTGCACAGAGGTTGTTAGTTCTTTTCCCGTTATTCCCGCAAGCTCAGCTAATTTTCCGCAACTAGAATTATCGAGACGATACCACGACATTCGAATATCGTCGAGATGTGGATAAAGCCTAAGGGTAGGTGGAGTTCGTGCGGAGTTTGGCAACTTCGTGAGTACATCTACGGAGGTGTGCCTTTGAGGGGCTACACTGAATCAGGTGAGATTGGGTAGAGATCCGTTCAACTAGAAGAAGAAGCTTTTGTTCTATGTTTTTTTTGCAAGTGGAATTCATTAAAGTTCGGGATGAATAACACATCATGTGATAGCACTCGTATGCAATCCAAGGTGGAGTTTGTTAGGAATGTGTCTTGAATACTCGTGGTTCAGATTAGAAGAAGGTAAGATGAAGCACGGAGGTCGAAGCGTTGAAGAGAGTAGAAGAAAACAGAGAAGCAATAGTGCAGGCATAGTTGCGGTCGACTGTCCCAAGTTGCAGTCGACCGCACCCCCAAATGCACACCCGACCGCAGTTGCACTGGGTTTGGTTTGGCCGAGAGGAAGACGGTCGACCGTTCTTGTTGGATGGTTGACTAACTGCGGCGCTGTGTTAGTTTTGGGGCTCCATTTGTTAGGTCGTTTCAGTCCAATCTTCAACTCCAAGTTAGATCGTATGGCTCCTATTCAGTTACTTCTTTTTCAGGTTATATCGGACGACTGGTAATCAAGATTAGACCTAGGTTCCTCTCTATTCTTCTATATATATTGTAAACTCCTCCAATATGAGAGGAGAGTACTTCATAGATTCTTTTCTCCATTGCAAAGAGAGACTCGAGAAAAATAGTTCTTGGTGAGTGAGTTTAATTCCTTGTATTGAGTGAATCAGTAACTCCTTGTAATCTCTTCTAGTTGAATATCAGATTTCCCTATATTTTCCCCCGGATTAAGCAAAAGCTAACCGGGATAAATCCTCGTTGTGTTTGTGGTGGATCTACTTGCTTGCTCAATTGATTTGGCTCATCTTTTTGACTTCCTTATTGCTCTATTTAGTTCTGCTGCGACAACTGTCGTTGGTTGATGCCCCAATCCCAACATCTCAAAGTCTGCAGAACAACCTTCAAATGCACAGCATGATCTTCCCGGTTTCGAGAATACACTAATATGTCATAATGAAGACCACGAAAAATTTATCCAAGAACGGAGAGAACACCCTGTTCATCAGACTCATGAACACAGCCGGTGCATTAGTTACTCTGAAAGACATCACCAATAACTCAGAATGCTCGTACCTAGCTCGTTCGGAATGCCGTTTTCTGAACATCTTCTGACTCCTGATGATACCCGGAACGAAGATCCAACTTCGAAAACACAGAAGCACCTCCCAGTTTGTCATGCCCCGCTTCCGAAAATATGGGAATACGAGTCCGTAACTGAGGCCCAGCGAATGATGCGAATACACCATTCATAAGCTGTAGAGGTAACTCAACAACAAGATAACGACAAAACCACGCAGGCATGTAAAATCACAATAAGATAGCAAAGTACATGACATAGTCTATAACATAACAAATATCTGGAAATAAAAACATATTTACGGGTCAAACATACCCGGATTACAATAGAGAGTAGCATAAAATAAAACATGAACTAAAGCAACATGAAAATAAACAAGACTAAAATACTTGATCAACAACACCTTCGGGTAATTCTCCATTCGGGCCTGCAAGTACATTATTACAAAAAGAAGAAACAAGAAGATACCCGTTAATGCAAGTCACGGGCCGCAAGTGGTACTAGCTAACGAGACAAGTATAAACGAAACAAGAAGCAGGAAAATTATCATGGAGTCAAGAATCATGTAATAGAAGAAAGGCAACATGTAAACAGGATCATGAACTCATCACGAAAATAAGAGGCATGTAGACAAGTAATCAAGTAAACAAGTCAACAGGAACATGTACATGTAATTGGATCATGCAAGTGTACGTGTTAATCTTATGTCTTTTACTAATTCTATCTTGGTAGCACTTCATGCATCCATACTTTTACTATATGGTTACTACATACAATCAGTTACGTTTAGGCATAGTGGTAGATTCTATAGGTCATGCACTTGGGAAAAAATGTCAATTGTATCTTGTTCGAGATACGTGCAAACTTGTAACGTGAAACATGTAGAGTGTAAACTTGTAGCGTGAAATATGTAAACTTGAAATGCGCAAACTCGCAACTTGTAAACTTGCAACTTGAATCGGGAAACCACGAGCTCCCGTCCGAGTACGCTCTTCTATATTGCCTACTACTAGATCTTTCCCCTTATACCTCAGCTTGTTACTTTTATTAATTTTAATCAACAATAACTAGATATCGTATTTAAACTACTATCACGGGTAAAACGTTCATGCACATAATCATGTATAATCCTAAGAGTACATATGTGTGTATCAATTGTGTTCATGTAATGCATGTGGCAACAAGGTATTCGCGATCATGTACGAATACGGGATCAACGGGTTATGTATAGCAACAGATTTCAATTCAACCGATGAATACGAATTGAATTGTCAAGAAATGTACTTGCGAAATTTTTCGAAGAAAGCTTGTACAAGAACAAACGAGTTGTACAAGAGGATACTTGCCTGATAACCGAAGACGATGATATCGAATACCAGAATAACGGGATCAGAATCCCGGGCAGCGAAGCACGTGCAAGATACGTGCACGAAGACTAGTGCACAAAGAGACAGCAACACAACAAAAGCCAACAGCAAAACAACAAACTCCACTTCACAATCGGATCTCCCCACACAAATACCAAACACCAAACACCAAACACCAATAAAATAACCTATCCTGTCTTCCCAAAACAGCAAACTCCAAAACAATCCCCTACTCCACAAACACCAAACAGCAAATGTAACCAATCCCCACACCACACAGAATAGCAAACAGCCACTTCCTAATCTTCTCTCCCAAATACCCAACAGCAAAACCAACCACTCTAATCTCTTCTCCTACCTTTCGACAGAGAGAGAGAGAGAGAGAGAGAGAACGGGCGGGAGAAAGAGCACTGCGCGTGGGCGGTGCGACGGAGGGCACAGGGGTGGAGCACCGGAAGAGAGGACGGGAGCAGGGGTAACACAGGCGGCTGAGGAGGCTGACGGAAAAAGGAGGGACAACACACAGGCTGTGCTGTCGCAGAGCGCTGGGGAGAGGGACCAGGGAGAGAGGAGGAGCTTCGCTGCTGCAGTCGAAGCAGTGGGTCGACGTGATAGGGAGACGGGTACAGGAGGTCGAGGGACGGGTGCAGACTGCCACTGGGACTTGAGCAGAGGAGAGGCAGAAGAGCACAGGGTCGACTGGGGTGATGGGTTGTGACTGGTGATGAGGAGGCAGGAGAGAGCTCGGAGGTGGCAATGGTGGAATGGAGGAGGCGATGAGTAGCGAGGTTGAGCAATGGCGAGCGGCGGACAACAATGGTGGAGGGCTCGACTGGTGGAGACGAGGCTGGAGCTTGGAGGCAGCGGATGGGTTCTCAGAGGTTCGACTATGGCCGTGGAGTGGTGAGGCTAGCGGAAGAGGCGGCGGTGTTTTCTTGGGTTTCAGAGGTGAACGGGGAAGGGAGAGGGCGCTCTGTGTGTTGGGTTTGGGAAAACAGAGAAGGTGAGAGAGCAGGAGAAGAAGGGAGACGGGAGAGAAGGAGAGTGAACAGGGGGATTTTATAAAATATAATATAATAAATATATTAAATAGGGTATATAATAGGGAGTTATGTGAGATAGTGGGGGGAGGTGAAGAGTTGACTGTTGAGAACGTGAGAGAAGTGTGCAGGTGGGTTAGAAAAGGTGGGGCTTATGGAATAAGAAGAGTGGGGGAATACGAGGGGATGTGTACGGGTAGATTAGAAAATGTGGGGATTTGAATAAAATCATATAGGATGAAGTCTATACAATATATATGAGTACTGAGTTTGGGTTTGGGCTTGGTCTATGTGCTTAAAAATAATATAATAAATTAGTTATAGGATTGGATTTAAATTAAACAATTGGGCTTGGGCTTCAAATTATTTAAATAAATCAATTAGGAGATTAGGCTTTAAGGATATATAGTTAAACAATTGGGCTTATAATAAATAGTCAAACAATTGAGTAATTGTATATAGGGCTTCATAAAATAGTTTGAATAAAATAATCAACTAAGAGAGAATAGATACAAGATACTAAGAATTTAAAATACGGAAAAATACTTGAAAAAAATACATATTAACGGGAACATGGGTTATATATCCTATTCACCTTACAACAAAATTTTGTCCTCAAAATTTGCGTAGGCGGTATATAGGACAGAGCAAATGTAACACCCAAGAGATTGAGAAGCATGAAGCAATGAAGAGAAACGAGTGATGTTGACATCGGGATCAAATAAGACATGAGCAGGGAATGAGTTAACTATGATAATTCCTAAGGTTGAATCTAAGAATATAACTGAAATTGTGCATGTACAAGAAAGTATGCAAAAATAAATGATTCAAGGAGACGACAGGAAGAAGACAAAATAACAAACTGCAATATATCTGCGACAATATCTTCAAATGTCGCTGCTTCCTCTACAATCAAGTTGTAGGCCTGCCCTTTCCCAGGAGCTGCGGACCTCTGACCATAGACTTGCTGCTGCGGTGGGGGCGGTGGTCCTCGAACTGGTGCTGTCTACTGGATCGGCCCTCCGGCGGCTGGACTAACTCTTGCCTGTGGACATTCCCGGAGTACATGGTCATGAGATCCACAATCGAAGCACCAGCGATTCTCCATCCGACAGTCTTGACGTACGTGACCGGCTTTCTGGCAATAGTCACAGATTACATCCCTCCTCAGAGCAGTAGGTGAGTAGGGCATTGGCCTTGCAGCAGTAGCGGGGACTGGCCTCTGAATTGGCCCACCAATAGATCTAACAGCAACGGGGTGTGAGATCGATCGCTGAATTGTACGCTTCCTCTACTAGTTTGTTCCTGGCTTCTGGCAGCCTCCAGGATGTCAGCATAGGATCGGAGTCGCAAGGCGGCTCGGCGATCCTGAATCTCAATATCCAAGCCCAACAAGAAACGGCGACCCTTATCTTCATCATTCGCCACCATGGAAGTGGCAAAACGACTCAGTCGGGTGAACTCCACAGCATACTCATCTACGGTCTGACTCCCCTGAGTTAGCGCAACAAATTGTCACTCCATTTCATTCCTTGTGACATCGAGAAAGAACTTCGTGAGAAAGCTCTCTCTGAAAATGGCCCAGGCGATGGGGTGCCCTAGCCGTTCCATTTCAGCTCGCTACCAGATGTGAGCGAGGTCAACCAGCTGGATGCTCACGACATCCACACGATCAGCATCTGCCACCCATGCTGCAGTCAATAGCTGCTCAGTCCGGATCAGCCATTGCTCGGCTTCAAGTGGACCTTCAGTGCCTGAAAACTTGTCTGGGCGTAGCCTCATGAAGTCTGCTACATTGCCAGGTCTCGGTGGTAGCACCTCGGGTGCAGGTACGACCCCTCCCTTGTTGGCAGCTCTCAAAGCCACCTTCATCAAATCACTATGCTCCTACTGGATCTGCAACATCTGTTGCATCAGCAGCTCATTCTGCTTACGCTACATCTGCATCACTTGAGCAATAGTGGGCTCTTCCGGCTGACCGGAAGAAGAAGCACCTCCCCTAAGCATTTGCATAATCTGTGCAATAGTGGGCTCATTAGACTAATCATCCCAGCACAGGGAGGAGAGGTACCCTTTCTAGCCATGGCCTGCAATAAAATCAAATGGTTAGCATCCAGATTATATGTTGGTTATTCATTATCCATGTGATCAACGTAGTGCACAAGTTGTTGAGTTAACCTGGCTGAGTCAAGCATGTCTAATGTATTAGTCAAACTAACACATTAGCCAAACCTGATCTCTGATACCACTAAAAACCCTATCACGCACCGCTTCCCAAAATATGGGAATACGAGTCCGTGACTGAGGCCCAGCGAATAATGCGAATACACCATTCATAAGCTGTACAGGTAAATCAACAACAAGATAACGACAAAACCACGCAGGCATGTAAAATCACAATAGGATAGCAAAAGTACATGACATAGTCCATAACATAACCAACAGCTAGAAATAAAAACATAGTTATGGGTCAAACATGCCCGGATTACAATAGAGAGTAGCATGAAATAAAACATGAACTAAAGCAACATGAAAATAAACAAGACTAAAACACTTGATCAGCAACACCTTTGGGTAATTCTCTATTCGGGCCTGCAAGTACATTATTACAAAAAGAAATAAGAAGATACCCGTTAATGTAAGTCACGGGCCGCAAGTGGTACAAGCTAACGGGACAAGTATAAACAAAACAAGAAGCAGGAAAAATATCATGGAGTCAAGAATTATGTAATAGGAGAAATACAACATGTAAACAGGATCATGAACTCATCACGAAAACAAGAGGCATGTAAATAAGTAATCAAGTAAACAAGTCAATATGAATATGTACATGCAATTGGATCATGCAAGTGTACGTGTTAATCTTATGTCTTTTATTAATTCTATCTAAGTAGCACTTCATGCATCCATACTTTTACTACATGGTTGCTACATACAATCAGTTACGTTTAGGCCTAGTGGTGGATTCTATAGGTCACGTACTCGGGAAAAACATGTAAATTGTATCTTGTTCGAGATACGTACAAACTTGTAACGTGAAACATGTAGAGTGTAAACTTGTAGCGTGAAACATGTAAACTTGTAATGCGTAAACTCGCAACTTGTAAACTTGCAACTTGCATCGGGAAACCACAAGCTCCCTTCCGAGTACGCTCTTCTATATTGCCCACTACTAGATCTTTTCCCTTATACCCCGGCTTGTTACTTTTATTAATTTTAATCAACAATAACTAGATATCGTATTTAAACTACTATCACGGGTAAAACATTCATGCACATAATCATGTATAATCCTAAGAGTATATATGTGTATCAACTGTGTTCATGTAATGCATGTGGGAACAAGGTATTCGCGATCATGTATGAATACGGGATCAATGGGTTATGTATAGCAACAGATTTTAATTCGACCGATGAATATGAATTGGATAGTCAAGGAATGTACTTGCGGTGTTTTTCAAAGAAAGCTTGTACGAAAACAAACAAGTTGTACAAGAGGATACTTGCCTGATAACCGAAGATGATGATATTGAATACCAGAATAACGGGATCAGAATCCCGGGCGGCGAAGCACGTGCAAGATACATGCACGGAGAATGGTGCACAAAGAGACAGCAACACAATAAAAGCCAACAGCAAAACAACAAACTCCACTTCACGATCGGATCTCCCCACGCAAACACCAAACACCAAACACCAAACACCAATAAAATAACCCAACCTGTCTTCCCAAAACAGCAAACTCCAAAACAATCCCCTACTCCACAAACACCAAACAGCAAAAGTAACCAATCCCCACACCACATAGGATAGCAAACAGCCACTTCCTAATCTCCTCTCCCAAACACCCAGCAGAAAAACCAACCACTCTAATCTCATCTCCTACCTTTCGACAGAGAGAGAGAGAGAGAACGTGCGAGAGAAAGAGGACTGCGCGTGGGCGGTGCGACGGAGGGCACAGGGGCAGAGCACCAGAAGAGAGGATGGGAGTAGGGGTAACGCAGGCAGCTGACGAGGCTGACAGAAAAAGGAGGGACAACACACAGGCTGTGCTGTCGCAGAGCGCCCGGGAGAAGGACCAAGGAGAGAGGGAGAGCTTCGCTGCTGCAGTCGAGGTAGTGGGTCGATGCGGTAGGGAGACAGGTACAGGAGGTCGGGGGATGGGTGCAGACTGCCGCTGGGACTTGAGCAGAGGAGAGGCGGAAGAGCACAGGGTCAACTGGGGCGATGGGTTGTGACTGGAGATGAGCAGGCGGGAGAGAGCTCGAGGGCGGCAATGGTGGAATAGAGGAGGTGATGAGTAGCGAGGTTGAGCAATGGCGAGCGGTGGACGACAATGGCGGAGAGCTCGACTGGTAGAGACGAGGCTGGAGCTTAGAGGCAGCAGATGGGTTCTCGGAGGCTCGACTATGGTGGTGGAGTGGTGAGGCGAGCGGAGAAGGGGTCGAGCGGAGGAGGCGACGGGGTGTTCTTGGGTATCAGAGGTGAACGGGGAAGGGAGAGGGCGCTCTGTGTGTTGGGTTTGGGAAAACACAGAGGGTGAGAGAGCGGGAGAAGACGAGAGACAGGAGAGAAGGAGAGTGAATAGGGGGATTTTGTAAAATAGAATATAATAAATATATTAAATAGGGTATATAATAATGGAGAGTTATGTGAGATAGTGGGAGGAGGTGAAGAGTTGATTGTTGAGAACGTGAGAGAAGTGTGCAGGTGGGTTAGAAAAAGTGGGGGTTATGGAATAAGAAGAGTGGGGGAATATGAGGGGATGTGTACGGGTAGATTAGAAAATGTGAGGATTTGAATAAAATCATATAGGATGGAGTCTATACAATATATATGAGTACTGAGTTTGGGTTTGGGCTTGGTCTATGGGCTCAAAAATAATATAATAAATTAGTTATGGGATTGGGCTTAAATTAAACAATTGGGCTTGGGCTTCAAATAAATTAAATAAATCAATTAGGGGATTGGGCTTTAAGGACATATAGTTAAACAATTGGGCTTATAATAAATAGTCAAACAATTGAATAATTGTATATTGGGCTTCATAAAATTGCTTGAATAAAATAATCGATTAAGAGAGAATAGATACAAGATACTAAGAATTTAAAATACGGAAAAATACTTGAAAAAAATACATTTAAACAGGAACAGGGGTTACACAGTTGGTCAAACAGATTGTCAATCCACGGCAATGGGTACCAATTCTTCACAGTGACATTATTCAACTCTCTATAGTCAATGCAAAGTTTGCGGCTACCATCCTTCTTGTTGACGAACAGAATTGGGGCTCCCCAAGGTGAAACACTAGGCCTAGTAAAACCTTTATCAAGCAGCTCCTGAACTTGCTCCTTCATTTCCGCCAATTCAACTGGTGCCATGCGATACAGACTCTTAGAGATAGGCGCCATACCTAGCTGAACATCAATGTTGAACTCCACATATCGGTTTGGAGGTAAACCAGGTAATTCCTCGGAAAAGAAATCAAGGAAATCCCACACAATTAAGGGTGCAACATCCCCATCAGAGCCCAATGACACAAGTGAAATAGCCTTAGGGTCCATCGAGCTCTTGACACGTCCTGACGGTGTCTCACCCGCATGGAACACGAACTCTGGTTGACTAGGAAGCCTGAAAGTCACCTTCTTCTCACAGCAATCAATCACGGCACAAGAAATACCCAACCAGTCCATGTCCAAAATAACATCAAAACCGGAAGTTGGAATCACCAAATCAGCCAAAAAATCCACACCACTAATCAGCAACGGGTTTTGCTTGCATACCCTAGAACAGACAATGACACCTCCACCTGTGGTGATGTCCCAAGCTATGGGCATAGCATCGCTTGCTAAACTATGTTGATTAACAAAGCGAGAGGAAATAAAGGAGTGGATAGAACCGGAGTCAAACAAAATATGAGCTGGAAGGGAGAAAACTAAAATGACACCTAGAAGATGATCAAACAAAAAGATAAAATGCTAGCAGGATATATGCACGAATAATTGTACAAAAGAAAAAGGAATAACATCCAGGAATAAAAAGAATGGATGATTCCAGAATCAAAAGAATATGGGTACAAAAGGGATAAGATCATACCTAATAAGGATCAATGAATGGAAGGGACAAAAGACAATAAGAAATGAAGGGACTGAATATGAAAGGACCAAAAGGATAAAAAAGATACCCAGATTATATGTTGGTTATTATATATATTCATGTGATCATCGTGATGTGCACATCACTGAGTGAACCTGGATAGAGCCAAACTTGACTAATATATCAGCCAAAGCCAAACCTCCATAAGTTAGTCATGTTTGACTGATATATTATCCAACTCTGGGCTCTGATACTACCATCTCAACCACACTCTGCCCCTCACCTTTCCCTCGCCCAGTCGCCGCCTTGGATTTCGCCGCAGCCACCAGTCGAAGTCGAAGCTAGCCGCTGTGTTGCTTTTCCGTTGCTATTTTGTGATTGGGTGGATCCAGTGTGCTGGATATTCTTCGCACGTGGTTTGCACGTGATTTTGCACGTGCTTAGTTCGTATTTCGTCGCTCGAGATTCTCATCCCGTTATTCTTTATATTCGAAATTATCATCTACAGAAACTAGGTTCAAAACTCCTATTCTTTTCATGTTTTATGTTCAGGCAACGGGTTATATATAGTATAAACACATATGAAACAGATCAGAAAACTCATCAATTAAATCTACAAAAATTCAAGGTTGTTCCTACACATGTCTAGCCTCAGTAAAATTAATTTCATATTTTTATTTTACTGTTATCATGTTCTATTTATTTATGAAACAGTAAGATACGCATGAATCTGTGAATTTGGAAATTCAGACTCAGTTGTACTAAAAATAAGATATCTAACAGATTATATCTCGGAATTCAATTCCGTCGAAAGTTCTGGAAAGTAGACTCATGGGGCTATAATTCATATTCAGAAAGTTATTTCAAATTACAATAGCAACATGGTCGAAAATTTGATACAAAAAGACACAAACAGCAGTCTAGAAAATAATTTGATATGAATAGGCAACAACTTTATCATACAACCATATAGTTCATGCTAATTAATAATTAAAGTGATGCTAGATGTTTAACATGCATATTTCTAGGTTTAAGATGCAATTTTACAGGCATGGTAATCAATTCATTAAATCAAATTCAATCGACATATTCAATCATCAAATAATCCTATCACTAGTTATTCTTCATGTATAACATGCATATGTAGTGTGCTAGAGGGACTAGGTTTTTAGATCAAAGATGTAGGCACGATGCTAAGAATATATCGGGTTAGCTCGTGTAAACCCTCAATATACTTAACGAAATTCAAATAGCAATATGATAAAAATGATTGGGATCTACTTGCAGAGATTAAAGAATCTTGAACAAGAACAATAAAACTAGTTCAAGAGAGGCTTGCCTGTTAGATGATATATTTGAATATATCAGAATAACGGGATGAGAATCCCGAGCGACGAACCATGAATGAAAAATATGGAAACACGTGCGAGCCCGTGCAACTACACAGCAACCAAATCAGCAAACACCAAAACTCCAACTCCCCCACACAAAACAGCATACACCAAAAATCCCCCACACTTCCCAAACACCAAACGACACGAAAGGAAGGGAGAGAGAGAGAGCAGCGGTGGCGGACGGCAGGGGCAGCGCTTACGATCGAGAAGAGACAACAATGACGAGAGCGATGGGTGGTGCTGCGGTCGACTGGGGCGACGGTGGAAGATCGATAGCGCTTGGGGGAAAAGGGCAGCAGCGGAACAAAGGAGTAACGGAGGAAACAGGGGAACTTAGGAACTGCCGGTGATCGGGGTTGACGACGGACAGCGAGGTGGTGCATAGAGTGGCGACATGGTGCAGGGGCGTCGAGGGAAGGTCGGGATGACGAGGTGGAACGAAGGTGAAGGCAAGGAGTCGACAGGTTCGGTTGATGAGCGGGGATGGCAGTGGGAGGTTGCAGTCGAGGGGTGACGGTGGTTGCAGAGGTTGTCGAGGGCGATGATGGTGTAGGCGACGGGGGTCTCGGCGACGCAAGATGAAGAAGATGGGAGGAGAGGTAGGGGCGATCAGGGGATGAAGGGTGGTTGGGATCGAAACGGGGAGAGGTTGAGGATGAACAGTAAAGAGGGATTAGGGAGGCGGCTGGGGATTAGGAGAGATTAGAGTTAATTGGGGTTATTTAGTAGTTTAGGGTTAATGGATATTTATAGGGTAATTTGAGATATAGGGTTATTGGGTTTTAGATCCAATAAATGGAAATAGATAGGATATGAATATAAAGGACCAAATAAACCCAAACAAAAAAGAATAAGATATCTGATAAAATATGATTTATAACAAAAATATAATTTGTATTACATTACATAATTATTTGAAATAACTCAAAATGCAATTATTAAATAAGAATGTTTTTTTATAATAATCAACCGAAGGAGATAACAATAGTAATAATAATTAATCACAATAACAATAAGAATAATAATAATAACCATGACAATAAAAAATAATAATACTAATAATAACATTAATAATAATAATAACAATAAATAATACTAATAATAACATTAACAATAGCAATTATCAGAATAAAAACATTATATAAAAATAGGAATTTATTGAAATAGTCCAAACAGTAATAATATTTTTGATTGAGTTAAAATGTGAATAGTTGATCAAGTAGAAATGGAAACAATGTTTATTCAAAATAATTATAACTATTGTTTAGAAAAATATTTTAACATAAAATTCAAAACGATATATAACACGATATATAAAAGCTACGTTCTCGTAACTTGGAAAGCGGGGCCTGACACCCATACTACGTAAATAGTCAGATACAAGTATTCAGAATGCAAGGGGATCTAGGTACACCCATCTCTCAATGCGGTCAACGCTTATAGTCCGGTTGACAAGTTAAACGCCACTATAGTCCATGGTAGGAACAAACAAATTGCACAATTAAAATGCCACTACGATCCGTGGTCAGGACAAATAACACGTGCAACTTGGTCAACACTTATAGTCCGGTTGACAAGATAAACGCCACTACATTCCGTGTTAGGAACAAACAACACTCATAGAGTGGACACATTGAGAGCCAAATGGGTTACTTAGATTTTCGTTGCGTATACCGGTATACAAACTTGAATGCCAACACAAGAGTAACACAACTATTAATATGGTAATAACTTAAAATAATCATCTCGATAATCACAACGTCATAAGGCTACTCATGTATATACACCCATAGTCAAACTATGTAAAATAATACATAATGTTGTAGTTTGAATAGGGAATTCACTGATATTACTAACCACAATTTACATACGAGTAACAACACTCACATATCACAACTTCATATTCATATCACAATTTCATATTCATGAAAACATACCAACAATATATCAATCTCAATTTAACATTTGCACATCATCACAATGCATCACGTAAATCAATCATATAAACAATATTCACAGCATAATATCACTACAAAACAATAAGTATTTTATGAAATTACATTCTACAGGATATAGATATTCAATTACTTACAGTGGTTGGCGAAATCACGAATTGACTATGGATCCTCCAAAAGACTCCTCAATTTCAATATAGATATCTTCTATAAAATCTAGGGTTTAACAAAATATACATTGATCAATATATAAACAAAGGATTATTTAGATTTTAATAATAGAGAAATTATAATACATAAACACCTTTATTTTTTCATTCGATTTCTCCCACTGTTTTTTTTCTTTTTCTTTTCTGTTTCTTTTTCTTTTTTTCTTGCGGCGGCCTCGAGGAGAGGAAAAGGAAGAGAGATGGATCAGAAGAGATAAAGAAAAAAAGTTTCTTTTATTAAAAAAAAAACCCTTTTGGCACTTTTGTAGAAAAAATATTCTTTTGCATATATTCATACTTAATATAAAATTTCTTATTTCTTTTTATTGAAATATGGGCTACTACTAAATAAATAATTTAACTTATGCACTATAAACAATATAAAATAATAAATATTTGGGGTATTACACTTCTCCCCCAATCTCCGTTTGTCAATTATCCCCAAATCCTCAACCCCTAAAACACTAAATTAGGAGAAAGGAAAATATTTGATATATATTTGCTTCCAACTTCAATAATCAACGATTCAAAATGTATTCTTATTTCCTCTATGACTGTTTAGATTTTGTTTTATATTTCAGTCGATTTCCCTAATCATTTTAAACCAAGTTTTGTTATCTTTTGTTCTATGTGAAAATACATGCACCTAAGGTGTTTGGTGAAATTCCTATGAGTTTTCATATATTATTATTAGATCTTATTTAAGTGTGTATTTGCTCATTTTTTATTCACAACCTACCTATCTGCCATGAGAATCATCACTTATGATGGTTTACTTGGAGTTTACTAAGGCATAATAACTGGAGTGGATAATACAATATTGAAGTTGAGTAGTAGAATATAGAAGACAATTGTCAGAAGAGGCATTTATTATAGCGTTTTATGTTTTAGGCTTTTAGCAAATAATTTACAGTATAGCGCGTCTCTCTTGGATGGTGTAAATATTTTCAATCAAATCTTCTTATATTAGAACCATTTTTATGCTTATAGCGTGTGATAGTTGGCCATCACTGGTTACTTAAAATTCATAATTGATCATAAGCACTTTACATGTAGAAAGCAAATGGGGTTTTGATAGTCATAAATATGTTTCAATGGCTCATGTGACTGTAGATGCCATGAATAGGAACAAAGTATACATTTTGTTTAGTAGGTGTGGATAAGAATATAAAGGACATACCTGAATTTGAGATAAATAATTGAGAACGATAATTAGAACCAGAGACTTGAGTTACAGTAATCTTAGTTCTCTTTATTTTTCAATATATAAAATTTGGGGAACAAAAATTCATTAGGATTACAGAAATTAGACTAATTAGTGTTTTCTTTGTTCTTACTTTTTAAGATTATGCTACTGTAGTTTCTTACAGCGAGGAAGAAAACGAATAGCCGAAATAGAGACTTGTTGTTCAACTAGCGAAGAGAGTGAGATTAACTAGTTGAGGTATATTTTCTAGTCTTTCCTCATAAATTTAAGTTTTGACTTATAATTTCTATGTATATTTTGTTAGATTAAGATGAGTAATTAGGGTTAGGGTTTATATCTCATAGCCGCTTAAGATATTATACCCTGCTTATCAGTATTGGAATATCGTAGAGCACTACCTCTAGACCAGCTTTTATATGAGATGAACTGGATTTAGGGTACCGGGCTTTATGCCCACTCAACCCGGTCCAACAATTAAACAGATAACACGTGCTTTGCACGTGTTGCCCAAAAGAACATTATACACAATAATATTCTCTTATATTGAGAATATACCTATATATCCAACAATCTCCTCCTATATTCAAAATATATTAGGCAATGCCTCGTTAAATCAATGGCTCACAAAATAATACAGTTCATAGACTAAATCAATTATAACTCGAATAGTTCAAATGAGACTAAACCAAAATAATCAAATAGTTCAAAGACCATATCAAAACAAAATAGTTCACAATAACTAAACCAACTAGAGAAACCTGTCATAGTTTCAAAATCAACCAAAGCAAATAAACTTCAAGAACAAAATAGGAGTTTTAAGCTCATGAACATAAGAGTCTTAAACTCACCAGAAGTTTTATAGAGTAAGTGAGAAATTTATTCTATAAAGAAATAAACCAAAACTATATTCTTGCAAACTGCTTTATGTTTACTTCTCCATTTTGAGCAAATCATTATTTTGAAATCTATGTTAACAGATTCAACTCTATCTTTGCTAGCTTATTGAAAACAAGAATATCAAGAGACACATCTCTAAGAATTCTAATGAATTTCATAAAGTATCTAGTTCCATTAAAGAACTTAGTACAATTCAACAGCAGCTTAGCAAAATGCAACGCAAGCATCACAATCAAGTCTCTTTAACAAAATAAAGAACAAGAACTATTATAGTTTCTACACAAGAACTATACTATATTTCATATTGGAATGATAGAACAGTCAAATCAATTATGGTTAATTCTAAATCATCAAAAATGGAATGAAACATGGATCCATAAAAGAGTTATATCATCAAAATTGGAATGATATAACAACAATTCTAAACATCGGAAACACATCGACAAGTTTTCATGCTTTCTTTTGGAATAATGAGATGATTCTAATTAAATTATGAAAATATATAGCATCATCAAAATTGGAATGAAGCTATATATTAACAAAATTTACATAGAAATTTTCAAATTATCTAAAGCATGCCAACTGCCTAAAATTGATGCTTCAATTTGAACTTCTCTATGGCTTCAATTGGATTCTAAATCTCAAAACAACTTGGATGTTAAAGCTTTTGACTCAATAGCTTTTAACTCTATTTCCCCCATAGTTTTGATTTAGATCACTTTCAAGTCTCTTAGTAAGAGCATTAGCCATACTTGTCGTAAATTGCACTTTATCTATGAGAAAATTCAACTAGGCTTCCTTCAGCCTTAATATACTCCTCTTACTATTATAAAGTGAGTTATGAGCTACAGTGCATTATAGCTTGCTAGTCGCATAACAGAATTAGAGAATTTACTTTAAACTTCTCAATGGATGATTAGCAATAAGTCATTCAATCCACTCAGCCTCTTCCCCTGCAGAGGATAACACATAGAGGTCTGATTTCTTGGATGAGAACGCAATGCTTGTTTGCCTTTTAATCTCCATAATTTTTTCTGTTCCTCCTAGTGTGAACACATATTCACTAGTTGTCGACTTCTACTAAACTTTGGGTAGCACAAAGCAAACTCTTAAGTACTACTCAGGTATCTCATTAGCCTCTTAAGGGCACTCAAATGTGTATGGAATTATTAGTGAATCTGCAGATCATACCTACCTCAAAGGCTATGTCTATTCTAGTGCAGATCTTTGTATACACGAGACTTTCAATTCTTTTATAATGATCTACCTCTCTCATAGTTGCACCATCATTAGGTGTCAACCTTTTATCATAATCATAAGGTGTTTCAAAACACACTTTCAATTTCAATCACTAAATCCCCACTTTTGAAACACATTATTGATTCATCGAGTTTGACTAAGGGTTATCCCTTGCCAACCAAAACTCACCCTTATACATAATATGGTGTCCACAACACTTAGGTGTTTCATGCTAAATTTATTTGGATAGCACAATTTTAACTCCATTTATAATAGAGATGTCACTTCCAATCAACAAGCATGTCAATAAAACCAAGTAAATAATAGCCATTATATTTGACACACCACATGGTTAAAGACACTGATCTGAAATATTTGATTCATATACTAGGCTCTTTGAGAAATTTGTCAAATTATTTATATGTTAGCTATATTACATGTTTTAAAACATACGATGATTTTACTAAATTGTAAATCTTGTTCACTAAACATATTAGTACAAAATTCTCAGTACAAAACTTTTCAACATAAAATGTTCAGTACAGAACTTTTCAGTACAAAACTGTTTAAAATCTTTTATGAATAACAAAATTTTCAAAGGATGTAAGGACAAGAAGAATCCTTATTGTAGCAATATGACAAATATGTGAGTACACAACAAATCAGTCTACCTCATTTATCTTAGTCAATTCTTAAGCTACTAGAAGTGCATTAAAATTGCTACTGAATAATCAAAAATAAGTTTCTTCTACAAAACCCCACTTACTGACTATAGTTTTAGTCCATTTCGGCAGATCTACTAATTTAAAGTATTATTGTATGACACAAAATCATCTCATTGTCTACTAAAGACTCTTCTTAGCTCATTTGTCATTCAAGTTTAAGTGTCAGTAGGACTGGTTCTTGATTCCAACTGTGAATCATTGATCGTGACAGTAGGACTGATAATTTCATATATTTGTCTTTGATGAACACATCGTCAAAGAACTTTGCAAGTCCAGACTCTACTAACCCAAATTAGATAGATCCAAAACTGTCCATAGAACTACATTTTGCACTTTCTAAGTATATACAAATATTTGTGGTAGATCATACTTTAGGCCTTCTAGGGTCATGTACTCTAACAAATGTATCACAACACAAATTTTTACTTTGACAAAATTATTTGTGTTTCTATCCCATAGTTTACAAGGTGTAAATAATTTAGAGTGTGGTAACTGTGGTAGGGTAAAAATGGCTTGGGGCCCAACCAGGGCCCAATACAACTCTCACTCAAAAATTAGTAGAAACAGCAGCCTAGTTCGGCTTCGAGCCACTACATGGTCGGCACCGAACCTCAAGTTCACCCCCACAGATCTGGTCTCCTCGTATCCGATGAGCGACGATGGCCCTCGATCTCCGATCCACGACAGCCCTCCGAGCCGTCCGCCCCTCCTGGTACAGAATGAGGATGACCTGGCACAGCCTGGGCCACCAGATCCTCCCGGAAGCACAGAAGCCCCATGATCTGCCATGTCAGCTCCAAATACCACCAAGGGCTTTGCCGCGTCAGCCCTATACCACTCCTGGTACTGCCACGTCAGCCCTAAACCCCCTGGGCCTTCTGCCACGTCAGGCCCATGGGCTTTCGGGTTCAGACCCGGCCTCCAAGCGGATCCAAACCCGGTTAGAATTCTCTATAAATACTAGACCCTCACCCACCTTTAGAGGTAACCAATCTTTTGCCACTTAAATTCACCTAGTTATTGCTACTCTCTCACAGAGACTGACTAGATCGTCGGAGGGTCCGCCACCGGGATAAACCCCGGTGTTTCAGGACCGTCTGCAGGTACACAAGACCTCGGATCCGAACCCTCTGATCCGAGCTGAAGCATCCACCGCACTCCGAGCTAGTCGCAGGAGCCGCCAGGTCATTCCGAGGGTTGTCTGACAAGCAGCTTTCTCCTTCAATATAAATTGAGTCCGAACTCACACCTGGTGCATCCACACGTCTCCCAGAAATAAACCGCATCAGGTTGGCGCCGTCTGTGGGAACACTGCTTCAGAAACCGACCCGAGCACGACCATCAAGGCCCCTCGACAGCCGAACTCCCATGGCCTCCAGAGGCAAGGGGGCCGCGTCCTCCGTCAACCGACGGGACACACCCCCACCCAATACCAATGCCGGGCCATGCGCATCAAAGCACAGGGATTCCCATCAGGGATCCCTGCGGAGCGCCACCCGTACAGTCCAGCCCGACCTACGGGGAGTAATCGTCAACCGACAGATTAGCCGCAGCAGGGGAAGGGCCGCTTCCAACCCGGCCCCGAACCATCCGAGACCGTCTCCCGAGGGACGGAAGTCAGCACTCAGCCGCATCGGAAGGCAGCCTTCAGACCGACCAAACAGGGTCGAGGGAGCCCCCGTCACTCACAAGGAGTTCCAAGACTTCCGGAGAGAAATTCTCGGGGCCCTCCAACGGGCCCCCAGGGAGGAAACCCTCCGCTCCCAAACCGGGTCGGATGCCGAGGCCAGCGTGTCGCGCCCGTCAACAATCCAGCCAGAAGACGATGGCGTACTCCTAAGGCGCCTCCAAGAAATGGAGGATCGCCTCGATCATATAAGAGACGGCGACCGACGAGCGGCTCAGGGGTACAGACCTGTCCGTCCTCCCTTCTCCGCCCCCATCCTCCAAGCGGAAATACCCAGGAATTTCCGACCACCTCAATTCGAGACCTACGACGGCGAGGGAGATCCCGCTGATCACATGGAAGGTTTCAAAACCCTCATGATGATTCACAACGCCTCGGATCCCCTGCTATGCCGAGCCTTCCCCGCTACACTTCGAGGTCCGGCTCGTGAATGGTACTCGAAACTCACCCCCGGCTCCATTTACTCCTTCGACCAACTAGAGGGCAATTTTCTTGCCCACTTCGTCAGCCAACGCGGCATTGAGGCAAACCCCGAGAAAATCCAAGCCATTATGGACATGTCCCCCCTCGGAATGTCAAGGAGGTTCAGAGGCTCACGGGCCGGTTGGCTGCAATCGGCCGTTTCCTCTCCAAGTCAGGGGAGAAGTCTCTCCCCTTCTTCAAGGCCTTACGCGGAAAAGGGGGCTTCGAGTGGGGTACCCCTCAACAAGAAGCCTTCGAACAACTGAAGCAATACCTCGCAACCCACCTCTCCTCAGCAAACCCGAGCCAGGCGAGCCGCTTTGGCTATACCTGTTGGCCTCGGACAGCGCCCTCAGCGCTGTCCTCGTCCGAGAAGAGGAAGGAGTCCAAAGGCCATTGTATTATGTGAGCAAAGTACTACTCCCAGCCGAGACGAGGTACGCAAAGATAGAGAAGGTGGCTTATGCCTTAATCATGGCAGCCCGGAAACTCCGTCCTTACTTCCAGGCCCACTCCGTCCAAGTACTGACAGACCAGCCACTAAAGACTGTCCTTCACAAGCCCGAAAACTCCGGCCGCTTAGTCAAGTGGTCAATTGAGCTGAGTCAGTTTGACATCAGCTACCATCCGAGGGTGGCCATTAAAGGACAGGCCCTCGCCGAATTTATAACTGAATGCACCGCCTCCGAGCAGCCCAGCATCGAGAGCTCGGATCCGACCTGGGAAATCTTTGTCGACGGCTCATCATGCGAAACCGGGAGCGGAGCAGGCATCATCCTTCATGGCCCCGACCAATTCCTACTTCAATACTCCCTTCGCCTCAACTTTCCGGCCTCCAACAACGAGGCAGAGTACGAGGCCATGATCGCCGGATTGACTCTCGCCTACCGAGCCGGAACCAAGCAAATCCGGGCCTTCAGCGATTCTCAGCTCGTGGTCAACCAGATCACCGGAGAATACGAAGCCCGCGATGATCGCATGATAAGATATTTGGCGGCAGTCTGGCGACTCCTGGCGTCCTTCAGCTGTGCCACAGTTATCAGAGTCCCCAGGGAACAGAACGCTCAAGCAGACGCGTTATCCAAACTCGCCTCTTCCTCTTTCGAGGGTCTCGATCAAACAGTGCTCATAGAAATCCTCTTGAAGCCAAGTATCAATGACCTAGAGCCGGAGGCGATGTGTGTGCAAGATGATGCCAGCCCAGACGACTGGACCACTCCCATCCGAAGATTCTTAATCAATGCCGAGCTCCCTGAAGACAGAGCCGAGGCCAGACGAGTCAGAATCCGAGCTGAGAGATTTGTCATGATTGATGACATCCTCTTCAAACGCTCATACACCTTGGCCGACGGCAAACCATACCTCCGCTGTCTCACTAGCGGCGAGGCCAGCTACGCCCTCAAAGATCTACACGAGGGGATCGGCGGATGCCACATGGGGAGCAGGACACTTGCTCGGAAGGCCCTGAATCAGGGGTACTATTGGCCGACCATGCTCCAGGACTCGCAGGACTTAGTCAAAAAGTGCGGCCCATGCCAAAGGTTCTCCCCTATCAAAAGGCTTCCTCAAGCCAACCTCCGATCCCTGGCAAGCCCTACGCCGTTCGCCATGTGGGGCATGGACCTTGTAGGGCCCTTCCCCCCAGCAGTAGGACAAAAGAAATTCCTGATAGTCGCCATCGACTATTTCACCAAATGGCTCGAAGCCGAACCTCTATCTAGCATCACCGAGCGCCAAGTACAACAATTCTTTTGGAAAAACATCATTTGCCGGTTCGGCATCCCCCGGATCCTCGTTACAGACAACGGAACCCAATTCCAGGGTCAGAACTTCCAAACTTTCTGCGCGGACATCGGTATCCAGCAACGCTTCTCCGCTATTTGCCACCCTCAGTCCAATGGCCAAGCAGAGAACGCGAACAGGCAAATCCTCGACGGCCTCAAGAAGCGCCTCGACAGTTACCCCAAAGGGCTTTGGGTCGAAGAACTGCCTAGTGTGCTATGGGCGTACCGAACCACCAAGAGGATCCCCACGGGAGAGATGCCGTTCGCCTTAACCTACGGGACGGAGGCAGTCATCCCCGTCGAGGTCGGCCTGCCTTCTCCCCGTATCATGGCCTTCGACGAAGCTGGCAATTCATCAGGCCTAAGGGCCAACCTGGACCTCGTCGCCGAAGTCAGAGAGAAATCCTCAATCCGGAGAAGCATCTACCAACAACGGATCGAGAAGTTTTACAACAAGAAAGTCCGCCCCACTAACATCAAGGCGGGAGACCTCGTGCTACAAAAACTGTCCGTCTCTGATCCAACCAAGAAGAGGAAATTAGCCCCAACTGGGAAGGCCCATACCGTGTAGTCGAGGCTGTACGCCCTGATACGTACCGACTGGCGGATATGGACGGCCGGCTCATCAGCCGACCCTGGAACGCCGAGCACCTAATGAAGTTCCTGGAAGAGTGAACCTAGGTTCTAACGGGGCTAATGTATATAAAACCCTTTGTAAACTGTCATGTGTAAAGGGTGGCTCCGACGAACGTCCCTATCTAGTATGAAAGAAATCTCTTTTTTTTTGTCAAACTCCAAATGACTCGGCAGATCGGCACCCCAGTCCTCACTCCGGTATCATCCCCAGCGTCTCGATAGGTCCAATCCAGCTTCGGGCCAAGGGCTCTTCCTAAGGCCCCGCGTCGATCCCTCACGGATCGACGGAGCCGAACCACGCCTCCGACGTCATTCACCGCATTTCTTAACAGAGCAAAGGAGGAAAAGAATTCTTTATTCATACTCCTTTATTTGGTTATGAGAAAACAAACAAAGACCGTTACAGGACCACTCCACTCATCTCAAACTGAAGGAAGCCACCATCTTAGGGCCCCTCGGGTCCAACAAAGGGCGGGACCACTCCGACCGAACGGCTAGGAGCCCTCTCCTCATCATGGCGGTCCTTGGGCTCAGCCACGGTCGACACACCAGCCACGGAGCTCTGGGCATCCACTGGGCGCAGGCGCTCCAGCAGGAGCAGCGCAGAAGGAACCCCCTCCGCTCGCCGACCCACGGAGGAAGATGACGAGACGCCCAACATCGTCTTATAGCGGTGTATCTCCATCTTCTTCTCCACTATGACATCGCGAAGTAACCTCTCGAAAGAGGGCCTCTGTACCGAGGCGTTCGACATGGTATGTCCAAGACCGACACCTCCGAGGTCCCGATCCACCATCGCCCTCCTCAGCCGGCTCGCCTCCTCACTTAAGGCCTCAGACTTATTCCGATAATAGTTAAAGGCCGCATCAGTGTCACGAGCCCCTTTTCGGTAGCGAACCAACGTGGCCTCCAGGGCCTCAATTTTGCTCCGGAGCCACGCCATGTCGGAACGACGGGGGTCCACCTCGGGAAGAGGAGCCGCAACCTACAAGAAAACCAGCCAACTCAAAACACATAAGCAAGGAGGATCGGAAACACCCGAAGTCAAAACACTTGGCCGGTCAAAAAATCCTTTTTTATAAATTGAGTCGCTTCTTACAAAAAATGCGGTGGCCAGTCCGCGGAAGGCAAATACAATCGAGAGAAGGAAATAGAAAGACAAAAATTATACAACTTATTTTCCCACCTCAGCATCGGCAGGCGGGTCCACGAGGGGGTCGACAGGCGGGTCGAGAGCAGGCCCTTCTTCACCAGGGGTCTTCGGTGTTCCCTCGACCTCCATGTCATACTCAAAATTGGACAGATCAAGGGTCGAGTAGAAGTGCCTCACGTGGCTGAGTGCCTTCGCATAACACTCGTCTTGAGCCTTGATCACCAGGAGCTGACCCGTCTCTGTCAGCTCTTCCCGCTCCTTGGCAAACTCCTTCTCCTGAGCCGCCATCTTCTCTGCCCATTCCCCCTTCTCCTTGTCGAAGGCCGTCTTCATCTCTTGCTCCCTCTTCTGAGAGCCTTCGAGCTCTATCTTCATCCCCTTCGCCTCCTGCTCGGCCTTGTCCGCCCGGTCGCGCTCCCGCTTCAAAGCGGCCTCGTAAAGGCCCCTCACGTGGGCCCCTTGCACGGTCGCCTGTAGTCACCGAGCACAACTAAGGGAATCTCCTATACAACGTAAACACGGGACAAGAGAGGTTGACAGACTTACCAACACATTGGCCTGTGCGAGGCGAGTATACGCCTCATCCAGGGTCTCGGTCTTCATCTCCGAACGATCCCGGGGGGTCGCCAACTTACTCGCCACCTCGACGGCTTGCCGCCCTCGGGTCAAACAGTCTCCCTCGCGGATCGACCAACTCGGCACCCACGGTCGCCGAAGCCTCTCCTCTATCTCCGGATCCGCCAGAGGGCCCTTCCCCTTATCGAGATCGGTGACCTTGCCCTGGTCCGGACCGCCCTGAACTGCCGCGTCCTTGACCGTCTCCGAACGAGTCCTTTTGGCCCTCGGCTGAATAGGGGCCTCAGAAACCACCTGGGACGACCCCATCGTCTTCATCTTCTTCTCGGCCTCCTCCTTCTTCATGACGAGCCTTTTCGCCTTGATCGACTCAGGATCCATATCTGCAAAAAGATCCAGTAAGGACAATGAGCACAGAGGAACAACAAAGCCAAAAAGAAAGAAACAACTACATACATAGATCGGCCGGGCTCAGTTCGGCATTCGCCAAGTGGCCCTCGGTCACCTTCGCCCAGTTGATACTATATGACAAATGGAGGCGCTCAACAAACCCCCACTCCTCGGCGGTCAGGTCCCTCGGCTTCGGCGTTTTATAGCTCGGCTTGGAGTGGTTCCACCGAGTGGGAATGTCCCAAGGTTCCTCCCTCCGGATCACCAGATACTTCTTCTTCCACTCCTTGATGGAGTCCGGATGACCATGGACAACCTTCCCCTTGCCCCGGGGCGAAATGTAGTAGATACCCTCAGCCGACGAGCCGATCATCAACATCGCTCGGAAGACGTTCAGCCGTAGAGGTACCCTCTGCTCCTCGCACATCAACACGAAGCAGATGATCTGCTTCCAAGAATTGGGCCCGTACTGCATCGGCGCCAAGGACGCCCAGTTCAGCACCTCACGAATGAACGGGTGAACGGGCAGCCTCAGGCCGGAGATAAAGGCATCCACGGGGAAGACGCAATACCGATCCGGCAGGGGGTCGGTCGGTCGAAGAGCGGAGCTCGGCAACATGAGCTCGTAGCTGGACCCTATATGGTAAGCCAGCCGCAAAGCCTCCAAGTTACCTGCCTCCAGAACGGTCGAAAGTGCGTCCATTATCACCCTCTTCCGGCTCGGCGACGACGGTTGGACCCCACACACCTCCTTATCAGAAAGATCGTCGGGGTACCGACGGAACGGCTTAGGCTGTACAGGCGACCCTGTCATCAAGTTAACAGGCGCCTGACTCGATCCCCCAATCCTCGACCCCTTCTTCTTCGGAGCCCTCTTCTTCTTCTTGGTTCGTTCCGGGGAGGGGGTAGATAATCGCCCCAGACCTGTCGGCATGGAACTCGAGCCCGCGCCCTGACCTCCTATCTGAGCCCCTTCGGCTCCCCCCTCCTCTTCAGAAACCAGCCCTAGAATCTGAACTTCGGCGGAACTACCGCCCCCCTCCTCAGAATCGCTACTCTCCACAACAAAAAGCCTCCGAGACCGTAGCGGCTTCACATCATACACTGGCTGATCCTCGCCTACAGACTCCCCCTCGAGATCAGACTCCTCCCACGAAGTCGGTTTGGAGGCGGGTTTTACGTCCCCCCCAGACGTCGACGCCGACGAGCCAGACTGAGCCCTATCCATCTGTGCCTAAACTAAACAAACTTATCAACAAACCTGGGGTCGCTTCGGAAGAACGAGCCTGGTACAGCAAACGGTAGGGACGAAGACTGAAATGTTGGGAGATTTTTTAGAAAGAGAAAGAGGCGTGTAAGAAGTGGACGATAGGGGGAGAGGGGGGAACATTTATAGAGGGCAAAAACGACTCCTCGATTTCTGCAATTACTATTCACCGATTGACGTGTAGCGGCCGCCTGGAAAACCACGCCACGTCCTCGAAACGTGGGCTGCTGACGTCATCCAGTGCCAGGCTGGCAGCCAGACACAGGGGTCGGGTCGGATGAAGTGCTCGGCTGAAAAATTTTCTTTTTAAAGATTTAAGGCTACAGGGCTCGGTCGGCTCCCCTCTCACCTGCGAACAACTTGGGGCTTACAGCCTCGGCAGCCGAAAACCCCAAATTGTTCCCGGGTGGCAGGAAAGCCACCATCGCCTGCGCCCCGGGCTCCTGGGCTCGGTCGGCTCCTCTCTCACCCGCGAACAGCTCGGGGCTTAAGGCCTCGTCGGCCGAAACCCCGAATTGTTCACGGGTGGGAGGAAAGCCACCATCACCTAGAACCCTAACAAGAAAGCAGATCGACCCGCCTATCCGAGGCTCTTCAGCCCCAGATCCAGAACGCGGTGGGTACCCCTCCCGTCCTGATCTTTCTCGGGCCAAACAACCGTATGAGGGTCGTCTGACCCGAAAAAGGATCCGGACGGCAGAGTCGCCACCGATTCGAGGCCCCTTGGCGCTACAAAATTTTTCAGAAGAGAGACGTCCGCCGAAGCAGACACCTCTGGTGACCATTGGACCACCCTTGCTGTGATCAAACCCGCTAAGGAGAGAGAGGTATTTATAGCCTCCCCCACGGACCAGCCTTTATGACATTGGGAAAGCCAATCGACGGAAGCCCATGCGCCACCTGCATTCATTAGGTGGCGTCATTTAATTCCCCTAGAAAATTGGAACATCGCACGGATCCCGGAAGCGCCATCAATACTCCGCTAAAGCGACAGACCACGCTACTCAAACCTTCTTCTCAGGAGGAAACAACGGCTCGCCATCACCCTTGCGGACACATAATCCCTCGTCTTCTCGAGGTTCGGTCGAGCACCAGGGTACTCTTCTCAGGAAGAAACAACGGCTCGCCATCACCCTTGCCGACACGTAATCCCTCGTCATCTCGAGGTTCGGTCGAGCACCAGGGCCTTCTTCTCAGGAAGAAACACCGGCTCGCCATCACCCTTGCCGACACATAATCCCTCGTCTTCTCGAGGTGCGGTCGAGCACCAGGGTACTCTTCTCAGGAAGAAACAACGGCTCGCCATCACCCTTGCCGACACATAATCCCTCGTCATCTCGAGGTTCGGTCGAGCACCAGGGCCTTCTTCTCAGGAAGAAACACCGGCTCGCCATCACCCTTGCCGACACATAATCCCTCGTCTTCTCGAGGTTCGGTCGAGCACCAGGGTACTCTTCTCAGGAAGAAACAACGGCTCGCCATCACCCTTGCCGACACGTAATCCCTCGTCATCTCGAGCTTCTGTCGAGCACCAGGGCCTTCTTCTCAGGAAGAAACACCGGCTCGCCATCACCCTTGCCGACACATAATCCCTCGTCTTCTCGAGGTTCGGTCGAGCACCAGGGTACTCTTCTCAGGAAGAAACAACGGCTCGCCATCACCCTTGCCGACACATAATCCCTCGTCTTCTCGAGGTTCGGTCGAGCACCAGGGTACTCTTCTCAGGAAGAAACAACGGCTCGCCATCACCCTTGCCGACACGTAATCCCTAGCCAAGCTCGAAGTCAGGTCTGCCACCAGGGTAATCCCCTCATGAAGGCACAGTGGCTCACCATCCCATTTCTACAACCATAGACACTCCTCCACGGCTAGCTCCCGCACCCCCACAGGAGTGGGGGGCTTGTGTGGTAGGGTAAAAATGGCTTGGGGCCCAACCAGGGCCCAATACAACTCTCACTCAAAAATTAGTAGAAACAGCAGCCTAGTTCGGCTTCGAGCCACTACATGGTCGGCGCCGAACCTCAAGTTCACCCCCACAGATCTGGTATCCTCGTATCCGATGAGCGACGATGGCCCTCGACCTCCGATCCACGACAGCCCTCCGAGCCGTCCGCCCCTCCTGGTACAGAATGAGGATGACCTGGCACAGCCTGGGCCACCAGATCCTCCCGGAAGCACAGAAGCCCCATGATCTGCCAAGTCAGCTCCAAATACCACCAAGGGCTTTGCCGCGTCAGCCCTATACCACTCCTGGTACTGCCACGTCAGCCCTAAACCCCCTGGGCCTTCTGCCACGTCAGGCCCATGGGCTTTCGAGTTCAGACCCGGCCCCCAAGCGGATCCAAACCCGGTTAGAATTCTCTATAAATACTAGACCCTCACCCACCTTTAGAGGTAACCAATCTTTTGCCACTTAAATTCACCTAGTTATTGCTACTCTCTCACAGAGACTGACTAGATCGTCGGAGGGTCCGCCACCGGGATAAACCCCGATGTTTCAGGACCGTCTGCAGGTACACAAGACCTCGGATCCGAACCCTCTGATCCGAGCCGAAGCATCCACCGCACTCCGAGCTAGTCGCGGGAGCCGCCAGGTCATTCCGAGGGTCGTCTGACAAGCAGCTTTCTCCTTCAATATAAATTGAGTCCGAACTCACACCTGGTGCATCCACACGTCTCCCAGAAATAAACCGCATCAGTAACATATTGGAAATATGATTAACAACACAATACCACCCACAGTTACACAAACTCAAATAATAGTCAATAATATAGAATTCAACATTTCACTAAGTATTTGATTCTAACTTTTATCAATGTCGTTTTGACTGTTGTAAATAGGGTGCATTAGAGATTATGCCAAATGCAAACTTCTCTTATATTGTTAAAACATATTCACCACCTCTATCAAATCTGAACCCTTGATTTTTAGCATTTAACTATAATATTTTTTTAATTCATTAAGAATAACAAGTGCATCATTCTTCATATATATGACAGACTTATATTAATCATCTACAAAAGTGATTAAATACTTCTGACCAATAATTATCTCACATAGTTACAAAACTACTAAGATTACAATTATCAGAATGTATTAATTCAAAAGGTTGTGATCTCCTAGAGACCAAACAAAATAATTTCCTAGTGATCAAAATCTGAATTCAAACTTCACATTTGTCATATTTAATGAAGTGTCATTTAGTAGAGTTATAAGTTTTAACACGAACAAATAATTTAATATATAGTTCGTAGTGATTCTAAATTTCAAAATAACTTGGATGTTAAAGCTTTTGACAATAGCTTTTAACTCCATTTCCCCCACAGTTTTGATAATTAGATCACATTTCCTCACAAACAATTGAATATATAGTTCTCAAATCCTAGCGAAATATAGTATGTTCAAGAACACAATTAGAACTATTATTATTAATTGTCTCATTTGTTAAACTCAGCTTATACATGCAATTGACAATATATGCACATTATAAGAGAATACAAAATTACTCTATTACATTTTACAAAATTGTTTGCTTTCTCTAGTGATTCTAACAATGTCCACTTGCTCAAACAAATTGAGCTATATTTTTCTTTATTCGTTCTTCATCATCTTCGAAACACTAAACGAGATAATGACTCATATTTTATAATTAAATTTTGCACACACAGTACAATAAACGATAAAGAACAAAACGTAAATAATGGAATCATATTCTGCATTACAGAATGCTCATATCTAAGTTACGGACATTCGTTATAGATCTTATACATCAATCAATTTTTTTTAAAAAAATTATTTATTAAAGAAGCAACTATATAATCTCACACAAACTGCAAACAATAGATTTGTCAAAATATCTATACACATAGTATGATAAAGCACTTAACCACCCCAAGAATAACTATGATCTAAAACTCTCAATCATGTGATCAAATGCACAAAACGTTAACACATTCATCACATGAAAGTATAAACAAATTAGAGTAGATCATACCGACACTTCAAGTTAGAAGTGTTTTCCAATTTCGATGGAGAAGCCTACACAGTACAGACTTATTCAACCGTGATGCATATCCATCATCTTCAACACACACAATTTGTAAGTAACTTTGAAGTTCCCACATCATCAAATTGTTAAAATTAGCCAATTAAACAAATTATTAGCACTATTTAATTCTAGCAACAATTTTATTGGAGATACAACTTTATAATCAAAACTTATAATTGAACTTATCAAAATAAATATTTGATCCTTAGCACGTAGCCAAAGTAGTTATTCAAGTTTGTATTTAATTAAATAAATGCATAATACGGTTTTGAACTTTAGCACTTAGCAACAAAATTCAAACAAATAATTAAATAACAATTTAAATTTGGTGAAGAACTTATCTTTAATTTAGATCTGAATTGGAAGTACACTGCAGTAGATCCAGTATTCTCCCCAAATACGGAATACAAAACAATACTCAATGGGTTGTCTCCACTGGTTAAATCCAGATCTGATTCCTTTTGGCTGGATCTGGATCTGATCCAACAATCCAAACACCAAACAACAAATCTCCAACCAATAGAGAAGCTGTTGAACTGGATCTGAATCTGCTCCAACGGTCCAAACACCATACACAAAAAACGTCCAATCAAAAATTGGATCTGAGTTGTCTCCTTCTTCTCCTTCTATCTCACAAGAAGAACAATGGAGAAGAGGGTGGAGGATGAGGCAGCATCTACCAGAGGGCGGGTTCAGCGACCTCTGGCGACAGCAAGCCTCGCGCCCAGCGACGGCAGGGGCAGCGGCGGCGGTGGCGGCTCGCGGCTCTCGCCCATCGACGTCAGCGCTGAGGTCCCTCCATCGATCGTAATTGCCACCTGAATCAAAGATCCCCAACCTGCGAAGTGGATCTGGCGATCTGGATCTCGACCACAGTGACGACACCGGCGACGGGGTGCCCCTTCAGTCCGCGACAACAGCGACGACACCGGCAACGTCAACGACGGTGGCGGCAGCGTCTTCGGTCGAGACGGTAATTAAGTGATTTCAACCCCAGTCTCTTTCTTAATCTTAATTAGAGTAATATCTTAAGATTGTTAGATTAAGATGAGTAATTAGGGTTAGGGTTTATATCTCATAGCCGCTTAAGATATTATACCCTGCTTATCAGTATTGGAATATCGCAGAGCACTACCTCTAGACTAGCTTTTATATGAGAAAAACTGGATTTAGGGTACTGGACTTTATGCCCACTCAACCCGGTCCAACAATTAAACAGATAACACGTGCTTTGCACGTGTTGCCCCATAGAACATTATACACAATAATATTCTATTATATTCAGAATATACCTATATATCCAACATATTTTAGCCTATTAATTTAAAGATCCTAATAATTGAGAAGAAGTTATATGTTGTCTAAATTATGTAGTCTTCATGATGAGTAAAAATATTTCATGGATTTTGTTGTTTGTGACAATTGTTGAGTTGCATAAATTATTCTGGATTATTTTAGTTCATATATACATATATGCCTTAAAACTCGTCAAATATGTCAAATTTGTGCCTTAGCGTCATATGAAACTTGTATGATTTAAGTTATATATAGATGTTAAATTATAGACATCGTTAGAATTTTTTTTTAATATATAAGAAAGGCAGACTTATATTAATGTTATAACTACTTTATAATTAGTTGTGTTTTTTTTTTCACTTTCTAAAGTTGTTTAATGTTCGGCCTACCTGGCAAAATTGATCTGGCTTCGTTCCTACCTACGTGAAAGCAGGATTTCAGCAGAATCCAGAAGTCGATATTGTTTTTTTTTGATAAAAGATGACCCGGTCATCGCTTCATTAACGGAAAATTAAAGAAACAGAGTAGAACAATTTACAAAACTCCCATACATCCAAAACCCACATCTAACACTCGGCTAGTCAAAAGCATAAAGAAAAGATACAGACTCGATACAACAGACATAACCATAAAGCAGAAACTGAAGTAGTAGTAGCTAAAACAGAAACAGTAGGAACGCTCGACTGAACGAGATACAACAGTGATCCTGAGGTGGCTGTGAGATCCTGGTGAACTTGAACTGACTGAGAATCTGTCCCTCCACCTGGTCTCCATCATCATAATCCTACTCCTCCTCTTCCATACGGAGTCTTTTCGTAGCCCCTCTGATACCTGTCCATTCATGTGTTAGCAGCAGAATTTTATGCATAAGACATGTGAAAGAGCAGTTGGTATTTCTAAAACATAAATCATTTCTAATTAACCATAAACCCCACATCGTTGCCGCGGCTATGGTACCCCATTCTACTCTATCTCTCTGACTGGCTATGCCTACCCAACAGCGTCCCCAGACGTCTGCACTCTCTCTAGGCCTGTGTATATACCCAAACCTAGCACAAATCGCCTCCCATACACACTTAACTTTAGTACAGTCGAATAATAAATGATTGGTATCTTCTTCCTCTCTCTCACATTCCCCGCATATAGTATCGATCTGCAACCTTCTTTTTTGCAAATTGATCTTCGAAAGGATTGCGTCATTCATAACTAGCCAAACAAACAATTTAACCTTCAATGGTACCGCAAGCTTCCAGATAATCTTAGCGTCCTTACATCTCAATCCTCCGTCATTAATTCGTGAGTACATCGATGACACGGAGAAATCCCCCGACGGCTCAAGCATCCATTCTCTACTATCCTCGGTGGTATTGTTGTACCTACCTTCTTCCCTGATGAAAATATTCAGATTGTTAAGGTTTGCTAGCTGACCCTGCGATACCTGTCCCTTAATGTCCAATCTAAGTCTTTTGTTGGACCAGACATCCGACACCATCGTATCTATTTTGACTGTAGCCTCAGCTGCATCTGGGAATAGGCATGACAAACTAACATCACCACACCACCTATCCTGCCAAAATCTTATATCCTTCCCATTCCCGATCGTGCATCTTATATTAGCGTGGAACATGTGACCCACCTTCGCCACTCCCTTCCACAATGCCGAACACTTACCGAAAGTACTTTTCCCTCCGAATCGATAGAATTTTCTATTCCTGTACCTCGCAAACGACTTCCACCACCAATTGTTACGGTGCCTCCTCATCTTCCACCACCATTTACAAAGTAACGCCCTGTTCATGCCCATCAGATTCAGGATTCCCAACCCGCCGTATTCCTTCCGTTTACATACTCTACCCCACTTAACTAATGGAATCCCTTTATTTGAATCGTCCGCTCCTTTCCATAAGAACCTTCTTCTGCTCTTATCGATTCTCTGGATCACCCACTGTGGCATCTCGTAAATAGACATTAGATACGTCGGTAGACTACTCAAAACTAAGTTTAACAACGTGATTCTACCACCAAGCGTAAGGAATTTACCTTTCCATCCGGCCAATTTCTTGTCAATCCTTTCAATAAGTGGATTCCAGTCTTCTCTTTGCAGGGCCCCTGGTCTAATGGGTATACCGAGATAGAGCAGAGGGAAGGCTCCGATGTCGCATCCAAAAAATTGCCCAATCGACTCGATGGGGATGGATAGCCATTCGCTGATCGGAAGAACACATGTCTTTAGCAGATTCACTTTCAACCCCGACCATGCTCCGAAGCACTGCAATACCAATCTTATCGCCCCCATCTCTTCTTCTTTTGTCGCCCCTAACAACAGCGTGTCATCTGCGTACTGTAGAATGGAGATAGTATGAGGAATTCCTTTCACTTTGATTCCCTTGATAATCCCCCGTTCCCTACCCCTAGAGATCATTTCTGCCAAACCATCTGCTACAATGGCAAAAATGAGTGATGACAATGGATCTCCCTGCCTGAGGCCCCCTTACATCTAATTTCCTTACCCTGCTTTGAATTGACCTGTATGAAGGACTTTCCCCCATGAATGCATTTTGAAATCCATGATATCCACTTATCGCCAAACCCCTTGAGTTTGAGCGCCTCGTCTACGCAGTCCCATTCGACCGAATCATAGGCTTTTTCAAAGTCTATCTTCAAGAGGAAACCGTCCGCCTTATCCTTATGTCCTCTAAACACCACCTCGTTAGCTGAGGCCACACTATCCAGGATGTCTCTTCCTTTTATAAATCTGCTCTGAGAATCACCAACCACGTCGTTCAAATGTGGCGACAGCCTTAGGGCCAACACTTTGGTGATGATCTTGAAAGACCCGTTAAGCAGACTAATGGGCCTGAAGTCGTCGACCCTGGTTGCCTCTTTCTTCTTCGGGATCAGTACAACGTTTGCGTAGTTAATCCTCCCCAGATCCGCACTACCGTTGTAAAATTCCTCGAGGATACCCATTAGATCAAATCTTATGAAATCCCAGTAGAATGAATAGAAAAAGATAGGAAGACCGTCTGGCCCCGGTGCCTTTTCCTGTCCCAAACTTTTCACTGCGTGGAGCACCTCTTCTTCCAAAAACCTCCCTTCTATACCTTCGCTACCGTCGATTCTCGACGAAGCCCACATGTCAGGCAATAGTTTTGTCCTGCGGTCATTGGTAACTCCGAATAGATTCTTGAACCTGTTGTCGAATTCTTTCCTGATACTATGCTCGTTCTCTGTCCAGGACCCGTCAATCATAAGACCGCCAATATGATTCTGCCTTCTCCTTCCGTTTGCCACTTTATGGAAAAATTTTGTGTTCGCGTCGCCCTCTCTGAGCCACTGCACCCTGGCGCGTTGTTTCCAATATTGTTCCTCCATGTCTCCAATGAGTTGTATCTGACCTCTAAGATTCATGAGTTCGTCGACCTCTACTTCTGAAAGGTCCCTCCCTTCTTGCAGAACTTCTAACTCCGCCACTTTGAGGCCGAGCTCTTGTAGGGTTTTCTTATTGTCTCCGAATTCTATCTTCGCCCACTCCCGGATCCGTTTACGTAATCTCCTAGTCTTCTCGATCCAAACCCCTACCGCGGAAATCTCCGTGGTCCCGACCCCTAGGTGTCCTGAATAACTTGCCGAATATTAGGAGACAACGTCCATGCTTTCTCGAACCTGAATGGGACCTGTCGAAAGGTATGCCCTTCTCCGCCATCTAACATGAGTGGTATATGGTCCGAAGTGAAACGAATAATCGTCTCAACCTTTGCCAATGGGAAAACGTCCTCCCATTCCGTGGAGACGAGAATCCTATCTAGCTTAGCTAACGTGGGTCTGGCTTGCATATTGGACCAAGTAAACCTCCTATTCGACTGTTCCATCTCCATCAGTTGAAGCTCATTAATGATGTAGTTGAAGCTATCTAACTCCGACCTACTGGGACCTCTACCCCCGTGCTCGTGACTATATCTGATGATGTTAAAATCTCCACCCAGAACCCAAGGATCTGGCCACTCATGCCTAATGTCTCTCAGCTCATCCCAGAATCTACCTTTCCTTCTGGAGTCATACGGTCCGTAGACCGTAGTCACTAAGTGGTTCCAATCGTCTTTTTTCCTTCTTATTCTCATAGAGACCGAAAATTCTCCTATCTTGTGTTGTAGAACATCGAACGTTTTTAAATCCACTCCTAAAGCGATGCTCCCCGAATAACCAACCGCGGGTTTGAACCTCCAGTCAAAATCCCTAGCCCATGATGGACTTTGGAATTCCTCAACAGATGAAACCTCTATCCTAGTCTCTTGGAACCCACAAATAGTCGGCCTACATCTACCCATAGTATGGTTAATAAGTCTCTTTTTATGCTTTTGGCGCATGCCCCTAACATTCCAAAAGATGTACGACATAAACACACAATGATACACCTATCTACCTCACCCAGACAGGGACTCCTACTAAGCAAGATTAACCCCCTGAAAGCATTCTCTAATCCTAAGAGCGTTAAGAACCTGCTCTGAATTACTAGATCCCATATCTAACCCGTACAAACTAGCGAAATAGATAAGGGACTCATCACTAAGCAAATTTAAACATGAAAAATTCATCACTAAGTTACCTCCGCATGCCGAGGCTGGTTCCTTTCCTTTAACCGCCGCCCTGATTAAGTCCTCCTCCCCTGGACCTTGCTGTCCCCATTTATCCAGTTGCCTCTTGCTCTTCCTTGGAAGCTCCAATTCCTTCTTGCCAGTACTCTCCAAAAGTGTAACTCCCCCCTCTTTCTCCTCCTCATCGACGTCAATAACGGAAATGAGGTTGTCATCTCGAATGTCCTCTAGTGCCTCTATCATCTCGCGATTTTCCTGAATCAATACTGTGGGCTCCCTGTTTTCTATGAACAGCGCGTCATCGATAATGTTTTCCCCTTCTTCGGAGAGTTGCTGTGTGATCAAACCTATTCCTCCGCCAAGCTGCTGGTCAATCCCTCTCTTCACTACACCATCGCAATTCAACGGGGGTGCCACACTTCCGCTCGGCCCATCAAAACCAGAAGGCCCATGGGTCGCCCTAGTGGATAGAATTGCTTTTAAAGCCAGGCGAATCGATCCCTCAACTTCCTTCTTGGAAAATGTCAACGGGCCCCTCAGTTCACATCCAAAACCCCTATCCTCGAAACCTGCTACAGTCCCATGGTTCTTAAGAATCCCATGATTTAAGGAGGACAAGTCACCTATCCTATCGCCGCTCGAACGTCTCGCACCTGCGCCGACTCTCGCTTCACAAGCTGTCTCTCCTACAGCTAAGACTCCCCCGTAGGCACGTGCAGTACCATCCTGACACCCCTGTTGCTTAGGTCGTACGTGACTGAAGCGATGTTCATCGAAAGGTGGAGAAGCTTCCTTGCCTTTGAAGGGAAATGGACGATCGCGATCGTATGCTCCCCCATCCAACGGTCCCAGAACTTCATCCCTGTCATGTTCGTCCCCAACCTCCTGACGCTTGTCTTCCTCGCACAAATGCTGGCCCCTGAAGGATACGGATTTCCTTATCTCAGTAACAACCTTAACTTCGAACCTTTCTTCCTCAAAGTCGATGGTGATCAAAGAAGGAATGTCGTTTTTGTTGACAACACCAACTCTAATTCTCACAAACTCGATATTGGAGTGAGCAAGGGTCCCTTTGTCGATGTCTAAAACCATGCCGAAGCTTCTCACTGCGTCTTGGAAACCCGAACGAACCCAGCATTGATATGGCATGTTAAAAAGTCGAATCCAAATGGGGAAGAGAGATTGCGCCTTTAACGCTCCTTCGATGCAAGACCAACGTCTGAAAGTCACATAAAATTCCATTCCATCGCACCCTCTTCCTTCGAGCCCTTTCAACGAAAGGACCTCCTCCAATCGATTCTCATCCTTGCAATGCAAAAGAAAGTCGCTCGCCGCCGTCGACGTGGCCTGCCATTTTTCATAGAGAGATGGAGTGGTCGCAGCGTTGAGGAGGTCGTTAATGTCTGCACATGTAGGATGTCCAGTGTGAGCTTTCACCAGCACGCTATTATTGTATTTCTTCTCAACTTCCGCCATGATCGGCGTTGGCGTAATCTTTGCCAACGCTGGTTTCCTCCTTCCTGCCAAACTCTCTTCAGTTTTGCTGAAGACCGAGTTGAGCGACACTGCAATCGGAGAAGCTTGCTTCTCAGGTTGAGTGATAGCCTTGCCGTGAGGGCAGCTAGTAGAAATGTGTCCCGATCTCTTGCAACTAAAGCAAAACCAATCGTTGTTACAACGGCTGATCGAATGTCCTCGTTGAGCGCACTTGTGGCAGAGTGCCCTACTGGCGACCGTAACCTCCCGACGATCCCCTGTTTGACTTGCTTTCGTCGCCGCTGTCTCTAGCTCTGCTCTTCTTTCCTTTAACCAAGACCCAGTGTCCCTCTTCATCCTCCTTTGTGGGCTCTTTCCTCTCTGGCGACCGATCGGAACGGTGGGTTCGGGACCCCCCGTCTCTACGTCGTTCCCCTTTAGCGACCTCCGCATAGGTCCTTGTCTGAGCCTCTACAAAGTTGCGATTGAGCACTCTGGACATTGGGACTCTAACCGGGTCTCTTGAACGATCTCTATGATCAGTTCGAAGGGGCCTTGAACTCAGCATTAGCCGCCCCCTCTCCCTCTCCGCTTCCTCTCCCTGTTGAGCACGTCTTTTGTCCGCACCTCCTACTCTCTCTACATCTCTTCCTCTCTTAGGCATAGCTGAGCTGTGATGAGGGAGACGAGAAGAAGATGGCTTGAGGGGGTGTGGAGAAGAAGACCTGTGGGAGGCTCTGTGAGGTTCTCTTGGCATGGCTCTCTTTTTTTGCTAGGTCAGTGAGTTGTTGTTTCAGAAGTCGATATTGTTGATAAGAGCTTACTGATACTATAAAACTAACTTACATCCATATGAGGAGGTTGACTTCAACCATGTGAAAGACGCATTAACGAAATATGGGTTTGATGGAGCTGGAGATGAGTAACTTGAAGCATGGTATTCGTCCTACGTACGACCTAGTTGACCAGTAGCTAAGGAGAAGATTAGCTCGAAAGTTTTAAAAAATGAACCTTCTGATAATCATCAAATTTTGGTAGCTAAGGACAAGATGCGCTCGAAAGTATAAAAAAATGAACCTTCTGATAATCATCAAATTTTGGTCGATCGCTTAAATGAATCGTGTAGGAAATCTATGAAGTATTATTGCTTCTACGATGGTGCTCTCGAATTTTAATCCTCGGATTAGAAGAGTGACAGGAGGAGATTATGTTTTCGACGATGTGTGAGCAAAAGTCAGTAGGCAACTTGTTTTACAAGAGAGTATGAATCTCAAATTAGAACAAGGTGTTGCTCGAGATTTTGTGAAGGATGAAGGGGCATGCAGCTTATACTAGATATTGAGAGTCTGGGAATTCAGTTGGAAGGTTTGACACTGAAAGATTTGGTTGATGAAATTAGTGAAGACTATGGAGAGGTGTGAAGATTTGTATTGCTTCTCCTTTGTTTTGAGTAGCTGGTTTTTTGTAATGTTGAGCAATAAACTAATATCAAACTTCTTGATATTCAGGGTACATAATAAGAAACATAGACCTATACATAAGCTACAAAATTTGGGCATAAAAAAAATCCTCTATCATCCCACATATATATAATATCAACCCGCATATGAAAACTTATGTAACCATGTACAAAATATTAACTAAATCTAAAATATCTTCTAACATATTTCAATACTGCTCCTAAATCGAAGGTAAATAAAGTTGAAATCTGACTTGAACGGAGCCAAGATCTAGAAAGGGCAAAAATGCTTCAGGGAATTCAATTATATAAGTCAACACTTCCGTCAAACTTCATATAGGAATCGAGCGCATTACGGATGAAACCCGGATAGCATGGAGGAAATTGAGTGTGTTGCGGATGAAAGAAATAGTGCATAGAAAATTTGAATTTAGATAATATCGAATTTGACAATCTGAATCTGGAAGAAGATCGAATCTTAAAATTTGTATCTGGAGGACCAAATCTGAAAATTTGCATATTGAGGATGACCCTCTCTAAAATTCCGCAGGAAGAGGACTGGACCATAAATCCGAATCTATCTAAAAATTCGAATCCGGAAGAGACTGAATCTGAAAATTCGCATCTTGAAGAGTGTGGTAGCTAAAGAAGAAGAAGAAGAAAGAATTTCTAAAGACAGATGACCCTCTTCGTGCTACTTAAGAAAGAGAGTGCTTGAGGAAGATCGAAAGGCTCTGATAACATGTTGAACAATAAAATATTATTAAACTTCTTGATATTCAAATATATATAGTGAAAAACATAGAGGTCAAGTCCTCTATCATCCCACATATGGATAATATCAACTCATAACATCAACCCACATAAAATCATATCTAACCATATACAAAATATTAACTAAATCTAAAATATCTTCTCATATATTCCAATATATTTCAATATGTAATGTTTTTGTTATTGTTTAGATATGTATATAGTGATATAGATAGCATGGTCTTGTTCATAAACATGTCTATATATGTAGTATTACAAATTCTTTTTTGTACTGGGGGAGTAAACTATATATATATATAGGGAAAGCTTCGGTTGTGCACTCCTCTAGTGCACACGGCGTGTGCACTAGGCCTTCGGCGTTGATATATATATATATATATGATTTTTGTTTCAGTTAGGGGATTGAACTATCTGTAATTATGTCCCTTAAAACTTTGAACTCCCTTCAATACATAACCTTTTACTTAACCAGAATTGTCTACAATGATACCCTAGAACTACCAATACATATTTATGCCAAATGAAAATCAGCGAGAAACCCCTAAAACTCAGTTACTATAACCCTCAAGTTGCCAGCAAAAGATTGAGCGAAGTTAAGTTCACTGGTACAATATCTACTCATGAATCATTCTAGGGCAGGCAAAGTCGACTAAGCTTTAATCAACTATTTTCTTACGATATGAAAAAAATTAAACAAAAAACACCAACTCGATTTACTAGTCAGTCAACTGCATATCTACACTACTGAGCAAACCTGGCACATTGGTTCATCTGACCTTGTGTCGTCTAATCAGCTTTAGCTTCTTCTTGCCTCTTCCGGTCCCCTTTGTTCGACTGCAATATGGTTCTCCCCAAAGTATCAAGATTTTTACGAATAATCACAAAAGAACAAGATCCCACACTAAAATGATAAAAACGTTCGTTACACCTCACTGTAGTCCCCCTCTTTGCAACCTTAGGTACGAACTTATCAGCATTATGGCAATCCTTGCACAGTCTAAAGTTTAGGAACCCTTAGCTTCATTACTTCTGTTGTCATCATTAGCCAGAGAGCAACTGCGAACTTCTCAGTGCGTCCTCAAAGCAACTCTACCTATTCTTCCTCTTCCCTTTCATGAAGCACTGACCAAATATCATGAACATATCCAACTCTACAAATCTTTTCCTCCTCAAAACCTCAGATCTTTCAAATCTCACTCATCTATATCCCCTGTAGTAAAGTTATAAACTTCACCTCCTAATTCTATCCAGCTACAACCAGGTACTTTCTGAAGCCCATTTTCCACTAATTTTCTCCTTACCCTTTTAACATCATCCCACCTCCCGGCACCTGCAAACAAATTTGAAGCCATAATGTAGTGTTCTACCTTATCAGGCTCTAACTCTAGTAGCTTCTTAGCGATCATCTGCCCATAATCTACATTGCCATGAATTTTACAGGCATTTAGTAATGAACTCCATATCTTGCTATCGGGCTCTTCAGGCATGTCTTCAATTAATTTCATCGCGTCGGCCAATTTCCCAGCTCTTCCAAGCATGTCAGCAACACAAGCATAATGCTCTAGTTTCAGTGTGATATTGTGCCTCTTCTTCATTTCCTCAAAGTATTGCAGACCTTCATTCACGAGTCCAGCATGGCTACATGCCATTAGAATGCCAATATAGGTAAAGGCATCAGGCTTTATACCTTGTGTTTGCATCCTATGGTGTAGTTCTATTGCCTTAAAAGCATGTCCATGGATCGCACAGTTCATGATTATTACATTCCATGAAACTAGGTCTTTGTTCTCCATTTTGTCAAAAATACGGAAGGAATTCTCTATAGAACCACACTTTGCATACATATCTATGATAGAGCTTCCCACGTGTGAGTCCTCAGTGAAGCTAGCTTTCAAAGCAAAGCAATGCATTTCTTTCCCATATCGAAGAGACAATAACTGAGCACAAGCCATGAATGAACTTGTTAATGAAACAGTAGTAGGCTCAAAACCATCATGTTGCATTTGTAGGAAGAGTTTCAGGGTTTCATTTGGAAGCCCATTTTGAGAGTACCCAGCAAACATAACATTCCATGATACAACATCTCTTTCTTCAAGCTCATCAAATAAAATCCTAGATTTTGATGGTTGTCCACATTGGATGTAAAGCGAGATCAGTGAGACTTTAATGAACGAATCCATGTCCAGACCATTCCTTTGAGCAAAACCATGGATTGACTTGCCAATTCGAAGGTTTTTCAAATGAGTGCAAGCCAGAAGCAAGCTACCAATGCTGAACCAGTCGGGTTCTAAACCTAAAGATGTCATCTTATAAAACAATTCTAAAGCCCAGCTAGGATCTCCATTCTGTGCACAACCCCCAATCAACGCATTCCATGAGTTCACCGTCTTCATTGCCATTCCATCAAAAACATCCTCTGCTAACTTTAACGACCCACACTTTGCATAGGCCGCAATTAAAGCATTCAATACCAATTCATTCGAGTCAAAATCATTCCTAATCACATACCCATGAACCTCTTTCACTTTAAAAAGCTCCAATAGATCCATACAAGCCGGCAGAACATTTAAAATCGTGATTTCGTTAGCATTGACTCCTTCCTCTATCACCATCCTTCTCAAAAGATCGAAAGCCCCACCAACATTTCCATTCCTCGAACACCCTCCAATCATCAAATTCCAAGAAACCACATTCCTCTGAACCGTCTCCTCAAACAACCGACGTGCCTCCACCAACCACCCACACTTACAATACATATCAACCAGCGCATTCCTCACTCTCAGCTCCCGATCCCACCCCAGCTTCACCGATAGCCCATGCACTAACCTCCCCGTCTCAACCCACCCTTCCGACGCGCACACAGGCAGTACAGCCACCAATGCCGCTTCATCCAAGCTCAACCCATCAATGCCCATCATAGTCTCCAACAGCTCAAACCCTTCCGCAACAAGCCCATTCGCAAACAACCCAGATAACATAGTGTTCCACGAAACCACATTTCTCTCATGCATTGTCTCAAACACCCGAACTGCATCACCCATACGCCCGCACTTAGAGTACAGAGAAATCAGCGAATTCCCGACGAAAGTGTCCTGGGTCAAATCAAGCTTAGTGGCAATGCCATGTAGGGATTGGCCTAGTTTGAGCATGGAGAGGGAGGCACAGGATTTGAGGACAGAGGGGAGGGTGAAGTGGTCGGGGGTGAGGTTAGTGGTGGATAACAAGAGGTGAAAGGCTTGAATGGATTCATGGAAGGAGTTGGACTTGGAGTAGGAGGCGATGAGTGAGTTCCAATGGTAGAGGTTGGTTGGGTCTATGGAGTTGGGAATGGTGGTGGTGGTGGTGGTGGTGGTGGTGGTGGTGGAGTTGGGGTGGTGGGTTTGGGATGAGAAGCAGAGTGTGGGGCTTGGCCCGCTTGAGGTTAGTAGAGACATTGTAATTGATGCTGTTTGGAGATAAGAGGAGGAAGAAATGCAACCGAGTTAACTGGGAAGTGTAGAGTTTATTATGGGTGCCATTCAGTTTAGAAGAGCAACTTATGGCACGTGCAATGCATGTATGATAAAAAAAAAATGTTGATGCGTAAATCGAATTACATGTAAAGTCAGGTGGATTTTTTTTTTTTTTTTTTAATTTTAATTTTTGGGTAGTCACCCTGTTTCATTCATAAGAAATTAATAAAACAACTCCGATGTACCGGAAGAGTTACAAAAGTACAGAGCAGAAAATAAAAAATAGTGTAGAAAATAAAATATAAACCCCCAACAAAATCCTGGGGGTGGGTCTAATCCTCCATACATCAAAAACAATCAAAATTACAGTGGGTCGAAACACACTAGTAGAGATTGTAGCTATTGAGACTCTGATGAGTATGGATGGCGCCGCCCCTCAGTCTAGTGTCGGCCCAAACTCTACCTCCTCATCATCAAAATCCTTCACCTAGAAGACTGGCAATTATCCCTCTCGCTTCTGTGGAAGTCATGTGGATTTTGAAATCGAGGTAAATTGATTTGAATCAACCTTGATTTTAAAATCATACTATATTTTTAGAATCATTTTCTGCTAGCAACCTCTAAAGAAAAAATAATTATATTTATAATTTAAATTTAGACTGTGGGGAAAGGAGGTGTTTAGTTGTAAAAGTAGAGAAAATATTATCTTCTTTTTTTGACTCCATTAATTTTGTTTTTAAAAAAATTATCTTCTTACGTTGCAACTATTAAAAGTACACTTTTCTCCTCTTTTCTCTTCTAAGAGCATCCACTCTCGTTTTGTAAAAATTCAAAATTTAGAATTTGAGTTGAAAAAAACTCCCACCATTGTTCACTTAAAATTCAAATTTTAGAATATGAGTGAACAGTTATTCGCTAAACATAGAAGCTGCGATAGAAGAAATGCTAAATATAGAAGTCGGAAGAAGATTATCCATTTGAGAAAAAAAATTGGACTGGCGGAAGATGATGCTCCGTCCGTCGATTAATTTGGAGGGAAAAAAACGAAACGATGAGAGATCATCTGTCTCTCATCTTTTCTTTATAATTTTTAAAAATTACTCATTTACCCCTCAATTTAAATAGTCATGCATTTAAATAGGTGGGCAAATTGGTAATTTATATATTCCAATTTAAAAAAATCACAAAACCCACCAGACGGATGAACTTCTTCCATTTGGTTAATTTTTTTTCGTTGCGAAAAAATAAATTAAAAAATAACCTTGGACGGATGAAGATGCACCGTGCGGGGTAATTCATAATTTTTTTTAAAAAAATTATGAACGGATAATAATCATCCGTCCCTCCATTTTTTTAAAAAAAAAATTTAACTTTAGCGTTAGACGTTAGAATATCGTCCGTCCTATTTTTTTATTTGTTCCGTTTTTTGCATTTTTAGCAATAACGATAGCAGCCATCTTCTATCGTTTCTAAATCCTAAATGCTAAAAATAAAAAATTTAGAAGAAACGATAGTGGATGCTCTAATTCCTACTTAAATGAGGTGAGAAGGTTTTTTTATTGGTTTCAGTGAGAGGTGGGTCATCAATGTTTTTTAGCATGCCACTTTTTAAAAATATTTGCACTTATAGGACAATTGTCAAAGTATTTGCGTGTGTGGACTCAACAACTAAACTCATTATTCCCAACAGCGAATTTAGTTGTTTCATACTCGCTATTGGGACAAGGCAAATTTAGTGATAATTTTTTGAGAAACTCGAGTTCGGTTCAAAATTTTCCAATGAAGACTCAATGTTCCTAACGGCGATGATATTTATACAAGGCTTGCTGTTGGAAACAACGAGTTTAGTTTAAAATTTTTAATGAAGACTTGTTGTTCCCAACGGTGAGGACATTTACACTAGACTCGATGTTGGGAACAGCGGGTTTAGTTTAAAAAAAATTATATGGTGTTTATTTCAAAAATTCACCAAGTCCAACAGAAAGTTTCACTCTCTGTGAAATTTCCTACATCCTTGCCGTTCCCAACAACGAGTCAAGTATAAATGTCCTCGCCATTTGGAACGACGAGTCTTCTTTCGAAATTTTGAACTAAACTCGTTGTTCCCAACAGCGAGTCAGTAAATGTCCTCGCTGTTGGGAACGACGAGTCTTCATTGAAAATTTTGAACTGAACTCACAGTTGGGAACGACGAGTTTCTCAAAAATTAGCACTAAACTCGTTGTGTCCCAACGGCGAGCATGAAACAACTAAACTCGCCGTTGGGAACTGCGAGTTTAGTTGTTGAGTCCACAATCACAAATGCTTTGGCAACTGTCATCTTTCTGCAAATATTTTTGAAAAGTTTCTTATAAAACAAAAATATGGGCCATCAGTCAAATTCAAATGGTAGGAATAGCACTATCACATTTACCCGCTACCCGGACCCGGTATTGGACCGGAACCGACCCGATCTATACGGGTCCGGGTCTGGGTCCTAAAATAAGACACAATGCACTTCTGGGTTCAGGTCTGGGTCCACTCAAAATAGAACCGACTCGGACTCGGACCCGGACCCGGACCCGGACCCGTTAAAAAATACCTAAAAATATGAACTTTGAATAATAGTGTTATAGGAATATACATATAAATAGTAATTGTTGAATATAGATGTGTAAATATAATTTTAATTCATCTACTTGAGTGCAAAAATTGTTGGAACCGTAGGTTATCACGTGCAAAATATTTACGTGCAAATATTTATTTCTCGTTACCTGACTCGATGGGTAGATTATTTTAACTATGAGCCGGACTTGGACCTGGACCCAGACCTAGACTCGGTTCTTGCAATTCCGGATCCGGGTCCAAATTTTGGACCCGCGGGGTATCGGATCCGGGTCCGGGTAGTGGAGGACCCAACCCGATAGGGCCCGATACCAGCTATAGTAGGAGATACTATTGCATTTGGGCTTGCGTCGTAGTTTAACTTTTCAACTCAATTGAGTTTCTTTCTCTAGAAATCTCTAGAGAGAGAAACTAGATCTGAAAAAAGTACCCTTAAAAAAACCCCAGGTCTACAATCCTGGGGTGGCGGCGGCTGGCCCTCTTCGCCCCCCCCCCTTACCGTACCCCATTACCCCTCCTTCATCCTTCGTGGCGACGAGATCGAGGTTCCACGAAGACGACTCAGCGTCTTCGTGCTCAGCGCTGCTGAGTCGCGCCTTCCCTCTTCCACCCGTGAGCTCCTTCGACGAGCTCCAAGCGACGATGCCGTGCACAGGCTAGGGGACGAAGACGACCCAGATCCCCCCCAATGGACGTTGACGACCCAAATCGTCCGATCAACAACGCCGTAGGTGGAGATCTCCCACGGTGGGGAGATCGTGCCACCTACGGTGGTCGACTGGTGCGCTCCGCGAGCTCCTTCGGTAAGCTCCTTGCACCGATGCCACGCACCGGCCAGGGGACGAACGACCCAGATCCCCCCAATGGACGATGACGACCCTGATCGTCCGATCCCTGACATCGTAGGTGGAGATCTCAACGGTGGGCCACCTGCGATGGTCGACTGGTGTGCGGCTGGTGTCCAGATCCACTTCGGATTTGGTCGACTGGTCCCCCCCCCGGCGACTGGTGCTCAGATCCTGTGTTGATGTTGGCATGGTGTTGGTGTTGGTTTTGGTGTGAGAGGTGTGGAATGTGTTGTATCGCACGATTGTGGGGCTTGGGCCCGAGATGTGGTCCCTCCATGATGTGCGACATCCATGGACTGGTGCCCCCCCAAATCGCTGAGTTCATCCAACGGTGCGCCGCCGCACTTCGACTGCAGAGTGTGTCAGCGCACCTATCGTGGATGTTGGTCGTGCCTCCTTAGGTCGCGGAGTGACGTCTTCGTCGCGCCAGAGCATCCTCCCGTGCCTTTGGTCACGATCGCCTCGGATCTGGACGATGATGTTTCCTCATGCGAGATGTCGTTATTGGGAATAACGACATCAGTTATATGATGTTTCCTATATAAATAGTGACATCATCTTCTCCTTCCCCTTTCACTTTATCTCTCCCTCCCTCCACTCCTTAATTCAATATCCTAAAGTTGTGATTTCTAGTTAGGCTTGAGAGAGGGTCGTGGTGAGAATTGTATTCTTGTATCTTCTCTAATTGAAATAATATCTTGGTTTTTCCTTCCTCGGATTAAGGCAAAAACATCAACCGGGACAATTCTTGTGTGCTTTGTGTGATTGGTGTGATCTAGTTTTGCTTGGTGGTTTGCATTGATTGTGTCGAAGACTCAACAATATCCTCAGTTTTCCTAACAGTATCTTCACCCCCATGTATAATCTCCTACTCCCATGCATAATAAAAGATTTTTTTTTATATGTAAGATTGTGTACAAAAATCTTGTGCATAAAATTTGTACAAATTGAAGATTTTTGTACAAAAATTGTTGACCCTAAGTTTGGTGTGCACAAAACATTTCATGTACAACTAATATTTTCAGTTAAGCTTTGCAGGAAATACAGGAAAATGAAAATCAAAATAAAGATATAAAAGATTCAAAAAACAAGCAAAAGAGGAATGAATCGAAAAGATTGAAAAACCAAGGAAGAGTGCATCACAAGAAACATGTGCTTCAAACCTTCAAGGAAGCAAGCATAATTAAAATATTCATTTCTATTTTTGTGAGAAAATATTATGTAAAGGTCGTTTGATTGATTGGTTAATTTTTTGTATGAATATAAAGTAGATTTGCTAAATAAAAGTCGAATCTGTACGATAGCGATCAACCGCACAAAATATCGGTCGACCATCACAACAGTCGACTGCTCATTATAGTTGAAAAGATGAGTCAGTCGACCGGTCATCGCTCGACTTTCAAGTTGAAATATGAATGGTCGACTGCTCACATATGCAGTCGACCGTAAACAAGCAGACTGACTTTTTCGAAAACATCTCTTCTTTTTTTTTGGAAAGATACATTTTCTCGCTGTATAAATAGAGGCGAATTTACTGAGTATTTTTCACCCCTTGCTATCATAACTCTTCTAAACTAATATTCAATCAACGATCCAAGTGTGAGAGCTTTTACTGTTTTCCTTAGTCAAGATCGTTTTAGATCTTGAGAGTTTTTCTTTTCTTCCACTTCGGTGAGTTTTTGCGAGACTTATTTGTGGAAGCCTTGCGGGTGTAATAGGTCTCTCAGCATGAATTCCGAGAATCCCTGTACAGGGGTTTAAAGTATAGTGGAATGCTTGTGGCGGAGAATTGCTACAAGTAGGTGATGTGGACGTAGATCTAGGGGTCGAACCACGTTATATCGCTGTGTCTTGCCTGCTTACTTTGTTTGCTTTCTCTAACTCCTTTGATTTAATTTATGCTTTTAATTCAAGTTTTTAATTTCCGCACAATCACCCTATTCACCCCCATGGTGGTTTATAAAATTTTGTACAAAAATCTTATTCATATAGCATTACTCTTAACTAGTATTTTTCTCGTGCGATGCACATTTGATAAGAGTTGGAGGATTTTCACGTGCGATACATGTGTTAAGAAATAGTTTTGGAGTTGGACGTGCATTGCACGTAATTGGGAAAAATATTTTGAAGGAAAAACTACAATTTGTACGTGCAATGCACGTTGTAAGTAGAATTTGAGTTGTACGTGCAACATATGTATATCTTTAGTATTAAAAAAATATTATAAAATTGTTTTGCACGTGCGTTGCACGTTCTAAATAGGTGAATTTTTTTATTTGTTTGTTTTTTTGTAATTGATGGGAGAGTTGGAGTTGCATGTGCAACGCACGGGTTTGGATATTGAAGAATGACAATTTTTTTATGCCATTTTTTGAAAATATATGAAAAAATAGGACAGTTGCCAAACTATTTGCGCTCGTGGACTCAACAACTAAACTCGCCGTTCCCAACAGCGAGTTTAGTTGTTTCATGCTCGCCATTGGGACATGGCGAGTTTAATGTTAATTTTTTGATAAGCACGTTGTTCGCAATGACGAGTTTAGTTAAAAAACTAGATGTTTAATGTTAATTCAAAATAACTCGCTATTCCCAACAACGATGGTTATTGTACTAAACTCGCTATTAGAAACAGCGAGAATGTAGGAAATTTTGCATAGGAGATCCAACATTTAGGGGAAAAAATCCCATAGTTTTAATTTTATTAGATACTCGCTGTTCCCAACAGCGAGTTTAGTCAAAAAAATTCAAATTAACTCGTCGTTCCCAACAACGATGATCTTATAGCTACACGCGTTGTTGGGAACGATGACTGTGAAGTTTTCCCCATTTCCCAGAGAGTGAAAACTCTCTGTTGGACACGGTAAAGAACTACATAGGATAGATCAATATTCTCAACGGCGAGGAGAAATATACCAAACTCGCTGTTGGGAATAGCGAGTATACTGGGTCCCGACTTGCCTTACCCGACTCAATTCAACTCTTCTCTCATTTCTCTCTCTCTCAATCTCTCTACACATTCTCCACATAAACCCAAAACCCTAGCTTCCTTCTTCGTGGCATTCATAGAAGTGTGGTGAATGTTTTCATAGATTCCGAAGAGCATTCATTCTTCACTCCTTCTCAGAATCAAGATTATCATCTCTATAAAGGTATTGTTTCTATTGTTAAAAACTTGTTTATATTCTTTAATATTGAAAAAATTTGAAACATAATTTATGTTTCTATTGCTTCAAATTGAACGGTTAGGTTTGAGATTTATCAAATTAGTTACTTAAAGTTAAAAATTATGTGTTAACTATGTTGGTTGTGGTGACATTTTGAATGCTCACTTAGTGTTCTACAAAATGTCCAATTGAGTGTGGATTATGGATTGATGATTGTCATAAAAATTAATTTATTTATTTATGCGTAGGTATGGAATACAAAATTCCTTTTTGGTGTTATTACGGGGGAGAAAGTTATCGTGGCCCGAAAGAGGGATACAGTTATAGAGGTGCAGAACCAGAAGTCATTTGGGTTGATCGTAACATTAGAAAACATGAACTAGTGAATAAGATATATGACATTGCTAGCTGGGATCATGTTGAATGGATGATTAAAATCCAATGTCAGTACTCTGCTTCAAAAGGTGAAGTGCAATATTTCATGGCTGTTCCCATAATCGATGATGATGCTCTTGCTGGAGTGATTGGACGGTCGCTAGATCAATACTCTAATTGGACAATTGTTGAGCTGTACCTTAAGAAAATTCCGATGCCAATTCGTCAATGTAGTATTCTTCGTACTTCAAACACATCAGGTCAAGTCCCGACTCAAGAATCAAGGAACATTGCCGTTGGGTTGCCGAACAATTGTGAAGATTTGAGGAACTCCGAAGATACATTATCAATCTCAACTGAACCAAATAACACAGAAGACGAGTTGTCTGGTCCTTCTCAGTTCATACATGATTCGGTAAACAATGAAAGTATGGGGGATTTATTCATTCATGCATGTATGAACAACGATTTATTCGATGTTGATGAGGAAAAAGAATGTGATGAAGATGAGACGGGTGAAGAACATGAAGAAGATGAAGAAGCTAACATACCTAATGTTTGTGGTGAGACACAAAGTAATTGTGAAGACAACGTCCAGTCCAATGAAGGTCATAGACACTCCTCTTCTCAACAAGAGTTTATTGCACATTCAGTTGAATCTGAATCGGTTGACTAGGTTAATAATGAGGTTGTTTATCAACATGAGAGCCCTTCAATTCCTGATGTCGGCGAAGATGCTTTATACATTGGGAAAATGTTTGAAACAAAAGAAGATGTCCAATATGCGATCAAAATATTTTCAATAAATCAACACCGCGAATTCGTAATAGTGAAATCATCGTCCACCGTGTGCAACATCAAATGTAAAATGGCACAAAAACTGTATACAAAAGCAGAGAGGACAGTAAATCCATCACTTGGGGGATTCAGTAATCCCGGTTGTGCTTGGAGATTTCGTGCAGTTGTTTCAAAAAGGCAAACATACTTTATTGTGAAAGATGATAGACATGCCACATAGATGAGTTAATCCATCAATTAATCAAGACCACTCAAAAGTGGATTCAAAGCTAGTTTCGGGTTTGATATTTCAAGTTGTGAAGGCACAAACTGGAATAACCCCGAAGGCAATACATGAGATTGTGAAACTTCGTTTCAATTATCAAATATCATATAGCAAGGCATGGCGTGCAAAGCATAAAGCTATTGAACGGTTATACGGAGGGTTTGCTGAAGCGTATGAGAAGTCGCCTGCTCTTTTAATAGGCGCTACAGGTTTCAAATTCGAGCACTGTTGTTCATTGGGATAAAGTCAGCACTGGGGGTTAATGAGGAAACATTCAAGTCGGTGTTTTGGGCATTTGGGCGTCGATTGAAGGGTTTAAATCACGCAGGCCAGTTATAAGCATTGATGACATATTTTTGTATGGAAAGTATAAAGGATGTCTATTAATAGTCGTTGCTCATGACGCAAACAACCAGTTATTTCCTTTCGCTTTTACACTGGTCGATGGTGAAAGTATAGCTACATGGCCATTGTTTATATCATGTATTCGAGAATTTGTAATGGATCGGCAAGAATTGTGTATCATCTCTGATCGTCATCTAGGTATTTTGTCTATGATGGAGACACAAAACGGTGCACGGAATGAGCCTCATGCATATCATAGGTTTTGTATGCGACACTTTGCTGCAAATTTTTTTTACCAAGTTTCATGATAAAGCTTTGAGAGAAAAAAATTGAAGGTGGTTGCATGTCAAAATCAATACATAATGTGTTTGAGAAGAAATGCTTAACTTGCCGTTGGGAAGAGTGAGTTACTGATTAAAGAAATAGAAACTATTGTTCAATTCATAAACAAATCCTTTTCTACATACAACACCACAATTCCGTTGTCTATTACAAGCAACCTCATTTACATACACATAAATTAATGGGTACTACGAACACATAATGAGAACTCATACAACTTCAAAAGTCACCAAAATTTGCACAAACATGAGCACAACAAGCACAAATCGCTTCAAAATAGTATTACAAGTTCAACATGGTAAAGGATCTTTAGTTGGTTAACAAAAAGAAACAACACAACTTCATAGAATATGAAAACATGACAACTACTCAATGTACTACCAACTAAAAGTACCAATTTGACATCTTTCATATTAAAAAAAACCATAAAATGCACAACTTCATAAGATTTCATCAAGTTCACAACCACATAGTTAGAACCCAAATAGACAAATTTCTTAACGCGTGTACCTAGTTGTTTGTTTACGTTGTCGGTGCGCAACAACTTTCTGCTTCTTTGGAGTTGGGGTTTTTGTGTTATTTGAGATACGGGAAGCTCGTCGTCTTGAGGTACTGTTTGGCATTCGGAACCTTGTCCCTCATCTTCCGGTTGAATCTCTTGTTCGGGTTGTGTTGGCGCAGCGGGAGGCGGTGCACGCCCACGTTGACTTGACAAACAGTGTGCTTCCATAAATGCATTGAATGCGGGCCCTCGCCAAAAACATCAAGGGATCGTCTACACGGTGCTAGAATCTCGTGTGCGAACTCTTTCATAGCATCAGTCATATCGGATGCGCTACTTGACAAACGTCGAACCGTCATTCTAGCAATCTCCCATGCGTTCTCCGCCTGCAATTATTGATAATGTAATATTTCAATAAAATAACAATAATACGGTTAGAAGATGTGTTCCAAATTTGAAAATCGAATGTACAAACGAACATATTAAACTTTTTTACCATGATTGCAAAAGTCTTCACCTTTGGTTGGAACATCGGTTGTTGAGATGAGTGGTCGGGATATGGTTCCCTATCTCGCGTTGATATCGAAAGTATCACTCAGGCGAGAGTATTGATAGGAGGTGCGATTACTAACCGCGTGATCCTAGTATACTACGTCATGTACGCGTCATTCATCCATCCATCATAAGGAGGAATTCCAACAATGACCATTTCCCTACGGCGCTCATTCCAAGAGTGGACATAACTATGGTGATATTCGGCCCAGTCAATATCGTTCAAATGACCCATCCCAGTGACACCATGCAAGGTAGTGTCATACATTCATGCGGCTGGTATCTTCTATTATAGAACAAATTGTCAAAGTACTTGATCTACATGATGATGCTCTACAATGGTGAAGTGGATGAGAGGTGCAGTTGTCAACCATAGTTCACTATGTTCTGTGCCACATAGCTGCAACGTCCCCAATCTCTCGTCAGTGTACGGTTCCCACACTACACATTCCTCACACAACTAATCGAGCTCATCTCGATAATATGTGAGGGGTCTACGGGTGTTATCACGACGTGTGTCATCGCCAGCCCAATAAACACCAATCGGAGAAAACCTATCAACTCCAAACACCCCCAAACTCCACACTGGATGTTGGACTCTAATGCGCGGCCGACCAATGTGGAATCGCTCCCAGCTCCATATTTGTAGTATCAACATCGGCCCTGCCACCTGAACATTGTTCAACGAAGCATGAAATAGATTTCTGTAAAGGACGGCCAATGCAGCACCACCCCAACTAAACTGGCCAGCTAATGTAATGTCCGCGATCAATTGGAAATACATCAACGGTACTTGGTTGCCCATTGAGTTGGAAAATATTACACCACCAAAGAGCGTCATAAGATAGGCTCAGGTATAGCACTGTACTTCATACTCAGATGACTCTGGATTCAAGTAGTTATCGAACAACTTCATTAGCAATGAAAGCTTAAAAGATGTACCAATAAAAGCCTGTTCAGTCGAATCCTGACCGAGGTATTGTCGTACAAGATGAAACTTAACGGTGCCCCAACTTCTAGTCACGGCTACACCATCAATCGGATGTCCAGTAATTAAGGCAACATCTTGTAACATCACCGTCATCTCACCATGCGGTAGATGAAATGAATAAGTCTTCGGTCTCCATCTCTCAACTAACACGGTTAGGAGACCCCGATCCAACTTCACTGCCCCCATTAGGGCAACTCCATAGAATCCCGCCTCCACCAAGTATGGGATGATGTGATCATGTAGAGGCAACGTTTTGTGCTTTCAGAAAGTCAAGTCCTTCGACTCACCTTGCCACACAAAATTCAATAGGTGAGATGCTTGCATTCTAAGTAATGACGGGTCTATTGGACCGGGACCCCCAGGTGCATCTGCATGTGTCTGTGGTGTTCGAGAGACATTGATATGGATGTCAGTAACATCCTGCAACAAAATTATAATTATTATTAACTGATACTGGTTGGATGAAATAGATATATACCATGGAGTTCGAAACTATAAATAACAACTCTTACCACTGCAGGAGCTTTCCCCCACTCGGATGCACTAGGAGGACAACGTCTAGAACCGCTAGGTCGTGTCATTTTGAATCTGCAAAAATTGTAAAGTATATAATTAACTACATTGCATTTCTTTATTCTATGCCGACAATAATTCTTAGGTACAACTACTACATACAAATGCAATTGATCACAAACAAGTCACCACCTAACAAAGGTGGGGTCACCACTTGTGCATTACATTGAACACCGAATGTGCATAACAAAGAATTCGATCACTTACGCAATTCATCGAACACTTTATGTGCATAACATAAACTCAACCTTAACTTCAAACCAAACACAACCCCTCTTCAATTCCTAACCTAAACTCTAACCCTACATTTAATTTAAAGTTAAAGCATAATCCTAATTCTAACCCTAACACTATCCATATACATTGTATGAGTCAAGTAAAAACATACCTTTATGTTGTCAAACAACGAACTAAGTGGCTAGAGATTTGTTGGGAAATGTTTGATATTCTACCAATTGAACTTGTCAACCAACGATTGAGGTAGTAGATGAAGATGAGAGCTAAGGTTTTGGTTGGAATCGGGAAGGAGATGAGAAAGGGTTACAAAACGATTCTCTTCTGTATTCGGGGTAATAAAGTGGTGGCCCAGTTAACTCGTCGTTCCCAACAGCGTGTGTAGCTACAAGATCATCGCTGTTGGGAACGGCGAGTTAATTTGATTTTTTTTATTTACTAAACTCGATGTTGGGAACAACGAGTATCTAATAAAATTACAACTATGGAGTTTTTTTCCTAAGTATTGGCTCTCCTATGCGAAATTTCATACGTCCTCGTTGTTTCTAATAGCGAGTTTAGTACAATAATCCTCGCTGTTGGGACCAGCGAGTTATTTTGAATTTTTTTAACTAAACTCGCCGTTGGGAACAGCGAACTTATCAAAAAATTAACATTAAACTCGCCGTGTCCCAATAGCGAGCATGAAATAACTAAACTCGCTATTGGGAACGACGAGTTTAGTTGTTGAGTCCACGAGCACAAATAGTTTGACAACTGTACTTTTTTTACATATATTTTTTAAAAATGGCATTAAAAAAAATCAACAAATGACAACCTCAACTCTCCCATTATGATGTTAGAGAAATTATTATAATATTAGAGAAATTAACCCCAGATCGGGATTATGGGGGCTGACTTGTGCCTCTTTGAATCAGTCACAATTTATTTGGAAGCCCTTTAACCGAAACGTATTTTCTTCTTTAATCGTCGAACTTATTTTGTAAATGTTTGGTGTTCCCAAATTGAAATGCTCCCGGACAGAGAGATGATTTAGTTGGAAAGTTGTGTTTAAACAAAACTAAAGCCCCTCACATGTAATACACACCGAGCATAGGAACGTACTGTTCTTCTAGGTTAGATAACAATGCACGGGATATAGTTTGTTTAGGGCGGGGACACTCCACTAAGAGGATATGTAGTAGTTTCCTAAATTTTCAAATTTTAATAAATTTGGTGAAACGTAGCTGCAGTGGTTCTCTATATTTGAAAATTTTGAATTTTAGAGCAACAATGTTCTTCTATATCTGAGAAGAGAAATATGAATTGTTAAAATGTAGCAATCGAAAGATCAAGTTTCGTCTGTGCACAAATATCTCCGAAAAATTGATCGGACGCAATATGATTTTTCGTCCCACAAATTTTTTTATAAAAAATAATCAGACGATGATTGATTTTTCGTCGAAAAAAAATTATATATCAGACGGGCTTTCAAATCCTGTCCGAAACCTTTCTTCCCAATTGTAAAAATAATTGTATAGAATAAAGCCTATAAAAATTATTATCAATACATATTAGAGGCTAATTGACAATTAATTAAGAATTAAGATATAATTAAGATTAAATTAAGATTTTAATTTTTAAAAAAAATAGCGGTAAGACTGATCTTACTGTAGATATATTTTTAAAGAGAAAAGTAAGCCTCATATAGAGTATGAGGAAATTTTCCTCATACAAAGTGATTATACTCACTTGGTTGGGCCATTATGGAAGATCCACTCCGTTCATCATGTTTATCATGCTAATGGATATATGTGTAGAATAATCAAGTGGTTTGGAGGTCATTCACCCATGTATCATGTGGTTGAAAAATGAATGATTTCAACAGTAATATAAATTGAACCACCATTTAGACCCACATGATGCATGAGGGAATGACCTCCAAACAACTTGATTTTTTCTACACTTACATCTATTAGCATGATAAACATGATGGCCGGAGTGGATCTTTCATAATGGCCCGACCAAGTGAGTATAATCACTTTGTATGAGGAAAATTTCCTCATACAAATATATGAGGCTCACATTACTCATTTTAAAAAGTAGTTGATGTTGAAATGCCACTAAAAGAAGAAAAGGACTTATAAAGATTTTTTTAAAAAAATTGACGATAGCAAGATAAAATTTTCTCTCACGTATTGGAAATTTTAATGAGATAATAAAAATAATTGATATGGGATAAATTATGCAGCATCAACCAGAGCCCTTTGATCTCCTCTGGATCCTCCCCCCTGTGATCATCAGGCCAGCTACAGTCCAATGTGCCTCAGTCAGCTCTGGTCCATGGGCAAGCGGGTCCGACCCGGCCCGCTAGGGCTCCAGACCCGTTACCCCTGCCTATAAATACTCCACCCCCTCCTCACTGTAAAAGGTAATCAATCTCTCCCCACCTGAACCTTAGTCGTCCAGTCTCTTTTCTAGTGACTGACTAGTTCGTCTGAGGGCCTGTCGTCGGGACTTCTCCCGGTGTTCTCAGGCTGTGTGCAGGTACAGAAGACCCAGCCGAGCCCGAGCACTTAGATCCGAGTCGAGCACTGGTCCTCTCTTCTGAGCCCCTCTATGCTCCTGCTCCCGAGCCGCTCCTACTACCCGGGGTCGGACCGACACCAGTACTGCGTAGGTACTTCCACCATACAAATTGAGAGAACTCACACCTGTTGCCCCCACACCCCAAAAATAAACTGCATCAGATTGGCGCCGTCTATGGGAAACTTTACCTCCTCAGTACTATCGCCCTTCCAAGTCCTGCCAAAGCCGTCACCAGAGGTCCAAGCTCCTCCATGGCTCCCAAACCCAGGAGAGCCGTCACCTCGGCATGACACCCGGACCTCAACCATCATAGCTGTGCAAACGACCAGGGTTCCAACCAACCCCGGGCCAACGGCACGGCCCGACCTTCCATTGTGTTGGATTTGCTTCGCGTCATCTCCGACAGGCAGGCTAGCCGAACGAAGGGAGAGGCCGCTTCCAACTCGGCCTCGAACCATCACCGATAGCCTTCCCAGGCGCACAATCCCCCGCAAAACCCGGGGGGGACATGACCCCGTAACAATGGTCGAATTCCAAAAATTCCGGGAGGAGATCCTTCAAGCCATCTGAAACGGTCCGGCTACCGAGGTCTACCACAGTTCTGCCCACCAATTAGGAACAGAAGCCGGTGAGTCCCACGGATTGACTCGTCCCCAGCCGGCGGCGGACCCCGTCCTTTGTCGTCTGGAGGAAAAGGAGAACTGTCTCGCACATCTCGGCGAGGGCAGACCAATCCCGGGTCGCGGCCATCTTCCGATCGGACCCCCTTTCTCCCCCCAAATCCTTGAAGCTGAGATTCCTCGAAACTTCAGGCCGCCTCAATTCGAGACCTATAATGGTGAGGGTGATCCTGCTGATCACATGGAGGGGTTTAAGACCCTCATGATGATTCACAGCACTGCGGATCCCCTCCTCTGCCGCGCCTTCCCTACTACCCTCCGGGCCCGGGTCGGGAGTGGTTCTCCAAACTCGCCCTTGGCTCGGTCTTCTCCTTCGAACAGCTGGAGACGGGTTTCCTTGCCCACTTCGTGACCAGCAGGAAAGTCAAGAAGACGAGCTCCTCCCTTCTGGACCTCAAACAAAAGGACGGGGAATCCCTCTAGGAGTTCGTTTGGAGGTTCAACTCGGAAGCAAGGTCGGTTTCCTCCCACGACGCAGGGGTCGCTTCCGCAGCCTTTCGACACAACGTCCGCCACGGCCAGCTTAAGGCCTCTTTAGCCAAAAAGCCTCCCGTGGACTTCCCCGACCTACTCAACAGGGTCGAGAAATATATCCGGGCAGAGGCGGCCCTCAACCCCAAATACGCGAAGGAAGCCATCGCTAAAGGGAAGCACAAGGACGATGATGCTGAACCCTTCAAAAGACCCGGGAAAGAAGCAACTATTCCCAAGACGGTCCCCCCGGTCCCGCGATTCGAGAGGTACATGCCCCTGACTCAGAATGTCTCGGCAATCTTGATGGAGATTGAGAACAAGGGGGTCGTCCGGTCCCCCCCCCCCGACCAACTAACAACGGGAAGAAGCGAGACCAGAGGTTCCATTACCGCTTCCACCGAGACACCGGGCATGATACAGATTACTGCCGAGCCCTCAAGGACGAAATTGAAGCCCTCATCCAACGAGGGTATCTGAGGGAGTTCACCCGGGCCAACCCAAAAGATCGAAGAGAGTCGAGGAGCCCGAGGCATTCGCCTCCCCCTCGGACGACCGGTCAGTGACCTGATCGGGACCTGGAAATTGAGGAAGTCGGTGGACATGCCATCCTCCACTGCATACACGGTAGACCCATGGGGGGGAGGAATCTAAGACTTCTCAAACAGCCTTTATCCGAGAGGTCAACTATGTCTTAGACCACCCCTCTCCCCGAATTCAGCAGCGGGCGGTCTCCTTCTCAGGAGAAGATCTCGAAGGCATCTAGCTTCCACACTGCGATGCCCTCATCATCAGCCTCGACATGGCCAACTTCCAGGTTCGTTGAATTCTGGTAGACAACGGTAGTTCGGTCAACATCCTTTTCTTAGAAGCATTTGAGAACATCAAACTCTCCCGAGAAAAGCTAAAGCCGGCCAGTTACACCTTCTATGGATTTTCTGGCATCCCCATGCAAATCGAGGGAATCGTGACACTAAACGTGATCGCAGGAACGGCCCCCGTCCTCCGAACTAAGTTGATGGATTTTATGGTTGTCATCGTCAAGGCAGCCTACAACGCCATCCTCGGCCAACCCGGGCTCTGTTCGCTCCAGGCCGTCCCCTCTGCCTCCCATCTGAAACTAAAGTTCCTGACTGACGTCGGGGACGGGGTCGTTCGGGGCAACCAGGAGTCGGCACGCTCTTACTACATGACCGCGATCGAGGGCGATGTATTTTTCCTCGATGCCGTCGAGCTCCTACCTGAAGAAAGCCATCCGGAGTCAGAACCCGCGGACGAATTAGAGGTCTCCTTTGAAGACAAGTCCAAGTGGTTCTGTGTGAGCCGAACTCTTTCCCCTAAACTGAAGTCGGATCTGATTGACTGCATCCGCCGAAATGTCGACCTCTTCGCCTGGACGCCATCCGACATGCCCAGAATTTCCGAAGACTTAATCATGCACTGGCTAAGCGTCGCCCTCGGCTCCCAACCAGTACATCAGAAGCACCGCAAGTTCGCCCTGGAAAGGCAGCAGGCGGTGCGAGCGGAGGTGGATAAGTTGTTATCGGCCCGGTTCATTCAAGAAGTCAGCTACCCCGAATGGCTGGCTAATGTCGTGATGGTGAAGAAGGCTAGCAGAACTTGGAGGATCTGTATTGCCATTACCGACCTCAACAAGGCGTGCCCCAATGATCCTTTTCCCCTCCCCAGCATTGACTCTCTGATCGACGCAACGTCGGGTCACGAGCTCCTAACTTTCATTGATGCCTTCTCAGGTTATAATAAGATCCGAATGTTTCCTCCGGACATCACTAAGACGTCCTTCGTCACCGACCAAAGTCTCTACTACTACTGGTCATGCCCTTCGGGTTCAAGAACGTCGGGGCCACCTACCAGAGGCTCGTCAACCGAGTCTTTAAAAATCAGATCGGTCGGAACATGGAGGTATATGTCGATGAGATGCTTTTCAAGAGCCGACAAGGAAAAGATCACGTTGCTGACCTCGAAGAAGCCTTCGGCGTCCTTCGGTCTCACAACATGAGGCTTAACCCCACCAAGTGCGCCTTTAGCATCTCGTCCAGAAAATTTCTGGGGTTCGTCATTAGCCAGCGCAGCATAGAAGCCAATTCAGAGAAGATCCAGGCCATCATCGACATGGCCCCGCCCCGAAAAGTCAAGGAGGTTCAACGACTTACGGGTAGACTAGCGGCCATCGGCCGCTTCTTCTCCAAATCCGAGGAGAAGTCCCTCCCGTTCTTCAAGGCCTTACGGGGGACGAAGGGATTCGAATGAGGCAAGCCTCAGCAACAGGCATTTGACGAGTTGAAGTCCTACCTCGCCAATCTCCCACTCCTGAGCAAACCCGAACCCGGTGAACCCCTCCTCCTATACCTCTCAGCCTCGGAAAGTGCGCTCAGTGTCGTGCTTGTCCGAGAAGAAAACGGTGTCCAAAAACCCCTGTATTATGTGAGTAAGGTTCTGCTCTCAGCCGAGACCAGGTATGCAAAGATGGAGAAGATGGCATATGTACTGATAACAGCAACTCGTAAGATCCGACCCTATTTCCAGGCTCACTCTATTCAGGTTCTCACGGACCAGCCCCTAAAGACCGTCCTCCACAAACCAGAGAGCTCTGGCCACCTGGTCAAGTGGTCGATCGAACTAAGCCAATATGACATCAGCTACCAGCCCAGGACGGCAATCAAGGGGCAAGAACTTGCCGAATTTATCACGGAGTGCACCATCTCCGAACCTTCAGACACCCCGAAAGTCGACCTAATGTGGGAGGTTTTTGTCGATGACTCGTCTTGCGAAGGAGGGAGCGGAGCAGGCATCATCTTAAAGGGCCCCGATAATTTCGTCCTCCAATATTCTCTCCGGCTAAGTTTCCCAGCCTCAAACAACGAAGCAGAGTACGAAGCTATGATTGCAGGGCTCACCCTTGCACATAAGGCCGGATCCAGACACATCAAGACCTTCAGCGACTCCCCGCTCATGGTCAATCAGATCACCGGGGAGTATGAAGCTCGCGACGCTCGGATGGCACAATACTTGACGGTACTCCGAAATCTCTTGTCATCTTTCGATACTCACTCGGTGGAGCGAATCCCTCGCGAACAGAATGCCCAGGTGGATTCATTGTCGAAGCTTGCCTCGTCATCTTTCGAGGGGCTCGATCGCACCGTTCTCATCGAGGTCCTCCTCATGCCCAGCATCGACCTCTCGGAAGCTTCTTGCCTCAACACCGATCTCCAACCCGACAACTGGATGATGTCCCTCCTAAGGTTCCTTTCGGAGGGCGAACTCCCTCAAGACCGGTCCGAGGCAAGAAGGATCAGAGTTTGATCTGAGAGATTCACCCTGATCAGTGGGACGCTCTTCAAGCGCTCGTACACGGTGGCTGACAGCAGACCATACCTCCGCTACCTGGCTCCTGACGAAGCCAAGTATGCCCTGAAGGAATTGCATGAGGGGATCGGTGGATGCCACATGGGGAGCAGATCGCTCGCCTAAAAGGCCCTGAATTATGGATACTACTGGCCAACCATGTTGCAAGACGCGCAAGACCTCGTCAAAAGGTGCAGCCCCTGCCAAAGGTTTTCGTTGATAAAGAGACTCCCACAGGTCAACCTCCGATCCATGGCCAGTCCGACCCCCTTCACCATGTGGGGGATGGACCTCGTCGGCCCTTTCCCTCAAGCCACGGGTCAAAGGAAGTTCCTGATGGTGGCCATCGACTACTTCACCAAGTGGGTCGAGGCCGAACCACTGGCCTCGATCACCGAACACCAAACTCAGCAATTCTTCTGGAAGTGCATCATTTGTCAGTTCGGAATCCCTCAGGTGCTCATCACTGACAATGGGACCCAGTTTGCCGGCAAGAATTTTCAAAAGTTCTGCGAAGACATCGGTGTCATGCAGCGCTTCTCGGCCATATGCCACCCTCAATCAAACGGCCAAGCTGAAAATGCCAACCGCCAAATCCTTGATGGCCTAAAAAAGCAATTGGACAATTCTCCCAAGAGACTATGGGTCGACAAACTTCCGAGCGTATTCTGGGCACACCGGACGACGAAGAGAATACCCATGGGGGAGTCGCCCTTCAACCTAACCTACGGTACCGAAGCGGTTATCCCCATAGAGGTCGGCTTACCTTTGCCCAGGATAATGGCCTTCAGCGAAGAAGATAACTCGGCAGGTCTCAGAGCCAATTTGGACCTAGTCGACGAAGTTAGGGGAAAATCTGCCATCAGGATGAACCTACTAGCAGCGGGTCGAGAAATTCTACAATCAGAAGTTCTGACCCACTAACATCCAGAAGGGTGACCTCGTCCTCAGAAAACTAACAGTCTCAGACCCCAGCAAGAAGAGGAAGCTGGCCCCTAATTGGGAGGGACCTTACAGGGTCACCGAAGTGGTTCGCCCCGGCACCTACCGACCCACCGAGATGGGAGGCACCCCTATCAAAAGGCTCTGGAATGCGAAACACCTCATCAAGTACCTCGAGAGAGAGGACTGAAGTCATTTTGTAACCGAACATTTGTAATTAGCTTTTGTATAAAAATGTATGTTCTTTTTCCAAAGTTTGTTAGTTCGGATTCTGTGTAAACCCCTTATGTAACCACGCCAAGCCTCGACGCCATATGGCGATCTCAAGCACAAGGGTAGCTTTCTCAAGCTAAGGCAATGGATCCCGTCGCTCTCTGCCGACTCCCAAGCCTCGACGCCGTATGGCAAACTCGAGCACAAGGGAAGCTTTCTCAAGCTAAGGCAATGGAGCCCAATGCTCTCCGCCGACCCCCAATCCTCAATGCCGTATGGCGATCTCGAGCACAAGGGTAGCTTTCTCAAGCTAAGTCAATGGCGCCCATCGCTCTCCGCCGACCCCCAAGCCTCGACGCCGTGTGGCAAACTCGAGCACATGGGTAGCTTTCTCAAGCTAAGGAAATGGAGCCCGTCGCTCTCTACCGACCCCCAAGCTCGACGCCATATGGCAAACTCGAGCACAAGGGTAGCTTTCTCAAGCTAAGGTAATGGAGCCCAACGCTCTCCGCCAACCCCCAAGCCTCGACGCTGTATGGCGATCTCGAGCCCAATGGTAGCTTTCTCAAGCTAAGGCAATGGAGCCTGTCGCTCTCCGCCGACCCCCAAGCCTCGACGCCGTATGTCAAACTCGAGCACAAGGGTAGCTTTCTCAAGCTAAGGCAATAGAGCCCGGCGCACTCCGCCGACCACCAAGCCTCGACGCCGTATGGCGATCTCGAGCATAAGGGTAGCTTCCTCAAGCTAAGGCAATGGAGCCCAGCGCTCTCCGCCGACCCCCAAGCCTCGACGTCGTATGGTGATCTCGAGCACAAGGGTAGCTTTCTCAAGCTAAGGCAATAGAGCCCGGCGCTCTTCACCGACCCCCAAGCCTCGACGCCGTATGGCGATCTCGAGCACAAGGGTAACTTTCTCAAGCTAAGGCAATAGAGCCCGTCGCTCTCCGCTGACTCCCAAGCCTCGATGCCGTATGGCGATCTCAAGCACAAGGGTAGGCTTTCTCAAGCCATGGGGGTTCGGCGCTCTCCTCCGACCCCCGAACCCTGACCTCTAGTCAGGACTTTAGCTAACCACCCTACTTGAAAAATTTTTATTAAAGTTTTGGGGTGCTCACCCTCAGGCAAACGCCCCGGGCCCCGGATCTTTGGTCGGCCCACCTCTCACCCGCGAACAACCCGGGGTTCACGACCCTTAGAGCAGAAACCCCGAATTGTTCTAGGGCGGAAGAGGAGCCACCGACCCTGGACCCTCGCCCAAAAGACCTCGGTCGGCACACCTACCACACTCTATCAAGTTTGGGCAGATCCCCGAGGTCTAGAACCTTGATCTACCAAAAAATGCTCGATTATGGAAGGGGAGCCACCGACCCTGGACCCTCGCCAAAAAAGACCCCCCGAGCTCCCAGATCTTTGGTCGGCACACCTCCCACACTCTAGCAGGTTTGGGCAGATCCCCGAGGTCTAGGACCTTGATCTACCAAAAAAAGCTAGAGTATGGCAGGGGAGCCACCGATCCGGAACTCGCGGCCAAAAAATTTTGAGGTAGGTCGCCCGCCTAAGGCAAGCACCCAAAATTTTTCTCTAATGAATTTCTGATGAGGGGGTGGAAGTTTTATAGCCCCCTTGAGCCACCATTTAATGACATCGGAAGGCGAAACAATGGAAGTCCAAACGTCCTGCATTAAATAGCGTAGGAAGGAGAAACGTCGCCCCATTAATGACGTTGGAAGGCGAAACGCCACCACGTACTGACGAGGCCTCGGGACTCCTCTCCCTCGCCGTCCCCAAAGTCGGAGACGACCACTGCCTCTGCCAGAGAGGTGCCTTTGATTTTGAGGGGATTGAAGGAGAGCCACTTGATAGCTTTCTTTGTGTTTTATTATATAGATTATTTAAATATTTAGCCAAATCCTAACCGCACCCGCATCCCACTATTTTTGGAAATTGCTGCATCCTTGCACCCGCATTCAACACACCCGTATATCTGCACCCGAATCGGTGCTTCCTAGGCTACAAAGGTTATCGCTTCCACTACGTATTCATCAATCCTGTGTATTGATTCGTCAATCGAGTGTAAGACTAACCATCTTATAGTATCATGTTAGAGTTTATCTTTTGTGTTCTTATGCATGCCTGTGATATTTGTGTTTGCAATGAATGATGAGTAGCTGCGCAATTCCATTCAGTTGCTTTAGCCTTGTCAAACTATGAACATGCTTGATGGTTATGGGCATTTAACACGGGTATGGGCATTTACACGTGCGATGCACGTTTTAATAATTTCAAAAAATAAAAATAAAAACTCTAACGTATTGAGGATTTGAACCGAAAACTTCCTCTATATTTAGTTATGTACGTGCGTTGCACATATTGATAAAATGACAAAATGATAAATGACGCTATGTTCTTCGGATATTATTGTTCTAGCTAATCAGAAATTAACTGATGCTTTTACTTGTCTTCATAATCTTCATAGCTTATAATTCGAATGTTCTTTTCCTGCATTGATTATGTATTTAGCTCACATTATTTCGCTCGTTTCCTTTTGCAGACTTGATCACTGCTCTCATTACCGCTCGCAAATCCAGGTTTTGCGCTCTTCCGGAGGTTCTTGATGCCTGTTCGGTACTTCCTTTCCGAGCGGTAGATGTTGGGTTTTGATTTGCTCTGCTAGCAGTTTATCCACTTTCTGCTTATGTTAATATTATGAATTTCAATTTTTGTTACTGATGCTTTCGATCATCAGTTTATGTTATTGCTTATATGGCCTCACTACCTTTTCTTGTACTGCCTGTGATGGGATAGTGTTGATTATGAGGTCTCCCTCCTCTCCTGGTCATTTACCTGTGTGCTGCGGTTTTGTTTGGAGCCTCTAGCTCTCTAAGCATCCCTTCTTTTATGATGATGTTTAAGCTACAGGTTTTCTTTGTGCCACTCTTGATGAGAAGGCTTCTATTATGTTCTTTTCGGCCATTGCTTTTGTTGGCCTATTCTTTTTTGATTGAGCTATATCGGTAGCTCGATGCTGTCTCTGTAACACTGTTGTGCTTTTATGCTCTTTGAAAATTGTTCTTTTTTGATTGCTGCTCTAGCTGCTTGCGATTGTTTGGTTTTGCTCAGGTCTCTTTCCTTGCCGCTCGATCCTTTCCCATGCGCTGCTTCCCCATATTTGGGCTCGCGGTTTGCTTCTCCAGGTCTGGGGATGGTTGCCTGTTTCGGAGTGGATGGGTTGTTACTGTTTTCGCTGCCTTCCCCATCAGTGTCTTTGATAGATTAGCGCGTTTTGGCGGCGTTCGAGATTCTGGCCCGGTTCCTGTTCGATTGGTCTCGTTTGGTCGCGTTAGCTATGCTTCTCTTTGTTGCTGTTTGCTTCTATTCTTATTGTTAGCCCCTTATGTATTTTTGTGTTCATTTTACAGCTTGTAAAATTGCTTTGTATCTGACTTTTATTGAGTTTATATTATGATATTCTGTTGGCTGGGGTCCTTAGGACCCTATCCGGTTCATCAAAAAAAAGATAAATGACGCTATGGCCTTCTCCCATTATAATATTAGAGATATTAGAGATATCATCAACTTTCGAAGTCTCGAAGCTCGTATGCCCCCATTTATCACCACAAGATACACAAAAAGTCACCTATAAGATAAGATCAAAAAAATAAAAAATAAATAAAGAGATAAGTGTATCTATTTAAAAGAATGAAATAAACCCAAAATAACCGACTCACAAACTAGTGCCCTGGGCCCCAGGGGCAGACATCGGGTCCCATTAGCGTGAACACGTATCATAATAGATGAGGACGAGAGCCGATGAATACGGGGAAGGGCCGCTTATTATTAGACAGGAAAGGTATTCCCAACCGTTGAAATGGTAACACGTGTACTAGCGATATCCCTTCTTTCCGCTGTATAAATACTTAGCCTTCGTGGTCTTCTTCAACCTGGAAGATCGATAAGAGTTTGTTCTTGTTTGTTTGATCCAACAACTAAATTAGCATTAAAATGTCTTCTTGCTGTGGTGGAAACTGCGGGTGTGGATCTGCTTGCAAGTGTGGCAGTGGTTGTGGAGGGTAAATTTCGCATCTCTTTATATGTTTATTTATTTATTATTATTATTATTTTATTTGTGGGGGGTGTTTAAAAGGATTTGGCCTTTCTGTGGAATCAATTTTACTGTTTTTGTGGGAGGTCACGGGTGTTAAGAGGTTCGATGTTCGATTCCGATCTTAGGCGAAATTATTATTCAGGGACGTCGGAAAATTCCTGAATTCCAATGTAAACGGCTTGGAATGCCCATAATAATAATAATAATAATGATACAATAATCTTTTAGGGGATAATTTTGCGGAGTTTACATTTGTTTGATCTTGTTTGGGATAAGAGATGTTAGAATATCAATATAAGCCCAAAACTCTCGTTACACCTTCAGAATTTTTGGGTGTAGTGTCAGATATACAATGGTAACAGAACAACCTAGGTTCGAATATCATTGTTAGGTTTGGATAGAGAAGCATAATAGATAAAGAAAAATATCTCATAAAATTTAGGCATGCAATCTACGAGGGCATATTATTAAATATAAGTTCATGTACCTACCAATTTGAACAAGAACAAGGAGGTGCCTTCGTTAGACTTCTATAATCTGATAAATTTTTAGATAAAGAGTTTGTTGTTATACATGCCTCCAAGGTTAGTGTGCCACATAAGTTGTAAAGAAAAATGTTGTAGAAAAAGTTGTGGGTGTAGCATTATTGTTTTGTATTATATTGTTGTGATTTGTGAAGTTTAGGTATTTCCCTTAATGTTTTGTTGAAACAAAGTTTTATTTAGTGCAGGTGCAAGATGTACTCGGATTTGGCTGAGGAGAGGACCAGCGCCACTGAAACCATGATCCTTGGGGTGGCACCTCAGAAGGAGTAAATTACCTAATTCTTTATAATGAAACGATTTTATAGATATTACGTGGTCTATTTTGATAGTTGAATGCAGTTTTGTAGTCTTCTTACTTATTAATGAGAATTTGCCGGACAAAGTTATGTCATTTAATATTTACTCACTAGCCCTCTGTTATCCTTAGTTTTGTTGGCCATGAGTTTTTTTTGTTTTTTTTTAACAAGGTCATCGCCACACACACATGTTGTTAACTACGGAATATTGAATTAAATCCTATTATTGGTAATCATCCCTCCCTCATTTCCATCAATATCAAATTGCATAAATGAAAGATCAGTGATTGCAAGTAACCGAGCTCTATGGTTGATTAAATATGAGCACTACGATGCTAACAAAGTATGTATAGAGAGAAATATATTATGAATTTTGTAGACCAAGGTTAGCCGAATTTTCCTTCTGTCTTCTGGTACCTCGACGCATTTATAGCATTCGGAACACATAAGTAATCTAAGGAGCATGGACACTTTATATTAGCACCATGACACGTTGATAAGCATAAAGTTCTAAGTACCAAACCAGTTATCTCATTTCCAATACGGAGGTCATGTCTCTGGCAAGTATATAAAATGACACTGGCTTGTAAATAGAAGTTTTTGTGCTTCCCTTACATTAAAATATAGAAAAAGAACACAATTCATGGAGAATTTGACTAATTTTTCTTTCTGATAATTGTAATGGTTTGCAGGCATATTGAAGGGTTTGAAGCAGAAGGCGGAGCAGAAAATGACGGGTGCAAGTGTGGATCCAACTGCACCTGTGATCCATGCACCTGCAAATGAACAGCAGGAGAACTATGTGTGTATGGAATGTATCTATTAAGTGCCAGTATTAGAATAAACAGTTCATGGCCAGAATTATATATCATGTCAACCCTCGATGTTTTTTGTTAGAGAGACTTGAGAGGTGTTAGTTGTTCCCATTGCCATGAGCTAGTTATGTGTGTCCGTTCATGGTGTGTATGTTTGTGTTTGTGCCTATCTCAGTGGTTTGTGTTTTGTAATGCCTTTTCTCGTGTTTGAATGGAAAGTAAGGCTATGCCTATGTTTGGTTATATTGGTTTTCAAGTACTCGACAGTAATTGTGTACTCCTCGCCCTTTAACGAATTAGTTGTTTTTTTAGGATTAATTTTCAAAATATTTGTAAAAAGAGGACAATGACTAGAATATTTGCAACTAAGGGATAGTTTTTAATTAATATTCCATGCTTATTATCCTATAGATTTTTCTATAGGATGTGTGATCTTTCTGCAAAATTTAAGTTTGTTTTTGTAATATAATCTATTTATCTTATTTAATTAATTTTTTAACTACTTAAAGAGTAATGCTAGAGCCACTACCAATTTCACTACATTTCTCTTCACTACCTTAGGTGGCATACTCCAATAGGTAGGGGATCATAGAGTAGGTGGGAGAACTCTCCAATAAGAGTATGCCACCTAAGGTAGTGAAGGAAATGGTAGTGAAACTGGTAGTGGCTAAAGCATTACTCCTACTTAAATTGTACTAAATATTATGCTAAAATTTTGAGAAAATCAGGTAAGAGTTTCTTACTTAAAAATGAGAATCTGATACCAACTGGGTTGCCAAATGTGAAATCTCCTGAAAAATAGAATTACAGAGAGTATCAAAAAAACTTTAAAGGATCAAAAAATTTCAACGATGATAATTTTCTGTAAAATAATATTTTTCGAAATAATGTATATTTTCTATCTGCCAAAGTTTGGGTTAAAAGTTCATTCTTTATTCATTCATTCATCAGCCTACTTATACAAACTCATACAGACTAAATCAAATCTAGATCCTATAAATTAGGACTCAGTCAAATCCTATCAGATCCAGATTCTATAAATCAGGACTCAATCAAATCTTATCAGATCCAGATCCTATAAATTAGGAAACAATATTAACCTCCCTATGGCCTATCAAATCTTTCCATAACACCCCCCAAGTTGGAGCATGCAAATCACAAATGCCCAACTTGCGAAGTAAGTATAAAAATTGGCGCTTGCCTAATACCCTCGTAAAGATATCGGCCAGCTGCTTATTTGTGCACACATGACTCGTAGAGATAATTCCTTCTTTAATTGCATCTCGTGCATAATGACAATCCACCTGTATATGCTTCGTACGCTCATGGAAGACAGGATTTTGAGCAATGTGTAGAGCCGATTTGCTATCACAAAATAAATTCATAGCACGGGAATGATCCACCCCAAGACTACCAAGAAGCGCTTTCAGTCACTTGAGTTCAGATGTAACCGAAGCCATAGAACGATACTCTGCTTCTGCAGACGGGTGGGAGACTGTATGTTGTTTCGTGGTTTTCCAAGAAATGGGGGAACAACCAAGAAAAATTATCCAATCAGTAAGAGAGCGATGAGTCAAAGGACAACTCGCCTAATCAGAATCACACCAACCTGATAAGGATAGATCACTAGCAGAATGAAGAAGAATACCTTGCCCCGGACAGCCTTTAAGATAACATACAGTGTGAGTCGCCGCATCCTAATGTTCTTGTCTTGGTGCCTACATGAACTGTGCCAAAATATGTACTGTATATGCCAAGTCAGGACGCGTGAAGGAGAGATAGATGAGACGCCGAACAAGACGTCGATAACTTTCAGGATCCTCTAACAACTCACCATTAGCGCGAGCGAGTTGATGGTTTTGCTCCATCGGCAATCCGGCGGGCTTTGCTCCCAAAAACCCCGTCTCGGCGATGATATCAAGAGTAGACTTCCGTTGACACAGAAAGATACCCTCTGGACTACGAGCAACTTCAATGCCGAGAAAATATTTCAAGGTCCCCAAATCCTTCATATGAAAACATTCACCCAAATATTTCTTGAATGAAGCAAGAGCGGAAGAGTTATTACCAGAAATGATCAAGTCATCCACATAAACAAGAACATTGATCTGGACAGGTCCCTGATGCAACGTGAAGAGTGAGTAATCTGAATAGGACTGAGTAAAGCCATAGTTTTTCAATGAAGCCGTCAATTTAGCAAACCAACACCTCGGGGCTTGTCGTAAGCCGTACAAAGATTTCTTTAGACGACAGACCATGTGGAAAATTGCCATGTAGAAAAGCATTGTGAACATCCATCTGATGTAACTCCCAGTTTTTCGCTGCTGCAATAGCTAAAAAAGCATGAACCGTCACCATTTTAGCAACTGGAGCGAACGTCTCATTGTAATCAATTCCCTCAACCTGATGATTTCCAAAGATAACAAGGCCAGCTTTTATCCATTTAATCATACCAGCATGATATTTGATATTATATACCCACTTGCAACCAAGAGCCTTCTTCCCGGGAGGTAGTTCTTCCATAACCCAAGTCTCATTAGCCTCCAAGGCATCGATCTCCTTTTGCATTGCCTCACGCCATCCAACATGTTTTATGGCCTCATGAAAGGTTCTAGATGTAACACTCCGCAAAATTGAAATTACAATTTTGCCCCTGGGTGTTACGCACGTATATTTTGTAATGTGTTTCACTACATATTTTGGATTCATACTGTTTATACATTTTCCATATTGATTTTAGTCAACTAAAATATAATATTTAATCCCTGGGATTTACGTGCTTTTTACGTGTTTTGATGCACGTGTTTCCACCACTACGTATAATATTTTTATATGTTTAAATTATTTATTTTTATGTATTTAAATCTATTTTATAAGACGAAAATTTATTTTCCCCTTGTTTTGATTAAAATGCATTTTTCAATCTTCTGCACGTATATTGCACGTACTTTCTACGTGCTGCGATTTCATCATGAAATACACAAAATTAGTAAATATATATTTCTTATATTGTTTTCGATTATATTTAATAATTTTTCATCAATAAAATTAATTTTTCGCATTTTGATATTTTACGTGCGATGCACGTGTTTCCTACGCACGTAGTAATTACGTCATAGAATGTATAAATTAATAAATAATTTTTTTTATTGTATTGAACATTTTTCCGTTGATAAAGTCAATTTTTGTATTTCGGTACTTTACGTGCGACGCACGTGTTTCGGTGCGCGCGTTTGATCGTATTCGTTTTCAAAATAATTCCGGAGTGTGTGTAACACCCCGTATAATTTCAAAAGTAAATATACTAGTATATATATACATGTAATATATATATATATATGTGTGAAGTTTAGTTGGCTTTGGAATAATGTGAATGAAGGTGGGGACTCCACATGAGACACGACTTGATTCATACTAACCTGCGAATCCCCCGTGGGTGACCACATATACAAATTGTAAATGGAATTTATTTACAAAAATAGGAAAGGCCCATTACGGAATCAACGACTAAAAGTGGATCTAATCCAACCCATTAACAAACCCTTATGTTATGGCTTGGTAAAATAATAGGTGTATGAATATAATTTGGTGAAGGGGGCCCACGTTAAACGTGAATAGCAGCTCTCTTTGATGATGGCGTGGCTTATGGCCGGTTTGGATGTGGAGAAGGTAGGATTTAATGTTTTTGGAGTAGTGGGGGGGTTTTGGAAGAGAAAAGGATGGGAGTTGAGTTTTGAAGAGTGGGAAGATGAAGAGTTGGGAGTTAGGGAGGTTAAGAAAGTGAAGAGGTGAAAATTTAATTTGAGTAATTTATTATGTGGGAGATTTTGCAATATAGCCCCTAGCAAAATCCTATAAATAGCCACCATTTCTCTTCTCATTCTTGACACCAAAAAGCAAATCAAGCAATAGAAAATAGAAGAAAGAAAGAAAAATAAGAGAAAGAAAAGAAAAGAAAAGAAAAGAAAAGCAAGAGAGAAAGAAAAGAGTGTAAGAAAAAGAAAGAGAGTTATTGTGCTTGGAGGATCTCTTGCTTGGAGCATTTGCTAGGAGGAGAAGAGGACTAGGAGTTGCTAGGAGCAAGAAGGAGCCATTCCTTTGTAGTTTTCAACCTTCAAACAAAAGGTGGGTGTCTCCTACTTTCTAAATTATAGATAATGTGCATGCTAATAAGAAAATAAATGTGTAGTGTAGGATTTGATTTTGGAAAAAAGAGTAGAACAATCTATGCTATTGGATGTGGTGAATAGTAGTGAATCATGTTATGGTATTACAACTTGTTAGTTGATAAATAAGAAAAGAATTTATTTTTGCCATGCACTAGTATACATGAATGTAGAGATTTTTGATCATGTGATTAATTGTTGAGTTTTCCTTTTTGATAAGCAACTATATTTTTGTAATGTAAATTTGATGCTATTAAACTCTTTGATTGCAAAAGATGTAGTGTGCAACTTTGATTGAATTGAATAAATGCAAATTCATATAAAAATTTGAAAGTTAGTTTTATTTTTATGCATTATAAAATTATGGGTTACTGTGAGAAAGTAAACTCAATATAGATGAACAAATTATAATTACATGAAAGATTAGATCAAGAGGAAAATCGAGTTTTGATGATAATAGAATAATAGAAAGTTTGAACAAAAGATTAGTTTTGTTTCTCATAACAAGTAGTCACAGTGGACTACTGGTTAGCGTAATAAACTTGGGTTTGGTTGAGAATAGTCACGGGTTCAAAACTTCCTGTTGACTTATATTTTATTTTTGGGGTTTTAAAATGATTTGGTAAATAGTTTCGAAAGTGGGTCAGTTTGGTAAAAACTTCCGTGGGAACTAGATCTGTAATTTTGATAGTGAGTAGGTCAATTTGGTAAATAGTTTCGAGAGTGGGTCAGTTGGGTAAAAACTTTCAAAAGTGTTTCATTTTGGGAAAATTTTAGTATTCATAAAACATAAATGAAGAAATTATTTTTTTTAAAGATTGTTCTTGTTTTTGATAAGTTTTAACGAGGATTTGAGATAGGAAGAAAAATAAATGACTACAAAAGTATTAGTAAAGAGCATGACTTTTAATTTACAAAATAATGATTTAGGGTGAATTGAAATCTCTTTATTTCTAGAAATGCAATATGGTTGAGTTATGTGACTTTTGAGATCAGGAAAGATTTTGTTGTGAATAAGTAAATCATGTTTAGTGCCAAAGATGAGACATTGAATCGTGTTGAAATGAGACATCGTATGAATTTGAAATTATGAATGAATTATTATTTATTATGAATAACTAGATCATGAATAGTGGCAAGACTATGAAATGATTACTTTGTGGATAAGTGTTAAGACAAGATTGTGATCAATTGTGAATGAATTGAAAGATGGAATTATTTAGGTTTAAGACATGATTATTAAAGGGTATGTGTACCCATGTTTTCTTGTACATGAAAGTTTATGACATAGAGTTAGTAAGACCTCGATACCGGCATTATTGAAATAAAAGAATGTTGAATTGTGATTTTGAGATGTGGTTATGGAGCCATCTCGTATTTGTTGACTAAGTCCGGTAGGAGGTAACAACTAATTCTACATGTGGAGATTATTCATGTCTTGAACTTAGAAAAATTTAGGCACATAAGTGAAGATGTAGTAAACTTAGGAAAACGTAAGTGGGGTGCTCTATATAGTTGTTGGTGGACTCCAAGACTATAGACCCAGTTGGTGGACTGAGGTTGCCCTGTGGGAGACGGATTATTATATTTTAGTCCGGGACTATGAGGACGGGTCAGCGGTGGACTCCGGGATCTTGAGTAGTCGGACGGATGGATTCTTGTGTTTACCGTCTCCAATGTATATATATATATACTGGGCTAGAGGGTCACATACAGGACGGTTCGTACGATGTGGAATCTGTTATAACAGCTGGCGGTGGACTCCAAGGCTGGGATTCACATTCGTGGAATAGTCTGAACTTTGTTTTGCTACCGGGTAGTTTTCATGGCGAGGGATCGAGCCCTGTATTGTGAAGAACGTAGGCGCTTGCCCTCGGACCTATGTAGTATGGGATGCATAGAATCCGAACAAGTGTGCATTAGTGTCATCCTAGTATAGAAATGTGTGCATTAGGCATTAAGGCATGACATACACTTATGTTTAGAATAATCACTTTTGACACTTTATATGTTCATTCAATCTTTTTGTGATTTGTTAAAGTATGAGATCGTTATACTATTCCCGGCATAGAGAGGATAGCCGTGTATAACATTTCGTCAGTTGTAAGTAACTGACGTGCCCACAGATTGATATGCAGGTAATGGACTATTCGCGAAGCTATAAAGTGGATATGCTGGTGCTGTTTTATTTTTAAAGATGTTGTAAATGTTTTATTGTAAATTTCATTCTTCCGCTGTGTAAAACCAAGTTGTAATTGAACTCTGATGTATTGTGAATAAAAAGTTTTAAATTTTCCTTGTAAAATTGTACGAAGTGAAGTAAAGATCCTGTGAAATCCCGAGTTTGTCCTTATTTGAAATTTGGGGCGTTACACTAGATTCGATCCCTGCAATTACAGCTGCAAGAAATATACGATGTCACATAGAAAATTTATTACAATTCACATAGTGTGCTATAGGATAGGGGGTACCAGAGGAGCTAGTAGAGGACGGTGAACTTGAGGAAGGACTCTTTTTCCGAACTGGTTCAGCAACAAAGTCTCGTAACAAAACTGAAGGACGTTTGTCCCGCAGTCCACGGCCCAAATTAGCCTCGGATGCACTGGCAGTCGGCGGAACACCTTCCACGGCGGGACTGGCAGAATCAGCAGTCGGCGGAGCACCTTCCACGACGGGACTGGAAGCATCAGTGGGACTGGCAGCACCTTCCACGGCGGGACTGCCCTCCGGCCCATTTGTATCCTCCACTGTTCCTATAGTCTGAGCATCCTCTAAGACCCCCTCCAAATCATCCAGAACAATGTTATCAACTTCCACCATGTCACTAGAAGAGGAAATAGGAGTGTCAACCATAGTAGATGCATTCTCAGTCAGATAGGGATACTCATTTTCATGAAACTTGACATTGTGAGCCACAAAGATTTCACCTGTGTCGAGATCAGATAATTTCCAACCCTTCTTGCCATGAGGAGAGCCAAAAAATACACACTTCCTACTCCTTGGTACAAATTTATTTCCCTTTGCTTTTTTATTGTGAGCGAAACAAAGACACCCAAACACCCGTAGCACATCAAAATTAGGAGTTGTTCCGCATAAGATCTCAAAAGGTGCTTTATTGTGTAACAAACCTGATGGAGTGCGATTTATTAAATACACCGCACTAAGTACACATTTTCCTCAAAAAGTAATAGGAAGATTGCCCTGGAACATTAAAGCACGAGCCACATTAAGTATATACTGATGTTTTCGCTCCACTCTTCCATTTTGTTGAGAAGTTCCAACACAGGAGGTTTGAAACAAAATACCATTCGTATCAAAATAATCAAGCATGCACATAAATTCCGTGTCATTATCACTTCGCACAATCTTAATAGTTTGCTCAAATTGACGTTCCACAGTGGTGAAAAAAGAGGAGAAAGCTTGATAAACCTCAGTTTTATTATGCAACAAATATACCCAGACTGCTCTAGAGAAATCATCAACCAATGTCAAAAAATAATACGCACCACACGAAGAGGGTGATTGATTATTTGGCCCCCACAAATCACAATGGATGAGTTCAAGAATACGACTGGCTTTGCTATCACTAACAGGGAAACTATCACGAGTTTGTTTTTCCTGAGGACAAATAACACAAGCTTTATTCAATTTCTTCCCAGCAATATTAGTATTAGAACTGATTGCAGGTACTAACTTGACGACTCTATCCGACGGATGACCCATTCTTCTATGCCATAACTTAAATTCAGATAATTTAGGAACTGTTACCGCGTGTACTGTAGGAATCCTTCGAAAAAGATAGAGTCCATCCTTCCGTTCACCGGCTCCAATCAGGCTCCCCGAACGTTGGTCCTGGATAGCACACAAAGAATTAGTGAATCAAACAAAACAGTTTGCATCATCAATTAATTGCGACACCGATATTAAATTGCATTGTAATGTTGTTACAAATAAGACACGCTGAAGCACTAAACCATCAGTAAGAATTACACGCCCCTCCATTGTGGCATATTCTAGCTGCCCATCAGGTAAACCAACGGGACATGGAAGAATGTCCTGTGCTTGAGTCAAAAATTGTGAGTTGCCGGTCACATGATGAGATGCCCTTGTGTCAAGTATCCAAGAGGAAGGAGAATGGAACTCACCCATCATTTGATCTTGCTGATGATTACTAATCATACTCAACAAAATTTGGACCTATTCAGGTTTGAGATCTTCCAATGTTGAACCACCGGCCCCTGTGCTTGCACTTGTGCCGTCACCTTCGAAGATGGAAGCACGATTACCGCCAGCGATGGCATTGGCCCGCGCATTAGCACCTTTACCCTTCCCTACGGCAGACACTGCAGAGGTCGTGGCTGTCGATGTTGATCTTTGGTTGCTGGCCATCCCTTTGCCACTCTTTGAGCGTGCTTCCCACCATTCTGGGTTGCCGTGAATCTTAAAACATGTGCTCGCATCATGACCGGTCCGGTTACAGTGGGTGCAGAATAAGTGAGACTTGTCATTGCGGTCTGACTTATCATATCTACCTTTAGGGCGAGTCGCTTGCAAAGTGAAGGCATGTATCTCTTCTGTGAAAGTCTTGTGTCGAGCAATATCACGAGAACGCTTCTCTTGAATAAATGCCTGATAAGCACTATCTAAGGACGGTGGTGTATTTTGAGACAGAAGATTAGTTCTCACCGCAGCATATAGATCATCATCAACTCCAATCAAGAATTGATGGAGTTTTTCTTCTACGTGATCATCTGCAAATTTGCAAGAAACATTGCAAGGGCACTTTCCACACTCACAAGCATGTAGTGGTTTGAGACGATTCAGATCATCATACAACCCCATCAATTTGTTAAAGTATTCTTCAATACTCATGGATTTCGCCTGCTTACAATCCGTTATTGCCGCCCTCAACTGCTATAGACGCGGACCATTAGCAACACAAAATTGCTTCTCAAGATAATCCCAAAGACGCTTAGCCTCGTCATGAAAGGGGATCGATGCCGCTACCTTCGGTTCCATACTATGTAAAATCCAAGACACCAACATGGAGTTAACGGTTTCCCAGTCAAGCACCTTCTTCTTTTCAGTCGGTTTGGGGATCGTTCCGTCCACAAACAGGAACTTTCGGCCGGCCTTTAAAGAGAGCGCCATTGCCCTAGACCACGCAATATAGTTTTCTGATGTCAATAAAACATGAGAGATTAGGTTCCCTGGTTAATCTCCAGAGCCAAGGTAATAAGGGGATAAGGGATCGATTTTGCATTCGCCGTCCGCCATTGATGATCAACGATACACAGCTTCAGGCTGTGGGTGAGTGGCCGACTGTGGATGATTGGTCGATTGAAAGAAAAAATAGGTTTTGATGGTAGGGTTTGCTTAGACGGCTGGCTCTGATACCATGCCAAAGTTTGGGTTAAAAGTTCCTTCTTTATTCATTCATTCATCAGCCTACTTATACAAACTCATATAGACTCAATCAAATTCAGATCCTATAAATTAGGACTCAATCAAATCCTATCAGATCCAGATCCTATAAATTAGGACTCAATCAAATCCTATCAGATCCAGATCTTATAAATCAGGACTCAATCAAATCCTATAAAATCAGATCCTATAAATTAGGAAACAATATTAACCTCCCCATGGCCTATCAAATCTTTCCATAACACTATCTCAAAAAAGTAATCAAACATGTCTTCAAAATCTCTCATAGATTCTGATTCTGTATCAAATATTTCACTATTACTATAATACGGGGGTTCTTCAAGTTTTTCTATATGTCTATTTCCTTCTCCAATATGTTCATTTTCTTCTAGAAATTGTCTATATGTTGTTGAATGGCTCCAGATACAACTGCTAAACACACAATTTTTATAAAATAATAAAGATCTTTCATAAAAAGTTAGATTATCAATTATTTCGATATTTATATTACTAGTCTCTCCATGATTTATTTGATTTATTGTTATAATTATTACTCGTTGTACACTGAAGAAGAATAATTTGAATTCATAATAATCATTCATGCTTGTTACTCTATGAGGATAATAAACATAAAAAATTAGCATTCTATCACTCCCTTGATAATTAATCATTAATTCAAAAATTTCTGAGGCCATACTGAAACTATTATTATCCATTAGTCCTATTTAGCAACAATAATTATAAAATCAGAAGGAGAGAGAGATTTCGAAGGATACCCTAAAAATCAAAATAAAACAGCCCATCATGCTTCCGACCTAGTTAAACCTCTTCGAGCTCTGTACCAGTTACTACCAGTGGATAAAATATCCCTGGTATGCACCCCGATTTTAGTGCTCCTTTTACGTTTCTCCCATCTCAGGATTACTATGCTCTCAAGAGAGCTTCATCCGAGAGATATGTCTGGAATAACTAGTAGCACTTCGATACAGGCAACCACAACCTAGCTCGTTTCCTGCTACTAGGTGTACAGTCTAACTATAGAACGTTACAAATGGGTTTTGCAAGATCCTTCAGGCATAGCCTTACGAAACTCTCCCTAATAAAGAAAATTTTAGTTTTCCATACCTTATTTTGTATAAGATCTTGTAGCAGAACTCGTAGAAAGAAAATTTTTATTCCACTCAATCTCCTTACACTCTTCTTACAAACTTATATGGAATTTCTTTCTTCCTAATTGCTCTGCCCCTCTCCCTCACCCAGCCTCCCCTTTTATAAAAGAAGGGATGGCTTTACATCTGTTACAATTATTTTTCTCATTACATCATTGCTTACATCATAGGTAAATAATTGAGTCAATTACGTCACTGCTTACGTTGAAGATTCTTTTCTGGCCAACATCTTCACGTGCTTCACATCAGAAATAGCTCTTCGTCAACCTCCTCTTGTTCTTTTTTGCATTGTCCGTATTCATTTTGTGGTTCCATCCTCATCAATCTACAGTAGTGGACAATTGTCTCTTCTGTCATTGTCATGGCTCCTTTATGCAGAATTCGATACCATCTGTCAAAGACTTCTTTCTTTGACTGTGGTTGTTTAATTTTTGCTATACTGTAAATCATTAATTTTTGTGGGTCAGGGTATCATAGATCCATATGTTCTCGTCTCTATTTTGTATGTCCTTCAGTTCACAATACATTGTTTTGAATTCCGTAGCTCTTCTTTCTGGGATCAGTTTTTCAAATTCTTCATTTTTATATGGTATAATATTGGTTGCTCCAAACAGGATTTGTATAGTCATCCCTATCTTTATAATATTTTCAGCTGGTAGTTCCTCATCATCTTCAAGGAAATCTGGAATAGCTGAAAATATCCGGACATATATTTTGGATGCCTTTGTAAGACCAAAATAACTTTTAGCAGCTTTATATACTTCTTTTGGTAACTGGCTAAGTTCTTCACATTCTCGAGATGGGTATATACAGTGGATAAGTCCTCTTTCGAACAATACTGTCACTGTTTTTGGATTTGCTCCTGGTAGTATGATCGCTTTGTTCATATGTTGTTGAGAAATAGTCTTGATAAATTGGTTGACCTGAGTGGTCTGGCATAATTTCTCAATATATTGTGAAAATAAATCATTCTTGAAGTATTTTGGAGGATCTGAGAGTAAATTCTCTTTGTAGGTAGTAGGCTGTATGGATGTGGAGTTTTCCTCTTGTGTGGCTATTTTTTTGATCTCACTTGTATTTTGTGAGTTAATAGGTTCACTCCCTTTGCTCATTTTTTCAATATGACACTACAAGATTAACTAGCTACACCGGCGTATATTCCCCGGCATTTTACCAATCGCGTCGGGGTAGGATAAGACCAGGATTGGGTCGCAAAATTGTATAGTTATACACTGGCGGTCTCTACAAAAAGCTGGTGAGACGTTTTTATAAAAACACGTCGGTGAATAGAAAGCGATAATATACCCCACAAATCCTCTCCCATTCACCGGTGCTTATTAATAAAAACGTCGGTGAATTTACTGGGATAAATCCCCAATCCTACCACGAAACCATTACATTTCGTTTTTTTCCCAAACCCTAATTTCTCCGCGCGCCATCGCCACTGGGTCTCCTTTCCTTCCTCGACAACTCCTCCGCCGTCGCCACTGGCCCTCATTGCAAGTACTCTCTCTCTCTCTCTCACTCTCTATCTACTTCTTGATTTTATTTTGAGACGGTGGCGATTCAGAAGCTCGAGGTAATTCCATCCAGGTCCCCGTTGATTTCGATTAATATGAAATTTTGATGTTGAAATTGTGTAGGGTTTTCTTCAATTGAGGTATTTGGGGGTTAGGGTTTGTCGTGATTATTCGATGTTTCCAAATGCAGCACATGTTTTGTTAGTTAAGATCATGATCGAGCACTGTACTCATTTGTATCAAGTGTTGATGATGATTGTGGGGTAGTTAATTGCTGATTGTTGGATTTTGATATAAGGGGTTTATTTTAGTAATTAGAGACCTTGATTTGAAAACGATTGCCGTGGTTAGTTGGTTACGGTTTTAATGTGGGGGTGAGGATGACTTTGGAATGGATTGATGTGTGGGATAGGTTGGATGATTAGTGATTGTAGTGTATCGAATACCTTTGGATGTTTCTTCAATCAAAAAATAATGAGATTGATGCATCCTTGATGAGTGACAATATGTTAAAAGTCCCTCAATATGCTAAAAGTTCAATTATGCGTGTTTATTGGCAGGAAAGAAAAGTGTTTTTTGAACTTCAGTAAGATCAATGTGATCTCCTCAACTTTCGTCTATTAAACAAAAGCACTTTTATTTTGAATATACGATGCATACATTGGGCGTGGTGCTTACTATATGAATTCGTATTTTTAGAGTTTTCCATTTGTAGGTGTATTGTCATAACTTGTGAGGGTTACGAATGTGTACCTCACAACAACACCCACACGGGGGAGAGGGAGTTGACTATGTTCATATCGCAATGTTTTAATAATTATTTAAAATAAACTGGTTATCATGAGCTATTTTATAAGTATGAATTTTGAAAAGAAAAATTGTAAATCAAGAACATGATTAGGTGTTTAATTGAGGGACATGAACTGGGCTGCCACTTTGTAGGGCGTTTTCCAATGATGTTTCGAAGGGTATAGATGATCTCTTTACTTCATATCTTTTGAATCCTTCATATAGTTTGCTCATGCATATGTTTTTTTTTATATATAAATTATTAAAATGTGCATTGCACGTGTAAATTACTAGTAGAGATATAATGCGAGAAGGGCTATGAACAGTGATGTCAATCTATCTCCCATTATACTCTTTAAGGCCAATCAATTTATCATTGCACGTGATTCTCCTATTTCTAACCCTCTCATTCTGCTTTTTATTAAAAAAAATATTATCCAGACATGCATTGTACGTGTATTTACTATAATGGGAGAAGGGCTATGAATAGTTATGGCAATCTATCACTGCACGTGCTTCTCCCATTATACTCTTTAAGGACAATCAATCTATCACTATACGTGCTATGCACGTGCTTCTCCTATTTCTACTATTTCTAAAATTTCCACTCTACTCTTTATTAAAAAAAATTATTGTTCAGACATCGCGCGTGTATTTACTAGTATTATATAATAGAAGATCTATCTAGTGGAGATATTTTAAGGTTAAATTTTACTTAACCCTACAAAAGTTTTTCTTATTTGCACTGAATTCTACTATAATTTTCTTTGCCATCATACCCTACTATTTAAATTTTTTTTTTGCCCATTACCGAAAACTACAAGTGACACCGCTAATTTTAATGTGAAATGTCTAAAAATTTAGTTCCAATAAAAATTTCTCACTCCCAAATGTGACTCTCGGAGCTCTAGTCGAACCTCCGACCAACCACCGCCACCACCACCAATTCCTCCTCCCATCCGAATCCATCACATCACCCCCACCCCCAATCACCACCACCACCACCACCGCCACCGTCGACTCCTCCTCCCTCGAATCCCTTATCCTGTCCCCACCTCTAACCAACCACCACCACCTCCACCACCGACTCCTCCTCCCTCGAATCCCTCACCTTCCCCCTACCTTCGACCAATCACCACCACATTCATTGCTGACTCCTCCTCCCTAGAATCCCTCACCTCCCCCCCCCACCCCACCTTCGACCAACCACCACTACCACCCCCACCACTGACTACTCCTCTCCGACCTCAAATCCTCTCCATCAAATCATAAGCTCGACCAACCAAACCTCATTAAGGGCAACTTAGTTATTAAAAATAGATACAACGACACGTGCTCGTACGTGATTGTAAAATGTTCTCAAAATAGGCAGATTATGCCAAAACATCAAACAAACTTAACGGTGGTAGGGTAAAATGCAAATATATATATATATATATATATATATATATATATATATATATATATATATATATATCGTTGAATTTATTAATAAATTATGGATAAATTTCAACGTTGAATATATATATATATATCGTTGAAATTTATCCATATTTTATTAATAAATTCAACGAGATATATATATATATATATATATATATATATATATATATATATATATATATATATATATATATATATATATATATATATTAGCTAAGTAGAGTTAAATGAAATTTATCCATATTTTATTAATAAATTCAACGATAATCTCTAATATTATAATGGGAGAAGATCTTGGTGTCATTTGTCAATCTACCAATCCGTGCATTGCACGTGTATAACTAATATGAAGAAGGTCTCACGTTCGAGTCCTCACAACTTCATAATTTTTACTTTAATTTGGAGTTATAAATTTACCTACTTACGTGCAACACGCTTGCAACTCCAACCAGGGCCGGCCCAACACTTATTGAGGCCTAAAGCGAACTCCAAAATGAGGCCTTTTAAAAGTTTATAATAAAATTTTGTTAAAATTAATATATTTTATTTAAATGTTATCTTTCGGGCTTTTTGAGATGCAAAATCATTTATTATATTATTGTAATCAATTTCACTTAATATTTTCTTTTCAATTGATAATAAAGTCAATCCATTTAATCTTTATTGAGACATTGTTGATCTTAGATAAGATTTTATTAATTTTAGTTTTGAAAAACTTCTTTCCGCCGAAGAAACAGTTACGGGAATTGTTAACATTATTCTATAAGCAATATATGCATTTGGAAAAGAATCAAGTCTTTTAATATAATTAAGTATGTCAATTGGTGTATCATTTTCTACTTGTATAATTTCTCTTAAAATTTTCAGTTCTAAAAATAAATCTAACCCAACAATGTCTGAGTTGTCGTCATATTTTAATGATCGTTCAAGGTTAACACAATCTTCTTTTAAAATTTCAATTTCTAATGACCTTAATTTCTCAATACTAAATAGAAAACTAAAAATATCTTGATATATTTTAAATTGTTCAAATCTACTTTGGAATGAAATAATTGCTTGATCTATTATGTACAAGAAGTAGTCAGTCTTAAATGATTCTTCAGGAGATTTTAAAACTTCATTGTCCATAATCTCATCAAATTATTTCTTTCTACGAATAACACGTTTTTCACGAAACTTGTGTTCTATATCCATTTCAATAGCAATTTCTTTAGCAGAAATTATAGCATTTTCTAATCCATCTTCCCTATATTTTTCAAAAAAAGAAATAAGACCTTTCAATTGTTCTATAGCAACATCTATTCGCATATCCTTTGATTGAAAGTTTTTACTAATTGAATTTACCGCAAATAATATCTCATACCAAATAGTCATGCCTAATAAAAACTCAAAATTTTCAAGCTCATAAGTCGCTAAACATTCAGCTTCACTTTTTATTTTAGGTTCATCATTAACTTCACCTAATTTCAATAAAGCATCTCTTATTTGTAAAGTTTGAAATCTTAAAGCTTTTACATTTTCAACACGACTTTCCCAACGTGTCTGTGACAATGATTTAAGAGTTAGGCTAGGAATATGATCTTGTAGAAGTTTCCATCTTTTAGTTGAAGAAGAAAATAGTGTATATATACGTTGTAACACTCCAAAAAAAGATGTAGCTTTATGACAACAATTAGCCATATCACAAAGTACCAAATTTAAACTATGACAACCACATGGAGTATAAAATGATCTAGGATTAATGTCTAAAAATCTTTTTTGAACACCTTGATGTTTTCCTTTCATATTAGACCCATTATCATAACTTTGTCCTCTCATATTACTAATATCAAGTCCAATAGTATTTATTTCATTAATAATAACATCAAAAGGACCTTTTCCAGTTGTATCATCTACTTTTAAAAATTCTAAAAAATATTCATTGATTTGTACTTTGGTTGAAGAAGTATCCACACATCATATTACAATAGACATTTGTTCATGATGACTTATATCAGGAGTGCAATCAAGTATGATTGAAAAATATTTTGCGTTCAAAATTTATGTTAAAATTTTGGTTTTAATTTCATTTGCTAGCAAATTTATTAATTCATTTTGTATTCTATGTCCAAGATAATGATTATGAATTTCATTATCTTTAATTGGAGGAATGTGTTCTTGCATTATAGGATCAAATTCTGCAATCATTTCAATTAGGCATAAAAAATTTCCATTATTTTCTTGATATATCTTTTCGTTTGTCCCACAAAAGGCCAAGTTATTTTTTCCAAGAGTTTTAACAACTGAAATAATTCTAAATAATACATTCCTCCAATGCTCCCTATCTCTATTTATTCCTTCTTGAACATGTTTGTCAATTGTTTTATTTTTTAACAATCTCATTTCTAAATCACTCCATAAACTCATATTAGTGATATGCTCATTACTTATCTCATGACTCTTCAACTTAGAACTAATATTTCTCCAATCACTACTACCTTCACTTGCTAATTTACTTGTACTAGAAAGAGCATTAAATAATTTACAACAAAAACAAAATACTTTATCTAAATCTTGGGAATATACCAACCATCTTCTTTCACGCTTTTCTCCGTTGGACAACTTTTGAATGTAAAGTGATGACGAAAAATGTCTTGCAAATTCATCCTTAGGAAAATCTATATCGGTAACTTTAATAGGACCATTTTCTACTAATAAATCTCTCAAACTTGTATCAATATTTATCCATTGACTTGGATCAAATATATTTTTAATAGTGGATTCTTCTAATATTTCTTCTCTATCTTCACTATGAGTATGAGAATCAATACAATTTTGTTCATTAACTAATACTTCTTCTCTATTTTCATTTTCATTAGTAACTTCCTCATCAACTAACATTTCTTCTCTATTTTCATTTTCATTAGTAACTTGTTCATCAATTAACGTTTCTTCTCTATTTTCATTTGTGTCTACATTGTTAATTTGTTCATTAACTATATCATTATCTTTTTTGTTTGTTTTAACAAATTTATCTAAAGCACCTTTTTGTGATTCAATTAAAGCTTCAACTCTTTTTTTTTGAGTTTCGAATAACCCGATTCAAATTTCCTAGTTGACATTTATATATTTAAAAATAAAAAAACAATAAAAACAACACTAGATAAAAAGATTATAGAAATTAGAAAATTAGTCTAATTAGATATATAGAATTCAAATTAAATAGAGTTATAAAGGAGTTAGAACAATACAACCTAATCGCCAGAAACTGGAAGCGAGCCGCTGCTACGCTGCACGCCTGCACTCGAATGGAAGACTGGCGACTGGCCCTTGCGAGGCGGCGACTAAAGACTTCGCACTGGCTGGAAGCGACTGGCGACTGGCCCTTGCGGGGGAAGGCTGGAAGCGATGCGGAGCCGCGATGCGCCGATGGCGCGCCGACTGGGCGAGGGAACTCAGGGAAGTGCCTGGAGTCGTTGAGGGAGGCTTAGAGGGATGAGCGATCGGAGATTCGCTCAGAGAATAGAGAGAATTTCGGAGAGAGAGATTAGAGATAGAGAGAATTTCGGAGAGAGAGATTAGAGAGAGATGAATAGGTTATAGGCGGATTGGGAATTTGGGATTTCTTTAATTCGGAGAGAGAGATTAGATTAGAGAGATGATCAGAAGAAACGGCTGGATCTGTTGATTGGGATTTGTTTGGGGAATTATTAATTATAGAAATTTAGTAGGAGGCTTTTTTGGAAATCAAAGAGACATTTTTGGAAACCAAAGAGACTCAAGTAGACAACTGAGTAAATGGAGGCCTAAAACTGACAATCAAGGAAGATGAATAGGCATATTTTCAGCAGAACAAAAAAAAAATAGAGGCCTAAAATAGGGGAAAAAATGGAGGCCTAAAGCAAGGGCTTTAGTGGCTTGAGCCTTGGGCCGGGCCTGACTCCAACTCTCCCATTATAATCTTCACATTTACTTTTAAAAATATATAATCACATTTATTAAGACATGCATTGTACGTGTAAATTAGAGTTTCACTTTATATTTTTTTAAAAATTAATACGTGCATATTACTAGTATTAGATAATCCTACATTACTTCTACCTTTAGCTTTCTACTGTTTAATTATAGTCCTACTTTTCTTTCTAGATTTCTCTACGATGATTGATGCACTAGCATTTTTCCTTTTCTTGTGTTTATTATGGTTGACTTTCTTTTGGCACTATAGCATGAGAGAGATGGTTTACTTATCTTCCGCCATGCATGGCTATGTTATCATCTACAAGGCAGTCTTAATTTATTTAAAGTGATTAAGATGGAGGTTTTACTTTTAAAAATATATATTAATTAAAATATATATTATACGTGTAAATTATTAGTTTATTTAAAGCGATTGATATAGACAACTATGAGTCATCTCCATCACGTGCATGATGCGTGCAAAGCTAATATGGGCTTGGGCCTTGTATTTGGGCCTGAGAAAAAAGTCTAATTGTCACACAAATATACAATAAGCTTTCTCTTTAAAAATTTCCTACAAATAAAATCTTTTTCCAAATTCTGATGACGTCAAAAAGTCCTTTCTTACAGCCCAAGAAAGATAAAGAGTATAAAACCTTAATAAGACTCTTGTCAAGGTTTTCTTTCTGAGTAAAAACACTTGCAAAAGTTGAGAGAGATATCAAGCAGCAAAAAAAAGAATAAATGGAGAAAGAGGAGAAAGATTTGGTTGAGGATGTGAATTCTGTTACAGTGAAAACAACGGAGGAGGACAATGCCAAGATGGCCTCCATGGTCGAGCAGCTCCAGATTCGCGATAGGTTTTCCCTTTTCTCTCTCAAATTTTTTTTCTTCCTTAAAAGTTTAAGTTTTAGGGTTAGGGTTAACCGTTAAGGTACGTAGTACAACAAATATCTGTGAAAAACAAATGTTATGATAATAAACAAAATTTGTGTATGTACTAAATTAGTTTTACCGTTCTCAATGTAGGATGTAAGTAAGTAATTTTGATTCTCTATCCTCACAAAAAGGACCTCTGCATAGAAGCCTAACATATCTAACCAACTACGCTGAATTTAGTTTGTTAACATAACAATGTATAGGTTTATGTATCGTAATAATCGAAGTCTTGATACCTATTATTACTGAAGTTTTGAAAACCGAGGGGGAGAAGGGGCAGCCAGTATATTGGTTAGATATCATAATTAATGCAGGACTTGATACCTGCCTCTTACTCAAGTTTGGAAACCGAGGGTGATTGATCGGTGATTGCAATATTATGATTTTGTTATGATGAGATTGACACAACTTTTAATTTGATCATAAGCACATTCTATAGAGTACAGCAACAAAAACAACAAGGACAAAGTATTTTTCTCAACTTGTTGGGATCAGCTAAGCACATTCTATAGAGTATGAGTATGAATTTTTCACAATATTTTGTTTGTAAGATGATGTGGAGTTATTCTCATTGCATAGTAGGATCACAAAGAATTCAAGGAGGAAAAGAGATTGTGCGAATATAGTGCAAGACACCAACACCAGTACTCCATTTCATGAGGAGTTCCATCCGCTCTTCTAAACCCTGCCAAAACATAGCAGTTCCAATTGACAAAATCAGTGAAGACACACGATTCCATTTGAAAACAGATCTAAAACAAACTGATTAGTTCCAAGAGAATTGCTTCGGAATAATGCTAGTTGAACTATTTATTTCGTATTTCTTTACAGTTGCAAAAAACAACCATGTTGGTCCACGTGAACTCTACATTCATTAATGCAAGATAAATAGTACAATTAGCCTCACTCAATGTACGATGAAAATTTGAAAAAGAATGATCGAACATAGACTGAGACTAGAAACTACAGTATCTGAAAATCAGTTTGAGTTTATGCCTGCGATGTCAACAATGAAAACAATTTATGTACTGAAGAAACTTATAAAAAAATATATGGAGAATAAAAAAGATCTACATATGATTTTTATAGATCTAGAAAAAATATATGATAAAGTTTCTAGAGACATAGTATGGTGAGTGTTAAATAATAAAAGAGTAACTATTCGGTGTATTGAGGTAATTAAAGATATGTATGAGGGGCAAAGACCACAATTAGAACAACCACAGGAAAGACCAGCGGTTTTCCTATTACAGTAGGTTTATACCAAGATTCGGCTTTAAGCCTCTTCCTCTTTACTTTGGTTATGGATGAATTGACGCAAGGAATACAAGATGAGGTGCCTTAATGTATGCTTTTTGCCGATGACATCGTCTTAGTGAACGAGCCTAGAGCAGGAGTTAATGCTAAATTAGAACTTTTGAGATAAACTTTTGAAGCTAAAAGCTTTAGGATAAGCAGAACTAAAATAAAGTATATGGAATGTAATTTTAGTGATATTCAGAACACAACTGAGTAAGTAGTGAAGTTTGATGGTCATACCTAAGAGAGACCGTTTTCGATATTTATGCTCACTTATACAAAGAAATGAGGATATTTGTGAAGATGTTATACATAGGATCCAAGCAGAGTGGAGATATGTCAGTGGTGTTTTGTGTGACAAACATATACCTTTGAAGTTGAAGGAAAAATTTTATATGATGGTTGTTAGACCAGCAATGATGTATGAAGTAGAGTGTTGGGCAACAAAAAAACAGCATGTCCAAAAAATAAGTGTAGCGGAGATGAGGATGTAGATAGATGTGTGGTAAAATAAGGAAAGATAAAATTAGAAACGAATATATACGAGACATACTAAAGGTAGCTCCAGTCCAAGATAAGTTAAGAGAGAATCGCCTCAGATGGTTTGGACATGTAGAACTAGTAGTGCATCCATTAGAAAGAGTAATTTGATAAGTATTGAGGGTAGAGATAGGGGTTGAGGAAGACCTAAACTAATTTGGGTGGAAACGGTGAAAAAATATATGATAGCTTATGACCTTACATAAGATATTCCGCTAAACCGAACAGAATAAAAAATCAGGATTCATATAGCCAACCTCAACTAGTTAGGAAAAAGGCTTTGTTGTTGTTGTTGTTGTTGTTGTAGCCTCACTAAAGTTCTCATCTACTTTTGTACTAAAATTTTGTTAACATTTTCACGCAGCCAGGTACTCTACTACTACCCTAATTTGATGTGCATAACATGAATCCAATTCATACTGTGTTCTAAGTATAATAATTCTATTATTTATTTGTGCAGTTTGAGGTTGTACAATGAACTGACACAGAAATGCTTTTCTGATTGTGTTGACACTTTCTGGCGTAAATCATTGAACAAGCAAGAGGATATGTGTGTTCGAAGTTGCACTGAGAAGTTCCTGAAGCACACCACGATAGCTAGCCTGAAATTTGCTGAGATCAACCAGGATGCTTCTAAGAGTAACTACTCTTCCTAATTCGCACTCCTGGAAGAATTTTTGCATGGAAGGAAGGGGAGTCTTCCGAGTAAATAGAGCCGAATGAAATCCCTCTTTGACCGAACCAAAAAAATAAATTGATGTTAAAGCTTACCTACCCTGCTATGTAACTGAGTAACTCGGTTGTATCTCTTCAATTGTACACAGATTAGCATAGTAAGTGTTGCTACTGATTTTGATGTGGGAGCAAACAGATGAATTTGTGAATTCTTGAGAAAACGAACAAGGCAAACCTGTTGACAGCATGTTGACTTGGTTTCTTGCTGCTGCTGCGAATCTGCAAAAAGTGTGATACACCGGGATGGATCCCGGCGACGCACCCTCCGACGCTCTTATCAGTAATCAGGAAGATTATGAAAAAGCTTTTTGTGGAAAAAGATTGATTACCTTCTTATGGTGGGGAGAGAGGGGTTTTTATAGTCGCCTTAGGGATCTATTTCGAGATAAGAACAAATCTCTACTTTTCGGTGTGGATGGATAGAAGTGGTTAAAACCACCTCTTAGGAGAGAGCCGTTTGAGAGACAAATTTGAGGAGCAATTCTATGGGAGAGTTTTAGCTCTAAACTTGTTGAGAAGAGTTTCGTCCTGAAGACGAGCGGAGCGGAGAGCTTGGCTATAGAAGAAAGCCGTTTGGGAGACAAGTTGGAGGAGCAACTCTAGGAAATAGTTTTAGCTTTGAACTTGTTGAGAAGAGGTCCGCCCTAGAGGCGAACGGAGTGGAGAGCTTGGCTCTAGGAGAGAGCCGTTTGGGAGACAAGTTTGAGGAGCAACTCTAGGGAAGAGTTTTAGCTTTAAACTTGTTGAGAAGAGGTTCGTCCTGGAGACGAGCAGTGCAGTGAGCTTGGCTCCAGAAGAAAGCCGTTTGGGAATCAAGTTGGAGGAGAAACTCTAGGAGAGAGTTTTAGCTCTGAACTTGTTGAGAAGAGGTCCGCCCTGGAGGTGAGCGGAGCAGAGAGCTTGGCTCTAGGAGAGAGCAGTTTGGGAGACAAGTTTGAGGAGCAACTCTAGGAGAGAGTTTTAGCTATAAACTTATTGAGAAGGGGTTCAACAGTTGTGGGAGCAATTCCGAATGGTGAGCTGGTCCGCACTTGCTTGCTTGCAAGCGGCTAAGGCAACGTCGAACCAAGTGTTGGACTTCAAACTTGTTGTTAAGAGAGTTAACGAGTTGTAGGAGCAATTTCGAATGGTGAGCTGCCCCGCACTTGCTTATTTGCAAGCAGCTAAGGCAACGTCAAACCAAGTGTTGGACTCCAAACTCGTCTTTTGAGCTTAGTAAGTTGTGGGAGCAACCCTGTAGGACAAGCTGGACTCCAAACTTACCATTTAGCGAGTCGTAGAAGTGACTCGAAGAAGTGGACATGAAGTAAGTGCAATAATAGACAAAAAGTTTAAGTTTTATTGAAATAAACTAAATGACCGTTTTGCTGGGGCGAACCATTATTACATGTTGTTGGCCGGGTTACAAGCATCAGCCTTATTGAAAACTGAGATCATACTTCTACGATAGGGTGAAGGCCTCTTGGGAGGAGTTGGGTTCTTCCCCCATTGGACCTCCTTGGATGAGGTGCAGGACGGTCCCAGGTTCGGAATCTTGGAACTCGGCGGGCCTCTCTGTTCGCTTGTAGGCTCCTCGGGGTGGAAGATCGACCCCGTCTTTTCGGACGAACTTGGCCAGGTGTCCCCGTTGTATGAGTTCTTCGATCTCCTCTTTAAGAGCCCGAAAATTATCCGTATCGTGGCCGTGGTCCCCCGTGAAAGCGGCACCACTTATCCCTATTTCTTTTCTTGCCAGGGGTATTCATTCTAGGGGGAGCGCGGAGTAGCCATTCCTTATCCACCTCCATAAGAACGGCTGATATACTAGCAGTGAGGGGGATGAACTTCTCAAAACGAGGAGCTGGGCGGCGTTGGCCATTGTCGTTTCTCTGAAATTTCTGGGACCCTTCTTCGCCCGTATTCTTCCGTTTGTTCCCGGAAGATGGTTCCTCGAGTGTGAGGGGGTTGAGAGCCTCTTCCACTCGGATGTACTTCTCGCTCCTAAGCAGGTGTTCTGAGAAGTCCCGAAGAGACTTCTTGGTAAGGGACGCCTTGAGGTCGGCGTTGATGACGTTGTGCCCGTATGTCGCAAAGGCTACTGATTGGTTGAGGGAGGCAATAGACCGGGCTTCAGCGGTGAAGCGCCGAACATAATCTCTTAGGCGTTTACCCTTTTTTTGGCCGAGGGTCACCAAAGATACGCTTGTTTTTTTGGCCCGGCGGCTACTCATGAAATAAGTAAGGAAAAGCCATTCGAACTGATCGAATGAGAAGATGGAGTCCGGGGCGAGTCAAGAGTACCATTCTCTCGTATGCCCTTTCAGCGTGGCATGGAAGGTCTTGAAAGGAGCGCATCCGACGCCTGGTGGATCATCATGAGAGTTTTAAAACTCTCGATGCGGTCGGCGGGGTCCGACTCCCCCGTTGTATGACTCAAAGTTAGGGAGCTTGAAGTTTTTTGGGACCGGGGCTTCCATGATGGCCCGGGAGAACGGGGGCCTGCCTGGGCAGAAATTTCCCGCCCGTTGTTCCTCTTCTATGTCTAGTCAGCCAAGGCGTCTCTCCATCTCGTGGAGACGGCAGTAGACCGAGTGTTTCCTTCGGTTATATCCTGCCGAGCCCCTAGACTCTGTCCCATGCGAAAGGGGACTAGGAGTGGGGTGGTGACAGCCTGGGGCAGGTTGAGGACTAGGTGCCCGTTGCTCGTGGTTGGGAGCAATGTTGAGGGTCCACAGAACGGCCTCTTGAAAATCTTGGAACTTCGCCCTTGTGACTGGTGCCCCTCCAGCTTGGCGGTCCCTATATGTGGTTTGGCTTACTGGAGAATGACTTCTCCACCGATGACATTGAGGGGACTCTCTCTGCCTCCTCGGGAGAGGAGATCTTCTGGTCCTCGGTCTGCGGGGGGTCCGAACTCTTGAGACCCCTGGGTGCTCAGGTTGATGGGCTCCCCCAAGGGCTCGCCATCCATTCAGGCGAATTCGGAGGTCGATCCCCTTTCTAGCGATTGACAATCACTTGACGGAGATCCCGCTCGTGAGGGCTTTGAGAAGCCATAGAGTCAACTGAAGGATTGGGAACCGCGACATGATCATGAGGAGGATATTGCTTTGGACGACTCCTACGAGAGCCTCCCTGGGCAGCCCCCCGAGACCCTGGAGGGGCCTGTTGAGGAGGAGCACCTTGAGCTGGAGGAGGGGGAGGAGGAAGAGGAGTGATTTTTCGGCTAGAGACCGTTGTCTTTTCCTTCTCTTTTGGATGCATGGGTTGAAACTAATCTAGCTGATAAAGTTAGGTTGGATTGTTTTTTCGTTTCCCACAGACGACGTCAATCTGTTGCTGCTGATTTTGGTGTGGGAGCAAACAGATGAATTTGTGGATTCTTGAGAAAATGAACAAGACAAACCTGTTGACCTGTTGACCTTCATCAGCGTGTTGACTTGGTTTCTTGCTGCTGCTGCGAACCTGCAAAAAGTGCGATACACCGGGATGGATCCCGGCGACGCACCCTCCGACGCTTTTGTTAGTAATCAGGAAGATTATGAAAGAGCTTTTTGTGGAAAATGATTGATTACCTTCTTATGGTGGGGGAGAGGAGTTTTTATAGCCGCCTTAGGGATCCGTTTCGAGATAAGAACAAATCTCTACTTCCCGGTGTGGATGGATAGAAGTTGTTAAAACCATCTCTTAGGAATAATTATGAATCTGGATTCTTCTTTATCCTTCTGATCTGAACTGGTTTGTAACGGGTTGGGACCCGTACATCCGTTCATAGGTTATTGGGTTTTAAAGAAAGACCCTGTTTCCATTTCAGACCCGTTTGTAGGTGAAATTACCGTTTTTTTCCAGAGTTTTAAGATTCGTGTCCGATTTGAACGGTCCCGATTTAATCCCATTTTTAGTCATATCAGTAAGGAATATGCATAGACAATAAAGTTCTGGTAACTCTGAATGTGTTGCTTAATTTGTTGTCAGACATGAATTTTGCTTCATACATGTGCACTCAAATCTATTGCCTCGACTACTATACCAAAAATACATTATACATATAGACTAGCTAGTTAACGTGTGCATTTCATGTATAAATCTATGTATGGTTGATATTTAACCATTTGTTGATTGATTCACTTAACATAATTTCAACTTTAAAATGTGCAGGCAATATTAGTTTAAGGTGGTGGTGGTGGTGGTGGTGGTGGTGGTAAATTCATTAATTCGACGAAGTTTTTTACAAGTAAAGCACTACTTCTCCCTTAGCAGGGTTGTGATGTTGTGAAAGACCAGCTTGCAACTAGTTTAAGCTGCAAGCAAAGTTATGGTTACAATCTCTCTTCAATTCTGATTTGTGATGAGCACCATGGTACACCCAACATTCTATTTCTCCTCTTATAGATGAAGTGAGCAAGATGCCACAGGGGTACGGCATTTAGGTTCTTTTTTCATGCTGTAATGTTTGTGGTATCTTTCACGATGATCCTGCTCTTGGAGTCCATCCTTGCTGCGACTTTGCCTCCGCAAAGTAGCGCCATCCATGACTTCAGCGGTGTCCGCATTTGTGGTGCCTCCTAAGCTTGCCCTCTACTGTAGTAACAATCCCTTGATCACTTCTAACCACCATACTTGCACAGTGGAGCACAGTGCGCGGCATCAACATTCACCTTGAGGGTGTTGCCTTAGTGTGCTTTCCAATCTTGATTCCCTTGCTCGCTCGGTGTGGCGTGCATCCCTACCATCTGTTGCAATCTTTCTTATGTTTGCCATGACCATGTTGATGACAGTGGATGGTCGAATGCTTTATTCTCATCAAAGACCACTTTGCATCTTGCCTACCAAATGTGCGCACTTTGAGGTCTTCTAGCCTGCCTCCGCTCCCATCCAACCACCGCTAAATGGCCGTGAAGACTGTGTATTAAGGACCTCTTCCAGCTATAGTGTCGCGAAACACCCCTCTGACGAGGTTCACATCCCAGGTCTTTTGAGTTCTGATTGATGACATGAGCTTGTTCACAGATAACAGGTCAGCCGGAAAGTCATCCGGTCTTTGAATGGCCGGCCTCAGTGTTGTTCCGTATCAATTTGTTGCCAATGATTTTGGATCAAACTTCTGTTCACAATCGACTATCTGATTAGTGTTTAGCTCGAAGTAGTTTGACCCGCATGGCTTTGGGGTTGCTTGCTATTTGCAAGCAAGCTTTTAATTTCAGGCACACATTGAGTCATTAAACCCCGAAGAACCTGAACTTTTTGGGTTTTTAATAATGTCTTTCCATGCTTTGGGAAAGAAATGTCTCCCTCCCGAATCAAATCCCAAAAAGAAGTTCTTATTCTGCTCCCCGGCGTGTCAATAGTGTCTTGAGGTAGAACCGTAGACAAAGATGCAAGTGAAAACTTATCAATATATATTGATGTGGCTAAAAATGGGAGTTTAATCGAGACCGTCCAAATTGGACACGAATCCTGAAACCCAGGGGTAAAACGGTAATTTCACTTACTAACAGGTCTGAAACGGGTACTGGTTCTCCTCCCCAAAGAACCGTTAACCCGCGAACGGATCCACCTCAACTGGGTGCGGGTCTCAACCCGCAATAAACCCGGTCCAACAAGATAGAATTAGGGTTTCTGATTAATATTAATCAACGGCCCTGATTCATATCTATCCTTTCACTGGGGATTAGGGATTACATTCCTAATCTGTTTACAAGGAGAATATTCCTTATCAGATCACGGGGATCACATTCCTAATCTGTTCCCTAAGACGCCTATAAATACCCCCATCCATCTCCATTAAGAGGTAATCAATCTTTCTCCAGTTTTTGCGCTCTTTCATAATCTCTTTGATTACTGACTTGAGCATCGGAGGGTGCGTCGCCGGGAACAACCCCGGTGTCTCGCACTTTTTGCAGGTGTACGGCGGGAGCGACGATCAAACCCCGGCGGAACAGGTATACAGGTTCACTCTTCAGTTTCCCTAAGAATCCGCAAATACTATCTGTTTGCCCCCACACCAAATTTAGCGGCAACAGATTGGCGCCGTCTGTGGGAAACTAACGAATAGAAACCTCTCCTCTTCCCGGTGAACAGATCTTCTCCAGCCATGCCTCCTAGGAAAGTCAGATCAAGAGGGTCTAACAGAGGACCCAACCCCGATCAGCAGCAAGAAGTTCCCATCCAGCCTACCCAACAGCAAGGGCAACTTCCTCCTCCAGCGGAAGACCCGCTCCAACAGGACCTTCCTCCTCCAAATCAGCCACCTCCAAAGGGTCCTAACCCTCAAAACAGCCTCTTCACCAAGAACACGTCTCCATCCACAACGCCTCTACGGACTCTATGGCCTCCCATCATCCCCGAGCATCTGGTCGCCATAATACCGCCCTCAACCGCCAGAAAGATGATGACCTCCGCCGCCATCTGGATGATAAGCGGACCCGAGAGGGAACCTCCCGCCAACACCGTCCGGACGAGCGGTCCCCTCGCCACCGGGAATATAGAAGGTCACCTAACCGAAGGGGTCGGAAAGAATCCCCCGAGCACTACCGAAGAAGGCCGCACTCCCCTGCAGGTTGGCAACAGCCCAGGAACGATGAGGCACCCATCACACGTGCCGAGTTCCAGCAGTTCCAAGCGACCGTCCTGCAAGCTCTCAATCTCCGTCCCAACACCAACGCGCCCAAGATTCCATCTCCTCCCCCAGTCCGCAGCCCTCGCCGACGGTCCCCATCTCCTTGTCCTGCTCCTACCAACTCCCGGCATACCCCAAGTCCTCGTCGCTCCCGAAGTTACCATCGTCGTAGCCCTCGGTCTCCCTCATATGAAGACGAGTCTAGAGACTCGGTTGATTATTGTCGGAGGGACGACACCATGTACCGCCGTCTTCATGAGGTAGAGAGGCGTCTGGGTCAGATAGACCGAGAAGAAGAGCTTAGGGGGAGGACCCTACGTCCTAGTCGACCCCCTTTCTCCCGAACCATTGTGGATGCACCTGTGCCGTTCGGTTTCAAACCTCCCCAATTTGAGACTTACACCGGGGAGACCGACCCAGTTGACCACATCGAAAGCTTTAAGACCTTGATGCTCCTCCATCAAGCTTCCGATGCCCTCCTCTGCAAAATCTTCCCCGCAACTCTCAAGGGCCCAGCTCGAGAATGGTACTCTCGCCTTGCCCCCTCCTCAATATTCTCCTTCGAACAGTTCGAGACCCTTTTCGTCACCCATTTCGTAAGCAGCCGTAGGGCTGAGAAGACCAGCATCTCCCTATTGCACCTCCACCAGAAGAAGGGGGAGAAATTGAGAGACTATGTGAAGAGGTTCACAGCCGAGGCCAGGTCCATAGCATCCCTCGACCAGTCGGTCGCTGCGGCGGCATTTCAATCTAATGTCCTCAATTCCAACCTCCGCTCCTCCCTCGCCAAGAAGCCTCCACAGAACTTTTCCGACCTCCTCCTTCGCAGTGAAAAGTACATCCGGGCTGAAGAGGCCGAGCAGCGACCCAACTGGGAGGGGTCTTCCTCCGGGTTCAAGAGAAAGGGAACAGAAGAGGAAGGAGCCAAGAAGCTCCAGAAGGATAATGCCGGCCAGCGCCGACCTCCCCCCAGATTCGAGAAATTCACTCCCCTCACCACTAACGTCTCAACTATTCTGATGGAAGTCGAAAAGGAAGGGATCATACCTCTTGCTCCGAGGATGAACACCCCCGCCAAGAAAAGAGATAAAGAGAAATGGTGCCGTTATCACCGGGACCATGGGCATAACACCAACGATTGTCGTGCCTTAAAGAACGAGATCGAAGCCCTTATCCAGAGGGGGCAGCTGACCAGGTTTGTAAGAAAGGACCGAGCCGAACTTCCTCCCCCGCCTCGGGGGGCTAACAAGCGTCCGGAACGAGAAGAGACGCCTGACTTCGAGGAAGAGCGAGTCCTCCACCTCATTCATGGGGGCCCAATGGGGGGCTCCTCAAACTCCTCCCGGAAGGATTTTATAAGAGAAGTCAATTCAGTCCAGACCACCCCTCCTCCCAAAGGCCTCGGAGTGCCTGTCACCTTCTCCGACGAAGATCTTGAAGGAGTTCGCACCCCACATTGTGACGCACTCGTCATCAGCCTTCACATGGCAAATTTCAAAGTGGAAAGGATCCTAGTAGATAACGGCAGCTCCGTAAACATCCTCTTCCTCGCCGCTTTCAAAGGCCTAAAGCTCTCCCGAGACAGACTCAAGCCCGCCGGCTACACGCTCCATGGGTTCACGGGAGTGCCAGTGACTATTGAAGGGGTAATTACCCTCGACGTAACCGCTGGCAAAACTCTTACCACCCGAACGGAGTCCATGGACTTCATGGTCGTAGATGTTCCAGCAGCCTACAATGTCATTTTGGGTCGGCCCGGCCTGGCCGCCCTTGAAGCCGTCCCTTCTGCCTATCATCTCAAAATGAAATTTCCCACTCGGGCCGGAGTGGGGGAAGTAAGGGGCAATCAGGAGCAGGCCCGCAAGTGCTATATGACCTCCACCCTTGGACCCGTCCTTTCCTTAGAAACTCTAGAAATCCCCCAAGATGTTGCTCGACCAACGTCCGAGCCGGTGGACGAATTGGAGGAGGTGCTCTTCGCAGAGCAGGAGCCGACCCGCAAGTTCTTTGTTAGCAAGACCCTCCCGTCCGCCCTATACTCAGATATTGTACAATGCATCCGAAGGAACCAAGACCTCTTCGCTTGGTCAGCTACAGATATGCCCGGTATCTCTGAAGAACTCTTAGTCCACCGCCTCAGCGTTGATCCGGGGTCCAAACCGGTTCAGCAGAAGAGGCGTAAGTTCGCCCCCGAACGTCAGCTCGCCATTAAAGAGGAGGTGGACAAGCTCTTGAAGGCCCGGTTCATACAGGAGGTGAACTATCCTGAGTGGTTGTCAAACGTAGTAATGGTGAAGAAGTCCAATGGGACTTGGAGGATTTGTATTGATTTCACCGACCTCAACAAGGCCTGCATCAAGGATCCCTTCCCTCTTCCGAGTATAGACACTCTGATTGATGCAACCTCGGGACATGAGCTCCTCAGCTTCATGGACGCCTTTTCAGGCTATAATCAGATCCGGATGTTCCCCCCGGATATCCCGAAGACGTCGTTTGTGACCGACCAAGGCCTCTATTGCTACAGAGTCATGCTGTTCGGCCTCAAGAATGCTGGTGCAACATACCAACGCCTCGTCAACAAGGTTTTCCAGGCCCAGATTGGCCGGAACATGGAGGTGTATGTTGACGACATGCTGGTGAAAAGCATCCGGGGCGTTGATCATGTACCCGACCTCCAAGAAGCGTTTGACGTTCTGAGAAAGCACAATATGAGACTCAACCCGAACAAGTGTGTGTTCGGCGTCTCATCAGGAAAGTTCCTCGACTTCATGGTTAGCCAACGAGGAATTGAAGCAAACCCGGAGAAGATCAAGGCCATATTAGACATGGCCCCTCCCAGAAATGTTAAAGAAGTTCAGAGATTAACAGGTCGCCTCGCCGCCATAAGGCGCTTTCTCTCAAAGTCCGGGGAAAAATGCCTCCCCTTCTTCAAGGCTCTCAGGGGGGCTAAAGGATTCGAATGGGGGCAGCAGCAACAGGAGTCCTTCGACCAGCTCAAGGCTTACCTCGTCAATCCCCCTCTCCTCAGCAAACCGATCCCTGGTGAACCCCTCTACCTCTACCTGGCAGCCTCTGAGCAGACCCTTAGAGTAGTTTTAGTGAGGGAAGAAGACCGGGCTCAAAAGCCCATTTACTACGTCAGCAAAGTGCTTCGGGACGCCGAGCTCCGATACCCGAAGATAGAAAAGATGGCTTATGCCCTGGTAATGGCCGCGAGAAAGCTTCGCCCGTACTTTCAGTCCCATTTGGTGGTCGTTCTTACTGACCAGCCGCTGAAGCAGGTTCTTCACAAGCCCGAGACTTCGGGCCACCTTATGAAATGGTCTATCGAGCTCAGCCAGCACGATATAACTTATCAGCCTCGGACCGCGATCAAGGCTCAGGCGCTAGCCGAATTCATAGTTGAGAGTACTATCCCCGAATCTAGCCAAACAGTGAAGGGGCCACCCGTCTGGTCGGTTTATGTTGATGGATCCTCTTGCAATGAGGAAAGCGGGGCAGGGGTCATCCTGGCAGGCCCAGATGACTTTATCTTCCAATACTCCCTCCGTATAAACTTCAAAGCCTCGAACAACGAAGCTGAATACGAGGTGCTAATAGCCGGTCTTGGAATGGCCCGAAATGCAGGGGCACAATGCCTGCGGATCTTCAGCGACTCTCAGTTGGTCGTCAATCAGGTCCTCGGCGAGTATGAAGCCCGCGATGACAGGATGGTTAAATACTTGGCTAAAGTCAAAAGCCTCATGGCACTGTTTGAAGAGGCCCTCATCCAAAGGATCCCTTGAGAAGAAAATGCTCAGGCCGACGCCCTATCCAAATTAGCCTCCTCTTCTCTTCAAGGCCTCGAACAGACTGTGTTGATAAAAGTCCTCCTGAAGCCGAGCATTGAGGACGAAGCACTTGACTCCGTTGAAACATTGCCTGTTCTCCTCGAAGACAATTGGATGAAACCCCTCGTCGAATTCTTAAGGGACGGACTCCTTCCCAAGGATCCCAAGGAAGCACGAAAAGTAAGAACCCGAGCTGAGTGTTACACACTAATTGGAGGCATCCTATATAAACGCTCCTTCACCCAGGTGGACGGTCGGCCCTACCTGAGGTGCCTCTCCCCCGGACAAGCCGACTACGCCCTGCAAGAACTTCATGAGGGCATCGGCGGGGCCCATTCTGGCTCCAGAGCCCTGGCGCGCAAAGTGTTGAACTACGGGTATTTCTGGCCCACTCTCCTTTGGGACGCCGAACGACACGTTCGGCAATGCAGCTCCTGTCAGAAGTACTCCGACATCCGACGCCTTCTACAAGTACCACTCGCTTTCCTATCAAGTTCGATCCCCTTCGCAATGTGGGGGATGGATTTACTAGGGCCGTTTCCGCCAGCCCCCGGACAGCTTAAGTTCCTAGTCGTGGCAGTCGACTATTTCTCGAAATGGATAGAGGCCGAACCCCTGGCCACGATCACTGAAAACAAGGTCGTTCAATTCTTCTGGAGGAGCGTGATCTGCCGATTCGGCGTCCCCAGGGTCCTAATTACGGACAACGGAACGCAATTCACGGGGGCTGCCTTCCGAGCTTTATGTGAAGACCTCGCCATACAACACCGGTTCTCCTCAGTCTCTCATCCTCAGTCAAATGGCCAGGCCGAAAATGCCAACCGACAGATCCTTTCAGGCATTAAGAAGAGGTTAGACAAGTGTTCCAAAGGCTTGTGGGTCGATCAACTACCCAACGTGCTCTGGAATTACTGCACCACGAAGCAGACCCCAACAGGCGAGAGCCCATTCAATCTCACCTACGGGTCCGAGGCCATCATCCCCCTAGAAGTCGGGTTACCCTCTCCTCGTCTAATAGCTTATGAAGAAGAGCAGAACGCTAGGGAGCTCAGAGCAAGTCTAGATCTGATAGACGAAATCCGAGAGAGAGCCGCCATACGCCAGCAAACTTACCGAAGAAGGATCGAGCAAGCGTACAACAAAAGAGTCCGCCCAATGAACCTCAAAGAAGGGGACCTGGTCCTCCGAAAGTTGGCCATTTCATTCCTTGGTCAGAAAAGCAAATTGGCCCCGAACTGGAAGGGACCTTACAAGATTTCTAAAGTAATCCGCCCCGGCACATACAAGCTAGAAGACCTCGAAGGCAGGGAGATCCCCAGGACTTGGAATGCCGACCATCTCTTAAAATACCAAGAGAGAACAACAATGCCTCTCTAAGTAATTCGAGATGTCGAACCGTTCCTTTCCTATTACTTGTAGTGATTTTCTTTCATTTTTTCCTTGTAATAACGGCTAGCAACTTTAGAAGCAGCCGACCATTGGATATTAATAAATAAAGTTTTTTCATATTTTTGCTACTGTTTACATCTTTCTGCTTTTAACTCTTCAATCTAACGACGGTTCGGAGTCCAACACTCGGCTCGACTTTACTTTCCCGGCTCGCCCATAGGCGAGCCAGAAGTAGATCGCCGTTCGGAATTGCTCCCACAGCCGTTGAATGGTTCGGAGTCTAACACTTGGCTCGATTCTACTTCGCAAGTTCGCTCCTAAGCGAGCTAGAAGTAGTTCGCCATTCGGAATTGTTCCCACAACCGTTGAGCTAATCTAACGATGGTTCGGAGTCCAACACTCGGCTCGACTTTACTTCCCCGGCTCGCCCATAGGCGAGCCAGAAGTAGATCGCCGTTCGGAATTGCTCCCATAGCCGTTGAATGGTTCGGAGTCCAACACTTGGCTCGATTCTACTTCGCAAGTTCGCTCCTAAGCGAGCTAGAAGTAGTTCGCCATTCGGAATTGCTCCCACAACCGTTGAACTAATCTAACGATGGTTCGGAGTCCAACACTCGGCTCGACTTTGCTTCCCCGGCTCGCCCATAGGCGAGCCAGAAGTAGATCGTCGTTCGGAATTGCTCCCACAGCCGTTGAATGGTTCGGAGTCCAACACTTGGCTCGATTCTACTTCGCAAGTTCGCTCCTAAGCGAGCTAGAAGTAGTTCGCCATTCAGAATTTCTCCCACAACCGTTGAACTAACCTAACGATGGTCGGGGTCCTATGGCTCGACTTTACTTCACCGGCTCGTCTTCAAGCGGGCCGGAGGTTGATGGCCTCCATGACCGCTGAGCCGAGCGGACGAGGTACCGACCCTCGTATATGGCGAAAAAACCTTCCGAGGCGAAACCACCGTCAGATCGTCTCAAAATGTGTGCTAGAGTGTGATGAACGGATCTGATTAAGCCACGTGCTCACAAAACGACAAGACAGCGTTTTCTTGGGACTTGTGCCTCTCTCCTGGAGATCCGCACCCTAATAATGATCAGCCGTGGAGATCAAGCCACGTGGCCCAGCCTCGGAACATTTGCAATTCTACCGGGCCACTGAGTCGAACCGGTACGAAATAAGTAGAAGTCAGGACCACGGCTCGCTAACTACCCCCATGACCGTCGAGCCGAGCGGACGAGGCACCGACCCTCGTATATGGCGAAAAAAACTCCCGAGGAGAAACCACCATCGGATCATCTCAAAATACGTGCTAGGGTATGATGAACGGACCCAACAACGCCACGTGTCCGCAAAATGACAAGATAGCGTTTTCTTGAGAATCGGACCCACCTCGAGATTCGTGCAAACATCCAACGGCTGTGATCGCCTCGCTTCGCTCAGCTCCAAACGCCGAGCAACAGGCAATCAGAACCAACCTTGGGCAAAAGTCACTCCGGTCACCGAGCGGGTGTCCAGCCGACCCGTGCCGAGCGAGTGTCTTGCCAGGCCTCGAAAGAAAGTTTGAGTTAAGGTTTAGGGGACCTTCCCCTCGGTTCTGGACTTTGGTTATCACCTCATCCACCGTGATCTCCCCTGACCCTGACACCTACATCGGAGCCGTCAGAGTCAGGAGAAGATCATGGTGGAAGAGCGACCACCCATCCTCCCGAAGCACCCTCCCCCTCGGTTCCGGACTTCGGTCACCACCTCTTCTACCGTGATCTCCCCCGATCCTAACCCCCACATCCGAGCCGTCAGAATCGGGAGAAGATCACGGTTGAAGAACGACGACCCATCCTCCCGAAGAACCTTTCCCTCGGGTCCGGACTACGGTCGCCAACTCTTCTGCCTTGTCCTCTCCCGGCCCTGACACCCACATCGTAGTCGTCAGGAACGGGAAAAGAACAAGGCAGAAGGGTGACCACCCCTCCGAACCTCTCGAGGCGAGAATTTTTCACAAGGCTGGCATCCGCCCAAGGGCAGACACCATCGATGCCACTAGAGTTCAAGACTGCAATGACTGAAACCACAAGGGGGGTGTGGTACTTATAGCCGTCCCCCAAGAGACTGCCATTATGACCCTCGAAAATCCAACAGTTACGCCTAGGGAGCTGAAGCGCCACGTATTTATTAAAGGGCCCCACTCTCAACGCCCTTGGGAAGGCGGAACGCCCCCACGGATCCCGGAGCGCCATTTAATGCTATTAGGGAACTGGTCCCATCTTTTCAGCACGATGCACGAAATAGCCACACCTCAGCTGCGGCACCGAGCCGCACCTGAAGGCGACGAGCAAGATTCAGAACCGTGGCTAAAGCATGAGTTCCGAGGCCAAGATGCTCGACGAAGCAAACACTCGCCACGCGGTTCAGTTCGAGCCTACCCTAGCTAGCGCAATTACAGTACAACAAGAAGCCAGCAAAGGACAGTTCGGATAAATCAACTCCAATTTTATTAATATAACTTGGATAAATTTACAAAAAGATTACAACAAAAGACAGTTCGGAAGCCCAAAGACACGACACGACCCGTTCACTACCTCCGCGGAAGGGGGACGCTCCGGTTCAGCGATACCTTGGGTCGGCGCTTCTTGACCTCCGAGCTCGTCTCTAGACCAACGAATCGAGACGCCCCCTCGCCGCTGGCCCTGACAGTCGCTCCAACCGAAGCACCACTTGAAGACACCGCTATCCCGCTTTGGGCGTCAGCTGCCGTCCTACCTATAATGGGGATTCGGCTTGCGGCTTGATAGAACGTAATCCCTCGCTCAATCTCTTCGCGAGTACACGAAGTGCTCCGGACGTTAGCCCTCACCGGCTAAGGTTTGAGCCGAGCAACCTCTTTCTCCAGTTCGACGATCCGGTCCTTCAACGTGTCGTCCTTTACAATCACTTTGAATCGAGGAAGTTTCGCCGAACCAGGATACTCGACGCTGTCAGATATAACGCGGCGCAAATGGGCACCTCGATGCTCTTATCGACCGTCACCCTTTGAAGCTGTTCTACCTTCCTTGCAAAATCATCTCGTTCGGCCGAAACTCGGACCAACTCTTCCTCCTTCGCAGATAGTTCGGCCTCGACTATCCGCAGATGGTGCAGTTCGACCAACACCTCACTGTACCTAATCTCTAAGTTGTGAAGTATTCTCCTCGTCAGATGAACCTCGCCCTTGAGACGATTCTCCCGGGACCGCTGAAATAACTCTGCTCGGCGCCGATCCGCGGAGGTGATAAGAGTCTGCTCGGCAATCTGAAATGAAAAAGGGACAACATTGAAGTACTATATGGCCGAACCAAACACTTAGACAGAAGTCCAAAATCAAAACACAACTTTTCATTCATCAAAAGCGGTGGCCAGTCCGCAAAAGGCATTACACTGTTTGAAAGAAAACAAAACAAAAAACTATAAGAATTTGCGAGGGAATCAGGGGTCCACCTGCGTCGCCGCTTCAACCACGGGCGCGTCGCCAGGTGGCCCCTCGATCCTCTCCTCGACCTGGGCGTTCGGCACAGGAGGGTCGACCTCCACCTCCTCGTCTTCGCCTTCTAACTCGTCGCCTTCGGCTCCCTCCTCCTCACCGCCTGAGGGCGACCCGGGCCACAGTCTGTAGCCGACCCGCTCGAAGCCGGGGACACGATCCTGAACATGGTCGAGTGCCCTCTGATAGGACCTCTCCATGTTCTCAGCCATGTGTTTCTTCACCTCAGCTTCGGCTTCGGCCTCGACCTCGGCCCTGATCTTCACGGCCAGTGCCTCTTTCTCCGCCTTCAGGTCGGCCAGGGACTTCACCGACGCGGCCAATTCCTCGGTGACCTTCGTAGCCTTGGCAGACTCCGCATTGAGCCGCCCCTTGACCCTTTCCAGGTCGGCTTCAAGATCAGCGACCCGGACTTCCAACGCCTCGGCTCGCCTCTGCTCGGCCTCGAGTTCCCGGATCGCCTTGACCTTTGCCGCCCTGTCTTTGTCGCTGGCAGCCCTCAGCTCCTTCTCCTGCTCGGCGAACGTCTCGAGCAGATGGCCGAAGTGGCAAGTAGCCTGCGGAAGACAAAGGTAAGCGCAATGTGCAACCCGAGTAGTAAACTTGCAGAAATTCGCAAAGAGAAACTTACCGACACGAGCGACCAAGCCACTTCGTAGGTGTCGTCGCCGACCGTTCCCGCCTTCAGTGCGGCTCTGTCCTTCGGGGTCGCCAAGTGCTTGACGACCTGCACAGACATCTGCGAGTTGCCAAGGAATTCGTCGTGATTCTTCACCCGCCAGTTCGGCACAAACAACTGCTTGTGCTGCTCGGTCAGGATCTCCTCGACCGCTTTGGTCAACGGCGGAGCCTCGAGCGACAAAGCCGCGGTGACATCAAACGCCCCCTCAATCTGGACCGGGGCCACAGGGACCGAAGGCTCCTCGGCAACGACCACCTCCGAAGGTGCCTCAGTAGTCGGAGGAGGCGGGGTGGTAGTCACGGCAACCGTGGGCTGCGGAATCGACGAGGCAGCTGCGGCCGCCCTCTTCCTCTTCCTGCCCCCGGCCAACTTGGACCTATCGGCCATCATAGCATTGAAATCAATCTTCATCGCTTCTGCATCAGACAACAAAAAACGAATCAGCGAGACGAACTAAAGACTTGAAAGAAAAATGAAAATAAATGAGATGTCAGGAGCATACTCGGGTCGATGGGGCTAAGACCGGACCCGAACAGCACCTCCTCCGTCAACTCCCTCCAACTCAGCAGGGGAAGGGCCATGATCTTCCTCGCCACCTCCTCCTCGGCCTCAGACAGTACAGGATCGGCTCTCGCAAATTTCGGCACCTCCGGTTTCCACCGGGTCGGAATGTGCCGTATCGCCTCCCCCCTTAATATAAAATACTTTTCTTTCCAACCCTTAATTGAGTCCGGGTTTTCTATGATCCTAACACCCTTCCTCGGCTCCAAGTAGTACCGGTGCTCCGTCTTGTGCATCCGGTTTATCCGGTACAGGCCTCGGAAGACTGTTAGGTCCAGGTCTACTTCAGCTTTGCGGCACTGAAGCAAGAAGGCATTCACGTGATGCCATGTGTTCGGCATGAATTGGGTCGGCGCGAGGCAGAACCAGCCGAGGATCTGGAGGATGAAAGGATGCAGCGGAAAACGTAGTCCGGCATTCAAGGAGTCGAAGTCGAACATGCACATATCCGACGAAGACAGCTTGGAATTCGCTCGCATCCCGGGGCCGGGGATCATCAGCTTGTACTCCGGAGGGATGGCGAATCCCTTTCTGATCCGAAGGAGATCCCTCTCGGATAGCACCGAAATGAGCTCGTCGGCTTCGGTGGGAAGGGCCGGGTTAGGTTCTTCGAGGACTTTCGACTTTCCGTAGACTGCTTTCTCCAAAAGGTCGCCCTCGTACTGCCTGACCCCCGAATGCCCGGACAGAACAGAGGGATATCGTCCCATCTCGGGGGCTTGCTTCGGGTTTTCCACAATCACCTCAACCACGGGAGATTGGGTCGCCATCCTCCTCTTCTTCTTCTCCTGCCTCGCCTCGGAAGCCGACGGTTCGGCGACCTGCTTTCCCTTCCTTCGGACCTCCGCCCTTCTCCTCTCCTCGGCGCCATCATCGCCCGAAGACGAGGCCCCACTCCCCGAGTTCACTCTTGACATCTCTAGAAAAAAGCTAAGGCTAAGTAGACTGACCTTTGAAGTGACGTTCACGGTCGGAATGTGCTCGTCGGAAATCGCCTGGCCCACGCGACAGCTAACGTCACCACCTTGGAGCAAGAGTCGCCGCTAGCAGAGAACTTAGAGAACAAAAGTGAAATCTTCGAGTGAAAAGTAAGAAATGAGCTTGGGGGTGGAGGAGTGAAAACTTATAACCCCAAGGGATAGTGGGCCTCCTTGGGAACCTCAAAGGCCCACCAAGAAGCCAAAGCGCCAAGCGGAAAGTAGCAACGTTTCGAAAGGCAAAAACCTCGAATCACTCAAGTCTATGGCTCTGCCACCGGTCTGCCAAGCCGAGCTATCAGACAGCCTGGCTAAGCAACCGAGCTACTGAGTCCCTTCAAAACATCAAACTCCATACCTCGGCTGACGTCGCCGAACCTCCGAGCCGAGATGACGAGGAACCGACCCTCGTATACGGAGAAAAATCCTCCCGAGGTGAAGTCACCGTCGGATCTCTCCAAAATTCGAGTCAGAATCTGATGGACGGTTCAGATTACGCCACGCCCACAAAACGACAAGATAACATTTTCTCGTGATCTGAACCCCATCCTCGTGATTCGCATCATGATGGACGGACCAGATCCTGCCACGTGTACCTTCCGAACTGCCTGCCATCGGCCTGCTCAAGCCGAGCTACCGAACAGCTTAGTCGAGCAGCCGAGCTACTGGGCTCGGAAAAGTGGTACCATCATGAGACGCTTCCTTCAAAGTATCCAACTCAGCGCCTAGGCCAACAGCACTAAGGCTCCGAGCCGAGATGACGAGGAACCGACCTTCGTATATGGAGAAAAATCCTTCCGATGCGAAGTCACCGTCGGATCTCTCCAAAATTCGAGTCAGAATCTGATGGACGGTTCAGATTACGCCACGCCTACAAAACGACAAGATAAGGTTTTCTCGTGATCTGAACCCCATCCTCGTGATTTGCATCATGATGGACGGACCAGATCCTGCCACGTGTACCTTCCGAACTGCCTGCCATCGGCCTGCTCAACCGAGCTACCGAACAGCTTCGCCGAGCATCTGAGCTACTGGACTCGGAAAAGTGGTACCAGTAAGAGACGCGACCTTCAAAGTTTCCAACACAACACCTCGGCCAACGACGCATAGACTCCGAGCCGAGATGACGAGGAACCGACCCTCGTATATGGCAAAAAAAATATGCCGACCCATATCAGCCGTTGGATCTTGTAAAAAAGCGCGCTCGTCATGATGGACGGCCCAGATGCTGCCACGTCCACTAAACGACAAGATAGCGTTTTATGGGAATCCACGCTGAGATGAACGGCCCAGATGATGCCACATACCTAGGAGGATCCGAGCCGAGGAGACAATCCACCGAGCTGAGGAGCTAGTCCATCGAGCCGAGGCGCTGATCCTCCGAGCCGAGAGGACGAGGAACCGACCCTCGAATATGGCGAAAAAACTCGCCGACTCATACCAGCCGTTGGATCTTGTAAAAAAGCGCGCTCGTCATGATGGACGGCCCAGATACTGCCACGTCCACTAAACGACAAAATAGCGTTTTATGGGGATCCACGCTGAGATGGACGGCCCAGATGATGCCACGTACCTCAGAGGGTCCGAGCCGAGGAGCTGGACCACCGAGCCGAGGCGCTGATCCTCCGAGCCGAGGAGCCGAGGAGCCGACCCTCGTATACGGCAAAAAACCTGCCGAGGAACTGGGACAGTCTGATTACTCCAAAATTTGCGCTCCGCGCAGATCGAAGGTCCAGATTATGCCACCTCATAAATTAGTATTTAAAAATCAATTTTTATCTATTTAAATCGTTTTATTTATTTAAAAATTGTTAAAAATTCGGAAAAATTAGCTAAAAATTCTAGAAAATAATTAAAAATTCGGGGGGATATTTTTGAGCCCCTGAACGAACAATTATTACCTAGAATGTACTGTTAAGCCTCCCAAACGATTGGTTAACGCATCGCAAAAAATAAATAAATAGCCCGAAAAAATAGATAAAAACTCGATACGGCTTCAGAACATCATATGGATTCAAAAAAGACGAAGTTACCGTGCTACCCACTTCAAGATTCAAAAATCCCCCAATCGGACTCCGATACAACTCCACTAGCCATTAAAACAGTCAAACTACTCCTCAAAAACTGATCATCCTCAGCCTTTAGGAGTGGGGGGCTCGTGATGTGGCTAAAAATGGGGGTTTAATCGAGACCGTCCAAATTGGGCACGAATCCTGAAGCCCAGGGGTAAAACAGTAATTTCACTTACTAACAGGTCTGAAACGAGTACTGGTTCTCCTCCCCAAAGAACCGTTAACCCGCGAACGAATCCACCTCAACTGGGTGCGGATCTCAACCCGCAATAAACCCGGTCCAACAAGATAGAATTAGGGTTTCTGATTAATATTAATCAACGGTCCTGATTCATATCTATCCTTTCACTAGGGATTAGGGATTACATTCCTAATCTGTTTACAAGGAGAATATTCCTTATCAGATCACGGGGATCACATTCCTAATCTGTTCCCTAAGATGCCTATAAATACCTCCTATCCATCTCCATTAAGAGGTAATCAATCTTTCTCCAGTTTTTGCGCTCTTTCATAATCTCTCTGATTACTGACTTGAGCATCGGAGGGTGCATCGCCGGGAACAACTCCGGTGTCTCGCACTTTTTGCAGGTGTACGGCGGGAGCGATGATCAAACCCCGGCGGAACAGGTATACAGGTTCACTATTCAGTTTCCCTAAGAATCCACAAATACTATCTGTTTGCCCCCACACCAAATTTAGCGGCAACATATATACCTCCCGACCAGCATGTCAAGGGAAAGAGTTTCCAGCCTTTGAGATTGTTATCGGTGTTGTCCACTATAAAACTATTGGATCCACTAGAAAAGTATTACGTATTTTCAGTTTTCTTCATGATTTTCACCCCTGGAATCGCGGGGGGGGGGGGGGGGGGGGGGGGGGGGGGGGCTCCCCCATGTTTAATGTTTTTTTGGAACCACAAAGCCCAATCCACCTATTAAAAGCTGAAATGGTGGTATAAACTTTGGGCTAAATATTATTTCGTTTCCTAATTCTATTGTGCCACATGTTTTTTTTTCGGGGGGGGGGGGGGGGGGGGGGGTTGATGAAGGGTTTCGAGCACATAAACGCAGCGGAATAAGCGTGAAAAATAAATAAAAATCGAAACCCTCCGCAGGATCCATGCGAAAACACAAGATTTAATTCGGAGATTAAGAATAAATACCTTAAGAAGCTTTAACAATTTATTATGGGAGAATTAAAGAGGTCCAAGCTTCTTGAATCATCACGCATCCCGCTCTCGCAATCTACGCTCTACCGGTATCCACACGAACGCTTGATCTTTGAAGGGGCGATGTACTAGCATCCGAAAACCAACTTCTCTCTATCTCCATCTTCATCTCTCAAACGGCTAGGGTTTTTCTCTTGAACCTCTAACCCTAATTTTGAGAGTTTAAGATGTTTATATAGAGAGAAAAATCTGTTTTCTAAAGCCCAATCCCATTGGGCTTTTATTAAAAGTAGAATTCTTAATTAAATAATTAATTAAGTCAAACTTAATTAATATTCTAATATAATTCTAATTCTAATAATTAGTAAATTTGAAATTCTATTTAATTAATTAATTAAGTCTCACTTAATTAATATTATAAATAAAATCGAATTACTATTTAATTTAAATTCATAATTTAAATTAAATCTCCTTCAAGCGTTCTTGTGTGTGACCCTGTAGGTTATTATTACGTTGGCAATAATTTTATTATTCAATAAAATTATAAACAATGAGCGGCATCTAGTAATACATCATTGCTACCCAAGTAATAATAATAAATCGGTGATTCGATTAAACCTTTCGTGACTAATGTTCCATGTAATATAATCCTTTTAACCTTGATATTATAGATTAAACTTGAGGCATGGTTTGTGTCATCCTCTTCATAATTTAATCTTTATTTTCTTGATCGATGAGTAGACTATTCAAACAAATCTATATTTGAGCATGGCCATGCATTTCATAGTCTCACTCAAACAAGAGGCCAATAATATCACTCCTATAAATAGGAGGGTTAAATCCCATCTAGATCATTCATATCTCTCACATGATTCATAATATACCCAACAACCATCTTTATCATTACCCGGTTAAAGATAACTTTTGATGAAATCAAAGTATATTAATTCTCATGTAGAACTATAATGATTTCAGGTCTAAGGATCATTACACCATTATCACTGTGAGATTTCTTATGACACTATTTATAATCTTCCATGTAGAATCTCACGGTGGGTCAGTCCAGTACACTGTACTCTTACATGTACCTATGCATTGACTTTAGCATCTCTATACTAATGACCAATGAGATATGGTCATCAGTCAATCAACATACTAGTCTCGATGTATTATTATTGTCCTTATAATAATAATACTCGACTAGGGACATTTAAGAATATGATACTCTTAACATATATAATCTCATGTTCAAATCTCATATTTGAATCTATATAATTTGTATCATATTCTAAGGACATTTATTATGCTAACATTTATAACGCAGTAAATAAAGACATAATAAACTTATATTTTAATAATCACTAAAACATAATGACATAATAGCGTTTCTAAAACTCTAATGTATTGTCTCTAGGGCACCTACACTAACAATCTCCCACTTGCACTAGAGCCAATCATCATGTATCCAATACCCATTGGACTAGTGTGACATTAAAGCTTTTACTGCGATAAAGGCTTTTGTCCGTGGGTCTGCAAAATTATCATTTATATGCACTTTACATATATTCATTGTAGAATCATGTACTATCTCTTGTTGTGAACCATTCCAACTTATAGCATCTATTTGGACAAAAACACAAAACCAAACTTAGACATTACATTGTCCTTGTCTATCTAAAACTAGTACCAGTGTAACATTTTACTACTAGTTTCTCATTTTCTCCATACACCAAGAATGTTCTTCAGTCTTGTACTTAAGAATATTCTTGACCGCTGTACAGTGACCTTCACATGGATTAGACTGGTATCTGTTCGTCATGCTAAAAGCATACGACACATCAGGACAAGTACATTTCATTGTACACATGATAGATCCAAATCTTACTCATGTGATCCGTATCATCTAATGATTGAAAACAATTTTTCACTTGAGATCGATATCTCATGAGACATGGGGACGAATCCCCTTTAGTATCTTGCATCCTAAAATGATGCAGAACTTTATCAATGTATGTACTCTGACTTAGATCGATCAATCTTCCTGATCTATCTCAATAGATTCTAATCCCTAATATGTGGGTCGCATCATCTAAGTCCTATATAGAGAAACTATTTCTCAACCAAGTCTTAACAGTCTGTAGAGAAGAAATGTCATTCCTATATCATCAACATAAAATACTAGGAATGCCATATGGCTCCCACTAACCTTCTTGTAAACACACGGTTCATCTTCATTTTGAATAAAGCCAAACTCTTTGACTGTCTCATCAAAGTGAACATTCCATCTTCTTGAGGCCCGCTTAAGTCCATAAATGGATCAGTGCAGCTCACATATCTTTCTAGCATCCTTTGGATTGACAAAACCTTCAGGCTGTGTCACGTACACATCCTTATCAAGGCTTCCATTAAGGAAGGCTATCTCATCCATCTGCCAGATTTCATAGTCATAATAAGCCGCTATTGCAAGCAAAATCTAATGGATTTGACCATTGGCACTGGTGGAAAAAGCTTCATCATAGTCAATACCATGAATTTGTTTGAAACCTTTATTTTTAACCAGACTAGCTTTATAGGTCTGTACATTACCTTCCATGTCGGTTTTTCTTCTAAAAAACCCATTTGTACCTTTTAGGTTTTACCCCTTAAGGTGGATCAACCAAAGTCCATACTTGGTTATCATACATGGAATCCATTTTAGATTTCATGGCTTCAAGCCATCTCTTAGAGTCTGGACTGTTCATAGCATCCTTGTAGATGAGGGGCTCATCTTAATCTATGAGCATCAAATCACCATTACGAGTTAAGAGAAATCCATAATATCTCTCAAACTCATGGTGAATCCTACTAGATCTATGGACAACCTGTGTTTCTTGAGCAATATTACCATCATCATTAATTTGAATATCCTGCTCATGTTCCACTTCTGGTTCAACGTTATCTTATGGTTCTCGAGTTTCATCGAGATCTATTTTCCTCCCACTATTTCTTTTGGAGACCAGTTCTCGTTCTAGAAACACAGCAGTTCGAGAAACAACCACTTTGTTCTCTGTAGGATTATAGAAGTAATGTCCCTTAGTTTCCTTTGGGTACCCCACAAAATAACACTTATCTGATTATGGTCCAAGCTTATCAGAGATCAGACGTTTCACAAACGCTTCACATCTCCATACTTTCATAAAAGACATGCTTTGACGTTTCTCAGTCCATATCTCATATGGTGTCTTTTGAACCAATTTAGTATGAACACGGTTAAGTGTATATGCAGCCGTTTCCAAGGTATAACCTCATAAATTTATTGGAAGATTAGCATGACTCGTCATCAATCGTACCATGTCCAACAAGGTGCGATTTCTCCTCTTGACACACCATGTCATTGTGGTGTTCCAAGTGGAGTTAGTTGTGATACAATACCACACTCTTTAAAATCCAAGGCTTAATTACTAATCTCTTTGATCAAATCTTAGAGCTTTTATATTTTCGCCTAGTTGCTTTTCTAATTCATTCTTTATTCTTTGAACTTTTCAAAAGATTCAGATTTGTTCTTCAAAAGTTACACAAATCCATACCTACTGAAATCATCAGTGAATTTAATGAAGTAGTAATAGCCACCTCTTGCCATCGAACGCATGAGACCACATACATCATTATGTATTATTCTAATCGTTCGGTAGCCCTTTTACGTATACAATAAAAGGGGCATCATTCATCGTTCCAAGTAAACAAGGTTAGCAACATCGTATGATTCAAAATCAAACTTATCCTTAGTTCATCTTAATGAAATTTGGATATGCGCTTCTTATTTAAATGGCATATGCAATAAAGCCAGAGATATATTTAATTTGAGTCATTTTAGAACGTCTAAATTATTAACTAATTGTGCAACATTATAAGTTTTATCATCGAAATAGAATGAACAACTATTGTTATTTAATTAAAATGAAAAAACCTTTCTTGTCCAAACAAGAAATCATATAATGTCTCTACTTATTGTAGGCACGTAAGAACAATTATCAAGTTCTAAAATTTGCCTTGTGGGCAAATTAAGTAACGAGTTCATCTAACCAGAGCAACAACCTTTGCTCCAAATTAAACTCGATACTTGAAGCTTGACCCTTATCGGTCTTCTTCATTTTTAATATCTTCCAATAAAATATGACAGTTCAACTTCCAGTGTCTCGGTTTTCCACAGAAGCGACAATCGCCTCTTTGGCAACACCTAAGTGGGTGTTCTAGTCTATCTCATTCATCTTACTGTTCATAACATAATGAGAATAGTTATTGTTCAAAGATTTCAATATAACTCATCATCTTTCAAACATGTGGTCCAACCGAATCTCACTCTCCCTTCTTATAATTATAAAGTGCTTAGTTATTGTCAAATCTTTCTTGATAAACAATCCCTCAAAACATCTTTTGAAGGTACTCTATCATCTCATATGCATCCATATGCTCATGTTGCTTCTAAAGCTTAGCACTTACAAGCATGAGACATGAAACATCAGTCGCATCATTAATTTGCTTCAAATAAGCATATTATTCAGCATATGTTACATTCTCATCTAAAGGAGTAGGGGGGGATATGAATGACATAGAGCTTTTGCATTACATGAGGACGATCCTCAAGTTCCTATGTCAGACAAGGAAGTTAGTTCTTGTCATATTGTCCTTCTCAAGGACTGATCGCATAGAGAAGTTGTTTGTGTTATTTATCATTTGATATCTACAATATTAAATTGCATAAAATGAACTAGATTGCATCTATTAATTATTATGTTCAAGTGATTATGGTACATTCATCTAATATACCTCCCACTATTTTGATCAAATTAATAGCCCTTACTATTAATTCGGAAAGCAATTATTATATATCTTTCTAGTGAGCCAAGATCCATATTTCATCATGTCTTGAGTCAGCATTGGCCGAAACTCCCAAAACACAACTATTTAGGTAGACAACATTTGTCAATTATATCACGTATATAACTCTTGGATAGTTTGGTGAACAACCATTGCTCTAATTTATCTAATAAAATTTTCGCCAAACTCTATGCTTCTAAGTTCGCAATCCTATTGCGACGACTTAGTTAAGTTAGACCCAATGATTAACATGTAATCATGACGAGTATCACATTTACTCTTTCGCACCTAACCACGATTAAAAAGAGTGCTCTACTTTGGCAAACACACCCCTTATGATCTAGGCCTTGATGAGTGTTAATTCATTGGAAAGCATCTAGTTAACTTAATATTTTGATAAGGGGTTTACTTATAAACGATCATGATCCCATCATAAAGAGATTCTCAATTTTTCCTTGAACTAAATATTTCAAATCAAAATTCGTTGAATGAATGATTTCCAGATCAGAGGTTAACGCACAGACGGCATTATGGACACCCCCTTTCTAACAGATTCGTAATCGGTTGTTGACAAAATCATTCAATCGTGAACAATGAAAATCCACATTTAATTACCGTGTTTCATAAACACAAGAATCTCATGATCGTTTGTTTAAAATTCATCTTAAATCGTTACAGATTTTATCTTGTTAAGCATGCATGGCATGGGTGTCGTATCTAATACATACATCTTAATCTAATTAAGCATGCATCATTATCTCTACACATACATTGTATCACATACATTCATACATATGTAAAGTGCATAAAGTAAACGTGTTTGGTTATGGCCCATCCTATATGATCTTTCCAAGCTAATGGAAAAATCAAGGTCAATCTATGGGTGGTTTAAAATACTACACTATTACATGTCTTTATCTTCTTCATCTTCATCTTGTATCTCCTTCTTTGGAATGCTCATTGGTTTGCCTCCTTGCTTCCATGTCTTCATTGATCATTACATTGAATAATGGAAAAAAATATTCTTATGTACTTACAAGAGGAACTCGAGTTACATTCGAGAATATAAATTACAAGAAATTGAAGACGACATGCAAGTCGTATTTAGAAACCAAACCATAAATCAAAACCACTAACCTATGGGTCTTAAGGCCATAACCATACACCATGCTCATATAACAATTAAGAATATCTCATATTTCAATATGTCATCATACCACATCATATTTGTCATGATCCAATCACCAAAAATTAAATAGGGTAAAATCAGAAAATTGCAATCAAAATTCTGAAAACAGTAAATCGCAATTTTTAGGTTCTAAACGGCGTCAAACGCCTTATATCCGCATCGGTGACAAAGTCAGTATTGCTCAGTGACCCGATTCCAGTCAGAAAACATATTTTATTTGCGAAAATCGGACACTGGATATAGATTTCACCAAATCTGCTCATCTTTGCAGAAACCGTATCGTATATAATCTACGCAATAAGAACAAATATATAATATTCAAATAATATCATATATTATCTAATCATGTTATACCATATCATATTTCATCATGATCCAATCATAAAAATCATATAAGGCATAATTCAGAAAATTGAAATTAAATCTGAAAACATAAAATTGCATATTTCAGGCCCTAAACGGCGTCAAACGCCTTACAGACGAGTCGGTGATAGCTTAAGCTATCAGTTTTGTTCAGACGCTCGTTTCCCTTTCCGAAAAGGTACTCAATTGCAAAAATCGGACACTAGAAATAGATTTCAGCAAATCTGCAGCAGCCGTTTCAGAATCCATATCGAATATGATTCTCGTAATTAGAACAAACATAAATCATATACATATCAGTATACATACAGATTATAAGATCATCATATGATCATCCCAATCATCATTAACTTACAGTTTATGCATATATATCAAAACTTAGCGCATCATACACTGACAATCACAAAGCATGCTCATATATATATCAAAACTGTAACAAATAAACGAATTAAAACGTTTTCGCAAGTAGCTCTGATACCAATGAAGGGTTTCGAGCACATAAACGCAGCGGAATAAGCGTGAAAAATAAATAAAAATCGAAACCCTCCGCAGGATCCATGCGAAAACACAAGATTTAATTCGGAGATTAAGAATAAATACCTTAAGAAGCTTTAACAATTTATTATGGGAGAATTAAAGAGGTTCAAGCTTCTTGAATCACCACGCATCCCGCTCTCGCAATCTACGCTCTACCGGTATCCACACGAACGCTTGATCTTTGAAGGGGCGATGTACTAGTATCCGAAAACCAACTTCTCTCTATCTCCATCTTCATCTCTCAAACGGCTAGGGTTTTTCTCTTGAACCTCTAACCCTAATTTTGAGAGTTTAAGATGTTTATATAGAGAGAAAAATCTGTTTTCTAAAGCCCAATCCCATTGGGCTTTTATTAAAAGTAGAATTCTTAATTAAATAATTAATTAAGTCAAACTTAATTAATATTCTAATATAATTCTAATTCTAATAATTAGTAAATTTGAAATTCTATTTAATTAATTAATTAAGTCTCACTTAATTAATATTATAAATAAAATCGAATTACTATTTAATTTAAATTCATAATTTAAATTAAATCTCCTTCAAGCGTTCTTGTGTGTGACCCTGTAGGTTATTATTACGTTGGCAATAATTTTATTATTCAATAAAATTATAAACAATGAGCGGCATCTAGTAATACATCATTGCTACCCAAGTAATAATAATAAATCGGTGATTCGATTAAACCTTTCGTGACTAATGTTCCATGTAATATAATCCTTTTAACCTTGATATTATAGATTAAACTTGAGGCATGGTTTGTGTCATCCTCTTCATAATTTAATCTTTATTTTCTTGATCGATGAGTAGACTATTCAAACAAATCTATATTTGAGCATGGCCATGCATTTCATAGTCTCACTCAAACAAGAGGCCAATAATATCACTCCTATAAATAGGAGGGTTAAATCCCATCTAGATCATTCATATCTCTCACATGATTCATAATATACCCAACAACCATCTTTATCATTACCCGGTTAAAGATAACTTTTGATGAAATCAAAGTATATTAATTCTCATGTAGAACTATAATGATTTCAGGTCTAAGGATCATTACACCATTATCACTGTGAGATTTCTTATGACACTATTTATAATCTTCCATGTAGAATCTCACGGTGGGTCAGTCCAGTACACTGTACTCTTACATGTACCTATGCATTGACTTTAGCATCTCTATACTAATGACCAATGAGATATGGTCATCAGTCAATCAACATACTAGTCTCGATGTATTATTATTGTCCTTATAATAATAATACTCGACTAGGGACATTTAAGAATATGATACTCTTAACATATATAATCTCATGTTCAAATCTCATATTTGAATCTATATAATTTGTATCATATTCTAAGGACATTTATTATGCTAACATTTATAACGCAGTAAATAAAGACATAATAAACTTATATTTTAATAATCACTAAAACATAATGACATAATAGCGTTTCTAAAACTCTAATGTATTGTCTCTAGGGCACCTACACTAACAGTTGAGACTCCCCTCCCCCCATGTTTAATGTTTTTTTGGAACCCCAAAGCCCAATCCACCTATTAAAAGCTGAAATAGTGGTATGGACTTTGGGCTAAACATTATTTCGTTTCCTAATTCTATTGTGCCACATGTTTTTTTAATATAAATTTCTCAATTTCAATTTCAGCCAATCTGTAATTTTATTTATGTTATGTGAATCCCCAAAGAAACAAGAGTCCTTGATAAGTAAATACAATAATTATTGTTACGTTTTTAAGACAAAAGTTTAGAAAAGTACATATGGCATTACGATTTAACTATATAATATGTAGTCTGGATTTCAATTCTAAATCATTTTGTTGATTCAATTTTAAGTATGCAATCTGAATTTTATTTTGTTGATGCAAGTGTGAGTAGATCATTTTGTTCTACCCAGAGATCTCATTTGTGAAACAGTTTAAAGTTTGTGATTTTTTTTAGTATCTTAAAAGTAATGCTTATTATTTGATCTGTATGATCCTTGGATAAAATTTTGAATAAGAAGATAGTGTTTACACAAGTTACAAGTATATCTATTCATTTGGGTCGTATCTCTTAGCCTCTAGTATCATAACAATGTAAATAGTGTAGTATGATGATTGATTAGTGTTGCTGCTAATTTTGGTGTGGGAGCAAACAGATAGAATTTGTGGATTCTTGGAGAAAACAATAAAGCAAACCTGTTGACCTGTTGACCTTCACCAACTTGTAGACTTGATCTCTTGCCGCTGCCGTGAACCTGCAAAAAGTGCGAAACATCGGGGTTGATCCCGGCGACACACCCTCCGACGCTCAAGTCAATAATCAGAAAAGATTATGAATGAGCTTTGATTGGCAAAAGATTGATTACCTCATAATGATGGTGGGTGGGGGGTATTTATAGCCGCCTTTGGAACCAGTTTAGGAAGAAAATCCCTAATTCCCAGTGAAAGGATAGAGCGAATCAGGGCCGTTGATTAGGGACAATCATAAACCCTAATTCTATCCAGCTTGACTGAGTTTCTTGCGGGTTGGAACCTGCACCCAGTTAAGACAAATCCGTTCGTGGGTTATTGGGCTTTGAAGAAAGACCCAGTTCCTGTTTCAGACCCGTTTGTAGGTGAAATTACCGTTTTACCCCTGAGCTTTAAGATTCGTGCCCGATTTGAACAGTTCCGATTTAACCCTATTTTTGGCCATATCACGAGCCCCCCACTCCTGGAGACTGAGTCTTACAATCATTGAGGAGTAGTTTTGTTGTTCTAATGGCGTACGGGATTTTATCGGTGTTCTTAAGGGAATTGAATCTAGCTCGGGGTGTAACGGTAGTTTTCTGAGCTTGTAAAATGCCCAAAATTATTCTCAGATTTTTCTGAATTTTTTGTGATTTTTCCAGATTTTTCTGAATTTTTTCGAATTTTTTATTTAATTTCCGAATTCAATAATTAATTATCGAAAAATTTAATTAATTATTCTAATTTAATAATTACTATTTTCAGAATTTAAAATTTATTTTCTGAATTAATAATTATTTTTAGAATTTTTAATTAATTTTTTCCAATTTTTAAATATTTTTTCGAATTTTTTAAATAATTAATTCGATTATTTAAATAAATAAATAAATAAATACCTGGTGACGTGGTGCGATCGTGTGCATTGATCACGATCAAGCGAGCGCGCATCGGGAGGTCATTTTTTGCTCATAACATCTTCGGTGGCAAGAGCTCTCGGCAAAAGTGACCGAAGTCCATGTAGACGCCATGTGGCAAAGTCAACCGTTAACTTCTTTTTTTCTTCTTTCTTTTCTTCCTCGCTGCTGCTCTTTTCTTTTTCTTCTTCCTTCTCCTTCGTCTTCTCCATTCCCGTGCTCTCTCCCTCGTCCCCTTCTCCGACTCAACCTCCGAGCAGTAAAAAGTGAGCTCGAAGCCCGTGAGCTTGGTGGAGGAGCTTGGCATAGCTTGCCCGAGGGAACTCGAAGAGGGAGCTGCTGGCGGCCGTGAGTGGGCTCGACGTTGGGCTCGGAGCTCGAAGTCAAGGAGAGCTCGAGCTCGTGGAAGAGGGAGAGCTCGGCACGGGAGTGGAGGTTGAGGCTCGGCAATAATGGCGAGCTCAACATCGGTGGGTGGTGGAGCTCGGCAGTTGGTGCTCACGAAGTGGAGGGCTCGGCGACGACTGTATGGGGTTCGAGCTTTGGCCATGGGAGTTTTGGGTTTGGAGCTTCGACGAAGATGGAGGAGCTCGATACTGGTGATTGTGTCGCTCGACGAAGAGGGGCTCGAGCTCGGCAATGGGCTGGAGCTTGACAAAGCTCGGTGGAGGAGCTTGGTGATGGCGAGGTCGAGCTCGCGCGAAGGTGGGTTCGAAGCTTGTGCTTCTTGAGTTCGTCGAGGTAGAGGAGTGCTCGGTTGCGGACGTTGGCCATGGCGGAGCTCGCTCGAGGTGGGAGCTCGACAGAGTTTGGCTGCGATCGGAGCTCGCGCCGTGGAGGAGCTCGGCGGGGCTCGAAGTTAAAGGAGCCGGCTTCGTTTTGGGGTTTTTGATCTCCAACTTTTTGGCGTCAAACCATTGGAGCCGGCTTCGTTTTGGGGTTTTTGATCTCCAACTTTTTGGCGTCAAACCGTTGGAGAAGAAGGGGAGGAGAGAGAAAGGGTTTGGGTTTGGTCCTTAACGGGTCCGAACCCGACCCTGTAGCCCCCTTTTCTTTTTTTGTGTGTTGTTTGTTTGGTTGCTTGTATCTGAGCCGTCGATCTCATTTGAGCATGAATTTCGAGGTAAAGAATTTCTCTCATTTGAGCTCCGGTGGCAGGTTGCTTCGGCGACGTTGCCGACCCCCTCAAAATATGTGTTAAGAAGGAGGCCGAAGTCCAGGGGGGTTCGGGGTCTCCTGCTGAGGTTCGGAGACACATGTAAAGAAGGGGTTCGGCGAGTCTTTGCCGAAGTCCGGAGTGAGTTTTTTCCATGCTTGAGGATCGGTGGCAAGAGCGCTCGGCGAACGGTGCCGAGGTCCATTTTTTCCATGTAACATGGTCGGTGGCAAGAGCGCTCGGCGAGGTGTGCCGAGATCCAATTTTTCCATGTAACATGGTCGGTGGCAAGAGTGCTCGGCAAAGTGTGCCGAGGTCCAATTTTTCCATGTAACATGGTCAGCGCCAAGAGCGCTCAGCGAAGTGTGTCGAAGTCTAAGGTGAGTTCTTCTCGATGTTCCCGGTGCTACAGAGGTCGAATCGGGGCGTAGGACCCCTTGTTTCGAAGCTTTTTCGAAGATCTACAAGTTCTCTTCAGAGATGAATTGGAGAATCCTCCTTCCTTAAGGTCAAGATAGTCCCGCAACATCTTCGTTTTCGCGAAGTTGAGAAGTGCTTTGCATGGCTCTAGGGGAAGTCCGTTCTTGGAGGACAAGTTTGAGGAGCAACTCGAGGAGAGAGTTGTGAGCTCCGAACTCGTTGTGAAGAGGTCTGCTTTGGAGGTGAGCGGAGCGAAGAGCTTGGCCCTAGGAAAAAGCCATTTGGGAGACAAGTTTGAGGAGCAACTCTAGAAGAGAGTTGTGAGCTCCGAACTCGTCGAGAAGAGGTCCGCTTTGGAGGCGAGCGGAGCGAAGAGCTTGGCTCTAAGAGAGAGCCATTTGGGAGACAAGTTTGAGGAGCAACTCCAGGAGAGAGTTGTGAGCTCCGAACTCGTTGAGAAGAGGTCCGCTTTGGAGGTGAGCGGAGCGAAGAGCTTAGCTCTAGGATAGAGCCATTTGGGGGACAAGTTTGAGGAGCAACTCTAGGAGAGAGTTGTGAGCTCCGAACTCGTTGTTTAAGTGAGAGAATCGACGGTTGTGGGAGCAGTTCCGAATGGCGAACCACTTCCTACCCGCTTATGAGCGAGTAATTTGAAGTGGAATCGAGCCAAGTGTTGGACTCCGAACTCGTCGTTTAAGAGAGATTCAACGGTTGTGGGAGCAGTTCCGAATGGCGAACCACTTCTTACCCGCTTATGAGCGAGTAATTTGAAGCAGAATCGAGCCAAGTGTTGGACTCCGAACTCGTTGTTTAAGACAGATTCAACGGTTGTGGGAGCAGTTTCGAATGGCAAACCACTTCTTACCCGCTTATGAGCGAGTAATTTGAATCAGGATCGAGCCAAGTGTTGGACTCCGAACTCGTTGTTAGAGGGGGTTATCGAGTTGTAGGAGCAATTCCGAATAGTGAACCACTTCTTACCCGCTTATGAGCGAGTAATCGAGCCAAGTGTTGGACTCCGAACTCATTGTTAGAGCTTGGTAAGTTGTGGGAGAAGCTGGACTTTGAACTCACCATTTAACGAGTCGCAGATGTTACTCGAAGAGATAGAGACAAAGCAAGAGCAATAATTTTCAATGAAAAATGTAAAGTTTTATTGAGATAAACTAAGTGGCCGCTTCAATGGGGCGAGCCATTATTACATGCTATTGGCTGGGTTACAAGCATCGGCCTTATTGAAAATCAAGATCCTACTTCTACGATAAGGTGAAGACCTCTCGGGAGGAGCTGGGTTCTCCCTCGATTGGTCCTCTTTGGATGAGGTGGAAGACGGCCCCAGGTTCTGGTCTTGAAGTTCAGCGGGCCTCTCTGTTCATTTGTACGCTCCTCAGGGGGGAGCTCGGCCCCATCTTTTTAGACGAACTTGATCAGGTGTCTCCGCTGTATGAGTTCTTCGATCTCCTCCTTGAAAGCTCGACAATCATCCGTGTCGTGGTCGTGGTTCCTGTAAAAGCGGCACCACTTATCCTTGTTCCTCTTCTTGCCAGGGGTATTCATTCTAGGGGGAGCGCGGAGTAGCCCTTCCTTGTCCACCTCCATAAGAACTTCTGATATATTAACAATGAGGGGGGATGAACTTCTCAAAACGAAAAGTCGGACGGCGCTGGCCATTGCCGTCCTGCTAGGATTTTTGGGACCCCTCTTCGCTCATATTCTTCCGTTTGTTCCCGGAAGATGATTCTTCAAGAGTATGGGTGTTGAGAGCCTCTTCCACTTGTATGTACTTCTCCACCCTAAGTAAGAGTTCTGAGAAGTCCCGAGGAGGTTTCTTGGCAAGGGATGCCTTGAGGCGAGCGTCGGTGACGTTGCGCTCGAAAGCGGCAGAGGCTACTGATTGGTTGAGGGAGGGAATGGACCGGGCTTCGGCGGTGAAGTGTCGAACGTAATCCCTTAGGCGTTCACCCTTTTCTTGGTTGAGGGTCACCAGAGATACACTTGTTTTCTCGGCCCGGCGGCTACTCACGAAATAAGTAAGGAAGATCCCTTCAAATTGGTCGAATGAGAAGATGGAGGCCGGGGCGAGTCGAGAGTACCATTCTCTCGCAGACCCCTTCAGCGTGGCAGGGAAGATCTTGCAGAGGAGGGCGTCTGAAGCCTGGTGGATCATCATGAGAGTTTTGAAACTCTCTATGTGATCCGCGGGGTCCGACTCCCCGGTATACACCTCGAAGTGAGGCGGTTTGAAGTTCTCTGGGACGGGGGCCTCCATGATGGTGCGGGAGAATGGAGGTCTGCTCGGGCGGAGATTTATCGCCCGTTGCTCTTCTTCCCTGTTAATTCGGTCGAGGCATCTCTCCATCTCATGGAGACGGCGGTAGACTAAGTCTTCTCTTTGATCATATCTTGCCGAGCCCCAGGACTCATCTTCGTACGAGGGTGGACTGGGGCTGCGACGATGGTAGCTTGGAGATGGACGAAGACTATGAGTGTGAAGGCGGTGGCTCCTATCCAGCTCTTGACTAGGTGGCCTCTAGTCGTTCTTCGGGGCGATATTGAGGGCCCGTAAGACTGTCGGTTGGAAGTCTTGAAGATCTGCCCTTGTGACTGGTACCTCTCCAACTTGGCGGTCCCTATGTGTGGCTCGGCTTATTGGAGAATGAGTTCTCTGCCGATGACGCTGAGGGGACTCTCTTCGCCTCCTCGGGAGAGGGGATCTTCTAGTCCTCGGTCAGCGGGGGGTTCGGACTCTTGAGGCCCCTGGGTGCTCAGGTTGATGGACTCCCACAAGGGCTCGCCATCCATTCAGGCGAGTTCTGAGGTCGACCCCCTTTTGGCGGTCGGCAGTCACTTGACAAAGATCTCGCTCGGGGGGGCTTTGAGAAGCCATAGATTCAACTGAAGGATTGGGACCCGCGACATGGTCATGAGGAGGATGTTGCTTCGGACGACTCCGACGGGAGCCCCCCTGGGCAGCCCCCCGAGACCCTAAAGGGGCCTATTGAGGAGGAGCATCTTGAGTTGGAGGAGGGGGAGGAGGAAGAGAGGTGGTTCTTCAGTTGGAGACCGCTGCCTTCCCCTTCTGTTTTGGATGCATGGCTTGAAACTAGTATCGCTGATGAAGTTAGGTCGGGTTGCTTTTTCATTCCCACAGACGGCGCCAATCTGTTGCTGCTAATTTTGGTGTGGGAGCAAACAGATAGAATTTGTGAATTTTTGGAGAAAACAATAAAGCAAACCTGTTGACCTGTTGACCTTCACCAACTTGTTGACTTGGTCTCTTGCCGCTGCCATGAACCTGCAAAAAGTGCGAAACACCGGGGTTGATCCCGGCGACGCACCCTCCGACGCTCAAGTCAGTAATCAGAAAAGATTATGAATGAGCTTTGATTGGCAAAAGATTGATTACCGAATAATGATGGTGGGTGGGGGGTATTTATAGCCGCCTTTGGGACCAGTTTAGGAAGAAAATCCCTAATTCCCAGTGAAAGGATAGAGCGAATCAGGGCCGTTGATTAGGGACAATCATAAACCCTAATTCTATCTAGCTGGACTGGGTTTCTTGCAGGTTGGAACCCGCACCCAGTTAAGGTAGATCCGTTCGTGGGTTATTGGGCTTTAAAGAAAGACCCAGTCCCCGTTTCAGACCTGTTTGTAGGTGAAATTACCGTTTTACCCCTGAACTTTAAGATTCGTGCCCGATTTGAATGGTTCCGATTTAACCCTATTTTTAGCCATATCAATTAGCATTACTGTTACCAAATTTAGAGTACAACTGTACAAGTACCAAAAAATAGATGATACTAAGAACACGAATTCAAATATTTACTTTGCTTATAATTTTATTTTGATCTAATTACTTTGATTTTTCAAAACAAAAATAAAGTAAGGGATTTTCGGCAACAATCATATTGATGCCGGGAAAAAAAAAATGAGACCCCCATTTTGATTTGTCTGGTTTCGCTACTGCCTGGAATACTTGTGAGATCCTTCGTAGCCCTCACAAAAAGGTTATTGAATACAATGGAGAATTTTGTAAAGAAGATTTAGTGCTAAAGTATGTTATGACTAACTTTTACTAGAAAACCTTTTTTTATACAAAAGATTATATAGAATGCAATATTTATAACTTCTCAAGGACTTTATGTAAATCTCTCTTCATAAAGTTGCCCTTAACATACATTGGAATTGAACCTCCTCCTTAATTTGCTTTAAATGTAGACCACATAAAGGGAAAGACTTACATGACAAGAAATTACAATAGAAGAATGTACTTGTCTAGAAAGAAAATGACAAAAAGGGGAATAAATAAGAGAAATAAAAATAGAGAATAATATTGAATATACTTTCTATATGTAGCCGCATCCATACATGTTAGGGTTGAGGAGTGAATGTTTGTGTGGAAGGGATGAAATTGGAACTAGGCTGAAGTCGTCGACAGAACCAAGCTGTACGAAAGACAAAACAAATTAGAGTTGCAGCATTGTATGAATGTCGGACAAAACAAATGTGGTGCTTTACAGGAAATATTCATACGAAAATTGGAACATATTATGTATTGGATTAAGCATACGAAAGCTGAACGGGGCGATATTGTACATTGCATGTAAAGTTCATACACAAAAGCGAGTGAATCTGAGAGTCATCGTACTTAAGCTGGTTGTTGTCGTTAGAGAAAGTCAAGTTGAAGTTGTGCTTTAAGATGCGTTCAACAAGGTGATAATAGACAAGAAATAGTTTTGTTGAAGCCAAAAAAAAATTAAAAAAATAAAAATAAAAATAAATAAACTTGTATGCAAAAGGTAGAGAAGTCTCTAGTGAGGCTAGGTTGTAATTCAAGAGTAGGTTGCATATGAGGAAAGGTGGAGTGATCCCGAAGATTGCCATAATCAATCCACACCGATTGTGAACCAATTTAACTATTTTTTATAGATGGGTTTTGCGCTATTTACCTTTTTCTCTGATCTCTAATCTCTAATCTCTAATGCTACATGTGCATAATTAATATGAAGGACGTCACAAGTTCGAGTCCTCACTACGTCAGATTTTTTACTTTAATTTTTTTAAATATAATAAATGTGCATCACACGTGTAAATTACTATTTATCTATATCTATCTATCTATAATATAAGGGTAAAAGGGATATGATCAACTTGCTCATTTAGTAAATGAGCAATTGATTATGTGGCATGCATGCGATACATTGGACAACTAATCCTTTTAAGGTTTTCCCAATCACATGTATGCCACATCATCAATTGCTTATTTACTAAAGAGTAATGCTACATCCACTACCAATTTCACTACATTTCACTTCACTACCTTAGGTGACACACTCCAATAGGTAGAGGAAGATAGAGTAGGTGGGGGAACTCTCCAATAGGAGTATGCCACCTAAGGTACTGAAGAAAATGGTAGTGAAATTGGTAGTGGCTAAAGCATTACTCTTTACTAAATGAGCAAGTTGTTTATACCCCTTTTCCCATAATATAATATATAATCTAATAATCTAATCGAATCTAATATTATAATGTGAAAAGGTCTTAATGTCATTTGTAAATCTACCAATGCGTGCTTTGCACGTGCATAACTAATATGAAGGAGGTCTCAGGTTCGAGTTTTCACTACGTCAGATTTTTTACTTTATTTTTTTTTCAAATATATTAAATGTGCATCATACGTGTAAATTACTATCTATCTATCTATAATATAATCTCTAATCTCTAATCTCTAATATTATAATGGGAGAATACCTTAGTGTCATTCGTAAATCTATCAACGCGTGCAACGCATGTGCATAACTATTATAAAGGATGTCTTAGGTTGAAACCCAGACTACGTATGAATTTCTATTTTTAAAAATATATTTATGAAGACGTGCATCGCACGTGTAAATTACTACGTGCAACTCCAACTCTCCCATTATAGTCTTTACATTTACTTTTAAAAATATACAATCCTATTTATTAAGACATGCATCGCAAGTGTAAATCAGAAATTTTACTTTAATTTTAAAAAATATGTGCATCGCATGTGTAAAAAAATAATATGTGCATTGCACGTGGGTTTTGCACTATTTACCTTTTTGTTTAGGCTAAATTTGAAGAAAAAAAACTCTTGAACTATCCCCTTTATACAGAAAATTTCACTGAACTTTTTGTTGGATATATTGGTATATTCTCTCTATATAAATATTGCATGTGCATATGAGTAACACGTGTATTTAACGTATAATTGAATGGATATTGGAACGCGGGTTTGTGGGCTTATAACCTGATACCCAAACCAGTATTTAGAGATAAATACTGGCTTGTGATAGCAGTCTAGGTATTCCAATCTTGATACCTAGGGTGAATATCTCAAGCAACTTAGATCCAGAGATAAACCCTAATTCCCAATTGTTAATTTCTCACAAAACCTAACAATCTTGAGATATTTTTTAATCAATTTGTGAGACCAATGAAATCACCGTTCGTCGGGATTCGATCGACGCCATCGTTGCCGCCACTGCCGTGTGCCATCGTCACCATCGTGGTCGATTTGAGACGAAGTCACCATCGTGGTCTTCTTCTTGCTTTTGGTTGGTCTGTTTGTCAGCCCGATAGCCAATCACAACGACACCCGTGCGGGCGCCGCCCAGGCCAGCCACTGGTTTCTTCACTGTCGTCGCGGATCGAAGGGGACTCAGATGAATGGCATCGTCAATGTCGACGTGCGACTCCGCTGCCCCTGACGTCGATGGGTGCTGCCTTCCCTGGCGTCGTCGATGTCGATGCGCGACGCCGCCGCCCCTGACGTCAATGGGCGCCGTCGCCGCCAGAACAGCCGCCGACGCGCGCACAACTCCCTCTCCTCCTATATCGCGCCGCCCTCTCCTCCTATACGGGGTCAAGGAAGGGAATAAGGGGAGATCAGATCCATTTTGATTTGATTTGTTGATTGGTTCATCATGGTGTTTGGTGTTCGGGGTCAAGAAAGGGATTATGTGTGTGTTATTTTGACTCATAAATGATTAAGAAAAGAGTCCTATGGTTAAGAACCTGCACTTATGTGTTTGGGAGTTTTGTGTTTGGAATTGAAGAGGGGATCTTTGGTGCTCTTGGGATTGATCAGATCCCGACCTCAGATTGAGTCTATCTATTGGTGTGTGGTATTTTGGGTGCAATACGGAATAGATCGGAATCATTCCCAAACAGACTTGACTCTAATTAATTGAAGGGAAAGAGACGGTGAAAGATAAGTTCTTTACCTTCCTTATATTAAATTTTTGTTAAATATTTTGCTATGTGCTGGAAGTTCAAAGATATTCGTTTTATGTTTTGAATTATAGAATTACTGTGATACTAAGTGGTTAAGTTCAAGACTGTATTAATCATTTGTTTAATTAAATATAAGTTGAACAGTTATTTTGGCTATGTGCTAAAACAAAATATCTATTTTGATAAGTTAAACTATATGTTGACTATAAAATTTGGATCTCCAATTAAATTGTTGCTAGAATTAGATAGTGCTAATAATTTGTTTAATTGGCTAATCTTTAACAATTTGATAAATGTAGGAACTTTAATGTTACCTACAAATTGTGTATGTTGGAGACGATGGATTTGCATCATGGTATGATAAGTCTGCACTACGCAGGCTTCTCCATCGAATTTGGAAAAATACTTCTAACTTGAAATGTCGGTATGATTTACTCCAATTTTCTTAGTATTTTTCATGTGATGAATGTGTTAACATTTTGTGTGTTTGATCATATGATTGAAAGTTTTAGATCATAGTTATTCTCACTCAGGAAAACTAGCATGTTTAGGGTTGTTAAGTGTTTTATCATACTATGTGTATAGATATTCTGAAAAATCCATTGTTTGCAGTTTGTGTGAGATTACATATTAGCTTCTCTAATAATTAAAAATAAAATAAAATTGTATAAGATGTATAACAAATGTCTGTAACTTAGGAGAGAGCATCTCTTAATGTAGGATATGACTTTATTAGTTACGCGTTGTTTTTTCTCGTTTATTGTACTGTGTGTGCAAAGTCGAATTATAATATGTTAGTCATTATCTCATCTAGAGTTATGAAGATGATGAAGAAAGAATAAAGGATAGAACTCTTCGCTCAATTTGTTAAAAGCTATTGAGTCAAAGCTTTAACATCCAAGTTGTTTTGAAATTTAGAATCACCATGAACTATATATTAAATTGTTTGTTCTTGTTAAAACTCATAATTCTACTAAATGACACTCCATTATATATGACAAATGTGAAGTTTGAATTTAGATTTTGATCACTAGAAAATCATTTTGTATGGTCTCTAGGAGTTCATAACTTTTTGAATCAATACATTCTGATATTTGTGATCTCAGTAGCTTTGTGACTAGATGAGACGATTGTTGGTCAGAAGTATTTAATCGCTTTTGTAAATGATTAATATAAGTATGTCATATATATGGAGAATGAAGCACTTGTTATTCTTAATGAATTAAAAATTATAGTTAAATGCTAAAAATCAAGGATTCAGTTTTGATAGAGGTGGTGAATATGTTTTAACAACTTTAGAGAAGTTTGCATTGGGCATAATCTCTAGTGCACTCTACTTACAACAGTCAAACGGTATTGATAAAAGTTAGAATCAAATACTTAGTGAAATGTTGAATTCTATATTATTGACTGTTGTTTGTCTTGTGTAATTATGAGTGATGTTGTATTGTTAATCATATCTCTAATGTGTTATTATACTCTAAATTGAATACACCTTGTAAATCATGGTATGAAAACACAAATAATTTTATTAAAGTGAAAATTTGTGTTGTGATATATTTGTTAGAGTACATGACCCTAGAAGGCCTAAAGTGGGACCTACAACAAATATTTATGTGTTTAGAAAGTGCAGAATATAGCTGTGTGGACAGATATTGGATCTATCTAATTTGTGTTAGAAGAATCTAGACTTGCAAAGTTTTTTGAGGATACGTTCATCAAAGATAAATGTATGAAATAATCTAGTCCTACAGACACGTTCAATGATTCACAGTTGGAACCAAGAACCAGCTTTACTGACACTTGAAAACCTGAATGACAAATGAGCATAGAAGAGTCTTTAGTAGACAATGAGATGATTTTGTGTCATACAATAATACTTTAATTTAGTTGATTTGCCGAAAGGGGCTAAAACTATCGTTAGTAAGTGGGGTTTTGTAGAAGAAACTTAATTTTGATTGTTTAGTAGCAATTTTAATGTTTTTTAGTAGCTAACGGATTGACTGAGAAAAATGGGGTAGATTTATTTGATGTCTACTCACATGTTTGTCATATTGCTACAATAAGTATTCTTCTTACCCTTACATCTATTGAAAATTTTATCATTTATAAAGGATATTTAAAAGGCTTTGTACTGAACAGTTTCTGGAAAGTTTTGAACTAATATGTTTAGTGAACAAGATTTACAATTTAGTAAAATCATTGTATGTTCTTAAAACATGTATAGCCGATGAATAAATAATTTGACAATTTTTTTGAAAGAGCCCAGTATATGAATCAAGTAATTCAGATCAGTGCCTTCAACTTTGTGGTGTGTCAAATATAGTGGTTGTTACCTCTGAATCTGGTGTGGGGGTAAACAGATGAGATTTGTGAGTTCGTGGAAAAACCTGAATAGCGGATCCAAGCATGCTGATCCCTGCCGCTCACCTGCAAGTAAGTGCGATACACCGGGGTTGATTCCGGTGACGCACCCTCCGACGCTCTTGTCAGTAACCAGTGATGATTAAGAAAGAGCTTAAGTTGGAAAAAGAGTGATTACCTGGTCACAGTGGTAGGTAGGAGGTATTTATAGTCGCCAGGGGAGTCTGATTAGGGACCTGATTTCCTGTGAAACCGTTAGGAGTAAAATCCTCACAATTAGCTTAGGAAACTGATTCCTGATTCCCGGAGAGAGGATAACTGCAAATCAGGCCCGTTGATTTAGTCAAATCAGTGACCCTGATTTCCTCTTGCTGGTCTGGTTTGTCTTGGGTCGGGACCCATACCCAGCTGGAGTGGATCCGTTTCGCAGGTTATTGGATCTATGAAGGGGAGATCCAGTGCCCGCTTCGGGTCCATCTGTGTGTGAAATTACCTTTTTACCCCTGGGCTTCAAGATTCGTTCCCAATCTGGACGGTTCCGATTTAACCCCATTTTTAGCCATATCACGAGCCCCCCACTCCTAAAGACTGAGTGTGATCAGCCTTTGAGGAGTAGTTTAACTGTTTCAGTGGTTAGTGGAGTTGTATAAGAGTCCAAATGGAGGATTTTGAATCTCGAAGGGGGGTAGTGAGGTGATTTCTGAAACTCTAAGATGTTCTGAAGCCTGTTGAATAGTCGACAGTTTTTATCTATTTTTTCGGATTATTTATTTAATTTTGCGATGTGTTAACCAATCGTTCGGGGGCCTTAACAGTTCATTCTAGGCAATAATTGTTCGTTCAGGGGCTCAAAAATATTTCCCCGAATTTTTAATTATTTTCTAGAATTTTTAGTTATTTTTCCCAAATTTTTAGCAATTTTTTCGCAATTTTTAAATAAATAAAACGATTAAAATAAATAGAAACTGGTTTTTAATACCTATTTATGGCGTAGCCTGATCTGGACCATTGATCTTGGGCGAGCGCGAATTTCTGAGAGATCTGACGGTTGTAGTCGCTCGGCGGTCATTTTCTCGCATTTGGAGCTCGGATGGGCACTTGCTCGGTTGGTCGACCGGGGGTCTGAGGGTTCGGCTGTCCGAGCGACGTGGCGCGATCTGAGCCGTTGGATGGTGGCACGAATCTCGAGACGGGCGCATTTCCCAAGAAAACGCTATCTTGTCGTCTCGTGCACGTGGCACGATCTGGGCCGTTCATCATCAGGGACGCGAATTTCTGAAGATCCAACGGTCGTGATCGTTCGGCTGCTTTTTTCTCTGTTTTGGAGCTCGAATGGGCACTTGCTCGGTTGGCCGACCGGAGGTGTAAGGGTTCGGCTGTCCGAGCGACATGGCGCAATCTGAGCCGTTGGATGGTGGCGCAAATCTCGAGATGGGCTCAGTTCCCAAGAAAATGCTATCTTGTCGTTTAGCGTCGCTGGCAAGATCTGGGCCGTCTGATCGAGATCTTACACGAATGTTGAGGAGAAAGTGAGTTTTCTCCGTTTTGATGCTCGGATGGACACTTGCTCGATTGGCCGACCGGAGGTGTAAGGGTTCGGCTGTCCGAGCGACGTGGCGCAATCTGAGCCGTTAGATGGTGGCACGAATCTCGAGACGGACCCAGTTCCCGAGAAAATGCTATCTTGTCGTTTAGCGTCGCTGGCAAGATCTGGGTCGTCTGATCGAGATCTTACACGAATGTTGAGGAGAAAGTGAGTTTTCTCCGTTTTGACGCTCGGATGGGCTTGCTCGGTCAGCCAACCGGACCCTTTGATGTTGGGGTCGGATCGTGCGTCGCTCGGTAACAGATGAGAGTCCGAGTGTTAATGGGTCGGCAAGGGCAATGGCGAGCCGAGGGGCCTTCGTTAGGAGGCCGAGCTGAGTTACAGGCTGCCCTCAGGGAGCATTAATGGCGCTCCAGGATTTGTGCAGCGTTCCAACTTCCCGGTGTTATTAAGATGGCGTCCTGTCATTAATGCGTAGCACTACAGCTTCCTAGGCGTGACCGCTGGGCTTCCGTCGTTTGGCCTCCCGAGGGTCATAATGGCTGGTTCTTGGGGGGAGGTTATAAATACCCCACTCCCCTTGTAGTTTCAGTCACAACAATGTTGATTTTTAGCCATCGGAGGTGTCTGCCTTGGGTGGTTGCTCTTCGGCCATGGTCTCCTCCTGATTCTGACGGCCCCGATGCGGATGTCAGGGTCAGGGGAGATCAGGGCAGAAGAGGTGACGACCGTAGTCAAGGCAGATGCCTGTCCTTTTTTTTTGAAAAATTCTAACCCTGAGAGCGTCGGATGGGTAGTCACCCTTCTGCCGTGATCTTCTCCTGATTCTGACGGCCCCGATGCGGATGTCAGGGTCATGGGAGATCAGGACAGAAGTGATGACGACCGGAGTCCGGACCCGAGGGACGAGGTGCTTCGGAAGGATGGGTGGTCATTCTTCCGCCATGATCTTCTCCTAACTCTGACGGCCTCGGCGTGGGTGTCAGGGTCAGAGGAGATCAGGGCAGAAGTGATGACGACCGAAGGCCGGATCCGGGGGACAAGTTGCTTCGGAAGGATGGGTCTCCTCCGATCTCTGTCTTCCTTCCGGGCTGACGGCTTCTGATGGTTGTCAGCCCGAAGGAGCTAGAGATGGGAGGTGTGCCGATCCGCTTTCTGATCGGGCCCCACGCAACGGTGGTTTTTCTCCAACCCTTGAATGATTCGTGGTTTCGGCTCCGAGGCCGTAGGCCTCGAGTTGCTCACGGGTGAGAGGGGAACCGACCGAGTCCTGGGGCCCGGGGGGCTCGCCGAGGGCGGTGCCTTAAAACTTTAAATCCAAATTTTCTCTTGCTTCTTCAAACAGATGCGGAGTGTCTAGACCCGAAGTGCTTCGTCCGGGCGAGGTGGCGCGATCTGAGCCGTTGGATGGTGGCACGAATCTCGAGACGGACCCAGTTCCCAAGAAAACGCTATCTTGTCGTTTAGCGTCGCTGGCAAGATCTGGGCCGTCTGATCGAGATCTTACACGAATGTTGAGGAAAAAGTGAGTTTTCTCCGTTTTGACGCTCGGATGGGCATTTGCTCGGTCAGCCGACCGGACCCTATGATGTTGGGGTCGGATCGTGCGTCGCTCGGATTTTGATCCTGTTGTGCCGAGCTACTTGACTTGGTGAAAAGACAAAGTCATTTTGGGCTTTCGTGACGTTTCAAGAGCGGCCCAAAAGTCGTGCCCTTACGTTAGGAAGCCCAAGAGACTTTTCTTTTTACTATAAATCTTCACTCCCCCACCCCAGATCTCATTATTCACTTTCACTTTCTCTCTCAAGTTTTTACTTTTCACCATCGAAGTTTTCAGCTCCTGGGTGGTGCTACTAGCTGTCGCGACAGGCGTTTCTTTGCTCCGGCGAACTTTTCCGACCGTAACAGTCACTTCAAGGTCAGTCTCTCTCCTTTCTTTTTAGAAAAAATGGTTAAGATTACTTCTTTGGATCAGACCCCCGCCTCGGACCAAGTCGTCGGCCGAGCGGGTAGAGGAAAGGACGTGGTAGAGCCGACCGAGCAGACCGTTGTTCGGCCGAGCAAGAGTGGCGAAGTCGCCGAGCCACTCTAGGAGGTTGTGGCGAAGTCCCAGAAGGGTAAAGGAGTGGTCACGATCATTAAGCAGCCGAAGACGGCAGGGGAGTTCGGTCGGTAGCCTATCGTTTTGTCGAGTGTGGGAGGTGTTCGGAGCTACTCCGAAGAGATGCTGGAGAAGGTTACCCAGGGCACTGCCAAGTCGGTGGAGGAGAACGAGCCGAGAGAGTTGTCCGAGGTGGACCACACCATTTCGTCTCTTACGGAGGCTGATCTGCATCGGATCCGGACCGGATTCCAGATCCCTGCCGAGTACGGGCTACTTCTCCCTGGACCGGGATTCCGAACCAGCACGTTGTCTTCGGCTGACGCGTGCGTTTTCCCTCTCGACTCCTTGGCCGCCGGGCTTCGTTTTCCGCTTCATCCCTTCATCGTCGAGGTTCTCAATTGGTACGGTTTGTGCCCTGCCCAGCTGATGCCGAACACTTGGAGGCACGTCTTGGCATTTTTTCTTCAGTGTCAAGAGATCGGCGCCGAGCCAAGCATGTTTCTCCTTCGGAGCCTCTACCGCCCTTGCCAGCCGAACAGGAACGAGCAGAGGTTCTACCTTTCGCCGCGGACAGGCGTGAAGTTGATCGAGAACCCGGACTCGATCAAGCATTGGAAGGAGAAGTATTTCATTGTCCGAGCTCCCGCACCCTAGGCAATTCCGATAGCTTGGTCGAGGGAAGGCCTACCCAAGCGAGCGAAGAAGGAGCCGGTGCTGAGTGACGAGGAGACGGAAGTCCTCAAGAAACTCCTCGGCCTGCCAACGCTAAGTTGGAAAGATATCACCGAGGAGGCTTTGTTCCGGGGGGGGTCTCAGTCCGATCGACCCCAGTACGCTTCTGATATTTTTACTTTTTGCTTGAAGTTCATGAAAAAATTTTCTAAGTTTTTTCATTCGGTTTGTGCAGAGTCTTCTAAGATGGACTATAGGGCATTGATGGCGAAGGCCAAGGTGGTTAGGGAGCAGGAGACGAGAAAGAAGAGACCCTCGACAGGGCCTCAGGGCGGCCGAGCGCCGAAGATACCTTCGGTCTCGAAGACCGCCGACCTGCAGGGGGTCGTCGTTCCTGAGGCCGATCCCGAGCGGGAGAAGGTCGTGGCCTCCGACCCTCCTGTTTCGGATGCACCGACTCCAACGGCAAAGGGAGATGCTCCCGGCTCGTCGAGCGACGCGTTCGACGTGAGCAAGGTGTTATCCCTCCAAGTTCCGCCCCTCACTACCGATGCAGAGAAGATTCTGACCGAGGGGCACAAGCAAATCTTCGTCCCCGACTGGCAAGTGATGAAAGTCGACGGTTTTTTGGGCGACGGTAACATTTTTATGCAGGCGGTGAAGCACCTGCCGACCCCAAAGAACCGAGCGGCCCTTAAGTCCGGAGAGGTCGGGGATGCCACAATGCAGATCGCTCGGAACACAATGTCGGTGAGTGGACCGAACACTCTCTTCTTGAAGCACTTTTTTCAAAATTTTCCAAGTTTCTAGGTTCGGACCTTAACGGTTTATTCTCTTTTCAGACCCTCTGCCACTTCAACTTCTTGCTCGAAGAGTTTGCGAGCAAAGAACAAGAGCTGACGGCGCAGTACGACCGGGAGAGGTCGGAGCGTGCAAAAGCTGTGAAGCTGCTCGATGCTGAGCAACTCCTCTCGGCGAAGCACGGTGCCGAGGTGGCAGGGTTGGAGGCGAAGCTGGCCGACGCCATTCAGCGGTCGAAGGACGAGGCCGCCAAGCTCGAGGCCTCGGAGAAGGAGAATGCCGAGCTGAATGAGGAGTTGTCCAAGGCTCGGTCGGAGGCGGAGAGAGCTCGGAAGAAGACCGAGAAGATCATGGCCAGGCACCGGTCGAAGGTGGCGAAGGCGAAGAGGGCTGTCCAGGACGAGGCCAAGCAGCACATGTTCAAAAACATGGAGGACGCGTACGGCCGAGCCCTGCTTCATATCGCCGCTCGGAACCCGGGGTTCGACACGTCCTCCTACCACTTCTACGACCCCGTGGAGGGGGAGGAGGAGCTTCCCTAGGCGATGATCGGTCCCGAGGGACAGACCGACGGTGTCGAAGGCCCGGGTGAGACTGAGGCTGAGGGTGAGGGGGAGGACGACTCTGAGGAGGAGAGCGAGGGCGAGGACGAGGACGAGGTCGAGGGCGAGGACAAGGCCGAGGGGTCGACAGACCTGAGCGACAAAAAGGTCGATCCCTGACTTGGTTGTGTCTTTTAGTCTTCTGCTTTTTTTTGTAAGCCTAACTGCGGACTAGCCACCACTCTTGTAACGCTTTTTTGAGTTTTGAATGAAAACACTTTTTGTTTGGCCAAAATTTCTCCAAGTGTTAGTCCCCGGATTTTGTGTTTGATTAGGCGTAAAATTCTCCAAGTGTTGGGCGTCGAATTTATCTCTGCTTTTCAGGTGAGGTTTGGTCCGATCATGGAGGTTTCGTACCTTCGTAAGGAGCTGACCAAAACGAAGCGAGAGCTCTCACTCAGCCGAGAGAGGCGGTTTTATATGTTCTTGAAGTTGGAGGAGATAAAGGTAGCTGCGAGGGGGTATTGTCGCGAGTTGAAGCAACTGCGGAAGCAACCCCAAGCTCCGTGTCCCGAAGGTGAGACTGAGCGGCTTCGTAGGGAGCTTTCCGTCGTCGAGCAGAAGAATAACGAGCTCTTGGCCGAGATCCGACACTTGGAGTTAGCGGAGAAAGAACGTTCGGAGGAAGAAGAGAAGCTAGCTTCCGAGTTGGAGAAGGTGTCATCCGAGCGCCAAAAGTTGTTGGCCGAGGTCGACAAGCTTAGGAGGATTACGATAGACAGGGGGATCGAGGTCACCCATTATCGACGACTCGCGACCGACAGCGCCAATGTCTCGGGCTCGTCAAGACCTCCTTGTTTGAAGATGTCGGCGAAGGATGATGCTCTAAGAGATAGGATTATCGAGTTGGAGGAAGAGGTCACGTCGCTCAAGCCTCTGCCTGAGAGGGCCAACGTTCGTAGTACGTCGTGTACTCGCGAAGAGAGCGAGAGAGGGATTACCTTCTACGAACTTGCGACTCGTTTGCCTGCGGCTAGGCGGAGTCCTGCTGACGCTCAGAGTAGTGTAGCTGTCTCGTCGAGCAGTGCCTCGGTCGGCGCCACAGTTGGGGTTAGTGGCGAAAGGGGATCTCGCTTCGCTGGTTTGGAATCAAGCTCGGAGGTTAGGCGTCGCCGCCCCCGCGTTTCCTTGAACCGAAGCGTACCCCTTCCGAAGAGGCACTAAACAAGTTGTCTTATATTGTAAAACTCTTGTTGTAGCGTCGGTCTTGTTGTATGTAGAGTTACTTCATTGGAATAAAAGCCTGATAGTTTGTTTTGAAAATTCTTCAAGTGTTGGACTTCGGCAATGTTTGAAATTTTGTTGTTCGTCTCTTCCTCTTTTCAGCTCGTGGTGGTAGCTTAAGACGCCGACCCCAATCGCTCGGATGATAACGCTCGAACCGAGGCTGGCTCGGGGGTGACGAGGTTGCGCTCGACGAGGTGCCGAGAGCAGTTCTATGAAGTCGAGCTGGGATTGCGCCGAGCCGAAAGCGAGCGGGGCCACCTTCAGCTCATCCTAGGTCAGCGAGACGCCGAGATCCGGCGTTTGGAGAGCAAGATCGTCGAGATGACCCCTATAGGAGAGGACGAAGGTTCGCCGACCGCCTTTAGCAACGCCCTTCGGATCCAGTGCGTTCAGCACAATTTGTCGAAAATAATAGTCGAAAGGGACGATTTGCTCTCTGAGATCCGTCACTTGCAGACTGTAGAGGCGGAGCTTCGGAAGGAGAAAGAGGAACTGGCGGCCGAGGTTGCCAAACTGACGACCGAACGGGACGGTGATGATTTTTCATTTAAAAACCAAGTGTAGCGGGTCGGCATTGTAACTTTTGTTCTTTAAGGCTTTGTGACCTTGTTGTATGGAAGAGTTGCTTTGTACTGTGTCCCAATTAATAATAACATTTCTTTATTGAACTAGCACGTCTTTTGTAGCTCTGCGTAGTTGTTTCGTTTGTGACTGTGTTTATTGCGCCGAGGTCTCCGAGCCGGCCCCTCTCTCATTCGCGGTTCGGCGCCGTAGCCCATTCTGAGCCGTTGGGATTAGGCACGAATCTCAAGGCGACTCAGTTCCCAAGGAAACGCTATCTTGTCGTTTAGTGATGCTGACAAGATCTGGGCCGTTGGATTTTGGCACGAATCTCGAGACGGCTCAGTACCCAAGAAAACGCTATCTTGTCGTTTAGCGGCGCTGGCAAGATCCGGGCCGTCTGATCGAGATCTTACACGAATGTTGAGGGGAAAGTGATTTTTCTCCGTTTTGACGCTCGGATGGGCACTTGCTCGGTCAGCCGACCGGAGGTCTAAGAGTTCGGCCGTTCGAGCGACGTGGTGCGCTCCGAGCATATTTCTCGCTCGTTCGCGGTTCGGCGATAAGAGCGTTCGGCTAAAGGTGCCGAGCAGCGCTTCTGTCTCCTCTTATTGCGAAGTTGCGAGGTGAGTCGAGCCTTACCCAATGGTGGGCTCACCGATCCTCGTGAGAGTTCGACGGTCGTGGGAGCAATTTCGAATGGTGACCCACCCCTAGCCCGCTGAGAAGCGAGCTTGCGGAGTAGAATCGAACCAAGTGTTGGACTCCGGAACCATCGTTAGAGTTCAACGGTTGTGGGAGCAATTCCGAATGGCGACCCACTCCTAGCCCGCTGAGGAGCGAGCTTGCGGAGTAGAATCGAGCCAAGTATTGGACTCCGGAACGATCGTTAGAGTTCAACGGTTGTGGGAGCAATTCCGAATGGCGACATACTCTTAGCCCGCTGGGGAGCGAGCTTGCGGAGTAGAATCGAGCCAAGTGTTGGACTCTGGAACCATCGTTAGAGTTCAACGGTTGTGGGAGCAATTCCGAGCGGCGAACTACGTTTGGCTTGCTTAAGAGCAAGCTTGCGAAGTAGAGTCGAGCCGGGTATTGGACTCCAAACCATTGATTGAATAAAGAATAAAGGCGGAGAGACGCAAGCAATTTTATAAGTATGATAAAGCATTCTTTATTGATAATTGACGGCGAGCCGTTTTTACATATGACAACTTAAGAAATGAATTACAAGTTAGAGGAGAGGAATGGTTCGACACCCTGTGATACTCAGAGAGGTGCCGGGGCACTTTCTTGGTATTTTAAAAGGTGGTCGGCATTCCAGGTCCTCGAAATCTCTCTGCCCTCTAGGTCTTCCAGACGATAAGCTCCGGGTCGAACTACCCTTGTGATCTTGTAGAGTCCTTCCCAATTCGGAGCTAGTTTGCTCTTCTGACTGGGGAAGGAGATGGCCAGCTTTCTGAGGACCAAGTCCCCCTCCTTGAGATCAGTGGGTCAGACTTTCTTGTTGTACGCCAACTCGACCCTCCTCCGGTAGTTCTGCTGGCGTATTGATGCTCTTTCCCTCAGCTCGTCCACCAGGTCTAAGTTCGCCCGGAGGTCTCTGGCGTTCTGTTCCTCGTTGTAGGTTGCGAGGCTAGGAGAAGGTATTCCGACTTCGAGAGGTATCACTGCCTCGGACCCATAGGTGAGGTTGAACGGGGACTCTCCTGTGGGGGTCCGTTTGTTGGTGCGGTAGTTCCACAGTACGTTGGGGAGTTGGTCGACCCATAAGCCTTTAGAACACTTGTCCAGTCTCTTTTTGATACCAGAGAGGATCTGCCGGTTAGCGTTCTTTGCCTGGCCATTCGACTGTGGGTGGGAGACGGAAGAGAAGCGCTGCTGGATGGCAAGGTCCTCACACAGAGCTCGGAATGCGGCCCCAGTAAACTGAGTCCCGTTGTCCGTTACGAGGACACGGGGGACGCCAAATCGGCAGATGACGCTCTTCCAGAAGAATTGAAGCACCTTGTTCTCGGTGATAGTGGCTAGGGGCTCGGCTTCAATCCACTTCGAAAAGTAGTCGATGGCTACGACCAAGAACTTGAACTGGGCCGGAGCTGGAGGAAATGGCCTAGTAAATCCATCCTCCACATTGTGAAGGGGATAGGACTTGATAGGGAGGCGAGGTTAGCTTGGGGGAGGCGACGAATGTTGGAATGTCTCTGACAAGAGCCACATTGCCGAACGTGTCGCTCAGCGTCTTGGAGGAGAGTTGGCCAGAAATATCCGTAATTCAGAGCTTTCCGAGCCAGAGACCTAGACCCTGAGTGTGCCCCGCCGATGCCTTCGTGGAGCTCCTGTAAGGCGTAGTCGGTCTGTTCTGGGGAAAAGCATCTCAGGTACAGTCGGCCGTCTATCTGCGAGAAGGAGCGCTTGTACAAGATCCCTTCGACCAGGATGTACCGCTCGGCCCTGGTTCTTACTCGGCGCGCTTCCTTCGGGTCCTCAGGGAGGAGTCCGTCCCTTAGGAATTCTACTAACGTTTTCATCCAATTATCTTGCAGTAGGACCGGCAATGACTCCACTAAGTCGACGGTCTCATTTTCTATGCTCGGTTTCAAGAGGACCTCGATCAAGATGGTCTGCTCGAGACCTTGGAGGGAGGATGAGGCCAACTTGGAGAGGGCGTCGGCTTGTGAATTCTCCTCTCGAGGGATTCGTTGGATGAGTGCCTCTTCAAACCGGGCCATGAGGGTTTGGACTTTGGCGAGGTACTTCGCCATCCATTCGTCTCGTGCCTCGTAATCGCCCAAGACTTGGTTCACAACCAGCTGAGAATCACTATGGATTCGAAGGCGCTGCGCCTCGGCACTTCGGGCAAGTTCGAGGCCTGCGATTAGTGCCTCATACTCTGCTTCGTTGTTTGAGGCCTTGAAATTCATGCGGAGGGCATACTGGAGGACGAAGTCATCTGGACCCGTCAGGATGATACTAGCGCCGCTTCCCTCGTTGCAAGAGGAACCATCCACAAAAACCGTCCAAATAGGGGGTCCGTTCGGGACATGGCTGACCTCGGGAATGGTGGTCTCGACAATGAAGTCCGCAAGGGCCTGAGCTTTGATCGCAGTCCGGGGCTGGTAGGAGATGTCGTGTTGACTCAGCTCGATGGACCATTTCATAAGCCGTCCTGAGGTTCCGGTCTGTGGAGGACCTGCTTCAGTGGTTGGTCGGTGAGAACCACAACCGAGTGGGACTGAAAGTATGGGCGGAGCTTCCTTGCCGCCATAACCAGGGCGTAGGCCATCTTTTCTACCTTCGGGTAGCGGAGCTCGGCGTCCCGAAGCACCTTGCTCACATAGTAAATGGGTCTCTGGGTCCGGTCTTCTTCCCTCACCAAAACAGCACTTAGGGTCTGCTCGGAAGCAGCTAAGTAGATGAAGAGGGTTTCCCCTGGAACGGGCTTGCTGAGCAGGGGAGGGTTCACCAAGTAGGCCTTCAGTTGGTCGAACGACTCTTGTTGCGGCTGGCCCCACTCGAAACCCTTGGCTCCCTTGAGAGCCTTGAAGAAAGGGAGGCACTTTTCCCCAGACTTCGAAAGAAATCGCCCAATAGCGGCGAGGCAACCCGTAAGCCTCTGCACTTCCTTGACGTTTCGGGGAGGTGCCATGTCCAGTATGGCTTTAATTTTTTCAGGATTTGCTTCGATCCCTCGCTGGCTGACCATGAAGCCGAGGAACTTTCCTGGCGAGACCCCGAACGCACACTTGTTCGGATTAAGCCTCATGTTGTGCCTTCTCAGTACGCCGAATGCCTCCTGGAGGTCGGCCACGTGGTCGGTACCTCGGATGCTCTTCACGAGCATGTCGTCGACGTATACTTCCATGTTGCGGCCTATCTGGCTTTGGAAGACTTTATTGACGAGGCGCTGGTAGGTGGCTCCCGCATTCTGCAATCCGAACGGCATAACTCTATAACAGTAGAGGCCCTGGTCGGTAATGAAGGAAGTCTTCGGAATGTCCGGGGGGAACATTCGGATCTGGTTGTAGCCGGAGAAGGCGTCCATGAAGCTGGGGAGCTCGTGGCCCGAGGTGGCATCAATGAGGGTGTCGATATTCGGCAGAGGGAAAGGATCCTTCGGACACGCCTTATTCAAGTCTGTGAAGTCGATGCATATCCTCCAGGAACCATTGGACTTCTTAACCATGACGACATTGGAGAGCCACTCGGGGTAGTTCACCTCCTGTATGAACCAAGCTTTTAGGAGTTTGTCCACCTCCTCCTTGATGGCTTGTTGTCGCTCGGGAGCGAATTTACGCCTCTTCTGCTGAACCGGTCTGCATTCCGGTTCGACACTGAGGCGGTGCACTAGAAGCTCCTCGGAAATCCCAGGCATATTCGCGGCGGACCAAGCAAATAGGTCGCGGTTCTTCCGGATGCACTGCACCAAGTCGGAACATAGGGCAGTCGGTAGGGACTTGCTGATGAGGAACTTTCGACTCGGGTCCTCGTCCGAGAAGAGCACTTCTTCCAATTCGTCCGCCGGCTCGGACGTGGGTCGGACGTTCGGCTCGGGGATCTCTAAAGTCTCGAGGGAGAGCACCGGACCCCCAGTGGAAGTCATGTAGCACTTCCGAGCCGTTTCTTGGCTGCCCCTGACTTCTCCCACTCCCGCCGGGTGGGAAACTTCATTTTGAGGTGGTACGCCGAAGGAACGGCTTCTAGGGCAGCTAGGCCGGGTCGGCCCAAGATGACATTGTACGCGGTCGGGACGTCGACGACCATAAAGTCCATCGGCTCTGTCTGGGTGGTAGGGGTCTTCCCAGCAGTTACGTCCAGGGTGATAACCCCTTCGATAGTTACTGGTACCCCCGTGAACCCATGGAGCGTGTAGTCGGCCGGTTTGAGGCGATCCCGGGATAGTTGCAGCCCTCAGAAGGCCGAGAGGAAAAGAATATTCACGGAGCTCCCGTTGTCTACCAGGATCCTCTGCACATTGATGTTCGCCATGCGGAGGTCGATAACAAGTGCGTCGCAGTGGGGGGTTCGGACCCCCTCTAGGTCTTCATCAGAGAAGGTTACTGGAACGCCGAGGCATTTGGGGGGAGGGGCGCCATGAACTGAATTGACCTCTCGGAGGAAGGCCTTCCGAGAGGAGTTGGAAGAGCCCCTCATGAGGCCTCCGTGGATAAGGTGCAGAACCCGTTCTTCCTCGAACTCGGGGGTTTCATCGCGTCGCTCGGAGCGCTTGTTAGCCCCCCGAGGCGGAGGAGTGGTGCGATCTTCCCGATTATTTGTTCTTACAAACTTTGCCAACTGCCCCCTCTGGATGAGGGCCTCTATCTCATTCTTCAACGCCCGGCAGTCGTTGGTGTCGTGGCCGTGATCCCGGTGGTAACGGCACCACTTCTCCTTGTTCCTCCTCTTGGTCGGGGTGTTCATCCTCGGAGCGGGAGGTATAACCCCCTCCTTCTCCACTTCCATCAGGATGGTGGAGACATTAGTGGTGAGAGGAGTGAACTTCTCGAACCTGGGGGGAGGACGGCGTTGACCGCTGTTGTCCTTTTATAGCTTCTTGGACCCTTCCTCCTCTGTCGTCTTCCTCTTCGATCCGGAGGCGGATCCTCCGAAACCCGGGAAGCACTCGGCTTCCTCCGCCTGAATATATTTCTCGCATCTAAGGAGGAGGTCGGCGAAGTTGTGCAGGGGCTTTTTGGCGAGGGACGACCGGAGGCTGGAGTTGTGGACGTTGGATTGGAAGGCGACGGTCGCCACTGATTGGTCGAGGGAGGCGATGGACCTGACCTCCGCGGTAAATCTCCTCACATAGTCCCTCAACTTCTCTCCCCTCTCCTGTCGGAGGTGGAGTAGAGAGAGGCTGGTCTTCTCCGTTCGTCTGCTACTCACAAAGTGAGTTATGAAGAGCGTTTCGAACTGCTCAAACGAGAAGATGGAAGAGGGAGCGAGTCGGGAGTACCATTCCCGCGCCGAACCTTTGAGAGTGGCAGGGAAGGTCTTGCAAAGCATGGTGTCGGAAGCTTGGTGGATCAACATTAAGGTCTTGAAGCTCTCGACATGATCAACAGGGTCCAACTCCCCTAAGTACGTTTCAAATTGCGGAGGCTTGAAACCCCTCGGAATGGGAGCCTCCATGATAGTCCGGGAGAAGGGGGTCTGCTGGGGCGGACGGTCCTTCCTCTCGACTCCTCTTCTTTGTCCATTCGACCGATGCGCCTCTCCATCTCGTGGAGACGATGGTAAAGGGCATCGTCCCTTCGATGGTAATCAAACGATCCCCTGGACTCGTCTTCATAGGAAGGGGAGCGGAGACTACGGTGCCGATAGTCCTGGGATCGGCGAGGACTATGATAGTGTTGCTGGTGACTAGGAGCCGGGGGAGGACTTATGGATCGGTGGCGAGGACTTGGGACCCTTGGGGGTGTTGGAACCCTTTGGGCATTAGTGTTATTATGGCGAAGGTTGAGGGCCTGCAACACCGTTGCCTGGAATTGTTGGAACTCGGCACGAGTGATGGGTGCCTCATCGTTCCTCGGATGATGGCGATCAGCAGGGGAATGTGGCCTCCTCCTACGACGCTCGGGAGATTCCCCCCGCCCTCTTTGGTCCGGAGACCTCCTACCGTCCCGGCGATGAGGAGACCGCTCACCTTGATGTTGGCGGGAGGCTCCCTCTCGGGCCCGCTTCTCATCTAGGCGGTTGCGAAGGTCATCATCCTTCTGCCGGTTCAGAACGGTGTTGCGGAGGTCAGAAGCTCGCGGATTATGGGAGGCCATAGAATTCGAGGAGGCGTTGTGTACTAAGACATGGTCCGGGTGGAGAGGTTGCTTCTGCCTCCACTGGTTCTGACCAGTGGGACCATTAGGGGGTTGTTGATTAGGAAGAGGAGGCTGGCCTGTTGGACCGGGGGAGGAAGTTGTTCGGGCTGCGGAGCAGGATGCACGGGGACTTCCTCTTGCTGATCGGCGGGGTTAGGTCCGCGGTTGGACCCCCTGGACCTGACCTTTTTGGGAGGCATGGCTGGAGAAGATCTAGTCGACGGGAAGAGGAGAGGCTGTTATTCGTATGGTTCCCCACAGACGGCGCCAATCTGTTACCGCTGAATCTGGTGTGGGGGTAAACAGATGAGATTTGTGAGTTCGTGGAAAAACCTGAATAGCGGATCCAAGCCTGCTGATCCCTGCCGCTCACCTGCAAGGAAGTGCGATACACTGGGGTTGATTCCGGCGACGCACCCTCCGACTCTCTTGTTAGTAACCAGTGATGATTAAGAAAGAGCTTAAGTTGGAAAAAGAGTGATTACCTGGTCACAGTGGTAGGTAGGAGGTATTTATAGTCGCCAGGGGAGTCTGATTAGGGACCTGATTTCCTGTGAAACCGTTAGGAGTAAAATCCTCACAATTAGTTTAGGAAACTGATCCCTGATTCCTGGAGAGAGGATAACTGCAAATCAGGCCCGTTGATTTAGTCAAATCAGTGACCCTGATTTCCTCTTGCTGGTCTGGTTTGTCTTGGGTCGGGACCCGTACCCAGCCGGAGTGGATCCGTTTCGCGGGTTATTGGATCTATGAAGGGGAGATCCAGTGCCCGCTTCGGGTCCATCTTTGTGTGAAATTACCTTTTTACCCCTAAGCTTCAAGATTCGTTCCCAATCTGGACGGTTCCGATTTAACCCCATTTTTAGCCATATCAGTGGCTATTATTTACACGTTCTGTTGACATGCATGTTCTTGGAAGTAACATCTCTATTACAAATGAAGTTAAAATTGTGCTATCCAAAGAATTCAACATGAAAACCTAGGTACTGTGGACACCATAGGTATAAGGGTGAGTTTTCAGTTGGCAAGGGATAACTCTTAGTCAAACTCATCAAATCAAAATGTGTTTCAAAAGTGGGGATGTGGTGATTGAAAGTGTATTTTGAAACACCTTATGATTATGATAAAAGGTTGATACCTAATGATGGTGCAACTATGAGACAGGTAGATCATTCTAAAGGAATTGACAGTCTCATGTATACAAAGATCTGCACTCGAATAGACATAGCCTTTAAGGTAGGTATGATCTGCAGATTCACTAATAATCCCATACACATTTGAGTGCCCTTAAGAGGCTATTGAGATACCTGAGTGGTATTCAATAGTTTGCTTTGTGCTACTCTAGTCTTTCTCCGAATGAATGGCTGATTGATGCATTATGATGCTCAGAATTTAGTGAAAGTCGATAACTAGTAGATATGTGTTTACACTAGGAGAAACAGAAATGTTATGAAAATAAAAAGCAAATAGGCACTGTGCTATCATCCATGAAATCAGACCTCTATGTGTAATCCTCTGCAGGGGAAAAGGCTGGGTGGATTGAAGAAATTGTTGCTAGTTATCCATTAAGAAGTTTAAGTAACTCTCTAATTCTGTTATGCGACTATCAAGCTGCAATGCACTGTAGCTCATAACTCACTCTATAATAGTAAGAGGAGTACATTAAGGCGTACAGAAACCTAGTTGAACTTTCTCATAGATAAAGTGCAATTGTGACAAGCATGGCTAATGCTCTTGCTAAGAGACTTGAAAGTGATCTAATTATCAAAACTGTGGGGGAAATGGAGTTGAAAGCTATTGAGTCAAAGCCTTAACATCCTAATTGTTTTGAAATTTAGAATCCAATTGGAGCCATAGAGAAGTTCAAACTTAAGCATCAATTTTAGGAAGTTAACATGTTTTAGATAATTTTGATGATTTCACATAAATTCCACAAATATATAATGTCATTCCAATTTTGATAGTATTATATATATAGGGAATTTACTTAGAATAATCATATTATTCTAATACGAAATATGAAAACTTGTCGATGTGTTTCCGATGATTAAATCGTCCTAAATATCATTCCAATTTTGATGATATGTCTTTTATGGATACATATTTCATTCCAATTTTGATGATTCAATGTTAAACCATGATTGAAACGGCAGTCTTTTCATTCCAATATGAAACATAGTATGGTTCTTGTGTAGAAACTATAAAGTTTATGTACTTTACTTATTAAAGATACTTGATTGTGATGCTTGCGTTACATTTTTGCTAAGCTAATTATGAATTGTACTAAGTTCTTTTGTGGAACTAGATACTTTGTGAAATTCGTTGGAATTCTTAGAGATGTGTCTCTTGATATTCTTGTTTTCTATAAGCTAGCAATGATGGAGAAGTTGAATTTGTCAACATAGATTTCAAAAATAATGATTTGCTCAAAATGGACGAGTAAACATAAAGCAGTGTGCAAGGATAGAATTTCAGTTTATTTCTTTCGAGAATAAATTAGTCACTTGCTTGGTAAAACTTCTGTTGAGTTTAAGACTCTTGTATTCATGAGCTTAAAACTCATATTTTGTTCTTGAAGTTTATTTGTTTTGTTTGATTTTGAAACTATGACAGATTATTCCAGTTGGTTTAGTCTATGTGAACTATTCTGAATTGGATATGGTTTGAAACTATTTAATTATATTGGTTTAGTCTTGATTGAACTATTCAGTTTTATAATTCTATTGGTTCTTATGAAAATATACCTTTATGATGCTTTTCTTTTATGGACTGCTATCAGCCAGTCAGTTTTATACTGAACTGATGAGATAATCCTGTACTTTATATATTGAGAATATAAGAGAAGATTGTTGGATATATTGGTATATTCTCTCTATATAAATATTGCATGTGCATATGAGTGACACGTGTATTGAATGTACAATTGAATGGATATTGGAACGTGGGTTTGTGGGCTTATAACCCAATACCCAAACCAGTATTTAGAGATAAATACTGGCTTGTGATAGCAGTCTAGGTATTCCAATCTTGTTACCTAGGGTGAATATCTCAAGCAACTTAAATCTAGAGATAAACCCTAATTCCCAATTGTTAATTCTCACAATACCTAATACTTTTTTCCCCGCAGAAAATCACATTTTAAGTGTGGTTGCAAAAAACCCCATGAAGTATATTTTCAAAAAAACGCATCTAACTTTTCTGTTTGTATTAAATAACCTCATTCATCTTTGCAAGTTGATTCAGAAAACATCATACATCTTTCTCATTATTTTAAAAAAACTTCAGGTGAATTTTTTATAACTATACTTGAGTGTGATTTTCTGCGAAAAAAAATTCAGTAAGATTTTATGCATAAAAGAGAGTTCTGGGTTTTTTTCCCAAATTTAGCCCTTAGTTTATTATAAAGAGAAGAAAAAAACCTGCCTATTCTAGAGAATTCGAATCGCGTTATTCTGGAGACTTCGAATCCCACATTATATTTCTTAACCGCCAATAAATTATAAATCCAACACCCGATGAATCAGCGATTCCCCATCCTTTTTAGTTTTTCCTCTTTAATTTCTTGAAATAAAAAAGAATCCCAATCTTCATCTTCTCTGATCTCGAAAAGTCTAGCCCTAATCCGAAATCCAAGATGCCGGCGACAGCGGGTCGGATCCGCATGCCCGCGAACAACCGGGTACACAGCAGCGCTGCCCTCCAGACCCACAGCATCTGGCAGAGCGCCATCCGCTACGACCCCTACGCCCCCGCAACCACCAACACCACCAACAATCCGAAACCCGATACCGACAACGTCTACAACAGCTTCCAGAACCTCCTCACCCTCGCCCGCATCACCGGCTCCAACACCAGCGAGACACGTGGCGCCTGCAAGAAGTGCCACCGCGTCGGCCACCTCACCTTCCAGTGCCGCAACTTCCTCTCCCTCAAACCCAAATCTGATGATGCTGACGTCATCTATCAGACCATGAACGCCGATCCAAAAGAAGATGACGTCATCAAGAAAGCGAAGGAAGATAGTGAGGAAGAAGAAGAAGATGACGAGGATGAGATTTCCAGCTCGGATTCCGATGTGGATCCGGAGATGGAGAGGATAATTGCGGAGAGGTTCGGTAAAAGCATGAGCAAGATGAGCAAAATTGATGACGACGATGATGAAGAAAGAAAGAAGAGGAAGGAAAGGAGTCGGAGCCGTCATCATCGTCGTCGTCACCGCCATCATCGTCGTCGTCACCGGAGGAGTAAGAGAGAGAGGGATTCGGATGATAGTAGCAGCAGCGAATCGTCGCCGGATGAAGGGTATGAAAAGAGATCGGTGAGGCATCGTCGGAAGCGGAGGACGAGGCATAGAGAGAGGAGGTCAGTTTTGTCGAGCGGATCGGAGAGTACTGGTTCGAGTTCGGATGAGGATGAGAGGAGGAGGAGGGAGAGAAGAGAGAGGAAGCTGAGTTGCGTTGCCCGTTAGTGGTAATTTTCTCTTGTTTCTTTCGAATTAATATTATCGATTGCTTGTATGGTTGATAGTTATGACATTCTAAGCTTTGTTTCCATTGTCAATTGTTATAACCATGACTTTGCAGAACTCTCTAGTTGATAAGAGCATCCACAACGGTCTTTCTCATATTTTAGAAAATGACAAAATAGCATATAGCAAAAATTGTAATATGCTGCAGTCGTCATTTGCTATAATTTGAGAAAGACGGAACATCTTGTTTCGTCCGTTTTTTTTACAATTAATTAAGTAATGATTAGATATAAAAATAGGTTAATTAAATAAATTAAATATTATAATATATACTAACCTACCTAATTAATACACTAACCTAAAGATTAACCTCTAATTAATGGGCTAATGACACCATTTGGGTTGGACAGGACATGCTGTCATGTCCAAGCCAAAATTGGCTTCAAATGGGACAACATGTCCCGTTTGACGATTTACGGTTTTTTTTTGTTCAAACGGTACATGTATAGGGATGCTCTCGGATAAGGATATATCCGATTCGATCCGCATCCGAATCCGATTTTTTGGTGGATATGGATATAAAAGATCCGTATCCGGGCGAATAAATATACGGATTCGGATATCCAAATCCAAAAAAATTCGGATACGGATACGGATATCCCTAAAAATATAGGATTCAGATACGGATGTCCGCTTAATTTAATATATATTTATTTAATAAATATACTTAATAGGTATACTTATACTTATGTAATGAAATATACTTAATAGTTATTCCTATTCCTAGTCCTAACCCATTGTAGCAGCCCTAAGTTTCTAATCCCTATCGACCCATCGACCATCGTCATCCCCTTCCTCTAGCTACCCATCGTCATCGACCGGCCCGACTATCCCTGATCCCCATTAATCCATCGACCATCGATCCCCTTCCCCTGGCTACCACTCGGCTACCCATCGTCATCCCCTTCCCCTGGCTACCACCCGGCTACCCCCGATCCCCATCGATCCATCGACCATCTTCATCGACCCATTTTCTAGCAGCCCTAAGTTCCTAACAATCTAGTGGAAACCCATCGTCTAGCAGAGCTGCAGAAGCCCATCTCCATCCCAAATCCGAAACCCTATTTTTCCAAATCTGAAACTCTATCATTCATTTTTTTTGAAACCCTATCATTCCCCTCAATCCCAAATTTGAAACTCATCCTCATCGTCTACATCGACTTGCGAGTTGCGACTGTTCTCTGTCTTTGCCATTGACAAAAGTCAAAGAGTTGAAGAGACGATAGAAATCTCTTTCTATCTCACTCTATATTTGAATATATTATTCACTGTATTTTGGTAGTTTTAAGTTGGCTGCATATTCATAGGTGCAAAGTGATTAATTATATGTTATATGCTAATTTTTCTTCATAGGTGCAAAATAGTGTTCATCATGTCTTCTCCTAATGAACCATCTATCACTCAACCCATTAATACCGAATTATCAAGTAATTTAAATACTCAAGTACGAAAACCACCGAGAAGTTGATCAGAAGTGTGGAAAGATTTTGTAAAATATGATGAGGATGTAAAAGAAATGGTGGATGGAAAAGAGATAGTGGCAAAACACAAAAAGGCCGAGTGCATACATTGTCTTTTCAAAACTAGTGCGAAAAGTAGACTTGGAACTACACACCTAAAGAACCACATAACAACATGTTCAAAGAAACCGAGAGCCAATATACACCAAATGTTGATACAAGCATCCTGCAAGAAAGTTGATGGAACTTGTAGCCTAGAAAATTTTCAATTTGACAATGAGAAAAATCGCTATAAACTTGCACAAGCAATTATTGCTCATGAATATCCATTTAATATAGTGATACATAGAAGGTTTTTGGATTATTTGCACTCTCTACGTCCTGAACACATAGTTCCTTCTCGCAATACAATCACAGAATTGTGTATGAATGTCTATCTTGATTACAAGAAGAAGTTGTTTGACACATTTTCCTCGCATTCAAGTAGGATAAGTTCCGCAATGGATAAGTGAACTGCATATTCACAACAAAAGTCATACTTGTGTGTTACTTCTCATTTCATTGATGATGCTTGGAATTTGCAACTGAGGGTTGTCGGTTTTATTAAAGTTAGAGGGGTACGAGAATTATTATTTGTGATGTTTTTATGTCGTGCATGCTTCAATGGAATATTGATAGTAAGTTTTTTATCATTACCGTTGATAATGACATGGCTAATGATGTTGCTATCTCTTTGGCAAAGGATCGTATTTTGGATACACTTCGTTGCAAGGGTTCTTTTTTTCTGCGCATATTATTAATCTTGTTGTCCAAGATGGTTTAAAGCAAATCTCCGAAGCTATTCATAATGTGAGGAAAATTATTAAATATGTTACAATGTCACCACAAGTGCAAGAAAGTTTCTATGATATTGCTAAACAACTTTGTGTGAATGGAAGACATGTTTTCCTTGATGTTTGTACAAGATAGAATTCCACTTATGATATGTTAAGTGTTGCACTAGAATATAAGCAAGTATTTAGTAAATTCCGTCTCAAAGATAACAAATATAATTCTTGTCCATCGGGAGATGAATGGAATTATATTGATACCTTGAGTAATTGTTTGAAGCATTTTAGTGATCTAACTAAGCTTATTTTCGGTTCCGATTATTGTACTGCTAATATTCTTTTCGAAAAATTTTGTGAAGTTCTATTACTTCTAAATGAATGGGAGAGTAGTTCAGATATTGTAATTGTGAGAATGGCAACTGCGATGAAGAAAAAGTTCATGAAGTATTGGTTGAAAGCTAACAAGCTTTTTACCGTGGCAACTTTTCTTGAATCAAGATATAAATTAGTTGCCATTAAATTGTATTATGAAGAGATATATGGTTTTGATTGTGCAAGGCGGTTAGGAAATATTGTAAACTTAATCAAGGAACTTCATGGTGAATATTCGCAAAATTCTCATGAGAAAAGTCAATGTATACCACAAGGAGTTGGCTCAAGCAATTCTTCACAAAGGTGGAAAGTGTTGGTGAAAAGAGAGAGTAGTTTTGATCAATATATTGAGAGTTGTCAAAGCATGCCTACGAAGATGGATTTAGACATATATATGGACGAGGGTGTTCTTAGGTGGAATGATTCTACAATGGGAAAGTTTGATATATTAGCTTGGATAGAGAAGATCGAAAAGTATCATATACTTGCAAGGATTGCACAAGATGTTTTTGTTGTCCCAGTTTCCACAGTCGCTTCTTAAAGCTTCACTACATTGACCAACTGTGGACACTCAAAATGCCTCATCCTTGTTATCTGAGCAAAGTTAAATACAAAAGGTTAGCCAGAATTTCTATGAAGTACCAATATTATTCTTCTTCTTAAATACATTTGCTATCCATACAAAATACGGCAGGTCAAACAGCCACTACAAAAACCGCAAATAGACCAATTTATGCTAACTAATCTGTGAATAATCTTCCAAAAAAAATACCTAAGCTACTATATCAAACTTTGCTCAAATACCTAAGCTTTTAAAAGTGACTGTGGAAACCGGGACAGCAAAAACATCTTGTGCAATCCTTGCAAGTATAGGACACTTTCCGATATTCCCTCTCCACCAAGCTAATATATCAAACTTTCCCATTGTAGAATCATTCCACCTAAGAACACCCTCGTTCATATATATATATATGTCTAAATCCGTCTTCGTAGACATGTTTGGACAACTCTCAATATATTGATCAAATCTACTTTCTCTTTTCACCAACACTTTCCACCTTTTGTGAAGAATTGCTTGAGCCAACTCCTTGTGGTATACATTGACTTTTCCCATGAGAATTTTGCGAATATTCACTATGAAGTTCCTTGATTAAGTTTACATTATTTCCTAACTGCCTTGCACCATCAAAACCATATATCTTTTTATAACTTAATGGCAACTAATTTATATCTTGGGTCAAGAAAAGTTGCAACGGTAAAAAGCTTGTTAGCTTTCAACCAATACTTCATGAATTTCTTCTTCATCGTAGTGGCCATTCTCACAATTACAGTATCTGAACTACTCTCCCATTCATTTAGAAGTAATAGAACTTCACAAAATTTCTCGAAAAGAAGATTAGCAGTACAATAATCGGAATCGGAAATAAGCTTAGTTAGATCACTAAAATGCTTCAAGCAATTACTTATGGTATCAATATAATTCCATTCATCTCCCAATAGGTAAGAATTGTATTTGTTGTCTTTGAGATGGAATTTACTAAATACTTATATTCTAATGCAACACTTTAACATATCATAAGTGGAATTCCATCTTGTATAAACATTAAGAAAAACATGTCTTCCATTCACACAAAGTTTAGCAATATCATGAAAATTTTCTTGCACTTGTAGCGACATTGTAACATATTTAATGATTTTCCTCATATTATGAATAGCTTCGGAGATTTGCTTCAAACCATTTTGGACAACAAGATTAATAATATGTGCAGCACATCTCACATGAAAAAAAGAACCCTCGCAAGGAAGCGTATCCAAAATACGATCCTTTGCCAAAGAGATAGCAACATCATTACCCATGTCATTATCAACGGTAACGGTAAAAATCTTACTATCAATATTTCATTGAAGCATGCACAATATAAAAACATCACAAATAATAATTCCCGTACCCCCTCTAACTTTAATAAAATCAACAACCCTCAATTGCAAATTCCAAGCATTATCAATGAAATGAGAAGCAACACACAAGTATGACTTTTGTTGTGAAGATGTGGTCCACCTATCCATTGTGAAATTTATCCTACTTGAATGCGAGGAAAATGTGTCAAACAACTTCTTCTTGTAATCAACATAGACATTCATACACAATTCCGTGATTGTATTGCGAGAGGGAACTATGTGTTCGGGACGTGGAGAGTGCAAATAATCCAAAAACCTTCTATGTATCACTATATTGAATGGGTATTCATGAGCAATAATTGCTTGTGCAAGTTTATAGCGACTTTTCTCATTGTCAAATTGAAAATTTTTTAGGCTACAAGTTCCGTCAACTTTCTTGGAGGATGCTTGTATCAATATTTAGCATATATCGGCTCTCGGTTTCTTTGAACATGTTGTTATATGGTTCTTTAGGTGTGTAGTTCCGAGCCTACTTTCCGCACTAGTTTTGAAATGACAATTAATGCACTCGGCCTTTTTGCGTTTTGCCACTTTCTTTCCCATCCACCATTTCTTTTACATCCTCATCATATTTTACAAAATCTTTCCACACTTCCGATCTACTTCTTGGTGGTTTTCATACTTGAGTATTTGAATTACTTGATGATTCAGTATTAATGGATTGAGTGATAGATTGTTCATCAGGAGAAGACATGATGAACACTATTTTGCACCTATGAAGAAAAATTAGCATATAACATATAATTAATCACTTTGCACTTATGATTATGCAGCCAACTTAAAACTACCAAAATACAATGAATAATATATTCAAATATAGAGTGAGATAGAGAGAGATTTATACCGTCTCTTGAACTCTTTGGCTTTTGTCAGTTGTCAGTGGCAAAGACAGAGAACAGTTGCAAGTCGATGTTTGGGGATGGGTTTCAAATTTGGGATTGAGGGGAATGATAGGGTTTCGAAAAAAATGAATGATAGAGTTTCAGATTTGGGAAAATAGGGTTTCGGATTTGGGATGGGGATGGGCTTATGCAGCTTTGCTAGACGATGGGTTTCCACTAGAGTTAGGAGCTTAGGGCTGCTAGAAGATGGGTCGACGACGATGGATCGGGGGTAGCCGGGTGGTTGCCAGGGGAAGGGGGTCGATGGATTGATGGGGATCGGGGGTAGCCAGGCCGGTCGATGACGATGGGTAGCCAGAGGAAGGGGATGACGATGGTCGATGGGGATTAGAAACTTAGGACTGCTACACAGTGGGTTAGGAATAGGAATAACTATTAAGTATATTTCATTACATAAGTATAACTATTAAGTATATTTATTAAATAAATATATATTAAACTAAGCGGATATCAATCCGCTTTTTTTAGGGATATCCGTATCCGCCAAAAAATCGGATTCGGATGCGGATCAAATCGGATATATCCTTATCCGAGAGCATCCCTACTGCCCAAACCATACCGGACTATCTTATACCCAATCTTAAAGAAGCTTGAGTCATGCAGGTAACTCCTACAAACTAGAGTTTCATCTTTTGCCCAATTAGTGCATGACCACCGGTGAGAAGATTGTTGGCTTAAGATACAGATGCTAGTATCCACCTCAATGTGGATGTTGTATTCATTATTTTTTAGTAAGTAGGAGCCATGAGATGAGTAATAGTACTGGTTTCTGTGATTGTTTTCCTTCCAAAGGTTGTAGAGTTTATTGCCACAATGATCCATGTTGGCTGCAATTTGGTATTGCATCTATGGTGTTCATCTGAATAAAGGTGTTTATGAGAAGATGATGGAACCATTATTAGGGGTGGGCTCGGTATGGTACCGAAATTTTTGACATTGTACCATTACCATACCAGACTAGTTTCGGTTTGAAAATATGCAAACCGTTACCAACCAAAATGTTCGGTATACCGAAACTTCGGTTGGTACGGTTCGGTATTGGTGTTATACCAAATATGACCCACCAAATCTAGTGATATTATATGAGACATACCGACTGAACCATATCCGATATTATATGAGACATGCAATTCTAGTGAACTTTGTATGGTATTATGCAATTCAATTAACAATATGCTGCCCTATAAACATTGGGTAGGACAGAATAGGACACATCACCATACAACAAATATAAAGTAGTAATTATAAATAGTTGTGCATGCAAGAATTTTTGTCACTGTACTGTACAATCTCATTGCTTCAGAGTAGAAGACTAGAAGTGGTGCTCATGCTACACAGTCTGTTAGTTTTTAATATTCGCAAAAAAAATTGGAATTGTCTTAGTTTAACTCTCATGCCCCGTTTGAAGACCTCTTGGTAGTTATCGCCAGGGCAAATCCTGATTGTTCATTCTCAGTTATGAATCATAACTCCGAAATTTTGAATCATATTGAAAGCAAATGATATCATTGTACGGGCAATCTGTCGATTGACGACTCACTGTTCACTTCTAGTTTGATATGTCGAATGTCAGTTCAGTGGCTCTTTCTCGGTATGATTGAATTAGTGGTTCTACAATATCACTATTCTTTTGAAAGAATATAAGTTAAGCTCGGACTAATATTGATTGATGAATCGTAGATAGCTTTAACCATACAGTTCGCCTCCTTGACACACAAGGAAAAAGGAATAATAATTCGTCTAAGTGGACGTAGCTAGATTAGGACATAATGTACCTATTATTCTTAGCAGAGAATGGCCTTGATTAGAATGAGTTTTAGATGATGCTTGATTAATGCAGA